>CM077481.1:64291221-64891372 GCA_039654755.1 Calcarius lapponicus | reverse complement strand
CCACTCCTTCTTGTACAATTCATCTCCTTTTCTTGGTAGAAGAACCAAAGGCATTCTGAAAAGAATTCTGAAATTTTTCTCAACAGGTATCAATAACGTAAAAATTATCACCAGGGAAATTTGGAAATTCTGAAGCTCAGTGACCATACCTGATTTTACTGTGATTTTCAACAGGTATTCACACCACTTTTTGGGCAATATTTCTAGCATGAATTATAGCTCACTTAGCTTGGCTTACATAAGAACTACAGGACAAATGTTAGTCATGGTCATCAAGTCAGCCATGCCTTTAAAAAAAAAACTAAAGTGGGAGGTTATTTCTGCATCCTTTCCATAACACAACCAGATTTTATTTATTATAATGAGACAGTAATGCACACATCTCATGTTGCTACTGAATAGCCCTTCCCAAGAATGTCTCTTTAAGTTAGGAAAGAGAACAGCAAAAGAGTACACAGACTACTCACTTTACCTTTCTCTAGCCTAAACATTTAATACAAATACATTTCATATCAGAGGATATGTTATTACCATGCTGCAAGTACAAATAGAAATAATGAAAAAGTTATGGGTAAGTTGAAGAAAGTAACAAAACACTAAAACCTGGATCTCTTAGGCAGGGAAAAGCTGAGGGATTGGTTAAGGTGGTTTGATGGAGAAATTGCAGCAGTTCAATAGCGAAAAAGACCTTTCCACTTATTCAAGGGCAAACATGGTACCTATAACCAGAACTGAAGTTACTGGATGGCATGTGTGGTGGAATGTAGAATTAATTTCTAATTCTAACAGGTTTGATGTTTATTACACAAGTGACCTTCAACATGCACGATTTCAGTACTATGCAATCTGTGTTTAGTTATTTGAGATCTTTATAAAGAAAAGTTTTAAGGCCAAAAAAATAAACAACATGCCTTTATTGACAAGGTAGGGTAAAGCCATAAGCAGAACTGTCACATCCATTCTCTTCCTGGGTAACTGCACCACAGCATAAAGCACACTGCAATGTGCACATTTTACCAGAAAAAATACTTTTCCTCTAGTTTTTACAACATAATACATGCACTCTGAGGGCTGAAATATGAAATCTACAAAATACTCCAAATCCAATCCTGACAATCAAATAGATGGTTTCATTCCTCTCTGTGTTTAAAATTAAACATGTGATTACAAGTTAGGAGCATGCCTGTGATGCTTAGCACTTAAAAGTCCCATATCTGTGGCCAGTTTACATCCTGTTGATTACATCTGTGACTTTAATCCACACTAGGATAGAGCACAGTTAATTTGGAGTTGAAACAAATAATAAAATGTTTGGGTTTAAAATAGGTTAGAAATTATCCTGGATGCAAACAAATAAAATAGTTTCCTCATTATTTGATCTGTAGTTCATAAAAGATATTTTAAGAAATTTTCACGTTTAGTATTTTTTCCGCATCAAAGCTCTCAATTTTCTTATATATATAGCATTTATCTTGTAATAAATATTTTATCACCTTAATAACACTAAAATCATAAACAAAAGTGCTTTGTTGTTTAAAAAAAAAACAAAAATCTGAAACACTTTCAGTAATACTTATAGCACAAACAGAACACATGTGAACTTAAAGAGCATCAGTATTTTGTTAATAAAAATGTCCATACATTGGTCTTGCTCTGCAAGTCACAGTTTGTTATTTATGCATTCTATCTCCAGTTGCAGCAATAAATGGCAAAAACTGCTGAGCTGGTTTTACCCTCACATGTTTGTTACTATCCTCACCTGAGGGACAGGTACACATTAAAATGATACATTTTTTGAGCCATTGCATAAGAATTGTGCAATAATTCTTCATTTTCTCTAATGAAAAGTCACCTGGAAGGGTTTAAATTACTACTGACAGCTTTACCTATATATGAAGAAATGTTGGAGAACAGCGAGAAAAATCTGATGACAGCAAAAACCCTGCCTCCATCCTGGGAAAATGAAGTTGTTTTAGGCCTTCCCACTGAACTGAGAAAGAAATACACTCCTTGTCTGAAAGAACATGAACACTAATTTTTCCCGTCTTCAAGTTATTTCAGTAATGTCAACAAATTTCTATTGTCTTAACACTTACAATGCTTTAAATGGAAACTCAAGAAAGTAGATTGGAAATTTTTTTGAAGAACCAGGAAGAGAAAGCCCGTGAAAATTAGACACATCTTAGATAATACAATTGAAGAAACAAAACAAAACAAAACAAAAAGACCAAAAAAAAAAAAAATCCAAACCAACAAACCAGAAAAAAAAGAAATAAAATCCATAATAAAACCCCACCAGTGGTATATATTTTTCTATGAGACAGAACAGAATTCTGAGTTTGCCACCAAAGAAATAATAATCAATCCAAATCCAGATTTCTCCAAAGGCCATGGAAGTTTGGATTTAAAACTTTAGTTAAAGTTCTCCTTTGGAATTTAAGTTTTTAGTTCCGTTCTGAACTTTTGTTGCAATTCCTTCAAAGTGAAACTGAGGTGAGTTACTTCACTGCTGTCTCAGGGGTCAGCAAAGCTGTGCAGTCGCTGTATTGTCAGTATCCCGCTTATGGCTCGTTTGTTTGCAAAGAAGGCTTTATAATTATTATGAGGTATATCTGCTTCCAAGGTTTTCTTTCCACTACCAGGAACAAGAATGAACACGACTGTGTTGAAACCAGAATTCTTCCACTAACAGAGTATGATATTGTACTGAGAAGAAATGGGGTCGTGGTCTTGAAGCATGGTTTATTCAGACGGTTTTCTGCCCTCCAAATTGAGCAATTTTTCCGCTCTGTTCAGCAGAAAATATGTACAAGGTTCTGCAGTAGGAAAGCCACAGAGGGTCACCAAGGCATTCTTCAAAGGGATGAGTTATTTAGCTAGAAAAGGTTTGAATCCACAGAAATATTTTTGGGAGGTGTGTAACTCCATTTTGTAGCAGGTTTTTGAAGGATAAAGGCACTGGGGTTAGTTTTTTAACCTTCTTTCTCACAGATTCTGGAACAGAACCACTAGCAGCTGAAAGTCATTTCAGTGGGAAATTAATTTTTCACAGTAATCCACTTTTCAAGCATAGCAATCATGAGATGCACATTAGCAAAAGCTGAAACACTGCAGCACTCTGGGACAGAAATCTGACTAATACCCAGACTTTGCTGATTCGTGAGCACATGACCATTTCCTCTGTCAGCACCACAACCCCTCACAAGATGATACACTAATTTTATCTAAATGAAGGGGAATGACTTCAGCAATATGTAGAATGTGACAAATCTTATTCAAGATGATCTTCTCAAGGGCAATTTATGCCAAACAAACCAGATATTTACTAACAGAAAACATGCTGACAGAGTCAGGAAAGGTGTTCATTTTTCTGGGGAAAAGGTGCTTTTATCTAAAGGCTTCATCATTTTGGAGAAAGGGTCCTGTTAATGAAAATACACAAGCAAAAAGACCTAAAGTAATTTCTCAATACTGTAGGACAACTAAAGGTTTTGAAGATTATATTTCATGGGGGGTTCCTTTGCATGTTAGATTAGATTAGCTGTAGTAATGTATAATATCATATCTATATTTATAATTTGTAACAGTATTTTCCTAATTTTACATTGCTGAGAACATCTGCTGTCTAGCACCATCTGAAAAGAATTGTTTTTATTACAGAAAGCTGCAGTTACTGTGATTGGGAAAAATATTTTAAAAAATTAAAGAGGAGATTATATATTTCAATAAAAAATAAATGGTAAGAGGTTTTTGCATTAAAAAAAATCAAATATTCAATATAAATTTATTTCCACATTTCTAAATTAAAATGCTTGGAAGGAACAAAGACACCCTGCAAGAAATTGAAAATGTACTTTCCCTTGTCCCAGTCAGGAATGAAAAACAAAATTCAAAATGTGATTACTGAGAAGTAAACTTATTAATATTGAGTCAATACTAAAGGATATACAATATGCAATAAATTGCAGCTTTTTTTTTCTTTAAATCTTCTGTTTGATTTTGGCCTGGATTTTTCTGTAAATAACACCATTGTTCCTCATTCTGAAATAAGACGACATGCAACATTATTTAGGAACACTGTAAACTCTTTAGCTAAATATTCTTCTTTAAAATTATTTATTTGAACTTTTTTCCTGTAAGGAAATTTGGCATAATACATGTGTTGGTCAAATCACTCAGAGTGAAAAGACCATTTGCTGGTAGCCCAGTACAGTTTGCTTGAGTGCTGGAAGCAAGATCCGGGGTGCCCTTGTGCAGCACCACAGAAAAGAGTCAGCACACCAGCCTGTACTCTGTGTTCCCATGTGACACAGAGAGACTTCAAGTTATGATTCACAGACAAGTGTGAAAATTTACCAATGAAATAGACTTCTCTCTACATAATTAGTAAAGTAATCTGATGAAGGAAAGTATGGAAGCAGTGAGAACCACCAGGAAGTAAATTTTCAAGCTCAGTCTGCAAGAACTCAAGATGCAGCCCTAGACAACAATACACTCATGGCACTGATTGGAAATAAGAAGAAATACACATAATTGCAGTGAAATTGAGTTTGAGTCTGCTATGCCTTCATGAGGGTAAATACCTGTGCTAGCAAGGTAGCACAAAACAAAGTTTACCTATGTCTGCAACAGTCATTCTGTGCAATGCATTCAGGGCATGTTCACTGCTGCAAACCTTATTCATCTGCAGTTTCTCTGTTCCATCACAAGGTCATTGCCAATTTCATTATGATTGCAAAACAACTACAGCATAATTCCAACATTATCAACAAGTTGTTACAACAGAGAAGAGAATATGGCCAGATATTTCAAAAATCATTCCAAGGACAATCTGTTGGAAGAAATGTAGGCTGCAAATAGGACAGGACTGTTGCTTTGAGCTGATTGCAAGTGTGGATTTGAAGGAGTTCCACCCACATCATGGCAGTGTACACAAGGTAATCCCACAGGATATATTCAATGCCAAAAAAAGAGTAAGAACAGTCATCTCCCTCCATCAAGCAGGAAGATGGATCAAGACCTCGATTTCAACAAAGAATTTTCAACAAGCAGACAGAGTGGGATCAGCAAGACCTCAGACATCCTCTCAGACACACAAACAAATATGCAGGAATGACAGAAGAGGTAGTGCATGAAGAACTCTTACAGAGAGCTCTAAGTGCTGATTTGCTGCAATAACAATTGGTTGCTAAAATCAATGAGAAGAAAAGGCTACTCTTGAAGACTTTTAAAGGCATATTGTGTCACTCAGATTAAAGCAGTGTATAGATTAATAGCAGCTATATATCCTTTGTTACAGGGTGCTATGCAGCTTTCATAGGGAATTTATTTGACATCAAGTTTGGAGATGAAATTTCAATACTTGTTATCAGCTACTGAGATCTCTCAGGAGCACAGCTCCAGCTTCAGAGACTTCAGATCAGAGGCAAAGGATAAAGAACAGAATTTAAAAAGTCATGTTTCCATGTCATTAGCTTTCTCCTAATTTCTTGCGTTTTAGTTGTTAAAATGAAGCAGATATTGCATTGTAAGACTTTTGTTACAGAACAATACTGTTTTCAGGTCCATGTAACAAAGACATAAAATATTTTTCTATTTTCATCTGCCACAGTCTTGAGCTGTGAAATTTTTTCCTTATATATTATTATGTATATTGTACTAGTAATCACAAAATGTAAGTTCTTACCCAGCAGTATAATAGCCTGTAACTACTACTCAGAGCTGCCTCCAAAGAGATAAACTGACTGTGACACATTAAGAATGACCAAGTAACAGTTCCAAAGTAGTGATTTCTCAATGCTAGTGGTAAAAATAAATATACAAAAACTGCTAAATATGCAAATGAGCCTATGGGTCCACACTGCTGTGTGTAGACACAGAGCATGCTTTCTGATCCTCCAGCTGCTCCAGACAAGCTGGTTTAGGTCCCCAGGGCAGCTTCACTGGGGTGTGCAATGCTGTGGTTGGGCTATGAGGTGACAAGCTCATTCAGGTATGTCTCAGTTGTGGTGTGTTGCACCTGCAGGCTTCTCACCAAGTTGGCTGAGGCTTAACAGTCTGGGATATCTAAGCCCCTGCTGATATAAAATAAAAGTTTGCAAACTTTCCTGTGCATCATAGCCACTATGTATGCAAAATATACTTCCAGTTAACAGCAAGAATGGTGGTTTCCTTTAAAAGTTTGAGTTTCTGCATCTAGAAATAATAAAAGAGAATAAAAAAGAAAACTCTTTCAGAAGAAAAATTGAGCACAGCACATTTAGTAAACCTGCTACTGGAGAATTGCAGTGCCAACAGAAAGTAAAAAGAAAACTTGTTAGCAAAAACAATTTCTTCAGCAGTCAATGTACATTAGGGTATGTACAGGATGTGCATTACTGTCCTATTGTTTGGATCCTCAGGAGGAAGAAGAGATGAAGAGCAACACAAGTATAAATACATTTAGAATTTATTTCTGGATAAACAAAGTTATCACTGTGACAACATATGGAGCACTAAAAGACAAAGGGAGAAGAGGATAAAAGAATAAATTATTTAAAATCTTGGAAGCACTGATAAAGACATAGTCTGATGCATCTGTAGCCAAATTTATCCCATAAATTGTTTTCCTGAGGTTACACTAAGGTTAAATAAAGTATTTGTAGTCAGCATTGTACATGAACATGTACACAGACACTCTGGAAGGATTGTCACTGCTTTTATTTTAACTTTATCCAGATCAGCCTAGACCCTGTGGGACTGAACTGTTGTTTACTGTCTAGAAGCTAAGCATGATTTTCTCTGGAGATAACTGCCTGGAAAGAGCCTTTTGGAAAGTCTCTACCAAGAAACCCTTAAGGGAATAGTTTAAAGATCTCCATACTGCTGAGAATAAAAATTTATAATACAAAGCCAGGCCTCTCCTAATTAAAAGCATGACATTTTTTCAGTTTCAAGTTTTTCTCCCCTCATTTATTTTCTTAGAGTGCCAAACTGACATACTTACAAAAGGATTCAACTCTAGAAAATGGGTAGACGGAAGTGCTTATGGGAAGTTTTTCTTCTCTTGTTCCTTTGCAGCTTCAGTCTAGTTGCTGGATCAGTGGAAGAACAACTCAGCAGAAATATCTATACATATCCACAGTGTGTAGCTCCTTGACCTTAAAATCTACAAGTGGCACTGCAATGAAAAAGAAAGTTCTTGCATAGTAGGAGGTAAAATAAGGGAGGAGCTGGGGATGGTCACTCAGTGGTGACAAGTGATGCACTGCAATTAATCAAGATCACACAAAGAGAAATACAGTTTGTCATCCCATGATATTCACTAAAATCACACAATATTTCTGTGCTCTAACCTCTGAGATAGTTTGTTGTTGTTGTTATTTTAACTGTGCAAAGAGATACACTACTTTTGTTTTCTCCTCCACATAACCTTTCTTCTTATCACTGTTTCTCCTGCGAGGGAAAACTAGAAAGCATTAAGCACTAAATCGTACTGTAAAATCATTTATTCCTAAACAAATAAAACACATATATTTGGCTGGCAGAAATGCAAAGTAAACAAACAACATTACAACTCATTATAAGTGTACGCACAGCACAGACATCTTTAAAAGTTTCGGCAGTGATAGGGCAGAGGAACATTGTGTTTTGACAGATTGTCCTTGCTTGAGTCCACTGTCATGTTTGTCTTAATAGTGGGTACCATTTAAACCTGAAAAATTGACAGCATAGAAAGTCTCTTCAAACCTTCCTCTGTAAAGCAAGTCTGGAAAAACAGCCATTAAAACTCTAACCTATTTAACCCAAAGAGGTTAGCTTACCTAAATAGTACCTCAGTCAACAAATATTTCAGTTCTTCTTTCATCGTCCATATGCCCTTGGAGCGTCATTGTGAATTTATGAAGATGACAGCAGGCTGCATGTTACAGAACAAGCCATTTGTTGCATAAAGCTGTTGTCAACAAGCCTGGTAAAAGCATCTGGCCTGCTCTGCAGAGAAGTATTATTCCCAGTCATTCTTATCTTTAAATCATGTCTGTATATACTCACTTTACCCACAGCAATCATCAACAAATTCTTAACTGTGATACCTCAGATCGACAGATTATCTGTAGTGCTACCTCAATGCCCTGAGGTCTCTCTCATAACAAATAGTTTGCATTGTGGTTTTTGTGGTCTGTCTTTTGTGGTTTTGTTTGTCTGTCTCTCTCTTTGAGGGCAAAACATAAGAATAACCTCCTTTATAGAAGTAAACAGAAAGAGAAGTGAAAATGGTTTCTACATCTGCCATGTGACCAGAAAGTTTTTCCTTCTCTCTAAAATTTTATACCAAATGCATTTCACCAAAGAGCCAATGCAGTTGCTGTACCTATTCAGCTATTTATATACCTTTATAGGTATTTTTGTAGATGGATACATTTTCTTAAAAGTGGCAGAAAACAGTAGATCTGAACTTCACCTTGAAGACAAAACCAAGTTAGTGAACCTTGTGAAAGCCATCACTTTGGTGATAGGCAACATGTTACTGTCCACCTTGCAACTAGAAAAACTAGACTGCAATCAGCAAACACTCCCTAGTGAGCCTTCTGCAAAATAAATCAGATCTAAAATCCCAAATGTCAAAGCGCAGAGACTTTGTTGGTGTCATGTAGGAGAAATGCCATTGTCACAAGAAGGTGTATGTGAAACTAGGCCAAAAGCACCTATCCTTTGTGTGTAGTTCAAAATGCACACAGCATTCCCTAGCTACTGAATGTTTCTTGAGATTCATGATCCATGCCTCTGACCTCATACTATAGAGCTACAATATTCCTGTACACTTTCCAGAGTAAAGTTTGAGTGCAGATTTCACTTACCATTCTGGCAACTATATACGTAATTATCAGAAACACAGATAAGAAAAAAATCTCTGTAATCATAACCCAAACATACAAAGCAGTGAGCCTCTTCCACAGCATACTGAAATCAGGCCTCTGTTACATGTTCTTTACAAATGTCACCCTCTTTATCTGCAAATGTAATGAGTTCTGCCTAGCTTAGCTGGTGTTTCACCTTAGATTTGGATTTGTAGCCATTTGTATAGATACAAGACACTGGAGGTTTCCCGAAGTCAATATTGTGATAGCAAATCTAAAATTTCCTTTCCACTGAAACAAGGGGTAAGATAAGGCAGTATATCTTGTATACATAGCCCAGAAATATATAATAGATTTTTTTGGTTTTCAAATCAGACACAATAGATACTTAAACTAACATACTTTTAATACATCCTGATTAAAACTTTCAGCCAGTATTTCCTCTACAACCTTGCTTTACTACCCATATACACATAATTGAAATAAGTTTGTCTTAACATTTTCTTTTAATGTGTAAAGCAAACAGCATATACAAAAACAAAATTGAAACAGGAAACTGTCACCCTGTTTTTTTAAGATTTTCTAAGCCTTCTGATGTTGACATTCTTGTAGTGAACTTTCTCACACACTTTCTGTAAATAACTCATTGTTTTGCATTCCTTTATGGAGGAGGAAAGAGTTAATGGACTGTTGGTTTGACCAGTGTCATTGGAGAGGTGTCACTGTCACTCTCCAATCTGCTGTCACTTTGGAAAACTATAAATGTTGGAGTCAGAAAATAAACTTCCTTTTTTTCCCTTCACCTTGAGAACAGTGCTGTGTGCTTGTGTTCTTTCATGTCCTACAGTGAGAGGAAATGACTAAATGCCTCCAGTTTCAAAAAAGATCTTCAATTCATATATCTCCTTATCACATCAGAACATATTTGTACAACAGCATTGTCAGCGATAACAGCAGAGGTTTGGAAGGAGTAGTGTTTGTTTATTAACAGCTCTTGCAGAATCACAGGAGGACAACACCTAACAGATTGTTTGCTTCTGGAATATACTGAGCTGATGACCAGTACTTTTCTCATATTCATGTTCTTGCCAAATAAGCAATGACTATTTTAAAGATATCTGTGGCAAGCACTTAGAAACAGGTTTACAGGAGTGCTGAATATCCACCTCAGCAGGAACAGGAACCAACAGGACCTGCAGGTATTTGGCTCTCTAACAGGCAGATCTATAAACATCAATAATTTTCTCATAGTACTAGTTTAACAAGCTAAAAGAGATCACAATTTCTATTACATTGTAAGCGATTTTCTATTATTGTATGTTATTTTCTGTTTTGGCTAATAGTGGGTACCATTAAAACCTGAAAAATTGGCAACATAGAAATATGTGGTTTCCAATAAGCTGAATTTGCTGCAGTTAATATAAAGAATAAAATGCATAGAGTGTGTTTATATATACTTTTAATATATACACAAAATAATGAAAAAGGACCATAAATATTAGCAACCCTGATGGAGTATAAATCTGCCTCATGAAAAGTTTAATAATCATATACCCAAAGCTTTGTTTATTCTCAGGAAATATAGGAATCTGAAATAAATTAAACATAGATCCTGACCAAAGCTAAACTAGCAGTATTCCAAATACAGTGCTTACCCTTGTAGGTAATGTATGAATTCTGTATAGTGCCTTGAGATATGCTACTGTTAGGCAGTGTAGCCTGTCTGACAGACCTTTCTCAATTGTGAAATGTTGCTCTTTGTGGAGAAACAGCAGTAAAAATGTCATGCACAAATATATTCATACCTGAGGGAATGGAGATAATAAAATGCAATGTTAATTTGTTATTGCAGTGGATGGGTATCAGCTACTTGTGCAGACAATAAGGAGCAATATTGAATTTGAATATTGCCAAATCTCTGAAGGAAGAATGAGACGTTAAATGCATTGCTTAATATTTTTTTCTATTTTTGACCAACAGAGAAAAGATTTCAGTTATGAAGACCATAATTACACACCTCATAGCCCTGACATTTACCTATCACTCAGGTACTATGAGAGTTATGTACTGATGTTCATAAAGCCTTGCATTCCTCTCTGCTGAATTCTATTTCATCCTTCTTTTTCTCTTTATTGTCATGACTGAAGGATATATACAAGACTGTGTGTTGCATGAAATCTATGCTATTAATTGCTTGAATACCTGTAGGCAGAGTCACTTAGTACAAGCTGAATAGTTAGGAATTAAATCTGGGGGCAAAGGGATTATATTCTGAGGAAATCAATATTTCCTCAGAATATAATCCCTTTATATATGGATATATCCTTGGGCTTTGTAGCTATTATTTTGGGAATGCATAGATCCTTCACAATGTATTCACATTTAATTCTCAAATACTTCATGAAAAAATTCCACTCAGGAAGCTGGACAGGTTGTAATTGTCCTTCCCAGGCAGGTTACATCATGCATTACACCCAGAAAGAGAGTGATCTTTGCCAAATCCTTCTCTGCTGCTGTCTCTTCTGAGATCCTAATGATGTCAGTTTGAAGCACTAAAAAGATCATACAAATATCTGTGGGCTCCACACTCTTCAAGTCTCATATAGATTCACTCCAGTCATTTCAAGTGTGTTTAAAGGGGTTGAAGTACATACCTCTATCAACAGGAAAAGAAAAATTCTATAAGTCCAAGGGAAACATATTTATTTGACTATTTGTGCTTTGCATTATTTCACTCTTTTTATCTATTTTTAATGTATATAACAGAAACAACACAGGAAACAGCAATAATCTGAGTGCAGAAATGCATATGACCACAGATCAGTTTATTAACAGACTAGTGAAGAGAATCCCAGTGCATAGGATTTTTTGCAGCTGACCTGCAGAAAGATTTTTCAACCAAACTTCAATTCCAAAGTTCACGAATTTAACTATAAAAGAACAAGAATGCATTTCAGTTGTTTTGATTCAAAAGTGAAATTGAAAAAAAGAGCTTATATTTTAATTTTTCAGCTTGAAGATCAGTATTTAATTTTTAAAATATTTAAATGTTATTAAAAACATTTAAGCAAAATTATCCAAGGTTAAGATTTGATTCAAGCCAGACTTTATTTTTTTCTGGGCTGTGAAAGGTAAATAAAAATCAGCCCTGTAACTGAATGCTACAGGAAGTGATTTATATCCAGAGTACACAATACTCAATGAATCTCACACTCAGCTTTCTGTTTAAAATCTGAGAATATGCCCTTAAGATTATATTTCAACTCTTCATGTCATTAGCTGCTCCATTGGACTTTGATTTAAATCAGATAGGAAAACCTCTGTTCTTAGAATCCTAATGGAACAAGACAATCCCTATTTAAACATTTACAGGCATTAAGGAGTGCCTATTGAAAAGCTGTGTGTCAGTTTAATGCCTTACCCCAAATTATAGTGAATGTTCAAGATTTTTTGATACAAACACATAAAATTTCTGAAGATATTATTTTAAGCTGTTCCTGGCTTTCCACCTAAAGCCACTGCATATCTGAACCTAGCTATTTAGATGGCACTCATTATTATTTATTTTGCTGTGGTTCTGCCTGCAGCTCACATCCATGTCTCCCTTGTTCAGCAATGATGCAAACCAGGGACCTATGTGCTCTGTGATCATCTCAAACTCAGGCTCATCACATATCTCCAGAAGAGATATTTTTATGTTTTATCCTTTCTTTCCTCTCTCATATTTTCTATAAATTTTTCAAACACCTTCTTCTGTTTTAGAAATCCTCTGCTATTCCCAAATGGCAAGCCCCCTGCCAGGGCTCAAAGCAGGGACTCAGTTTGCTCTGTTATCCTCCATTTAATACTCATTCACATGCCATGAACTCTGTATGCTTCCTCCTGTTAGGCATTACCCACTTCTGCCCTCCTTCCCTTCCTAACAGGCCCTTACGTTGTTCACACAAATGTTTTAGATGTGCTTGCATTACATACTTTGTTCCATCACAAAAGTGCAATTTTCTCCTACACCTCCTTCCTAACTGTTGCCATTGTTTTGGCTCCTGCCTGAGTGAGGACTCTCTGGCCCAAGGAAAACACCCTTCCCTCTGGCAGATATCCTGCTTCCTATTTAAGCTTCATTTTCCTACCTGGATGAGATCAATAAAACCCATGGTGGTGTCAGCTTTCCAGGACAGTATCAACACTTCCCTGCCCCACAGAGAACAACTGGAATGGAGCAGATGGGTTCATCAGGCACAGTGCAACACCTGCTCTGTTTTCTGATTCCTGACTAAATCTGCAGGCTCATCCAGTCTCCTGCCATGTGGCATAGTCACAAACAGCCAGAAGACATCAAACTGACTGTGCTGCGCGTCCTCAGCATTTGACCACAAACCAGAATGTGGCAGCTGATATAGTATCCCCCAGCGGATAGTAGAGGGACTAATTTAAAGATCATCATTGAATAATAATAATAAGGTGTTTTCTTTTTATGACAGGGGCCTGCAGCAAACCAATTTTTCAATATGACCTTTTTCCTGGTTATCAGGAACAACTACATCCTGATCAAAAAACCCTCTCAACTTTCAGACTTAATCCAAAAGTATTTATCCTTCAGGAAAGAAGCAATTATTAGCTATTTAGCAGGAAATGCAAGTTCTACAGAGAATCTAGTTTTGGAGACATAATTGGCCTAAATATAATGGTGATATTTAGGCTGGAATAAAGGCTAGATTGAAGCAGCCAAATGAGCAATAGTCTTGCAGATGGTTGGTTGTGAAAAAGGAGTAAGTTTGAATATGCCATTTTATGCAATGTACCCACAAAGGCATTATAATACAGTGAGTAGATAATTACATAACAGTCGAATAATGACTTATCAGGGAAATAATCTAAAAAAGTGTGATATTGCAGAATGCCATGGGTTATAAGATCAAATAATTCCTTTTGGCAATTTTTATTTTAACTCAATTCTTACCATATAAGGATTTTAATTCTATTGTGCATATAAATTCTGCTTGTCTCAAAAAGAAATTAAATGAGAGATGCTAAGACTGAGATGAGAAGCAATTATTGTTTAAAAAAATCCCATTTCTCATATGCAGGCCAAAATAATTTAGGCACCACTACAGAAACAATTTTTCTTCACATCTTATAAATCAAAATAAAATGTATCTTACTTCTATGTTTCTCAAATGCTCCTGCTTTCTAGTGTGAACAGATGAAAGAGAAGGTTGAATACTCATGGCAATTGGTTCCCCATCCATCCCTCCATTGTTTAAGAAAAGAAAAACATTTGTATCAGGAACTGTTAAGCCTTGTCTACACTGTATTCAATTCCTAGGAAAAACGTTTCAGCTCAGGTCTGACAACTCCTTCACATTTCATTTCTCCCAAGTGGTGACTGAATGTTCCCTGTATTTTAGATATTCTAGAGCAATGTGATTTTAAACTGCCTCATCTTACTTGAAGCAACATTTAAAGAAAAGAGAGGAATAACTGCTTTCTGTCATGAGATTCCTGCCGGTGTTACACAGGCAGAAACCACTACCATAACAAATAGCCAACTTCATCTTCCTTGGGCTGAATTTCAAAGAAGCTACAAATGCTAGGGGTACAGAACTGTTCAGCTGTGCACACACGCACAGAAACCATGCACCTAAAACAACACCAGCATGGTTTCACCCTATGCAACACCTCCAGAAGGTGCTTCAACTCTGAAAATGAAGATAGAAAGCATGAGACTGGAATGTTTGAACTCATTTCCAGAGAGGGCCTGAAAACTCTGTAAAAATGTATTTCAGCTTCTCATCTTGAACATAGTCAAGAAGACCCCCAAACAATGACAGAAACACTGATTTTTTTACTGTCCTTGTTTACTCCAGTTTAAAAATCTCCTTAGAAATGTTGCTATTAATTAGCTGTACATGTGAAAATACAGGCCAGTCACAGAAAACTCATATTTGGTTATTAGAAATTAATACATATCATTAATATAAATTACTGCATCATTTTGCTACTTCCTAGTTATTTCAGTTTTCTCCTCTTACTAATCAATCTGTAGCACTTAGCATATGCTTCATGCTAACAGATTGTCCTGGGTTACAATATAAAGATGTATTCTATTCCCATCCTCAAGAGCTGCTGAAACCAGGAGAGGCATTGTTTTTCCTTGTTTCCTGTTAATGGGCCCATCAATGCCTTGCCACATGACCCAGAGATCACTCTGTCTGGGACCCATGTCGGCTTAATGGGTAATCAAGAACCCATCTCATGACTCAGAACGATACCAGCCCATTGTGAGATGCTCTGCCCAGGGTGGAAGAGCTAAGCATCCCCTCCTGGATATAATCTGGGTTTTGGGACAGAACAGGCTGCCCTTACCCACTGGCTTCCAGAGGACAAGAGCATCAAGATCTTTTCTATGGGATCGCCACTTCAACAAGACCATTTCATCTGGACTGCAACCACCACCCTAACTAGCAGGTGTCAGGTTGTATTCTGACTCTGTCAGTGGTTTTTGGTTTGTATTATTGCATGTATTTGGGTTTTTTCCCTTTTCCTAATAAATTCTATTTCTGACTTGGGGTGTCTTGCTGGTTTTGCTTTCAAAACAGAACACACACAGTTCATGTTGAATAATTAATCTATCTTACAGACTCATTTCCACTTAGCATCCTTTTAAAATCATGGTGTTTATTTTGATGAGGCAAATGACAACCCATATAAGTTCATTTGATTCTATTTAAGTGATGAAAGAAAACAACTTCTGACCTCAGTACCAGGTAAGATTATGGAACAGTTGATATTAAGTGTCATCAGACAGAACTTGGAGGATGGCTAGGGTATTAAACCCAGCCAGCACAGGTTTAGAATGGGTAGGTCATGTTTGACCAACCTGATCTCCTTTCATGACCAAGTGACCTGCCTGGTGGATGCAGGAAAGGCTGTTGATGTTGTGTACCTGGACTTCAGCAAGGCCTTTGACACTGTCTCCTGCAGCACACTCCTGGAAAAGCTGGCAGCCCACGGATGGGACAGGAGCACTCTGTGCTGGGTTAGGAACTGGCTGGATGGCTGGGCTCAGGGAGTGATGGTGAACTGTGCTGCATCCAGCTGGGGGCCAGTCACCAGTGGTGTCCCTCAGGGGTCTGTGCTGGGACCAGTTTTGTTCAATATTTTATTGATGACATGGATGAGGGGATTGAGTCTTTCATTGGTAAATTTGCGGACAACACTAAGCTGGGAGCGTGTGTTGATCTGTTGGAGAATAGGAGGGCTCTGCAGAGAGACCTGGAACAGTTGAATGGATGGGCAGAGTCCAGTAGGATGAAGTTTAAGAAGCCCAAGTGCTGAGTCCTGCATTTTGGCCACAATAGCCCCCTGCAATGTTACAGGCTGGGGACAGTGTGGCTGGACAGTGCCCAGGCAGGAAGGGACCTGGGGGTGCTGGTTGACAGCCAGCTGAACGTGAGCCAGCAGTGTGCCCTGGTGGGGCCAGCCCTGTGCCCAGGTGGCCTAGAAGGCCAAGGGCATCCTGGCCAGTATCAGGAATAGTGTGGCCAGCAGGAGCAGGGAGGTCACTGTCCCCCTGTACTCAGCACTGGTGAGGCTGTACCTTGAGTGCTGTGTCCAGTTCTGGCCCCTCAGTTTGGGAAGGATGTTGAGACACTCGAGTGCATCCAGAGGAGGGCAACAAGGCTGGTGAGGGGCTTGGAACACAAGCCCCATGAGGAACGGCTGAGGGTGCTGGGGTTGTTTAGCCTGGAGAAAAGGAGACTCAGGGGTGACCTTATCACTCTCCACAGCTTCCTGAAAGGTGGCTGTAGTCAGGTCGGGGTTGGTCTCTTTCACCAGGAAGCAACTGACAGAACCAGAGAACACAGTCTCAAACTGCATCAAGGAAAATATAGGTTGGATATTAGGATGAAGATTTTTAAAGAAAAAGTGATAAGGTTCTGGAATGGTCTGCCTGGGGAGGTGGTGGAGTCACCATCCCTGGATGTGTTTAAGAAAAGACTGGACGTGGCACTCAGTACTGTGGTTTAGTGGAGGTGTTAGGGAACAGGTTGGACTCAATGATCTTGAAGGTCTCTTTCAACCTAGTCATTCTGTGAATTCTGTGAACTATACTGACATATACTGTTAATAAAGCTAAAAATATTACTACAAGAGACATTTTTGACAGAAGGTTTTGGGGGTCTTATAACAAATTTCTATCCTTGTATTTTATTCTGCCATTTTGTCATTGATCTTTTTAGAGCACAAATTCAGACACCAAAACCCCTTTTATTCAAGTACAGATGTGGAATGATATACTTTACCGTACTTAATGTCACCTCTCTGCTTTCTTAAAGTCCACAATTAAAAATTCCTACTACTGTAAAAGCAGCAAGAATATACATTGTAAAAATAAAGTTCACTTTCTACAGGAAAGGCCAGCTCTTACAAATTTCTCTAAATCCTAGCATCAAACCAGTAAAATTTCAAAGTCCTTTTCCCCACTTCCCTCAACTGGTATAATTTATTTTAAGCTAATTTCACTATTGCGCAGCTCCTGTCTGCAGTTATTTGTCATTTCATCTTCAGTAAATAACCTATTTTAGAATTCAAGAATTAAAAATAATCTTTTCATATTAGTACTAATAATTTAAAGAAAGAATGCCATCAAGGTGGAAGATAAGATGCACTAGAAAAACCTAGAACCAGCACGAGCTGAGAATGAATCCTATAATCTACGACCTAATTGTGGCCTTCCATTACCTGAAGGGAATCCACAAGAAAATTGGAAAGGGACTATTTATAGGAGCATGTAATAACAGAACTCAGGGGAATGGTTTCAGACTGGGAGTGGAAGTTATATTAGGGGAAAATTGCCCAGAGAAGCTGTGGATGCCCCATTCCTAGAAGTGTTGGACAGGATTTGGAGCATCCTGGGATAGTGGAAGGTGTCCTTGCCCACAGCAGCAGGTTGGAACTAGATGATCTTGAAGCTCCCTTCCAACACACACCATTCCATGGCTCTATGTTTCTTTTATTCTAAATACTATTATTACCATCTCTAAGGGTCACAATATCTAGCACAGCTGAAGAGATGTTGTCCAAAGAGATAAACTCTTTAACCAAAATGAAGTTATAACTTAAGTGAAAAAGAACAAAAAGTAAAGGAGCAATAAAGACAGGGATTGTGCTGGCAGATGACTAGAGAAGTGAATTTTCTCTGCCCAGTGTTGCATGGACTAGATTAACAATAAATACATAACCATGTGTGATCTCACTCACGTCCAGAGCAACGGTCTACCTGCATGAAGATTAAGCTGTTGTCTTAGGAGGACATGTTATTTCAAGCACTGAGGTGCAATAGTGCAATTAGGTTGTCCCCACTGTAGACACTGTAGCAATCTCTCCATCCTGCTTCTTCACAACTCTTCTGCAAAGTTTTGTGATTTCTGCAAGACTATACAGGTGACAGGGTCATAGGTACAAAAAACTGTAGCTTTGCAGTGTGCCTCCTAAAACCATTCCTAGTTATTGCTAGAAATCCAAACAGTCCCATTCATGATCAGATCACTTTTTTGGGGAACTATTAAAGAAAACTTATGATTACCTTTCTTCATTGAAAGTTTCCATTTTGTTGTGCTGGCAATGAATCTCTCTAAGTCCCATTTTAAAAATTGCTCATCTACTTCTCAGTGATTTAGGATACATAAGAAAACATCAGTTAAAAGTAACAGACCTTTTTGTGTGCCTTAATAAGCCTAACAAAAGCTGTGAAGTATCTTGACACAGAAAAAGAAGCTTTCACAACAAAAAGTATTTTAGCCTGCATTATTGCAGATGACAGGGAGAGATTATAGCATCCAGAAAAGAGGGAAGTTTCTTACCATTAAAACAGGGAAATTATCAAACAATATTCCAATTAGCAAAAATCACACCTGCCTCAATTTACAGTTTTTGTAGTTATCTCTAGGCACTGTTTGATCTTAATATCAAATTACTTTACATAGTTATTGAAGCACCTAGAATTTTCTAGCTTGTGAATTCAAAAACCAGGAAAGGAAATG
Source organism: Calcarius lapponicus (assembly GCA_039654755.1). Classification (NCBI taxonomy): domain Eukaryota; kingdom Metazoa; phylum Chordata; class Aves; order Passeriformes; family Fringillidae; genus Calcarius; species Calcarius lapponicus. The sequence goes on along the minus strand of CM077481.1, from coordinate 64,872,489 downwards.
TCATCATAACTCTATGTTTTCTCATAAACTCTACCATACAAAAAGCCCAAGGTGCCTTTAATACACATTTCAATTCTGTTTGGTGCTGTGACACCAAGTTTTTTTTATTTACAGGATTACCAGTGCCACTTAAATCTAGAACTGAGAATCAGGTTCAGTCATGAAGAGTTCAGACTCTGATCTTGTAAGATAACTTGCACTTGCAAACCCTGCCACTGTTCAGAAACTTGTTCCTGGGTGAAAACAGAGAACTTATCATTCAATTTTTGTAAGATATCACTTTCAGGAATGTCTTCATGGTGACCAGAGACAGGACCTAAGGGGATGGTGGTCTGAAGTTGCATCAGGGGAGATTTAGGTTGAATATTAGAAAAAGGATCTTCCGCCAGAAGGTGGTTGAGCACTGGAACAGGCTCCCCAGGAAAGTATTCACAGCACCAAGCCTGAGTTCAAGGTGTTCGGACAATTCTCTTAGGCCCATGGTGTGGCTCTTGGGAGGGTCCTAGGCAGGCCCAGGAGTTGTTCTCCATGATCCTGGTGCGTCCTTTCCAACTCAGCATATGTTTTAATTCTACAATTCATTAAAAACTCTTTAGAAAATTCAGAATGAGCTTGTAAACAGTTTGGAGAATGGCTAAAAAAATTAACCACCTTTTTTCAGACTGTTAATTTTTTTTGTGTGTGTGTGTATTCTAACAAGCATCAACTACCTATCAACCATGCCTAAAAGCAATAGAAAGTATACCTCCAGTGAATGGGTTTGGGATCATCTTTTCTGCTTAAGTCAATTACCATTTACAGACATGAATTCCTAAAATCCCCTAATTTGCACCCATGTTTTGCATTCAGACTTGCTGGTTTCAGTAAGAGCAGCAAATAATAATAAAAGAGCAGCATCTATAATAAAAGATCATTCACATTCAGAAATAATGGCTAAATTCAATAACATTTTAAGTGCTGGTACTTAGTTTCAAACAGCTTTGTTTTTCCATAGCATATGAGGAAAATTACCAAAAGCAAGACAATTATTTTCCAAATTATTTAAAGAAATCACTGTGACATTTAATTTTCATGTAAGTATTACAAATTGCAGTATCTTCTGAAACCAAGTAGGTTTGGTTGCTAAGGCTGCACTGAAAATAGCAAGCTTTTTCAACTTTCCTCCAAATTTATTTTCATCCAAAACACACACACACATACACACAAAAAGATGATTTGGCAATAAAATAATATCAACTGTGCTCATTTCTATCAGTTTCAAAGTAAAAAATATATTATTGTTGGGTTTTTTTACAAAAACAACTTTAGAGAGCACAATTTTTATGAAAAGGATTGGAAATAGATATTTCACTTTTAAATAGAATACATTTGCAAATGTCTTTAAAATTAAAAATAATAAGATGTCAAATGGAAGAAAAAATTAAAAAACCAACTTGTCGCATTGCCGGTAGTTCTCTCTTCTTTTTGCTATGAATAGGTAAAACACTGTATTTTTGCCATAACTGCTAATGTTAAAAACAAGAAATCCATATAATGTTTATGTCTTTGTCATGGTCTGACACTGGCTAAAAGCCAGGCACCCATGAAAAATACAAATAAACATTCACTCATTCTTCTCTGATATAGTTGAGTGGAGGAGGGAATAAAGAAAAATTGAAGGGTTCATGAGTTAAGGATTAGGAGAAAATACTTAAGGCAAAACAGACTCAAACTTAAAAGGTATAAAGAACAAAAATTACTAACAGAATTAAAAGAATAATGAAAACTAAAATAAACATTTAGGTCATCTTTTTCCCCCTCCAGCCCCTCCCTCCCTTCCACCGACAGTACAAGGAGACAGGGCGTGGGAGTTTTGGCCAGTTTTTCACACAAAATTTTCAGTTTGCTTAGGAAGATGAATTTCTTCTGCTATGCTGTCAGGTTCCCCCCATGGGAGACAGTCCTCTGTGAACTTCCCCAACAGGGTTCTAATTTTCATGAGTAGCAGTCCTGCCTGACCTGCTGTAACGAGTCCCTCCCATGGGCAAAACAGTCTTCTCCAACAACATGGCATGGGACATTTTAGTTCATGGGGCGTAGTCTTTTAAGGATAAGCTGCTTTAGCTTGGAAGCAATGCCTCTCTTTCTCTATTTCTGGAAGCAAGGGTCTTCTATCTTTCTCTTTGAGTTTCCCACTAGAATACAGCTTTTCAGCATCCATGCGCTCCAGTGTGAACACCTTTGCTCACGGGCAGCAAGTGGACCTCTGCATCTGCCCAAGCACTTCATGAGTTACAGGGAAACAGTTTGTTTTATTATAGCCCTTATCATGGCTTGTAGATCTCAGCTCCGATGTTCAGAGCACCTCCTGCCCCTCTCTCCTTTCATCGACTTTAGCGTTGCCATGTTGTTTTCCTCTGGTGTCCTCACCTTTTTCTTTTGTCTGAATTTGAAAAGACAGGTGACTGCTAAGAAAGGCAGGAGCCTCCCCTGAAATGGAAAATGTAAACACCCCTCCCTTCAAATTATTATAATTTTGAAATTAAGGGCACTCAGGCAAAGATATGGGAGTAGTAATAACAGTTCTTTATTAAGAAAAAAAGAAATTAAAATAAAAATGCAGCAATACAAAACAACACCGACAGAGTCAGAATACAACCTGACACCCAGTTGGGTCGGGGTCTTGGTAGCAGTCTGATTAAATGGTGGCTGCAGTCTTCCTGGAGTGACAGATGCAGTTCTGTTGAAACAACAAACCTGTAGAAAGGTTTTCCTGTAATGGTTCAGTGGTGGTGTAGATGGGCCTGGTCTTCCTCTGGGAGTCCAGTGGGAAAAGGCTGCCTGTGGTGTTCTAAATTTCAGATTATATCCAGGAAGGAATGCTTGGCTCCTCCCTCTGGGCAAAGCATCTCACAATGGGATGATGTAATTTTATCAATCATGCTGTGAGACTCAATGGCCCATTAACAGAAGGTATCTTCCCTGAGGGAGTATGGGTCATGGAAGAGATAAAGAAAACTGACCCACTTGGTTTTAACAGATGGCAATAGAATACACACCCCCGCTGACATCTTGCATTTGCAACCTAAGACACCTTTTCTCTAACCTGGGAGAGAATTGGTGTCCATGGGTTCTTTTCTTCTCAAGTTCTATCAATTGAAAAGTTCTTACAGGGTTTAGCAATGCTGAAAGGTTGATCCTGTCCAGGCTCCACATCAGGGAATCGCTCATGTTGGCCGTGTGGTCCCCACTGGCCCAGCACAGGTGGTACCAGCAGCCTCTCTTCATGCAGGGTGCTGAAAAGGAGAAGCTGCTGCCACCTCCCCTGTCCTTCTGTCCTCAGCACAGCTGGCTAAAAGCAGCCAGGCAGGCAAAGAAGTATTGGAATTAAAGCGTTAAGGATTGCTTTTTGCTTGTAGTTAATCCATAAAGAGCTCTGCAATAATAACCTTTTGAAGTATAATTTTAGAATATTACTGGTATCCTTGAACCTATAGCTTTGGAATATATATAAAGGAAATATGCTTATCTCACACCTCAATAAAGCAGAGAAAAAGAGCTTGAGAAAGGAAGATGAACATCACCTCAAGGATTTATGGTTTTGACCAAGGGAAGCTGGACATCACTGTTATGAGATTTATAGTCTCTGCAATTAAAAGGTGGACCCACATCTGGGGAGCTGGACTCCACCAGATGGGATTCGTCTTTCTTCTTTCGGAAACTGGACCTCACCATCCGGGGTTACTCCTTTTGGGACACATCCTGAGAAAAACTAAATCACAATAGTGTATAGAATTGCGATGTAATAATTTGGACTAAAAAAGCTGATGAGTACCCCTATAAATACCTGTAACCCTCAGCTATCAGTGCGCAGTTGGAGGGAAAACTTCCCCCACTGTACCCAGCACTGTATTGCTCATGCTTTACCATATTAAATAATAAATTGATTGCTGCTTGAATATTGGCCTAGCCAAGCTTCTTATTCATAACAGAGAGCCTTCCATTTCAGGCATTCCAACAGTCATTCAGTCCAAATTCAGATTAGCACAGAACGGCCTAGGAAACAATTTCATAAAAGAAATGTTCATTAAAATACAGTTGCTTTTCAACAATAGGGAAATGCGAGCCTGGAAGTAATTATTACATGAGAATCGGTCAGAACTTTTTCTTTAACTATGCTGTGACAGTAGTTTTTACATAATAGGAACGGGGAATTTTTGAACATGGGTAATACAGAAGCCTGCTTCTACCCTTTTCTCGGCAGAATTGCGGAGCTTTTCCGTTCTGAGGAGGCTGTAGTTTGATCCTAAGACTCCTCCCATGGGACACCTGATAAAACCCCAGCCCCGGGCCTGTGTCCTCTCTCTGCTTTCTCGGCTCTCTGGGTTTTGCTCGGGCTCCCGGGCCTCCGCCTCCTCCCCACCCCGGCTCGGGGTTCGGGGTTGGAATAAAAATGGACTCTCGAGCTGAACAGCGAAGAGACTTGTCTCGTCTGTTTTCCCTGTGATCGGCTGTGGCCTCCCTGGATTCGATCGTCCCTGTAGCCACATGCTACTACACCTTTTAATATTGCAGACTGCACTGCCATGTAGCAAACTCTTGGCTACGTCCTGCTTTTCTACATAGACACAGGCAAAGTAATTCAAGGAATAAGTTTTGAAGTGAACCAGACCATGTGCAGCCCTGTTCAGTCTATGGCTGCAGCTCGGGACTTGAAAAAGATTGGAAGCTTTTAATGCAGACCAATCTTTGTTCTGGGAAGCCTAAACTCTCTGCACTGCTGTCTAGAGAAGCTCTGGCAACTGTGAATTTTAGATTTTTCTGTTATAAAAAGCAAACTAATATTTTAAATAAAAACAGAGTTTTCAATTGGAAATTAAAATAATTTCAAAATGTCTGTTGTAATATGCCTAGTGACAGTGAAGTGAAGTAAGAAGGCATAAGGGCCTAATGGCTAAAGGTGCAGTTCAGTTGAACATGCAGTTCCAACCAGAAATTAGGGATCTCACGTGGATATACTGAATGTTATATTAAGATCAGGCTGAACACTATAATATGACACTCCCAGTCTTAACTCTTTCAGCTTTAGGCAAGAACGGAAGGGAGATAGGAAGGAAGGAAGGACAGAAGGAACGAAAAGAATATAGAAATTCAATCTCCAGTAAGAGAGTTTCACTAATCCAAGGTTCAGGCCAATAGGAAATACATTTCAACCCACAAACATCTCTTAAAAGGCAATCAAGAACATTACAAACCATTATGAATTATGGACCAATTTTCAACAGGGGTGGGTGTTTGAATAAAGATGCTTCATGCATTGTGTGTAATAATAATTATTAACTGCTCTCTCAAGAATATTTCCTGCATCTTCATCCATTACCAGAGTTCAAGGCAGTAACTGCTGAAGCCTTAGGATGCTGCAAATAATTCAGGCTGTTAAGTCTGACCTAAGATAAAAGATACAGTGTAATTAGTTTAATTTGTCATGTTCCATCATAATCTCCAAAGAATATTACACCTGACATTAATAATATGATAGAAATTATGAGAAAAATTAATTTTTAAGTAAAAAAAAATTAAATTTAAAAAACAGACATCCATCCGGGTAACAAGTCTCAGTATGTGAGAACTGCCAAACTGTAGCTCCTCTAGGTTACTGATTGCTTATAGGTATCTTATAACAAGTCTATTTTTAGTTTTAAGAAATGCTTATGGAAAAATGGGGCTTCCTTTTATGATCCACTACACAAAGGAAGAATGTTTCTGTTCTGCATTTTGTCCAAAACCCAACCAGCTTCCAAAACTTTCTTCCCTTTCCAAGGTTCACTTCTGCCTCCTGTTGACTGGCCATCTCTCCTCCAACCCTGGGGTAACTTTCATGTTTTAATAATCTCAGCTGCACACCCTCATCAAAGGCTTTCTGAGCACACACTAGACAGTTTTACCTGTACCCTTTCTGACTCACTCAGGGAACACATACCAAGTTTAGTCCACCTGGATTTCCCTTCAGAGAGAAGCTATGCTATCCCAACACCTCAGGATCCTTGGGTAATGCCATAGCCCATGTAGCTTATTTGCTCTGCATTTCCATGGGGTTCAACAGTTGGATCTGTTTCCTTTAAATCAAGCTGGCTTCGCTTGACCTGGTTCCCTCTGTTAGCAAGAAGATGCTGGATGACTTAGTCAGGATACAGAGCACAGCACAGACCCATCCTGCAAGGGTGGTGGCTGCAGATGGGTATTTCTCTGCCATCCAAATGTGCTTTGCCAGCTGTTACTCCATCTGTAGAATTCTTTAATACATTCCTAACCAAGAGGTCAAAGGGACACTGCACGCCAACCAAGCCTGACATCACCTCAGTTTTAATGGACAGCCTGATGTACCCCTGCTCCAAGCACAGTAATTCCTGCATGGTTGGGACACATTTTTTCAGAAGGGACTTTGCCCCTGCCTGAAAATATGACAACTCCCTAAATAATCTGGTTTTGACACCAATTGATTAATTCAATGTTTAAGGAGAAAAAAAAAGAAAAAAAAAATCAATCCAATATCCTTGGCCTGAGATTTCATGCAGCTTTTCTGGTACAAATAATTTATTGTGCACATGAGGCTTTCCCCAACATTTTCAGCAATAAAAATGAAACAAGGAATTTGCCAAGTCTGTCAGTCTCATTACTCAAGCACCTCTTTGCATTTCTTCCTCCTGTCATCTCCTCACTGGTCCCCTAAATGATTTCCTGCTTTTGATGCATTTAGAGACCTTTTCAGTACTATCTTTTGTTTCCATAGAAAAGTGAATTTTCCAACCTCGTTATAGTCCTGTTTCCAGCTAAGCAGTCCATCATACACTGTCTGCCTTGTCCCGTGTATTTAAGCACACTTTTAAATTATTGACATCAGCCTTTCTTAACATCAACCCTGCAAGAGCTACCCAATTTGTTCTAATGAGTCAGATATGGTTTAATAAAATGTTTTGCTTGGAGGTTTCTTGCTTTTTGGACTGCCCCATTTCTACATAATTAAAACATATGTAGGAATTCTGCAGATAAATTCTGTGAGTTACCTGACTTCTTCATTCCTATAACAATTATAAATCTAACTATAATATAAATGTTACTACAGAGGTATACCAGTAATTCGTCCATAGGTAAGTGTTCAGCTGGAACAAAGCACAGAAAAGCTTCTTCCAAAAATTCTTTGAGAAAGCAGCTGTCTGCGAAATAAATAAAAAAATTCTCCCTATATATAAAACACATTGTAATAAAGATCTTTTTGTTCAGCTATAGTGTGTAGTTAGTTAATGCTGATCAAAGAATTAAAAATGGCAGCCATTTCCAACTTCAGAATTAGGTTTGCATTTTGATAGTGGGCATTTAATCCTTCAGCCAGTTTATAGCATCCTGATGATGTCATCTTATCTGGGTGATTATAGACAGATTTAGTCTTCCAATCAGAGCAAATATTCAGTCTAAAAGGGAGCCTTAATCAGAATGATTACTTCCTGTGTAGAAATTGCCACAGCGAGCAGCATTACCAACCCTCCCTCTGCAAGAAATTTAAACTTCTGCCAATTTGCCAGTCAGGATTACTACCTTTTCACACCACATGAGGATTAAATGAACTTCTGGATCAAAGGTACAAGAAAACCTTCATGTGTGAGTAGAATACTGCCTATTACCTATTGTTATGAATTTGGTTTTTAAAATTCTCTTTAAAGGATACCTTGAATGATTCTAATTATTGAATGAAGCCATAGTCATGTCTCCTCTGATTGACACATATACTTTCCCCTTTTTTTCTTCTGGCAATATTTATATGAATTAGTATTATGCATTAGGTGCTGTAATAAGGTTTCTGCCTTCTTCCTTCAGCTCAATGTCAAATAAATACAAAAAATACTGCCCCTGAAATTATATCTTGTGACATAAGCAAGTCTCAACTGTCTCAATATTTCCCAAGTCTCAATATTTTTCAAACAGACAAAACAAAATTCTTTCCCTGGAAAATTGGCAACCTGAGGCAATCTTTTCATTCCAAAAAGGTCTTACCTTCTGGCTGAAGTTGTAAATTAAACAAGAACCCCACAGGAGATAGGAATGCAAGCAGCTGGTTGGAGGTTTTATGGCAAAAAAGTGTCACAGCTTAATTTTTCTGAAGTCCAGATCCTCTAATGTTAAAACCAGTGGCAATCTTCCCATTAACTGGAAGCCTAAATCATGTAAGTAGGGAAAATGCCAACATTTATATGCATTTAAAAATATACCTCATTTTGAGGCCAGGAGAAAAGTTACCAATTACTGCAGTAGCAATTTCAATACTGATTAAAATCTTGGATGACTATGCAGTTAATAATTTAAAGCATGTATTATATGACAAGAATATGTAAGAGCAAAAAAGATTTTTTTTCTCTCAACATTTCTTAGAACCTAGATCTAAGGAGACAGAAGAAGTTACTTCAAATGCATCACTGGCCTACTGAAAATGGAAGGCAGATAAAAACACTCAAATATTCAAAGACAGCTGCACCTCAAATCCAGTGTTCAATTCCAGCCTCCCAACAAGAACAAAGACATTGAGGTGTTGAGTGAGTCCAGAGAAGTGAATGGAGTTGATGAGGAGCAGTTGAGGGGCTGGGGGGGCTCAGCCTGGAGGAAAGGAGGCTTAGGGAGAACCTTGTTGCTCTCTACAATGACCAGAGAGGATGGTGCAGCAGGGGTGGGGGCAGCTCTTCTCCTAAAAAACAAGCAACAGGACAATAGGAAATAGTCTCAAGGAGGTTTAGTTTGGATATTAGGGGAAATTTCTTCCTGTTAAGGGTTTTCAAGCACTGGAACAGGCTGCCCAGGGCTATGGTGGCATTAACAATTCCTGGAGCTATTAAAAGACCTGTAGATGTGGCACTCAGGGACATGGTTTAGTGTGGATTTGGCAGTGGGTTAATGGTTGGACACAATGATCTTGTACCTAAGTGTCTATGTGTTTCTAGAACTGGGTACTCCAGCCTTCTAAAAGCCTCTCTGAAATGTTACTATATCTGTGAAGCACTTAATCATCTCTGAAACATGACTGTGTCTCAAAATTGGATTAATTGGAGCAAAATTGGATACAGTTTGGAGCCGTCTTTAGAGATCATTGTATTCCACCTCTGCTCCTGGGGGTGGTGAATGATTCTTTTTTTTCTCTAGGTTTGCAGTCCTACTTCAAAGTTATTAAACTGATAGGATGGCCATTATTTACCATTATCTACCATTTTTACTGAGACTCCCAGCAGTATTTCTTGCTTCAATATTTTTTGCCAACTGTCTCTTTCACAAGGCTAATTCTGAAGAAAATATCAGCTAAATATTGAAAGTCTCATACAAATAAAAACAGTTAAATTCTATAGAAAGCATTGTTATAGATGGATAGGTAAAAATCTTGCATAGTCAGTCACCTGGAGTTGTAGCTATTATGGGTATCCTCCAATTTTCATAAAAATTGGAAGATGTTCACCACAATTAACACTAAAAACTTAAAATCACTCAGATAAGGCAGAAACAAATTAATTTGCATTTAATACATTCTTTTTTTCTCCTCTCATCCACTTAGCTTAAAAAGTTGGCGTTCCACCACTTGACATTCCAGCGCACAGTAACATTCTCTCTCCCCTTCTGCTTTTATCCATTTGCAGACTATAGTTCACACCATGAAGCTCTATCCTGCAACATTCCTGGCCTGAAATAAGACTTCTAAAGGCATCCCAGTATCTCATGCTTTTTTTTCACATTTTTTGACTTCCTGAAAAAAATCAGCTAATGTAAAACGCTACAGCAAATTGTGGCTTACTCCATTTTCTCATAGGGTTCAGGCTGTCAGTGCTGTTCTCAATGTTCTTGCACATTTTAGCACTTCTGCCTCATCACAGAAAGAGCAGCCCATGAGGAGCTTCAGCAGGGGAGAGTCTAGCAAAATGCCAAAATGGAATGCAACAGTAATCCTACCAGACATCATAGTCGGTATTTGCACCGTAATATATAACAAAACTTGAAAGATGCTTAATTTTTTTAACTGAAATTAAAAATAAAGGAACATAACAGACAAAAGTTCTGCTTTTTCAAAGAACTTCTCAAACTACAAAACTGCACCATCTACTTATTCACGCTGTGTAGGGCTTTTCAGTATCATAAAACACCACAGAACTTGAATTCAGGCCATGCTCAATTGGAATAAAAAGTATTATTTTATTCTTTCAGCACTCTCATCTGAATTTCATCTAAGCTTATGAGTATGAAAGTGTTACACACACAGCCTCAAGTTCCTGCTTCCTACCTTCACTGCAGCCTAGACTGATCACAGCATTTTGCTAAGACACCTCATCAGACTCCTTAGCTGAGCAGAAACACATTCCATTGCTACCTAGAGAGATTTGAGGCCAGCACACCATCTTCTTCCACGTCTTTGCTTTTTCCGACACTGGAACTACACTCCTGCTGTTCTTGTAGCGCTGCTCCTCTGAGGTTTTTATTTCTCCAGCCTTTCCCTGATATATTATGGTGAATTCTTTCTGTCCTTCCACTCTCCACAGAAATTAAAGCACTGCGCAAGGCTCTCCTCCTCCTCTTAAAGAGAAACTCCCCTTCTTTTTACTCCAGGCCAATTTCTTGATAAGTGATACCAAGCATATGCAGGGTGAATCAACTTGTCTCCTAAAAATGGATGCAATGTGGTTAGTTAATTTCCTTACCTTCTCTTTTGTTTTCAACACAAGACAACTGATTCTGGGTTTTTCCCCCAAAAGTGATAGTCTTCTTTCCCCACTTCTTCTAATGTGGCCTCTGTAGGTTTACATCAATGTCACTCTCTACCGCCAAACTCCCTAGGAGTAAGTTAAGAACGGTGTGAGACAGACTGGGTATTGAAACATTAGGGTAATGTTCCCTTGCTCCTTTCAAATATTAGGGCAACTTTCCCTTGCTCCACATTCCTTTTCAATGTGGAAAGGAAGCATTACACATTCTGTAGACCTGAAGGTAGTTTGATCTTTCCCGAGTGCTTTTGTGATGGAAGAGAAAAAAGCTTACCCGGGCAAAATCACTGGGAAAAAAGCCATATAATCTGTCAGAAGGTTTTCAAAGACTTCGAAAGTTAGCATTACCTTCTGGCTAAAACAATGTACTGTGAGACACAGGAAAAAAAAAATCAGTAAATCAAACATTATTGTGTTCTTCTAAGGATCTGTGTATCTGGCACGTGTTTGTGCCACTCTTACAGTGTTCAGTGTAATCACCCATTATGGAAACTGATGTCCCAATTAAGAGATTACAGCAAACCATTCATGCAAAACGTCATCCTCAGATTCCATCAATAAACCCGCACTTGCCAGCTCCAACAACATGCAAAGGTAAGTGCATTTTACTGTTGGTTGCCAAGCTTGACATTGTCTTTAAAGCTATTAGCACTGTAATAAATCTACATTTTTCAGTTTTAATCTACATTTTTCCTACAACAGTTTAACAACTTAGTTATACTTCTCTACTCTACTGTAGCTCCACTATAAAACTATTATTATTCAAAGTATTTTTTTCTAGTGTTTGCTGACTGTATTCTCACTAAGGATGATCTTTTCCAGCTGTGCCCATTTAGCATGTAATGCTTTAAAAGTGAAAATACCTAGCTTCAACCAGACCACACTACAGAACTTTTAAAAATTTATTATGTTGGAAAATTTGTTTCTGATTCCTTCGTACCATTAAAACTTAGAAAAAACAAATTATCTATTATCAATTCCTTGCTTAGTCTGTATTTCAAGTAGAGTAAATAGTATTTCCCATGTTATGAGGGCTGCAAGTGTATGTGATTTAAGCGAATACCATGACCCTCTCTGAGCACACTGACAAACAAATCACCAAAGATAAAATACCAACACATTTGTTATGTCTGAACTCAGCTATATAACCATCAACCAGTCTCTTTGTGTAGCCATACAATTATAGCACTGGACAATATCAGAAAGATGCACATAAGGTAAATGTGTGGCCCTTTTCTCAAAACAAAAGAACAGAGCTAAGCTCTATTTCACAGAAATCTAGGACCCTGACTTTCAAGTTGTTTTTAAATGTTCCCTGGTCTACAGTTGTATTTTTTTAAATGTCCCCTTTTTCTCCTACACAGCAAATGAATTCACAACAACAGCTGTTTATAATACCCTTTTTATTTTTCAGCCAGAAATACAAATTAATTTCATATTTCAATAAACAGTAGTGTTTATTCCTTAAATAAACCCACTATCTCTTTGGCATTTGACTGTATTCTGTTTTTCAAACTAAAGACTAATAGGAAGACTTTACTTTCAAGATCAATGTTAAATACATTAAATTTACACCAGTGCAGTTAACTTTGAAAAATACACATATGTGTTTTTTGTATTTTCTACTAAAACTGGAAAAGATTGGAAAAGATTGTAGTTTGGAAAACCAAACTACAAAATGCTCACTACTGGGCTACCTTCATTTAAACTGTAGACTGACAGCATAAGAACTCTTCATTTCCCAGAGCACATACACTAACTAGTGCTTTCTAGTAATTCTGAGTGATAAACAAACATAAAAAATCTTGACTCTATCAGAAACAACTGATCAAATAATTTATGCTTCAAAGCAATATGAAATTATTTTTAACTTCTGCAGAGGTCATCAGGAAAAACTCAAGTTATGTACTGCTTCAGTACAAGACTGCATCTAAAAAAATACAGTATGAAAACTTTCTTTTTAAACTAAAGTAAAATTAAAACTAATTAAACAAAATGTTTTAAACACATCTAGGAATACAGCTGTCAAAACCGCATTTGATGTCATATTTGGATAAAAAATTATTAACAAAAGTAACCACTGCATTATTCTGCTGTAAAATTCAAGATCATCTCTTCAACCCTGACAAGAAATATTTCACTTTCACTCTTGTCAAGAAAAAAATCTGCCCTCCAGAGCTCTTGTTCATTGCTTCAAGCAAACAAAATTTCCAAAGCTATGCTGAAGTTGATACCTTCCGCTACTACAGACTAAATAAAAATCACAAATTAAAATCAAAAACCTTACCAACATACCAGTACAGACATTCAATTTTCTGTCTCTAGACAATGTAAAAGCAAAATCTAACAAAAAAAAAAAAAACAAACAAAAAAACCCCAGAAAACAAACAAACAAAAGAATCACTTTACTTCTTGAAAGATTTGCTTTAAATAACTTAAAGATTTATTCTGAACATGTTTTATAGAATAAAAAGGACAAAGCAATTACTTCCATGCAGAAACTAAAAAAACAGTTTTAATAGGATTCAAGTAGCAAACATTTTTTACAAATAAATCTCGCCCACACCACTAGTACAAGCGCAATCTCAAAATGTATGAATTGGATTGTTTAAACAGCAAGTGGTTCATCCAGTCAAGCTCACTTTCTTGTCCATGCTGTAAGAAAACCACATACATTTTACTACAGAAACAAAAAGTAAACCAAAAAAACCTCCTTGGGTACTAATCCAAGAGCAATTTCTAATATCAAGCCAAAATTAGCAAAAACCAAGCAGACATCACAAATTTTTCAGTGCTGAATTACTGTAAACACTAGATGTAGCAGTACAGAAAATATATCCCAAAAATCAAAAGCTTTTTTTTTGTTAAAATGTGTCCAAAGAAATATCCACTAGTTGCAGTCAAATCTGCATCAGAAGCTGCTGGATCAGGAAAGATTTCGCTCTCCAACTATTTGCAGAACACTTCATTGCCAAGACTGTATTCAAATAAATTACTTCCTGGTAACACTGAGCTGATGAAACCACCTACAATGTGGACAGTCATGTACACACTTCAACAGTGGATTTCTGCGGCAAGAGACAAAAGATCAGAAACCATTTCTAAATTTGAGATGTTAACTCATGTGCTATTCCTTGCAAACATACGATCCCCTCTAAGAGTAAGGTGTTGGAGCTGGTATTGTAGCACTTCTGTGTCGGCAGGTTCCTTAATGCTCATTTTGTCTAAATTGAGGTAGTCTAGGGATTTTGAATGAGCCTTTTTACCTTTCAAAAGGCAGAGAGGCAGAGGACCATGAAGTGCTTTGTAAGGTTCATACGGTAAACCTTTATTGTATTTATCCCCGGAGCTGGGCATCCGTCTCCTCCTCCTTCCATTTACTGCTGGGATCTCATAGGGCTGGTAGTACTTACTTCTAGTTTTGTACAAACGCGAGGAACGTGAAAGTCCTGAATCAAGATGTTTGGAGCCCAAGTTAGGACCAGATTTTCCTTTATTTTCTTCACTTCCAATATACTTATGGGCTAATTTCAGCAGTTCCTTTCCAGTTGTGAAGCTAACCAGGTAGTTAGAATCCATGTGAAGGATCTGATATCCTGCAACTGTCCGCCTCAATGGTGAGCAGGGGGTGCTGGAACAGCGTGGCTTTTCTGCTTCCATCCTGGCTGCAGAACTCACCTCTGCAAGAGGCACAGAGAGGGTGGAGAGGGCAGTTCTGGACTCTCCAGTCACATCAACTTCCATTTTAAACACACAGCTTTGCTCCTAAAAATAAAACAGAGCTTGATCTGAAAATGCAATACAAAGGGCTAAGAGAGGACCACAGGAAAGGAATTTTTTATCACCCAGAAGTCATAACCAGTACTTCCCTATTCAGCCTGGTCTTAGCTCCGCATGGTGTCACATAACAGACCTATCACTGACATCTGTCTTTCAAAATTATCTTGGGTGGGTTTTTTTAATAAAAGAAACCATAAATATACTGATAATTCTAAATAGCTACAAACATATTAATACTATCATACACAAAAATGGAGCATCTTTCTGGATCATTTTTTCAGTCTTTTGGTGCATTTGATCCTTTGTAGTCCCTCACCTCTTGGGGCATCTACATCTATTAGCAGATCCACAGCACCTTCCCCAGTCTTTACTTTGTAATTTGTCTACTGACAATATTATTAAACAAAGCTTTCAAAAAACATGCCTAAAAAGTATGAGCTCATTCAGATATGACCATGGATCACATGTGATCTGAGTGTACCTGATCTGATGCTTCCATCTTCCAGATGTGCAGACAGCCTGCTTTAAATTCACAGAATGGCATCCTAGCCATTCCACACCTGTCTGATTAGGTCATCAGCAGTCTTCACATACTCCCCAAGAAAATTCACCTATCATCTTATTCAGAATTAATCAAACACACACTCTTTTATTCTAATAGGATTCTAATGTATTTCTAACAAAGTATACTGTGTTTAATGAATACAGCATTAGATTCTTATAAGCATCTTAAGAATAAACAATATTTATTTGTTTTTTTCCTATTTCTCTTGGAAAATTTTACCCTTCCCTCACTACTATTCCAAATACATTATTTGGTGCCTTTACAAACAGAAGTGCTCACTCCAAGTTATTATCACCTCTAACATGAAAAGATATGGTCACCATCACAGCAAGTATACACCAGCAGATGCTGGAACACCAGAAAGCCTCCTTTTAATTTCTATTGTCAGCATCATCTGAACCATTTCACTCACACAGCTACTTCACAAAACAGGTCACATTTGTGACCTGCTTTCTTCATTTCCTGCAAATCCATGCTTTCTTCATTGTCAGACTCACCTCTGCTCTAAAGGTCAGCTACTGTAGTCAATATACTTCACAAAAAAAATCAGCATAACTACGTCACGTTTAAAGGCAACAAAGGAAGGAAAGTTAGCATCCAAGTGTTAAGCTGAAGGAATACTAAAATTCATTATATGTGATCATAAACTACATCCAAAAGCTCCATAAAACACACTTCCAGGAGTTTGCAACTTTTGAAGCTACTACTTGCTGCCATTTTCAGGCTTGGAACGTCTCAGGCCAAGTAGCAACGATGCAACAAACAAGGAAATACTTTATTCCATCTTCCGTAACTAGACACCCCCCAAAATCCCATTAAGACAAATTAATTTGTCTCCATTAATTTGTTTTAAATTAGAGAGGGAGCTGTGTGCAATCACTTGGCAAAAGAAAATACTAGTCTTACACAAAATCTAAGATTACCTTGTATCTGTGAAGGGACTGGGAGTACTTCAAAAATGTTCTGTCAGACAGTGGAAATCTGTTTCAAGACCTCTTGGGGGCTTGGAATATGTGGCAGGGGGCGGGCAAGGCCTTGCTCTGGCGAGGTGGTGCCCTGCCCCAGAGTGTCTGTCACTCACGGCACAATGGAGGCAGCCCCCCAGTGTTGCCTAACCCAGCCCCTAAATGGCTGAGCAACTGAAAGACCCACCTGGTAGGAAGGGTTTTTAAGAAGACTAACCATGACACAAGCATGCTGCTCTTTAACTCTACTTTCATCTTGGAGCTTTACACCACTGGAACCCTGGAGGCAATAGTTATGTCTGTTTTGCTATATCTTTCCCCCTTTTGCCTTCTAACTTACTTTCCACAGAAGATAATGCCAAATGGGTTTAAACGTTCTCTATGTTCAGTGGGCTATGTCTGCGCTGGGGTGTTTCATGTTGTACTAAATCTTTTGACAAAGTTCCTCATCTTCTATAATTCACTAGTAAACTTAGTGATTTTTTACCTCTTGAAGACATCTGGTGGGTATTTCTCCTTTGCACTTACCCAGACCAAAAGAATCTTGGTTTAATCCCGCGTTTAAGTGACTGGAGTCTGACGTTCCTACCTCTCCTTCCCTGCTTAGTCCCCAATCAACCTGCTAATAAATTAGGAGTAAACAAAATGCCCACAGCTCTGCTAAAGAGGATTCTGTTTGCCATTAACATACTTATATTATGGAGAGACTATTTTAATGTTCCTTTAGTCTTAAATGGTCTCTTTTCATTCTCAGTTGCGGTATACTTAGGATTCTTTATTACCAGTTTTGTGTACTGTAACTTTTGCAGATATACTTCATCCAATGAGCTTTTAAGCATTCTGGGGTTGGACTAGATGGTCTGGGATTGGACTAAATGATCTCCAGAAATCCCTTCTACCCCTAAAAATTCTGTGAATCAATCAAAACAAGTAAAACAGTCAAATAAAGAATTAAAATACTGAAGCAAACCAGATACCAAAATTTTTCACTGCAGAAAGTCCACACAACTAAATCATGCCTCCCATGACATTTAATTTTGAATTCAATATATATTTATGCAGTCAATTACCAGTTTTAGAATAGCAGAAGCAGTTGTTTCCTACTTTAACACCATATAAAGCAGTGAAACAGTAAATTTGATGAGGCATCAGCTGCTGAGACAAAGATATTAATGACAATTTCTGAAGTTGAAATTATGTACCACCAGGCACCACAATTACTGGAGGCACAGCACACAGAAATTCTGCATTACAATTTTCAGCTACCCTGTGATTTTAGGCAAGAAACCCAAGTATCTGTTCTTGCTCTTAATTCCCAAGTTTTACCCTGCAGTTTGGAAATCTCTCCTGGAACCTTTCAGAAAGACTCAATTTGTTCTGTTAAAAGAAACTGAAATGATGCTAGAAAATGTATAAATAAAAGGGACATACTGCAAGGTTGAAAATGAATCATATTGCCTAGTCACATATAAACAGCAAAACCAACAAAACAAACAAATAAACAAGCCCAGAACAAACAAATCGCTTGTCACAGCAGTATGTGCCCTAAAGAAGAGGAAGGAGGAAGATTATCTTCATGCACTTTTGGTGTTCAAAATCCAAAAGTAACACAAAGGCTGCTCTTCTCATAACACAACTTTTAAAGTTAATTTATTTTGTTTGAAACATGGGCATGTGCTCTGGTAACCAAGTGCAATCAACTTGGAAAAGTAACCAAGCAGAAGGGGAGGAGTCAGCAGTTCACTGCACAATAATTACCCTCACTGAAAACCAGTACAAGGGAAAATCAGAGCAGAAAGTCCTCAAGACAGCAAGGTCCAGCCTAAGTACTTAAGGTCCTGAAAATGCAGAACTCCCATTCTGTGCTGCAGTGTTAAGAACAGTATCAAAACCAATAAATCTGTCAAATATTTGAAAGCAACAGCAGCATCAGAAACTGGTGCCACAAACATCAAAAACTAAAGGGACTGAGCTAGAGACTGCTAGCCAGTGACAGGAATGACTGGCCAGCTCCATAAGCAAAGGACCAAAACTCAGCATGTGGGTGTTCAGCTCTTCTTTCCCAAGACTTTTAAGCCAGTTATTCAAGCTGCCATATGGCTTCAAAGTGATTTATATCCTTATCTGGGAAAAAAGCCAAAAAAAACATAAAGACATTATTTAAAAAACTCCTATAAAAAAACCCTGAAAACTGTGACAGTGTTCACAGGGGTTCTTGGATTGGGAAGAGATGAGGATCTCTCTTCTCTATCTTCATTATCAACAAATGCTCTTCCTCAAGGGAGAAAAGAGACAACTGAAGCAAGCACACTCCATTAGCTGGAATATGGTTCAAAATATACCAAAAGCAGAAGGATGGCGGGAGGAGCAGCTTTCTGCATGCAGCTATACAAGCAAACAAGTACGACATCCTGGCCCACTCTAGAAAGTACAGTAACAAAGACATGTTCATAAGAAGCACTTGTTAATGTTCATAATTTCTTATTTTCTTTGTAATAAAGAATACATTTATGCTAGGCAAAATATATATAAACCAGCATATAAGTAATATATACGGAGACTTAAGATCTGAGATTGTTTTCCTACATTCTGCATACCACTCAAAACAGCACTGCAGCCGTTCAAAGACACTGTTCCAGTAAATGTGCAGAGACAGAACAGGAAAAAATGCCTGCTAAGGAACCAAAGCAGCTTAGCAAGTTTAATGCTCTGAAGTAACACTTTAATACACCTTTGAGTGCACAAGTGCAGTCTGTGAGCTTGACAGGCCATACAGTAAATATTAAGACAAAACTCTGTCTACTCTTCACTAAGCAAAATTTATTACAAAGTAATACAAACGCTACCCACAGAAAACTGTGCCCTAGGGCACATTGTCATTGTCAGATTCAATAGTAAGATCATATTCATGTTTATCACTTTTCTGAGTATGGGGCTGCCAGTGTGCTTTAAACTGCAACTGAGGAGACGGTTATGCATACTAAATGCATACACACACTAATACTAGAGATAGCTGCAAACAAGTAAGTTCTGGGCTTTTCCACCACTTACACTGTCACCCACCGGGTGGCACGGAGAGCGCTCAGGAGCAGCCTCAGCGCAGCCTGCAGGCCCCGCATGGCAACTCCCCGGTTTCCCTAGACACATGGGAATCACCAACAAGCATCCTGCTCTCCTAGGGCTGCTGGGCTGCCTTGCTCCCCGCTACCGGCTCAGCCCCGCCGCAGTTGGGGCCGCAGGGCGGGCTCCGGGGCCTGCAAGCGCGCAGGGCCGCTGCCCGCACCACGGGGCCCGGCGCTGCCCGGGCACGGCTCACCCGGCCCCCAGCTGGCGTGCGCCACTGCCGCCGGCCGCGGGCAGAGGAGCCGGCGCCCTCGGGAGGCGCGGTCTGGACGGCTCCCTAGGCCTCCCCGCCAGCGCCACCACCGCCCACCCAAGAAGACTCCCGCCCTACGGCCCCTCCCTGGGCCCACCCAGCTCCGGGACCGAGGGCAGGGCCAGAGGCCGCGGGGTCCGGCCTCAGTTCCCAGCCGCTCTCACCTGCGGCCCAGCGCGGCAGCGGCTGCCACGGGCGGCGCGCGGGGCGCCGGATCCGGGTCCCTGGGCCCGCCCGCGCCGGGCTGAGGGAGGAGCGTGGCGGCGGCTCCGTGCAGCGCGTCCGGGCCATTCCGAGCCCCGCCTCCCTCCCCGGCGTGAGCCTCGGTGTTCCTCAGCTGTCCTCAGGGTGGTTTAATAAGCGTTAGTCCCCCATACCATTCTTGCGTCGTATATACCCGTAAGAATGGATCAAGCAGCCATCTCTTGGTGACTTTCACGAGCGTACCGCCCACTTCTGTAGTGTTTCCAAACAGCCTCCAAAGTTTGAACGCCGACTAGATAACAAGCCTTTAGTAATGGGTTTTGCCAGCAACCAATTAGATCATTTCCCTATTGCATTTTGCTGCACAGGCAAGAATGCTATTACTGCGGCAAACCTTGCAAACAATTGCTTAACTTGGCTTTTGCAAGTGAAATAAAAGGGAAGGGGAAGAAAAAGTTTGATGTCATAGTCCTGGTTTTCCCCTTTAATAATAGTTATGAGCTCTACCACACAGCACTTAAACCCCTAGGGGTGGCCTTAAGCTAGATTTTGTTTCTGAAAATGAGTCTTTAAAGACTCATTCTTAAACACACAGCTGAAGTTTATTGGCAAGGCATGGATGACCCCCATACCAAGGCCGCATTCTGTTCTCCCTCTAGTCCCAATAGTCCTGCCAAGAAAGTTGTGGGTGCTCTGGTCTTGAATTGCACTGAAGGGTGTTGGCATTCCCTATGCCCCCAGACTGACCACTGTGCACCCAAATGCTCCTGGAATTTGTGTTCCTCGGAATTCTCAGCCAGAACAAACAACAGGAAATGAACCCCAATGTTTTTGTAAAGAATTTTAATGACAGGCTCTGCAAGTCCTTAAGAGTCATAGGGTTTGCAAGATCACAAAAGTGCTCTAAAAGCTAAATACATAAATTTAGCACACAGTATGGGGAGTGTATCTGGTCATCAGCAGTCTAAGAAAAGCAACCTGGAGTGTAGTTCAGGGCACTATGATACTCCATGTTGCTCACAGTACACAAACTCCTTTGGTTCATGTTGACACCTGCAATACTGGCCTGAGCAGAAAATCCCATCTTCCTATGTTGTCCCAAGGTATAAATGTGGCTTTAAGATCTTGTGAGTTAGTATATCACAACTTTCTTCCAACAAACTTCCTCCCAACAACTTCCTGCTCTCACTGTCAACTGAGTTTTCAGACAGACTCTGAAATGGAGCTCCAAGGAGAAGAGGGCAGGCAGTAGTAGGATATTTTAGTATTTATTTAGCTGTAAAATTTATTAACATTTATCACATTGACAGAATTAACATGGTGCAAAACTTTTAAATTCCTAGGCACCAAAAGAAAGAAAGATCCTGAAGACTTAAAGCTAGTATTCAAATTCCAAACCAAATATTTGAAAATGAACGAACCTACAGTTTCCTAAATACCCATAATTTTCAAAATTTTGCGTTTTCAATGCAATCGTGCTGTTAAGATTTTCTTAAGTTAAACTACTGTATTTCATTGCTTTTTTGCAATTTTTATCAAGGCATCCATGATTTTACATGCAAAATAAAGATACTTTAGAAAACTTGGGCTTTGTTTTCCCAAATAAGATCTAATTAACACTGTAGTCCTATTGCAACACAGAGAGAAAGAGACCATTACAAGCCATTTTCTCTGCATCATCCTGGCCAGAACATGAAATACCAACATCTTAGACTGTCTGTGCTTATCAGTAGCTTTCCACATCAATGACTGTCAATTAGAAGGACAATACAAGACAATTTGTAAGTAAACACAGTATCAAAGGTAAAATACATGGAAAACAGCTAAATTTCTATTATCCTCTTCAAGCTCTTCCTGATTTATTATCCCATGAGTCCTTTTATCAAAAGGTTAATTTTTCTTGCTATTCCTGTATCGCATGTTTGTACATTGGAAATTGCTATGGTGTTTTGAGCATCAGTGAAGTTATTAAATTCAACAGCTGAAGGCTGAGCAATTTATAGAATTTTTACTCATTGTATTTCTT
This sequence comes from Calcarius lapponicus, assembly GCA_039654755.1. Taxonomy (NCBI): domain Eukaryota; kingdom Metazoa; phylum Chordata; class Aves; order Passeriformes; family Fringillidae; genus Calcarius; species Calcarius lapponicus. Next base: position 64,850,807 of record CM077481.1, on the reverse strand, counting down.
TGGCTCTCTGTACATGGATTTAATCACCAAGCCTAATGAGACAAACATTTTTACTAAATACTCACTTTCCTTTTGCTTTTGAAGGATTGTAGCCATTATTTTGAAAATACAAATTTTGCTGGAAATCCAGAACTTCATACAGGATAAAAAACAAGGCACTAATTTGAGAGGGGGCAGGGAAGAGAAAAGCACCTCTGAGGAGGGTTTGGCTGGTGTGGCAGAAGAGTGTTATATTGGGGGGCGCGGTGGGGGGTGGGTGGCACAGAAGGAGTATTTTTATATTAAAAGACAAAGAAAGAAATATTACATGTCGCCATATAACTTGCAACTTTTCCATCCAAATTAAAAAGTTTAGTAATTTCTTAAAAGATTATTTGGCTAAGTTAAAAACTTAGCAGACCAGTTTACAGAATACAGTGAAAATCAACTTAAAACGTAAGCAAAAATTTTAAAGCACATCATTTATTAAAATACCATCTTAATTTTTATATAACAGTTTAAAAAATTAACTTTAAAAAGTTTAATAAGTGTAAAAAGCATCCCTTGATTTACTTATTGGGCCAAATTTACTTTTTTTCCTTATTAAGCTGATTTCAGATGGAATAACAGTATTTAGGCAAGGTGAATTTTGTCCGATGGACACAAACACAGGAAAGAATATGAAGAAGTGGCGGGTTTACAACATTGTTCATTTTGCATATCTTCAGTTAGTACCAGCTGTGATTCAGAGCATCTCAAACTATAAACAGAACTATTCAACATGAAAAGACACACTCTGTCCTACACACTCTGAGATCTAAAAGTTATTGGGAAAGGGAAGTGAAATTTTGGACCAGTCTTTAGAAAAATTTGCACTTAGTGTGCACATGTATAGGGAGAGGCAACAGAAAATACTTGCCAATGTTGCTGTAGGCTATTGATTGAAGGTAAGTAAGGTTATCAAAATCAAACTGTGCATTGTTAAAGAGCAAGAGAAGTGATGAAGACATGTGTAGAAGTGGACCTGGTTGCTCACAGAGTTGGTGCAGTCTCCATCCTTCAGGGCTCTCAAGTGCAAGCTGGATTAAGTGACATTGTTTGGTCCTACAGATGACCCTGATTTGAGCAAGACATTGGACCACAGCCTTCCTGAAGCCATTTCCATCCTGAGTTACTGTGTGTTCCTATGATCCTTGTTTAACCTTATTGCTTTTGGATTGAATGCATATCCTGTGTTGAGTTTAAAATGTATGGCAATTAATAACAGAAAGAATAGAATAGAATAGAATAGAATAGAATAGAATAGAATAGAATAGAATAGAATAGAATAGAATAGAATAGAATAGAATAGAACAGAACAGTTGGAAGGGACCTACAGTGATCATCTGGTTTAACTGCCTGACAGCTTCAAGGCTGACCAAATTTAAAGCCCATTATGAAGGACTGTGGAATCCCCCTCAGGGAAATCCCCAAAGCCTTGCCTTGGAAGACTATATCATAGAGTTTTCCCCACCTAGGCTGATGGAGTGGACTTAACCCATGATGCTCTGCAGCACTACTGCCAATCTACCTTAGATTGCCTCCCTCACTGGCCAGTTGACCCTGCCCCCCAGTTATTCATCTCTCATTCCCCCTACAGGTTCCTGCCCTTTGCCCGCGCCTGTGCCCTCAGGTCATTGGTCACTGACCCCATTCTTAAGTCGTGCAGACCACATCATTTAGTTTTTTTGTCTCTGGTTCCTTTGGCATGGTGGATGTAATAAATCCGCACGGGAATGTATCATACAAAGACCCTTCCTGTTCCTCTGCTGAGCTATCTGTGGCGTGTGTGTGTGCATGGGCTTGAAATGGCTGTTCTTGTGGCCTTACTCTGAGCAGCTTCTGCAGGAGACATTTCAAAGAAGGCTGCTGCATTTCTACCACCCTGCCACACTGCAACAAAGGACAGTATCCAGATGCCTATTTTTGAGGCACCAACAGGCTCAGGGTATTAACCACCTCTTTAGAAAGCCTGTGCCAGGATTTTACCATCCTCTCAGAAAGAAAATGCTTCCTAATGTCCAGTCAGAACCTCCCCTGATGCAGCTTTGAACCATTCCCACACACTCTGTTGCTGAATTGCAAGGAGAAGAGCTCAGCACATACTTCCTCACTTCCCCTCCTCTGGCAGCTGAACGCAGCAGTGATGTTGCCCCTCAGCCTCCTCTCCAAACCCCACTACTCCTTGCAGGACAGGCCTTCCAGCCCTTCTGCCTGCTTGGTTGTCTTCTTCTGGATGTATTCAGGTGTCTTAGCATTGTTCTTAATTTTTGTGACCTAGAACTGCACAGAGTTTTAGTCCATGTTTACTTGTAACTATGTGAGAAATGCATGTACTGTATGATTGGCTTTTGGCAGATATGAAAATGAATATTATATGTGTTGTGTTGGAAAGTAATGCTGTATTAATTCTCTTAAGTAGTGTGTTAAATATAGTTTTAGGTTATAAAAAATGTTAAAATAGGAACTATGCTATGTAGGATACTTTTTTTAAAGAAAGGACTTGCAGCAAGATAGCAGCCACAGGATGCCTAAATCATTCAGAGAAAAAGAATTTATTGCCCTCTTATCAGAAGAAACAAACTTCTCCCCGCCTCAAAGGCGCTGTTCAGATTCAGAGGAAGAAGTTGATGATGACCAGACAGAATCCTGTGTTTGAACGGAATTTATGCATCATGTATGAGGTGTATGAATATGCAACAAGTTGCTGTTTTTAAGGGTTAATGCTTTGTTAACAGGTGTCCTTTCTGGGTTTGTGCTGCCCAGAAAAAGGTCCCCGGATGTCCATAACTTTTTGTCTCTATTGTCTCATATTATCCTAATTCAAATTGTCCAAATTATTATTACTCTAATTGTCTTACTATTTTTATAACCATTTTATTACTATTAAACTTTTAAAATTTTAAAACAAGTGATTGGATAATATCACAGCTAGAAAAGACAGGAACCTCCAGTTTTTTTCTTTTTTCATTCTACTCTGTTTCAAATCCAATGTCACTTCAGTCTTTTGAATTCTCTTGGTTGGATTTTCTAATTTTTCATTTCTACTTTTCAGTATTTGTAACTCTACATGTTCTGTATGAGTGCTTTTTAAAAATGTCCACAGATGTAGTTTAAATTCATAGAGTTCAAAATGCTTTCCAGAGTAGCCTTTTAAAATAATTTATGGAAGTTTTACATATAGTAATTTAAGTATATTCCCAGCCTTCACCCAAAAGAAAAATGAAAAAGCTATCTAGAGTCTGAAAACAAATAAGACAGGAAGTCTGAGTGGACTTACACTCAAATTTTAAAAGATTCACAGATTTTTAGTATTTATATTAGTAAACAAATAATAATTTTATTAAATAAAGGAACAGTTAATCCTTCTTCTGGAGAGATGAAATAGGAGATCTTGTAAGACAGGTGCACTCAGACCAAACAAGGTCTGTTGGAAGCAAAGATACCGCCATTATATTAGAAGTATTCTGGATCTGTTGCAAAATGTATGTCACCCAATTATCTTGTTTTCGCTTGTCAGTGACTTAGCTCTTTGACTGAAAACAGGGTGGAGATCTGTGGATTCTAATTTTCAGAACTCTGGATTAGAAGTCTGTTTCCATGTACTGTATTCATCCATTGTGTGGTACAGTGGCAACTTTTCAGTTTTATTTTTTTTAAAGCAAGTCCACTTTAAAACTGGTTTTGTATCAATGCAGAATTTAAGCTTTCTTTGTAAGGTCTTTACTACACTAGCTTCTACTTTTTATGGTGCTGATGTTCTCTGTATTTAGTGCATTCTCTTCCTCCTAGGCCACATTTGATGCCATTCACACACTCACACATTCTCTTTTTTATAGATACAATATTTGCCCTGTTTTTTTTTTATTAAACATCTGTTTTTCACAGTAATACACTCTGGACTGCTTTGGTGTTAACCAGTTTCTGTATTTCAGAGCACAAGACAGTTGTTTTTAAGGCTAAGTGAGGGAATTAAAAAATGAGCATTTAAAAATAATGAAATTTTCCTCACAAAAGCAAGTAAAATGAAAACCATTATTTAGAAAGAAAAATAAATTATGAACTACTCCTAGAAAGTACACTTCTTTTCTTATACTGCTTCTTGCATAACTGACTTTCTGGAAAAGTTTTTGCTATTTTTTCTTTAGCAAGTTTTTCTTTAGCAAGTGGGACTGTCAAAAATAAAGTTGCTGTAAATTGATTAGGAAAAAATGCAGGAAAAATAAAGGAACATTATGCTTCTCTCTGTGTTAGATGACAGAAAGTAATCTTAAATCCCTACATTCTGCCACTTGTCTATTGCATTGAATTGGCTTTTAAAAATCTTTGTTATGTGTCTTCTGCCGTTATCCTTTGAACTGTTTTTGATGCTGTTGTTCCATGTATGATCATTATTTTTGAAATATGGTAATATGTATAATCATTTCTCGTATGCATACCTCCCTAGGCTTGTTTATATGGATTTCTCCAAAACTAAACTTTGGAAGCACATCTGCTTTCCCTTAACAGCCTCTGCGTGCTTGGATAATTACATAACTGAAATTTATTGATTATAATAAAGAAATATAAAACAGAATTTAAATTAATTTTAGGAGTTTTCACAAACATTTTTATGGTTTGGTCTGTTTTGTAACGATGCTTCATTTTTGAAGAAATGCTAAGCTGAATAATTAAACTGCATTGCAGGGTGATAATATTTTGGGAGTCACGGTCATATTTTGACCACTGATTTTCTGTGGTCATACATATTTTTTGACCTCTGTCAAATCTGGTTGGAATAGGATATATAGTTCAAAAAAGTTTAATGTGAGAGTGATACTGCATAAAAAAAGGGAATTAAAATAGGTTCAAACCTGTACAGTCTACATTGTGTCCTACTGTCAGTCTCAACAGCAAGTAGAAGAGCACTCACAGTGGTCCTGTATTTGATATTATCATTCTGGAGAATAACAAAGCACTGCAGAATGTGTGACTGCTGCTTATCTTTTTGAAGAGTGATTTCTGTATAAAGTGATACCCTAATTTCTTTTATGCCGCATCCTTACCACCAAGAGTAATTTTGGCTTATTTGTAAATTATTGGCCTATATGTAGATTGTTTTCCACTGAGATGACTTTGTCAGCTATTCACTATACTTCACAGTGCTTTTAAAAGAAAATACAATAGAGAGAAATTGCCAGTGACCTTGATTTTATTTAGAAGCACATAAAAAAAGTTATGCCACAGCTTTGGTTGACTGGAATGATACATATACTTAAATTTTTAGGTTTTCTTTTTAAATGGTAAACAAGTGTACATTCAGTTGTATGCAAGACCAACATTGTAAAGAACACAATTACACTACGGAAAACAAAATGCTTGAAGTATATATCTGTGAAACCCTTAATATTTTTGGTTTTGAATCAGCATTGTTAGAAATCATCTGCTGAAGCCATTTCATATATGGTAAACACTGAAAAAAGACCCTGTGATGAAGTGAATGTAAATAGTAACTAGTGAATGTAACTTGTGCGGCTTGCACTGGCTCTGGAGACAAGAGCCCTACTTAAACATTTTACTGATAAGCTGTCTTCTGCAGCCTAAACATGAAAGGAATTACCTAACTTGTAGTTATGAAGTCCATTCTTACTACTCAGCCACTTGAACTTAAAGAAGTGGTCTATATTTTCATACAGTTGGGGTACTCATAACCCAGTAATTTTTCATGCCTCAGAAAAAAATTACAAAAAATACTTAGATTGGATAATTATTCTAAATAACATCATAACTCCACGTTCCACCAATTTAGAAATGCTTCTTACATCTCATAAAATGTTTATTTTTTTTCTTATTTTTGTTTTGTGTTTTTTTTTTCTGGGTGTTTTTTTGTTTGGTTGGTTGGTTTTTTGTTTGTTTGTTGGTGGTTTTTTGGCTGGTTTGTTTGTTTTTTTGTTTGTGGGGGTTTTTTTTGAGAGCTGCTGTCAACCAGTAGCTTGGAAGGAGGGAGGTATGAAAATTCCCAGGCCATGATGAATCCTGAGTATTTTGTAATAGTATGCACTGAGTTCTGGTAGTCCACAGTCTCTCTCTGTGCTGAAAGGATGACAATAAATCATAGGTGGAATATTTACAATTTTCAGAATAAACCTAGTAGCAGACCAGCTATAACATTTCTCATTCTACAAAACCTGCTTTTTAGTATCCCCTTTTTCTAGAAACACATGGCAAGGAAAATAAAACTGTCTTTTTTAGAAAGCAAAAGAAGGTTTTGATAAAAACATATAAAAGACAGTTTTATGTCTGGATGATATACAGCTATCTGTATACAAGCATGTGTACTAAACAATAAACAAGAAGGTAGATTTGAATGTTACAGGTCTGATGTAAACACAGGAAAAAGAGTAGTGAAAAGTGCTGATACATGAACTCACTCCATCATGCCTAATTATTGCAGCATATATAATATAATATAATTAAAATGCAGAAAATATCTGCTTATCTCCAAACCAGGGAAAAGACATCTCTTTGGAAATGTAGTTAAATTAAAAAAAAGCCAAGATGCGTGTTCTGTTCCAGCACACAGAAGAAATTCACAGGGAGATTATAAACTCCTGAAAATAGAAGTTTATGATGACAACAGACAATGCTTTCATTACAGTGACAACAACAAAGCCACTGTAATACATACCATCTTGTTTTTGTACATGTTTACAGTAGATATTTGAAGACACAGAAAAGGTTCATGTGCAGCTTTTCCATTAAAAGCTGTGACATTCATCAAACTGATAAGTATATTTAGAAAATGAGAAAAGACGCTTGAATCTAAATACTGTGCACATTAGTTAACCATGTATAAAGATTTTTAAGTGCACTGAATTGCGGATGCAAACATGAATGGCTTTTGACAGCTCCGTAACTTGCTTGAATGCACATTAAAGAACTGTTTAAGAAGTTGTTTCCAGTTTTGTCTGGTCATTTCTTCTCAGAAAGAGTTTCACCACAAAGTTCTGCATCTACTGAGGCCTCTTCAAGAGATGGTTTAGTATTAGATACATTAACAGGACATCCAGTGGTAGCTGTACAGATAGAGAAAAAAGATGTATTAGATTTTATGCTTAATATTCATGCTAAAAAGCACAAAGGCAAGAAAAATGCATGTTATCTAGCAGAGAACAAATAAGCTACACTATCTAATGAAATCAGAAATCCAAGTGAAATCTGGTCTCTGAACAACCATCCAAGGGCAGACAGTGTAGCGGGCCAACAGTTCAGACTGAACATACCAATGACTGAATGCATCATCATGTTATTGGCAGCTTTAGTCAGAACAGAGTCACAGAGCTCTACATTAGGTGTTCAGAAACTTTCTTAGAAATTTAGCCATTTAAAGAAATAAATTTACTCTGTCTTACTTGGAGATAGCTGTCATACTTCAAAACAAAAGCTCATGAACTTCAGGCCGTAGAAAATGAAACAATTCAGAGGGTAAGACAAAGTTAACTATTAACACAGTTTTACTGTTAAAGTTATTTGTGCAATGCTATTGAGTTCTCACTGACCCACAAAATGATTCTACTTACGTAGGGAATGTTAACAAAAAGCTGTCCTATGAAATCATGTAATATGTAAGGAAGAATTATACTGCTGGAAATAATCAAGTTAGTCATTCTGCCTTTGACAGAATTTACTTACATAAGGTTAGTTTCTCCACCACTAGCCTTTCAGGCAAAGTTTCAAGTGGAGTTGGTTGAATTTTTGCAGGGGTAAATGTATTTAAAGGAATTTTTCTTCCTGAAAGGGGCATCATGTAAGTTGGAGTAGCTGAAATGATGGGGGGAAAAAAAAATCATTAATAATAAAAATATTCTGACCTAAACCAGATGTCAAAAACTGTAGCCACAGGACTGTGTATCCATCCAGCAAAATAGATACCACATTTGTACAACCAGCTGCTCAGCTACCAATTTTTGACTCTAGTGTCAAACCCTTACAATATGAAAGACAAATCTTAAAATATCTTTTTTACAACAGAGAGCAACACAATAAGTTCAGAATTTCAGTAATAGGTGCCTTGCCAGAAGAAGGCAAAAAGCATTCGTGCTATTTCTCCTAGGTTAGGAAGATTGCACCTGACTAGTCTTTAAGTCCAATATGTCTATAAAAGTGCACACAATGCATTAATCTCTAGACAACCTCCAAATAGAACAGGAAAGCAGGAGAACTAAATGTCTATGAATTTAATTGTATCAGATCTATTTTCCAATCACTCCTTAGCAGAAAGGTGACAACCATATGCTAGGAGTATGACACATTTTGTTTTTCAATATTTCTTCATCTTGTATACACTCAATTCTGAACTGATTTTGAAGACACACAAAATTCGTAACCAGTATAAAAAGACATTTTAAATAGCTGAGAATTTTCATATACTTACAAACTTCTCTGAGCTCTTTTTCAATTACATCAATTTTCTTAAAATTGCTTATACTCCTTCTCAAATATAGGAGCCTACCCTATCAAATAAACTGCTAATTAAAATCTAAACTGTATAAAATAATGGGGGAAAAAAAGAAAAATCCTGTAGTAGAAAAAAGGGATAAGTCCAAACAGGTAGAATACTGTTGTATCAGTACTTTGATAGGAAACAGTACAAGTTTCTTAATCAAAGCATAAGTCTTTAGACACTTCCTTAGGAAGAATGATTTTCAATCACCTGACACATCCTATTATGTGGTAAATCTGACCTAACTTAAACCATTTCCAAAGACACAGCACTAGAATCACAATGGGAAGTCATTTCCCCAGACACATGCACATGGACAGAATTCAGCTGTATTTCCTTTCAAGATCACCTAAACTTTAAACACGCAGGACAAACTGTTAAAAAGCTAAGTAACTGCAAAGCACTCTACAGGTGAAACCCCAAGTAATATTGAAAGAAACAGGAAATAATGAAGTTTTAAGTGTAAATGCAACACTATTCTGCTGAGGTTACTGACAGTGCAACAGTATTATTTATATTACAGTATAAAGCTGGGTATACAGCATGCTGCCTGAAAAGCATTACCTGTAATGCAGCTGAGTGTGGACAGTACAGAGAAGTCAATATAATAATAAGGGAAATAAACTAACTAGGATTTCATTAAATCCTTAATTTACTACCTCAGCCAACAGACACTACTTCAATGAATTACATATGTCCATACCCACAAAAGGATAGTGCAAAATGTAAAATTATGGTTTATGTACATTTTCATTTTCTTCAAAAGCAGTATCCTTTTTTTAAACAAATTTACTTGCTAGCTGCAAACACTGCAAAGACTAACTAAACAACACTTAAGAATTTAAAATTAACATAATTACAAACTATAACCAGTACATGTCTCCGGTAGATTTTCTCTTGATGGAGCAGCAACAGAAGCAAGAAATTCATCCACCTGCTTCAGAGACAAGGAATTGTGTAGCGTTTCCAAAGGACAAATAGAAGGCACCATCGAATACAGTTCAAAACCTAAAATAAAAAAATAATAAAAAAGAGATTTCCAAACATAAGACAGGATTTAAGGTACTGCACTAACGCATGTTAAAAAAATGCTTAGTTTACATGAGCACGTGCAGGCAAGCCTCTTGAAGTCTTGGAAATTAAATATTACAGGAGTTGGAAGAAGATGAGCCAGTTTCCAGCTAAAGATACAATACATGGGATACAAGTCCCGTGTACACATGAAGTACCCGTGTACACATAAATTATTCCAACATGAGAACTGTGCCCTACTCTCAAATTAGTTCATGAAAGATAATCTCCCTTTAAGACAAACTTAGCAGATCACTAAAAAAAAAAAAGGTCAGGAAAAGGTAGTTATTTATCCTAATCATTCTAATACCTGGCACAAGACTAAATAGGTAATTTATTCATGCAAGAAAGAAGGATAGCTATTTTGTTAGCAGAGAAGAGCTAAAAATGCTGTATCTTCCAAGAAATAAATTTGCAGAATTCATGTTCTATCATCTTCAGTATTCTGTGAAAATAAACTGTTGCCTTTAATATCAAAGGAAAACCACTGTTAGCATTTTTATATCTTGAGGTTACACACTTTTACTTTCTGAGATATACACCTACCTTTATGCATTTAAAAACAGTATTGAAAGACTAGAAGTTTCATATAATGGAACAGGTAAGTAAAGCAACCCAAAAATCTAAAAATTTATTGGACTTTGCTTTTCTATGTTAGTATTGATCATACACTAACCATGCATATCCATATTACTAATAGACTAAAAAGCGTTTAAACATCTTGGCTAAAAAAAAATTTGCAGTCCTCTAAAGTGATTCAAGTTTGGTAACTCAATAAACAGCATTTCATCCAGTTGAAATTCGGAAGAGTAAAACATGTCCATTAGTGTTTACAACATACAGCTGTAACATTACAACTTTGCAATTCAATACTGTAAATTTCTTCTCAGACAATTTAATGCAGAAGCAATAGTGAATGAAATAATGTTTAGAATTTCAGTTCAAGGTACATTTATTAGAGATAACATTATGACTGGGAACTGTTCTTTCCCATAAAATAATAAGCAACAATGTTCCTGTGATATCCAGTGTTGTCCATTCACTCCCCATCAGTACTATGCATGAAGAAGAAAGATTTGAACCCCCAAATGTCTATACTTATATTTAGACCCACCTTGGCCATATTCAAATTTTGGAGGCCATTGCTACAGATATTCAACCAACTGAGGTAGACTTATGCCAGCTTCACTTAAATTATAAGCAAAAATATGTTGCATTTCATGAAAATATGAGCTTTGTGTACAAAAGAAATACCACCATACTATTAATTTCTATTCTCCTATAAAGTCATTAGCTAGCCTTCAGTGTAAGCACTAATATGCTTACCATACATATTAATATCCTAAATAACTATATGCATGCATGTAAAGCGCAAACCCTTTCGTTGCCTTACAGTAAAATGTAATATTTCTCTTTTCCCTGACAGAAAAGTTCCTATCACTTGAATGAGAATTATTTTTTTCTAATTTTGCAACTAATGAAGTGGGACAATGTCAGGTTAACTTTTTAGTAACTATTATTGTTATAGTGCATGTTATAGAGAACCAGAGAGGAATTCCAAAATGCATGTTAAAAGAAAAAAGAGAAGAAATAAAATTTTCTTGTTTTAGGAATTTCCCCTCCAGATTTTTTTTTGTTGAGTTTTGACAATTCTGCTGTCAGCTAGTCATATCCCAGAATGTCACTGTAGTATCTTTATTTCTAAGGGATATGACTTAAAACATAATCAGGAAATATATGTGTCATGTTTTATTTGAATGCTTTCTGATAAATATTATCTGATGGTAGAAGAAATAAATTTTAAATTTTATGATGAAGAAGCCCAACAGTATCCCTTTAAGAAGGCAATTTCCTGTACACTAACAGGCTTTGATTTTTGCCTGTATTTATTATTAAAACATCAAAAGGCAAGCCAATGAAAGGGTTAACGCAGCATCTCAAAAAGCCACCCCTGCTGTCTTAAGATTCAAAAACTGTAGAGACATACCACTGGAGCCTAGAAATTCCACAGAGGAAATGGACCATCACCTAAAGAGGTGTGGGTGTTCTGCAGAGGCCCAGAAAATAAGGTATAGCACTTTCAGAAGATACTTGTTTCACCATGTTCCTTGAACTAAAGATGGGGTGGGGGGGTGGGGGTAGTCTGAAATGAGTTAAGAGGGTGTGATAACAACATAAAAGTAAGAAAAGAACAGAGTGAAAGGGACAAGGATAATTAAAATGATAGTCCAGAGGACAGACGAAACAACATCAATAGGGCGTTATGTTAGTAGAGAACCCCTGGAAACTGCAATATACTTAGGATTCATAGGAGCTCATACTGCATGCATTAATCTTGTCAAAGATGCGAAGCAAAACTGCTGCATTAAATGAATCAGAAAAATAAGTGTGATCGATAAAAGCTATTTAGATCCTTTTTTTAAAAAAGAATGGAATCACAAAAAGTGACTTAATGGAACAAAAAGTAATTCTGTTATTAGCCACAGATTCTGAAATGCAGTTCTTACTTAAGCTCTGACCTTGTATGTTTTAGGAATATTGTTTGGTTTGAGTTGTAACATAAAAAATGGACTTCTGATTTTCTATTTGAGATAAAACATTAGATTGGTCATTTTAGATCACAGTCTTAAAAAGAAATTTAGCCTGTAACAAAATACAACTCTGCTTCTAAGCAAGGCTAAACAAAAACTCAAGACTTTTTTTTTTGAACTTTTTTTCTAAGCAAATATATTTTGAAAACATGAAAATACTGATGATTTCCACTGCAATTTCAATATCACTATCACTGAACTTCACCAGCAGTCACGCACATTTTAAAACTGCAGTGAAGAAATCTGGAAAAGCTACATTCAGGTCCAGTTGGTCCTGAATATATCTGGGGCCTATTCAATCACGTAGAAAGGGAAGCGCAAAATATTTTGCTGAGGAAGAAAAAGACATACCTCTGTCCTGTGTGTTAAACGAGAAATTTTGCAAACTGAAGACAGTTAACTCTCACTCTTGAAGCTCAAGAGGTCAATGCTGCTCAAGAAGTCACAGCTCTCTTGCTGTGATTTTTAGTGCAATATTTAAGTAATTTGCACATCTGATGAACAGAGAAGTATGATAAGGTAAAATAAATTTTTGTCCCATAAAAAATATAGCAATTTAGCAGGAACAGAACCAAAGATTCTGCTTTAGTTTTTGTAATTTAGCATCACTTCAAGAAGACAGTGATTAACTCCAGCTGTCAATTCAGTGATTTCCTTTAGAATGGGCAGGCTCAGAGAATCAGCTCAGCAGGAGAAAGACAAAGAAGAAACAGCAGCTATCAAGAAGTGTATGTTTAATAAGATCAGATTTCATTGTCTGTATCTTGTACCATACAGTCTGATCACACAAGAACTTCAGGAGAATAATTTATTAGAGAGATTATGATTAACAGTAGGACCTAATTTTTTTTTCGCAGATTTTTCTAAGTAATGAATTTTGATGTTGTATTTATACTAATGAATGGTAAAGAAAGTATTTAGGATATCTAATGATTACAAATATATTTGGAATTGTGCTTAAAGTTAGGAACAACAGACGGCTGGATGATACTGTACACCCCGTATTTGAAATAAAAATAAAAGGGATGAAGCAAGAAACCTTTTGTTTTTGATTTTCTTTTTAAAATAAAAGCAAAACGTACCATTGGTTGGGTGTCGAGCAAATGAGATAGAAAACCTTTTAACAGCAGAACCGCGTGTGGTGTCTGAGAAAGAGAAAAACAGGTACCTGAAATTTGTAACAGCTACCAAAAGTGGGAGATTTTAAAATAGAAAAGGAAGAAGAAAGGAAAAAAGAAAAGATGAGAAGGTATTAGAAGTGAGTGGCATGCAGAAGGGACCAAGGAAAAGGGCTAAAATCTAAGTAGATGTTAAAAAGAAGAAAATTTGGATTGTTGGTAACTACAAGATGTGTAATGACGTGTATGAAAACAAGCAGAATGAGCTCATAATTCTGGCATACAAGGTTATGCAGGTTAGAGTTGAATACTGAGAAGTGAAGTGGGGGGGCAAACAGCATGAATACTCTTTCACCTCAGAGTTATGAAGGTGTGCTTTGGTATCTTTACATTGTGAAATCTAGTGAGTGAGTTTCTTCTCTATGCCAGATTATCCAAAACTGAGAATCTCCTGCTCCTTTGTAATCCAAACCCCATGAAAAAGAAAAGTCAGGAATCCTAAAATTTTCACCATCAGTATTTAACTTATTACTTTATAATTTCATTCCTTGTATATGCTCCAAATAATTTAAATTCAAGATCAATTAGCAGTGATAAAAAACAGAGTTTAAAATTATTAAAGAATTTAAAAACAAAACTTTCAGTTTACTTAAAAAATGCACTTGCTGGAATCTCCTGGTGCACATTACAAGTCTGTGATCTGGTGTTCAATTCAAGACAAACAAGAATTAACTATGCTATTAAGTTAAACATAAGCAAGCTATGGGCAATAAAGAAGCAACAGAAACTCATAAAATTAATACTAAGGCCAAAGATTCTAGGATTCCATTAAAATCTTTAGAAGTTCAATGTGGCACATGGGTTGTGCGTGCATGTGCTAGAGTGTGCACATACCATCTATGAAGCCAGAAGAAGTCAGCTTTTTACGATGCGTACGAGCATAATCCTGTAGGTTAGGTGCACTTGAAGAACCCCCGAGCACTGAGGTGCTAAACAGGCCCGCACAGTGAGACCCTGATGGGAGTTAGAGAAAATACATACAACAACCAGGTGTTCGTCCATTCACATTGGGGATGCATGCAGCATGCAAGCACATGGCTCTTACCACACAAAAGGCAGCTTTTGGCAGTGCCTTGGACAGGTTCACAATATGCTTGTAATGTCAGAGTGGGACTTGTAGGCTGAAACTATCATAATTTATTGTGCTTCTACTCATGAAACAGCACACTCTGTTATATGTGCAAAGAGAGGACTGGCTTTAACAAAATGAGTTCTTGTCCTGTTTTCACTTTTGGTAAAAAAAAGTTACCAGTTAGCATCAATGTAAACATAAACAAAACAACAAAACAAAATGAAGATGATGATGATAGTGATTGACGATGATGATGATGTGAATGTTGTGCATTTGAATACCTGTATTCCTGAAACAAATATAAACTGGAAAAATGCTGCTCGTTGCTTTCATCCAAATCAACCTTTGAGATGACAGGCTGCTATGAAGTACTCATGCAGTTCCACACGCTTAGTATGTGGAAATAATTCTAACCCCAACAAAATCTTAAATTGGAAATGCTCTATTCATATTTCAGCTACCATTATTAACAATAAACTGAAAAAACCTGAAAGTTTCATCAAGTTTAACTTGACTTCCTTTCCCAAGAAGACTTTTGCACAGCTCCATGCAAGTGACAGTACTTTGTTACAAATCATGCATTCCTGCCACTAGAATGGGAATTTAAACAAATCACTGACAGCCACAGATAAAAATATAAAAATAACTTTGTAATCATCAACCATTAATGAAACTTACATACAACAATGAACAAAATGGGAAAAAAAATTGCAAGTTTTTTTCTTTACATTTACTACTAGTTGAAAGGAGAAGCAATTTTTCACTCAGAACTTATCTTTTACATTTTAGATAAATAATGATAGATTTGTTTTTGAAAACCAGCAATACTTCCTTTCATTACTTATAACAGTCTAATGAGGGGAAACATTACTAGCACATGTGACCAATCAGCCAAAATACATTGGTGCCTGGTCTGTGGCAAAAGCCTTTCACAACAAATATAATACCTTAATCTACATGGAAATCCATCAACTTCCACAAGCCATATTGTGTCTCACAAAAGAATATTAATTTAACTTTAGCAAGCACATAATAAAATCCAGTACTTCAGTAAACAAGAGCACCTGATTGTATGCATTTTGCATTATGGGAAAAATATAATGGGAAGAAAAGTACCGCAGAAAGATTAGACATACAAAAACCCCGTATCTTTGCAAATAAAGGAAAAGCTACTTCTAAGTTTATGCATCTAGGTGATGCAGTTATTTATACTTATTATTTCCCATGAAAAGACACAGAAAAAAAGCAATATTGATTTACAGCAGTGCATGATTTCATTTTGTTTTGCATGTGAATCATGTGTATGCCTATTTTTAAAAAGCAATAGAAAAGCACCACTTGAATTAAGAGAATTTTAAAGAGGTCTTTGAATTGTAGCATGATTCATACTAATGCTGAAAAGAAGACATTAATTTTAAGAGAGGACTATGTGCAAAACCCCTGATACTATCAATAAAATTTATGTTTGTTCCCCATGCCCCTCAGAAAAGCATCTTCACTTTCATTAATTGCCCACAATAGGAAACAGGAATTTTAAAGAAAAGTGTTTTAATGGTTTCCAGAGCAGGCCGTTTTAATCCATCATATTCTTGCAAAATCCAAAAGCTCAATCAGAAACTACATTATCTTAAAATTCTGCTTTATGTTAAAAACAATCCTGTGTACCTGTTGTGAGCAGTACAAAAATCAGTAGTATGAAGGGTGCCAAACAATTTGTTCTTTTCAGTTATAAGTTATTTTAAAATTTCTTTGCAAAAAAAAAAAATTGTCCAGTCCACAGGCAGACACTCAGCCTATGTTATTAATAACAAGTACTATTGGGTCCTGTTAACAAAAAAGCTATTCAAAGAATATACAACTATAGAGAACAGCAGGCAGATGAAAAGCTGATAACATCAAACAAAATTTCAACTGTAGGCACATACCTAGACCACTCTGCTTTTGTTCCAGAATAGTCCTTGGTGTTCGTAAGTTACTATTGCTTTCTGATAGGACCTGGATGTAAGAAACAGAAAAATAAGGGAAAGTAGAACAGCAGCATGAAACATCATTTAACTTGATACAGCAGCCTGTTTCAGACAGACAGGTGTTAATAAGCTGTATGATAAGTGTTAGTAAAAATATGTAAAGGAAACATGAGAGATCATGCAATATCCCCTTCTGAAGGGAGTCCATTTCACATATGAGTTCCTTGCAATGAAGTGGTGCAAAGCAAGCATTCAGAATGAGAAAGGACACAGACCAAGACTGATATGAGAACAAACATTTGAGACATTTTATTTCATTTTACCAAATGCACTTTCCTAAACTGCGCCTGTATTGAAAAAAGGAGGGGAGGGAAGGAAAGACAGACAAGCTATTGAGGACACCATACGATCACTGACCATGCACAGGCTCAATCAGTATAATCTTCAGATGCTCATAGCCTTCGCTGATATAAACTTTTCCAATGTATATAATTTTAGAATTTGCTACAATAAATCATGAAAATTTTCAAACTAATAGGATATGGTTACAGAACACCATCCATTGTCCTACATGTAAACAATATCTTGACA
This sequence comes from Calcarius lapponicus, assembly GCA_039654755.1. Taxonomy (NCBI): domain Eukaryota; kingdom Metazoa; phylum Chordata; class Aves; order Passeriformes; family Fringillidae; genus Calcarius; species Calcarius lapponicus. Next base: position 64,833,837 of record CM077481.1, on the reverse strand, counting down.
TTCTGAATAGCATTAGATCTTCACAGGTACTTCCAAAACATTTACTGTTTCTTTTTTTCCCTGCTTTTCCCTCACCCCCCCATTACAAGGAGCAATCTTCAAAATATTGTATGAGTCAATGGATGATGTACTGTGTTGGGAGTTTCAGATACCTTCAGATATAGATGGCAAGAATTATTAGTGCTAGAGATTTTTCCCTGCAATAGTTAATACCAGGCCACTGAAAATATGATATATGCAAAACAAGTCTTGAATAGCAACATGAAGTACCAAATAAATTATTTTTAATGGAATCGGTTGCAATTATTATTTTTTTTAATTTACCTACCACCAAATTAAGCAATGCTGGTTTTAAAGTCTTAAAGGACAACTAAACCAAAGCATAATTCTCTTTCATAAGGAAGTACACTAAGTCTTTTTTACTGTGGTAACATTTGCAATTCCTATAAAGAAACCAAATGTTTATCAAAGCGTGTAACACATTCAGTGGAAAAACATGCACTTGGTCTTTTTCCCCCAAACATTCTTGGCACGTAATTTTAAAAAGTGGAAGGTATTGCTTGAAACATAATCCGTAACAAGGGATTAGATGTCCTTAAAGACAGTTGTTGCTTGGAATGCATAAAATGTTTAATGAAGTAAAGTTTAAAAACCTGTTGCCATGAGCCAAAAATACTGGATGTGAAAGCCAGTGATTTAGGGGAGACAGGGGAAGAAGTGATTTGTTCCCCTGATCTGCGTCTTCGACGCCCAGTACCCACACCACTGGTGTAATGCAGCCAGGTACCAATACACTCTGGGCTAGACACACTCAAGGGGCTCTCTTCCTGGAAGTGAGAAAGGGGGCAAAAAACAGCAAAGCATGCAAAGTTAGATTCAACAGAGCCAAATGAACAGAAAAGAAAAAAAAACCCAATCTGCTTGCACCCTTTTACATACTACCTTTAAAACTATCAAACAGCGAAGAGTAATAATCCTGTATTAGAAAGTTATCAGTTTCACTTTTATATCTTTATAACTATACCTTTTACTACAACACTTCAAATTTCTAGTAGACTAATATTAGATATGAGAGAAAACATTTGTTATCAATAATTGATTCGTAGTTTTAAGAATTTTTCACATGTTGGAAGCAGAACTTCTGTTACCCTTGACATACTGTTTAATAGTTTTTCCCCTCCTAAGTACATTGAACTTTCCTATTTCTTACTTAATAGTTTCCATTTCTAGTCTATAAGCTTATCTGAATGCTTAAATTCAAATTTAAGAATTTCTTTTGAGACTTTACAGCTGACTCACTGATGGTAGCACCAAATTGACTGGTAGTAGTTTTCCAAACTTAAAAATGTCCTAGAAGTTATCAGATGCTGGACACCTTATCAGGACTTCAAGGGAGTGTCAGGCTAAGCACCCCCCCATATCTACATCATTACATATCATTAGCAATAACATTCTTTGTAATACAGTTTGCTTCCCAATGTCAATGAGTCTTACATTCTTGTTTTACCACTATAACTCAGCTCTTTTCACGACTCAGTCACAGTTGCACTCCTTCTGTAAATATTGCTGACTATAACCCAGATTAAAATTTACATATAATCTCACACCTAACAGTGTCCTTTCAAATTAATGGACATAGCTGAAAACAGAATTGCCTTACAGGAGGAAAAAAAAAGGGGAGGAGAGGGGGCAGGGAAAAGAAAAAAAAGGAAAAAAAAAAAAAGAAAAAAGTTCAAGGCAGTTGCAGTTTAAGTTGCAGTGACTTTTTAAAATTGCTCCAAAATACTGTTTAGTTTAAATATTCCAAATACTAGTTTTGCAGATTTCAGTAGGCCAGATGGAACTTCCTATATTACTTATAAGAAAAATATGTTCTACAGAGTGTGTTTTCTCTAAATTGGCTATTTCCTTCCAGCAAATAAGCAAGCTCTGAATGCTGAAACACATCCCATTTTAACATATATTATCTGCACAGTCAAAATTTGGCAATTTGTGCTTCTGATATCTTGTGAAAGTTAACTTCCATATAGTTTATGAAAATGGTTGAAAGTCTGAAGTAATAGAAGCTGTGCATAAGTGAACTCATAGCTAGGAGGGGAGTTTGCATGATCATTGCAAAAACAGCTTTTAAAAATCAAAAATATTGATGTTGCGAGCATTTGTGTATGAAAAAACTTGGAAATAGAAAATGTAAGACATTAACATTTATTATGCCTGTTAATTTATGGAAGTCATGTGAAGTTATACAGATATCCTTACAGAAGGGAATCATGCATCTTTTTCTCTCCATACTGTCAATAACCAAGTGATTTCCAAATCTGTAATACTTTTACTGCATACAGACAACTCATTCCCAACACAAACATGAAAGAAAAAGCTTTTGGTGTGAATCTTCATTTCTGATGGTTTTAAGCAACTGAAAATGAGGCAATAAGATGCTGTTAGTCTGCTTCTAGCATTAATATCACAGAAGTGCTTCTATGTACCATCTGAATTTCCACTCAGCCATCCCAAAGGTATCACTGATACAGCTGCGCATCCCCCCCCACCTCTGTGACATTAAGCCATATCTGTGAAGCACACCTAGATGTCATGGCTTACAACACAGCAAACTAGATTGTTCAAGATGTTACCTACAGAATTCATGAACAAACGCCAGCCACTTAAAAAGAAAGCTTCCACTTTATCTTTCTTACCTTCAAAAACTTGACAAGTGGAGTCACTTTCACTCCACGTGACAGCAAATACAGCAGAAGATGTCTCATGTTCTGCACCTCCCCATCCACCCTAATCCCTCTGCTGCCTTTCAGCACAATCACCCTGAAAGTTTGCTCAATTCCCAGTAGTAGCTCTCTTGTAAGGATGAATAGAAAAGCAATGTATGTTAGCTTGTGGATGTAGGTTTAGACTGAAAGAGTCTTCATTTTCAAATATCAACTTTTCTAAAATAGCTTAAAAAAAAGGAAGTAAATCTTAACATAGAATACTAATAATTAAAAAAAACATCCCTTCAGAGAAATTATTGCCATGGAGGATTTCCCACTGAGTAAGGGCAAACCTTCTGTGAGATGTATCATGCTGGTTCTGTATAATCAAAAGCAGAACTACATTTGGTTTTGTTCTCTTAAAAGCAAGCAAAAGTTATTATCTTTGACAGAAATTATCTGGAACACAAACACTTACTTCAACAGAACCAATCTTCCTGGATCTTGGAAGGGGTGATTTTCTGTGTATGTGAATTGGGTCTGATACCATTGGCTTGAACATCACTACTGATCGATCCGTTTCATCTCGTTTAGGAGCATGTACCTCCTCATCACTATCATTTCTATGAGATGTTTTCTTTGGGCCTTCATTCTACAGAAAATACATCATTCTTAATTTCTCTGCACATCTTCAAACATGTAGACAGAAGTTATTTATTAAATATTTATTTATTTATTAAATAAATATTCCACATAAAGATAAAAGAAGCTGATTTTAAAAATACAAGATGTAAATCACATCTTTTGCTTTGCTCACATTCCTTTCTCAAAAAGCAATCATAACTCCGCTTACCTGACCATATATCTTGGAAAATATCAATCCTTCCTCAACAATATGTATTCATAAACATGCTAAACTACTTTCTTAAATATATCTTCCAGTTCCCAGAATATTATTCATGTGACACATTGATGTTGATATCACTTAGAGTATTTTGTATTTATAAGAAAAATTCTGGCAAATAGAACACTTCAAATTGTGTCCTTCACCTCAGTGCCCACTCAAAATAGAAAATATTGGGACTACTTATCTTTTACTGCGTGTTTTTCTACCAAAAGAAAAACCCACACTTGTATTTTTTACATAAAAATTTTAAAGTGTTTATTTTAGGTATGTCCATATCCAAAAAAACTAAGTTTTGCTTTATAGAAAGGCATAATTATTACCTCTCTGGAGGCAGGTCTGTATCCATATCCAGATGGTAAATTTTTATCTTCCTCACAGCCTTTCGCTCCTGGACTGAAATGCAGTTCTACATGAAAACGTTCTTCCGAAGAAAGTTCCTGAAGTAAAATAACAGGTTTATACTGTAATAATAGCTCAGCACTACTAATTTCTGAAGATATTTATCTATTTTTAAATACCTTGTTTGGATCCTCATAGAGCATGATAACAATCTGTGTCATGTAATTGAGTTCATTGACCACATTTAAGTAATCCATAGCTCGTTTCCATTGTTCATCTTTTGATTCCTTATTGAGAAAAAAAAAATCAACAATCAAAACTCAGGTATATTTTTTTAAAAGACTGATGATTTCACTTTTGCCCCATTTGCACAGATTTTCATAGCAGAAGTGCAAAGCCCATAATAGTTAAGGAAAATGCAGAGGTAAAACAATAAAAACTAATTATGAATCTCCATGAGTGACTTAAGATTGCTGATCAAATGACTGAAAAGTGAAGAGCAAACTTTTCATGTTATTTCAGTGTGTCTTTCATGTTTTTTCGCCAATTATGATATGTAGACAGAGGCACTGTTTTCAATTCTCCTGATGAGAACTGCTAATATTGCAATAAATTCATTTCAGCTAGTATATTGTGAAAAATGTTTTTAGATATCACACTAACAGAGATATCAGCAAAACAGAGTAAACAAAGCTTTCTAGTATATAGAAGAGGCGCAACCGTCACATCCCAAACTACTTAAATGAATAGTCACCTTTTTCATGCTGTAACAAAGAAACCATTTAGTAATCCACCTTAAAAAAAAATTAAGTTTATCAGACTTAAACTTGGAGTGCACCTGTTGTAGCATGTCACAGAGATTTATAAATGCTTTTGCCATCACCAACTTTAGTCATCCATTACCAGACCAAGTATGTCAATATGACAATTTGAAGAGCAGTGTATAAGTCAAAAGGTATCTTACAGCACCACATCTGCTTGTATATATCTACTCCAAGAGCTTAGTTTAAGTAGTTTCTGAATCTGGAGACCTTGTCTTTTTCAGTGTCAAAGACTATCAGATGGGAGATAATGCACCACCTTTGCAGTATTCTGTAACAGTACAGGAAAGTAAGAAAATTCACTGTACAGGAGGAACTCGGTACTCTATGAGCAGTCTTGAACTTAGGTAGGGATGTTTTGACAATATGTCAATGGACAAAAATAGTAAGCCAGTGCAAAAGTAAATTCAAGAGAACCCTGAATCATAACTTGAGAATAAAAGTTGAAAGAATTATTGGTGACAACAGAAGACAAAAAAGAAGTATCTGGCCTTTCCACATCTATTTGTGATTCTAACACATACAGCCAAGGGAACACAGCATTACTTTGATGGAAATTAACTTGCTAATTAATGTGTAATTTGCAGTATGTTTATGCATAAGTAATAGAAAATAAAGTGTTTGAAAAAATGTGATAAATTTCAAAGACATTTAATGTTTCAATTGACACAGTCAGAGGAAGATTCAGGTTCCTCTCAAAATATCAGGGCTTCAACAGAGAAACTTACATCACATAAGGCACCATAACGAAGGGTGGATAACAGAGAGTGGACGTGACTCTCACTGGTGAAATACAGCCGGGTACGAACATGGCGTTCTGGGGACATAACACCCCTGGAGTAGCTTAAAAAAAAGAAAAATGTTATTAGACTAAGATAAGATGTGCCCTTATTTTTAAAATAGCTGTTAATAAAAAAATATATATTTTCTAATTTCTATGAGCTAAGAAGGTTCTTCAAATTTTAAACCTACAGAATAGCTCTAACTTTTACGGTAATTAATGTAACCATGTAAAGAAGTAGCTGGCTTACAGAGGGTGAAGCTTATTTACAGTGTCATCATCTTGAGTTCTCTGAAGGTCAGAACGAATTTTCCTGACTAGAGGAGTACAGTAACCTTTGGCAATCTCCAGTTTCTCAGCTTTAGAAATACCATATTCCTGTGTAAAAACAAATTGACTCTTAAAATTCAGTTAAAGATTAATATGCCTTCTAATTCAAAGCTTCTATATTAAAGCAAATTAGTCATCTATTAGTTTGCTCTGGCTACAAACCATTTTTTAAACATTTTTACTACTTATGATTCGTAATGTAGCTTCAACTAACAAGCAGCTTGCCTTTTTGCTGTTTGACTTGATACAGACAAGAAGTTTTTCCTTCATTAGTTAAACCAAAGAAGTGGATTTACTTTCTAGTATGATAAAGCTCTTTTTTCTTAACCATAATATCTATGGAGTCATTCTGCCTTCTTGTCACCATCTCCATCTCCTATCCTGCCCCCCCAAATGTTGTGGTTTTTAATTTCTTTTTTTTTTTTTCCTTTCTTTTAACAGTCACTAAAGAGATGTATTTGGTATGTCTGCCTTAGTTTGGCGTAAGCCACCCCAGAGACTTCCATTTATGTCAAATAATAACACAAATGGTATTTATGTACAACTGGGAAATTACTGGTGATATTAAATGTTGTAATATCATCAATATTTAAAAGTATGTTCTTCCAGGAGCTTCATACTCTGTGCTGCCCATGGTATAAAAGTTAGAATGGATCTTCTTGTTACCCTAGAGAGTAACACAAGCACGCTTCCTTTGCATTATGTAGGCTATAAAGTTTTCTTTGTTTTTCTTCCTTCAGTATGTGTCCTCATTTTTACTTGCTCTTCTCTAACTTTCTATTCAAAATTTCAGCTTAATAGACCCACACACAACAATGCATTCTAAGCATCACTACTATTTTTGTCCTTCATGTCAAGGAGTTTGAGAGATGGGGGAGGAAGAACTTCCTTCAAATGCTGCATACCATATGGGTAAGCACCTCTGTTACAACACTGTTCTGTAACTGCAGGGACACTTGGGGAAAGCTTTAGTCTGTTCTGTCCTGTTATCACAAATCAATTTAATGACCTGCCGCCTCCAAGATTTTAGAGCTAAACAAAGTTTAACAACTTACAGAGCATGTAAGTTTAACATGTCCATTTCTGGCCTGAAAGTCTATGAAATTTAATGTGTACATTCACATCATGGAATCTTACCATTTTAAAAAGCAGAAATATCTTTTTAAATTAAAATTGCTTGGAATTAGTTAAATTGCATAGATTAGGATTAACACAGTCATTTGGAAAGAGCCCAAAAATGAAATTTCTGTAAGTTGGAAAAATGAAATTAAAAGCAATTTAAGAAAACATAGTTATTCACAAAGGCAACTGTTCAATCTATGATGAATGGTGAAGATGAACCCTTTTAATACACTGCTGTAAGGAAGGAGGCACATTCACACCCTAAATTTCTAGAAAAATTCACCCTGAACACGGATTAATTATGAATCAAATTTTTCCAAAAAATCCCAGTCAGCTTGTGACTGAAAAATAAGAGATAATGTTAAAGGCTTCTATTATTGCAAAATGTGGGGGTTTCAAAAGAAAATGCGAAGTAGACATTTTCATGAAAAATTTTAAAAGCATTTATTCTACACTTTCTTCTATTTAATAACTGAAAATGCTTACCTGAGGAATCACAATGTCAGCTAAAGCCTTTGAAAGCCTATATAATTCCATTGTGTTTTCTAATTTTAAGGATCCATTGTGTTGTACATCATACTTTATACAGTCATAAATATCAGGAATTTTGCTAATATCATATCTTCCATTTTTTGTTTTAAAGTCTTTTTCCAGCTTGGCCCACCTGCGCAGCATCAGTTCTAGAGTTTCACTGTGGTACAGCTGAATATCTGGATAGACATGTATCTTTTATAAGTAATTAAGGCCATTCAAGTAACAAAAGGACATTTTAATTACATAGTAGTAACAACTGAATTACAGAGGGATCAAAATAAGTTACTATTAAGAAGAAGGGACAGCAGGGCATAAAATCAATTTTAGTGCTGAAAGCATCACAATTACATAGCTCCACTATGATAGCAAAATACATTGCTGCAGAAATGCACCACTGGCCCTTAAATATAAGATATACTGATATAAATTAGCTTTAGTACCATCATTTTTTCCTATTACTTTTGAGGAATGCTGAGTTTCAAATAACTAAGACAAGAATTTCTGCAAACATTGGAATTTCTGAACACCAAAGTGTCCTTACCTGCAATACAATCATATGTTCCTCATGCTTTTTACTTCAAAACTATGCATTTGAAATCAGACAGTGGAAATACTTAATCATTGGTTGACTGATGTTCTGCTAAAAGTGAGTTTAGTGTAGAAGTTACATTACAATTCTCTTTCATGTATGTTAACTAGAGAAACTAAATACAAGCACAAAAACGTTTCAGTACCTGCAGACTTTGGGTCTTCCATTCTCTGCCTGATCTGAGAAGTCAAACTCTGTATCAAGTAGTAGACCTTGTCACATGTCTTTACAGGATTTTTAATAACCTGCATTGATTTTATCAGTGAGATGCTTCCAGATGGAGTGAGCTGCAATTTGAGATAAACACTAAATTAAATGAACAGACTAGATTTGAAAGACCTGGTGAGATAAGATGAAACATGTCAAAGATACCAAGTACTGGAGAAAAAGAACTCAAGCAGGTTGCTACGAACATTTTTAATAATTTCTCAACTATCTGTTACCTTTGAGGTATTAAGAAGATTCACCAAAACATGGTACCATTTACTAGAGATTCAAAGATAATAAGAAATCCATAAAGCAACTAATTGTATACAGTAAATGTGAGTAACTACAAGAATTTGTAAAACCATTTCCTTTATTCCAAGACAGGAAAATTGGGAAGATGTTTAAAACTTCATATATACTTAGCAAGCTTCCATATCTTCCTTTCAAGTAACTTCTGTATTCAAAAGTTTACAAAAGCAAATTCTGTTAGAAATGTTGTCATTAAGCTACACGCCTCACAAAATATTTTTTTGCTCTACGGGAACCAGATTCACAATAGTAACTGGTAAGTTAAAAAAAGTTTGGTGGTTCCTGTCATAGGTTTTTGTTTCTACAGGACTGCAGGACACAAACACAAAAAGAAAGCCTTTAAATGCACATATAGCAACAATATATGAGATGTTTTCAGAACTGAATAAATTATAGAAATGGTAAAAGCTACAAACTATTACCAATGAGGTGGGTAACACTAAAACAATACAGTCAATGTATATGTGAGACTTAGCCTCATTTTTTTCAGAAAAGTCTGAAGAATTCAAAGTGACCAATGATATGAAACACTAATTTATACACAAAACACACGCTTATTTGCACTTTCCTCAGTTTCCTGAAATGGATAGAGTAATTTGGATGTGGAAAACTCCTGCTCTCTACCTAACACTAAGCAGTTCCTATCTCCCTATTATGAAGTACATCAAAAAATTGATTACTTATACATAATAGGGAGGAAGGCACAGGAATAAACCCCATACAATTTTCCCAAATCAAAAGATAAATTTAAAAACCTCCCTAAATAAATGACCCCCCCCCCAAGTTTTTATTGCCTTATAATCCCAAAGGTTACTAACTCAGTGACCAAAGAGGCACTCTATTAGTTCTAGCCAATTTTAAACCTTATATCTATATAACAGACATCAATAAATCCTTGCATTTTCCAATTACTGTTGAATCCACTGCTAGGAGTGGTTTTGCACAATACTTTATGTATTTAAATGAATACACAGGGTATATACATGCAGGCTGTATTATTCTTAATTAATTTGCTCTCAGTACTTTTTCAAAAATAGCAGTTTAAGCTTAAACCTCATTTGAGGACTTGTATTTAGTTGTTATATGAGACAGAGTATAGACACAAGCAATTGAAAGATAACAAAGTTCTTAACTATAACAAACAATACATTTAAAACCAGAAACAATGACGTGGTCTGTACTAAGTCAACATAAACTATATTACTACGTGCTAATTTAGCATGTTAATGAGATATTTCATTTCATTGAAAGTATTCTACTGGTTTTCAGTATCTTAGTATTCTAAGTAAAAAAAAAAAATAGTGGATCAATGATTGAAACAACTGCAGCAGTGTTACATCACACACTGTCTAATTAAAGATTACAAAAAATGCAAACAATATAATGTCATTCCTTCAATAATTAAAATATTTCAATAGAACAGTGGAAAAGGTTTACAAACGAGATCCCTGTCCACTCCTACTTCAAAGTTTGTAGCTATTCTGATTACCAAAATTGCAGGATGAAATATGTGAAGCCACAATTAATACAGCCACCTTTGCACTTCAAACTATTTGCAAGCATGCAAATAATTTTGCAAAACAGATACATAAAATCACTGGTCAGTACTTTTGCACAGGAATTTTCATAGTTAGTTATTTTATTTAATGGGAAACTAATAATACGCTAACCTTATCATAGTCATCAGCAGTAAATTCTCTGTCTCTCTGGAGAATTTCATGGAGCCTTGCTTTAACACGATGTTGACAGCTGCTTAAAGAATCACTGTCACTGTCCAACAGACCATTCATATTAGCACTTTTTACCATCTGGACAAGAATAGGAGTCAGCTCTCCCTCTAAGGCCAGTAGTCCCTGAAGCAAACAATACCATTATTCAGGCAAATAGATGAAGATGAAAAAATAAATATCTTTAAAAAAATGCCCAAAACACTAATTTAAATTCAAGATGGTATCACTAGGTTAGATAAACAAGGGCACAATGCCTATACTTACAGAAAAATGGGTCCCTATCTATATACTGCTAGTCTGCATGATTGATATAGATGGTGCAACAGTGATGGTGACATGCCACAGAGAATGTTCCCCAACACCAGCTGTTTGCGTCTTGGATTGTAGGGAGTGCAGGTGCCCTCTCCCTGAGGCTGGAAGCAAGAGCTGCCTGACTTGTGGGTGACATGCTTTGCACAAGGACTTGTGTTACCAGAGAGGAGCTATGGGAACGGTTTGCAAACCAAACAGCATCTGGCAGGATAAACAGCAGATAGGTAGGGTCTTACAGAGACTCCACAGAGGCAAAACCCCAAGCCATGTGAGTCACAGGACAATCAAAGGCCTTGAACAAGAGGTGAATGGAGAATTCCAAAATGAAGAAACTTTTGTGACTTTTCTGGCAATGGAAGGGCTCTGGAATACAGAAGGGGAAATGGTGTGGTGTCTCTCCAAGCTGCTGACCAAGGGAAAGCAGGTCAGATGGTTGAAATATTTCTGTACAAGCACATGCAGCATAGAAACAAATAGGAGAAACAGGAAGTCTGAAGACTTGTAGAGCTTTAAGTTAATTCACATTAGAGAGATATTGTAGAATAGGTCACATGAATGGACTTTTGCTGTAACTCTAGGACCTTCTGGAAGCCAGGTAGACATCATAGTATCATGGTAGGCCTCTATTACAGATCCTCCAATTTAAAAGGGGAAATGGATGAAACCTTCTTAACACAAGTGGAGAAAGCCACCTAATTGCAGGCCTTTTTTCCATGAATACTCTTACCCCTGGATACCTCTATGGCAATATTGCAGGGGACAAGGAACCAAGATTTCTAGAAAATGCCTAGGACAATTCTTTCACAGAGGTCACTGATGAGCTATTGAGCACAGGCATTGCCCTGGACCTGTTACTCACAAGTGTCAAGAAAGTAAAAGTAGATGGCAGTCTTGAAATAGATGGCAGGTATATTGAAATCTGATGTTATAACAGATCCATGGAGAAGTAAACAAGACAAATACTTGCATTAGAGCCCAGGATTTCAAGTGAGCAGACAGTTAACTTGTCAGAGCAGCTTGTTCACAGAATCTTATGGAGAAGAGGATAAAAGTGCCTCAGACAGGGCTGTTCAATTAAAAACTGTCTTCATCTGCTCAAAGAACTTCAAATGTTTGGCGCATTATTTGAAACTTTTTCACACTCTTTGAAAATATCTTTTTCTAATAAACTGTAAATCTCTCCCAGACTTCAAAAGAAAAGACAAACCTGAGAATATCAGAATTTTAGAAATGAAAATACCATTTCACATTGTACCTTTGCAAAAGCTGCTGCAGTCATCTGAACTCGTCCCTCATCAGAAGCATAGATTTTGAGATCATGTCGGTAAGTGCTATGTAATCTAAGTAATCCACATCCAGGAAACCCAGCATAATCTCCTACGAAATAAACATTTTGCTCAAACTCTCATCTTGCACTTGATTATCTTCAAAAGTGATTTATGACACTCAACCGATTTTTTCTGAAAATTATTATGATAATTTTCTTTTTACCTTGTCCGCCTGGATACATACACCTGAAAGCTCTTCCAAGCTCCTCTGCTTGAACTCTGCCTGCAGGGGTCAACTCTCCTCCCCATTTTAGAACAAGAAGCAGGGATGGCTCATTTCTTCTATTATCTGATTTTACACAGGGAGAAAAGCTTAGTACTAAAGTATATTGTTAAATGTTTTTTTTCCCAAATGAACAAAAAGTATTTGGTCTATGAGAAGCTTCATCAAAGGACCTCTTCAACATTATGAATCTTTAATAGTATTCTAACATTAAGGACATATTGACTTGGTGAACTAAATGGGCACTTTAAACAGAGAAAACTGAAATAATAAAACTATAAAGAGAATATATGTGAAAAATATTTAGCATGAATCTGAAGCAAAAAGTAAATCAAGACAGAAAAATTAGAACAAATTGGGTGCTAAAAACCCTATAATTTGTAAATGTTTTAAAGATAGTAATTGTTGAGTGACATTTTCTTATACTGGCTCAAAACACCATTTTGGTGAATCTGAAACTGAAGTTTCTTTTCATGTTATTCTTCTGTTGCACAAGAGCAGGGTTAGAAGACAAGTTTACTACAGAGTTTTAGGTGCACAATTTAGCAGATTAAAATACTGTGAATATCTGCTAACAATACATTCTTTCAAAACAGAATATTCCCTTTTTTTAACATCAAGACATGTTATACCAGTAGTCCATGACTATTTATATACACGTAACATTAAGTGGTTAGGGACAAAAGTAATACAATACCTTCCTCTTCACTGGAAGTCTTAGGGCAGCCATGAGGAAGATATGTTAACTGAACTTTGCGATTTATGCCTGAAAAATGGCCATACCTTAAGCAGGAACAGGGAAAAATGAGAGGGGAAGAGGGGGAGAAACATTTTAATTATATTCCTCCAAAACTGCTAAAATCCTGTAAGAGGATATAATAATTCTCTGTTGGTCAATGATTTGTGCATTTGACCAACATTTATTGAAGCAGTCCTTAGAATAAACATTAATTCAACAAGCACAGAATTAGCAGAAATAACAACTATGCTATAATGAAACATCTTAAAATACTATTTAATTCTACCTTTTACAACACTGAGCATAAAACTGGAACACCCCTCCCCCTCTGCCAACAACAAGCAGTATTGGACATGGCACAAATAATTTATCTATTCAGATCCAAAACTACAGTGGCTATCAGTATCCAGAAACAGGTCTCACAGTGTAGATGGCTTCTGGTTTTATAGCCCATTAAGTTCTCAAGTAAAATTCAGTATTTAAAACAATTATTATAAATTTCAAGAATTATTGTCTGATCCCTGATGTTTTTTAAATTAAAAAATCCTATTACCATTTCACATTCTAAGATGCCAGATCTTTAATAAACCTTGAAGCCTTTTGTTTCTGTTGTTTTCTTTGTCTTGTTGGGCTTTTAAAGGTGGAGTTTTTTTTGTTACTAAGTATTTCAGGTTTAGTATACAAAGACTTATTTGTCTTCAATCCTCAGAGTTTGCTGTAAATAGACACGTAAGCATGGTGATAGTTTTTACTGGCTTTATCAGATGTCATTATGCCACACTACAAGAAACAGATCCTGCTTACAAGTATTTTCAGTTTAAAAACATGCAAGACAAAATTTGACATCAACAAAAGTAACCTTCTCTTTTTGAATGTATTCTGAGATGCTAGACACAGCAATAAGTTAAATGAAAAAGTCAAGAAGAAAAAAAACAGTGATAGTTTTTTCAAACAAGACATCCCTTCTCTTCAAAAACATTGCACTTGAATTATTATATTATTATGTATTTGATAACACTGCAATCCATACAGTAACTGGTGAAACAAGTCAAAACAGCAGATATAACTTCATTGCTATGAAGCCTGAAAATTAGATACTTACATTTCTAACACAGTTTTTAGCTGTTCAAGTTTTGCTTTACTTTCTTCAATTTCAGAATCATTGTTTTGCCCAAGTTCTACAAGGAGCTGCCTTGCTATATCAAGTACTTCCTAAAGGAAGGAAACATAGGATTTAATTAAATAAATAGATTTCTACTTACAAAATACTACAGTAAAAAAATAAAGAAACTTGCCTGCAACTGTTTTGGTTTTTTCAGTTTCAGTTTTCCAGATTTATATCCATCACATTTTTCAAAGAGATCAAAAAATCTTTAAGATAAAGAAAAATAACTTAAAAATTCCATTAATAAATTAAATTACTACTACTTGAACAAGAGGCTCTTAAAGTGATCTAATATTAGTACCTTTACAGTATTTGAAAGTTAGGTTAAAACCTGCAGAACAGAGGTCTAACCAAGTTCTATTCAAATTCCATCTCCCCAGAAAGCTTTCAATGCATTAGGGAAACAAGAGCACCGAAAGTGACTTAGTCTCTCACTGACTTGCTAAGTATTAAAGAAAAAATTATATTCTATATATTTGAATGATATGTTATTTGAATATGCAGCTATATCAATTCCTAATCTTCAAGAATGATCCTGAACAGAAGTAGGGACCAAAACCAGCAAATGAGCAGTCCTACTCTTCTTCAGCATGTTCTGAATGCAAGAATCTAGTCCCAAAATAAATAATTCCTTTTTACTGAAACTCCACCTAGTTCCAGGTCAATTATGTAAGTTGTCTTATGAATGACACATAAAGATAGTATTTACCAGAAATTTAGAGTCATTAAACTTTGACAAAAATGACTAGAAAAAGTAATATGACATTGCATAGAAGAATAGTTATGATAAAAAGCAGAAGGCAGAAACCATCATCTAATGGAGAATCAAAAAATATTCTCTGCTGCATTATTTTTAATAAAGACATTTATAGACAAAAATGCATTTTCCATAAAATCAAACAGGACACAAACAAGGCACAGCATGTGTTGAAGAAAATCTGCACAAGTAAGTTGACAGTCCTGTCAGAGAGGTGCATACTTGCAATTATTTGTAGTATCTAAAACTGTTAGATTTAGAGGATAACAAAAACAAAAAGCAACTTGCAATTGTGCAATTCCTGGTTAATTCACTGCTTGCTTAGCCCCAAAAACCTATACTCTAAAATATGGGAAATAACTTTTACCAAGATTCTCTTTACCTCTGATGTTTTACTTCCATTTTCATTTTTTGCTTTGGTGTTCGATCCCCATGGCGTATTACAGCTATAACACATCTAAGCTCCATCCTGAAATTTCAAGGGTTGTATTTCACAAGTCTGTACACAAGGGTCTTTTATTTAATGTTAAACCAACTACAATCAAGACAATTGACAAAGTTGTAGTCATTTGACATTAACTACAGAAGTGATGGAAGTATATGCAAGAATATAAGGTTAACTGAAAATGATGTAAGGTATAAAATATAAATACTGATTTTAAGACTTTAGTAACTATAGAATAGCTATTTGAAGTAGTTTTTAAAACAAAAATTTTGAGGATCATTAAATGAGAGAGCATGTTTATTAGAAGCACATATTAAGTTGGTGTTGGAACAATGATTAGCAGTGGAAGCTATGTATAAAAGACGCTAAACTATAAAATCTGCTGTTCTATACTCAGCTTGACTAAGGGTGAGAAACTCTGACTGCTGATATAGCAATTGTGATTCCTTCCTTGTTTTCAGCAAACAAAACAAGCATTCACAGACCAATGTGGGCACACCTTGCAAAGAGAAAAAAAGATTCACACAAAAGTTACATAGGGAGTTTGCAAAATTTAGGTGCAGCTGCTATTTTCTTACATTGTTCCAGAGGTGGTTGGCACAATAGGAATGTCTTCAGCTTCCAAAGGAATTGACCATGGTATTTGAAATTGGGGAGCAAGTTCTCTCATTATGATATTTCTAAAATAGGAGTTAAAAACAAAAAAACAAGTCAAGTTTAAAGCACAGCTTATACAACACATGCAAACTCCAAACCAATTATATATATGCATTTTTATTAATGCAGTTTTAGAACACTAGCAGCCAAGAATGTATAACTATACATATTTTTCTTTTAATTGCATAATAAAGACCACTTATTTAGAGCTATTACAACTGCTACAGGAGCATTAGACTACTGGCCCTGTATGTGTAACAAACTCCAGCTTTTCATCTCCAGTTCCTAAAAGAATTCCTTGGATAGGAATTACTTTTGTCCATTTATATATGCAGACAGTTGGCTTCGCTGCCTAAGTAAAAGTGCCTAATAATCACTAAACCATTCTCATCAAAGAGTTAACTGCTATTTTTTGCCAGTAGTTTCTGAAAAGTTTCTGTGATAAAACTGGAAAAATAGGTACAATCTCTCATTGTAAATATAAAATGACAAGGCAGTCTCCACCTCAAGAAGGATGGTACATATAATGTTCTGTTTCACAAATGTTTCATCAAACTACACTGAACTTCAGACTAATAGCTACGTAAGAAGCAGTAACACATACGGGAAAAAAAAGGTCCGTCTTAAAAGTAGAATAAGCCAAAATATAAGTTATAAAAACCTTGAAAAAACTTCCAAATTCCTTAACATAACAAAAATCCAGACCATTAGATCATGCAAAATTCATGCTGCACTGATCTCATCAGTGCAATCTTACTGTAAAGCCAGTCACAATGTGCTTAGCCTACTTTGAAGACAACACTTCCTTGGCATAGAGTTCTATACTCTATTCTGTATGATCCCTCATTATACTTTTTTTGCCTCCATTGGCAGAGATAAAATGGTATGAAAAAGACGCCATGATTCTATTTCAGTTTGGTTTTACAAGTATGAAATCCACAAACATACAAGTATACACCAGCTTCAGATTAAGGACAATGTACAGCAATTTGGACACATTAAACAGCAGCAGTCAGAACCATCCAGCAGTGCTTCACTACTTGAAAAGATCTCAGCTACCTTTAAGAACTTAATCTTGATTTCAAAATACTTATTCAGTTAGCTGTAAGCATTTTTAAAAACTCAGATGTTTGGAATAATTTTAGGAATAAGGAATTTAGTTAGTACTTTTTTATTGACTTAGGACTCTCTTTAAGGATTTTTTTATTGTTTAAGTTAATGACTTTTAATGTGATATTTAATTTTAAATAAACAATTAATAATTAATAGTACTAAGAAATAGTATAGATAGTAATAAGAAATAATTAATAGTAATAAGTAAATAATAATAATAAATTTGGCAGTACATAAACTACAATAATATGCAAGGAAGTTAATAAGCAAATCTGAAATAAATCAGGAAACTCTTACCCCAGTATTTTAGCACAATCATCATAGTATTTCATGGAGTTTTTCACAAAACTGAAGCCATTCACATCACAGACATAGGACTGTCCATTAGCACGTAGCAAATCAAAGCCACAAACTGTTTGCTGTTTTAAAGAATAGAAGTTCAATTGATTTAGGATTGCTTATTCTAAACAAATTTTATATTTCACCCAGGTATTCATCTGAAAACACGACCAAAACATGTCACACTTTACACTTACTACCTTTTGTCAGTGCCATGTTAGGTTCACCCACATTATGCAAACATCTTCCTGTTTTTAACTTTTTATCCCCAACTTGATTTTATCCTTCCTGCATATTCCTGGTAGTATTAGTATTGAAGGTCAAGTTCACAAGAGCACAGACTTCAAGACTCACAGCAACCATGGGCCCACAAGTCCCCCTTTCTGACAGTGGTTTCCCACTACAGATGGTTTTTAAGGATAGCAGGCAAGAAATTGCAAAAAAAAAAAAAAAATTGAAAAACCATTTTTGTTAAAATTTTACAAGATAGTTTTGACATTAACATATTATTGACATCATTTTTTTGCTATTTCAACAGATTACTTTTTAAGACCTCAAAGCCCATTTTGCTGATAGAGGTCCACACCCTACCGAATGCCATCACGGTCACATACAGGTAAAGGAGATAGACTGAAAGCCTTCTTGTAAAACAGGTGAAAGGAGGGTAAGAGACTAAACGACATTTTGAACAAAAGAATCCTTGTAACTATACAGCAATCTTAAAATGACACAAAAATCAAAACTGTAAAATTAATACCAATTTATTCAAGTAAGTACTTAATCATGTAAGTACCAAATTAACAATGAATCCCTATGGGATGAAAATACTATGTAACAGAAGTTACAAAAACTTTATTGACAGCATGTTTTGCTACCTTAGAAACTAGTATCAAAACATGTGAAAACATTATACACAAAATAGATACACTGCAGGCTAGCAAAGCACTATAGCAACATGTAAATTCAGGGAACTAATGCAACACGAGCAACTTTTCAATACATTAAAGGAAAAATCCTTCTTGATTAAAAAAGATTTCATATGAAATTTTAACTTTCCACCTTCCTAGGAGTTCTGCACTAATTACCACTGCTGGCTCATGCACTAAACCCCTATGGAAGTTTCATGTAACAAGCAATTAATTAACACTAAATGTTTGATCAGATACGAAAGCAATCGGCTTACCTTAAAGGCAAGGCATACTTTCCAAGCAATTAACTTCTCTCTTGCATTCAGGATGACTGGGTATCTCACTTCTTTTCCTTCGCTGTCTCGTTCCACTTTGCCATCCAGAGCTGGAGACTTCCGGGCCTCAGCATGAGCATAATCTGGACCTACTGTGTACACCTGTATTGAAAAACAGGAGCTATTGATCCAGTGTATTTAAATGATGTTGCATAAAGTTGCAAAATGTATGCATATAACTCAAACGTGACAACAACATCAAAAGATACTAGCTGCTTCCATCATTGAAAAGGCCACACTAAAGTATCTTCCTCAGTGGCATTCTCTGCCTTCAGAGAACATAAATCATTTACTGACAGCCTGGGATAAAACAAGAAAAAGAGGAATTATGAAAACTCAAATAATGAAAATTAATTTCTCAGTTATGATGGTACAGAGATGTAAATGGTTTCTTCTCCAAAACATCTGCAGAACTTGGAGAACAGGTTAATTTGAAAATTATTTCAGTTTATTTTCGGAAATCTGGCCACAGGATTAAGTTACTCTCTTAATTTAAAAAGCATGCTTACATTTTAGACAGGATGAAACAAAGAAAGGATCTGCCCAGCTTTAAGATGACAATCTTAAGATGATAATCTTAAAGCTGGGCAGATCCTTGCATTTGTCTAAAATGCAAATATATTTTTTAAATTAAGATAATAACTCCAGGCAAGAGCTTGACAGAAAAATTGTGTTATCCTTCTACTGCAGTTTTCATGGTCACTGAAGGGTTTGGGGCATATGCTGAAAGAGATTTGTCAGCAGCTCTCAAAAATAGGCTACAGTTTTTTTAATTAAAAAACAAACTCCAAGCATTGATTAAAATAGTATTCAGCTAAAGCAGATAAGTGCCAATACTGCCAATTCAGTGAATTCAGGCAAGAGGGTAAGTTTACTGAAACTGCGTAATATAATGTTGATAGTCTTGTTAAAAAATCCATTACTTATTTGGAGTATTAAAAGCCCACTGCTGCTTGATGACTACACTGCAACTAGCCAAAATAGTCCCAATTCCTCAAGCCATTTGCATCTCTTCTTGTTGCAAGAATCTTTGCAGAAACTTTGTAAAGCCCTTACACAAACATCTGTAAACACATATAAACTTCTGTGCAAAGTGTTGCGCAGAATAACCTTCAGAAGAGTACACTGGGCATTCTTCTGAGGACATGGAAAGAGTATTCCCCTCACGCACCACCAAGTGATACCAAGAAGCTGACTGCAGTTAATAAAGGGCTTGTAGGATTAGACCTCACACTCTCTACACTTGCACTTTTTTGTCTAAATATGGAGATCTCTTATGTGTATTGTAAAACATTGGTTTCACATGTTTTGAAATGGGCTTAAGATAGCCAAAATTAACACAAAGGGAAAGGAAGTAATCTTCACACAAGGCTGGTTTAACACCTACTTTGCTATTGCTTGGTTTTAGCATTCTCTCATGGTACCTAATACTGCTGTTAAGAACCTAAATGCAAGAGTGAAAATGATTATAGATAAGATCCACAAAGGTTATTTTCTTTGACTCCATAAAATTTTAGCATGTAACTTTTGCTTATTAATTTGCATTTTAAGATCTGTTTGAGTCAGATTTCTTCATAACCTTTAAACTTCAGATAAAATATCTAGGCAGCACCTGTTAGCATGGGAAAGAAGATGCTGTTCTGGCACTAATACAATATAAAAAAAGAAAGAATATATCGGGTAGCAAGCCTGCAGCACTTGATTCTAACAATGCAAACATAGCTACTCTACATTACAAGTACCATGTTTAGCTAGAATCTGAATTGCACTTTTTACTTATGAACTGTAGTAAAACTCAATTAAAATTAATCCTTGACCAAGATTTAAAACTGACAAGCTCTTTGAGCACTTGATTGTTCTAAATATAAATAAGAATGAACAGTTGTCATACCTTCACATCAGTTCCATCTGTAGGCATGAATTCCTCATAAATATAGGAGCCTGTTTTCCTCACACTGCTTTCAGGAGAATAAACACTGCTTCTGCTGCCAATCTGAAAGGTGTATCTTTCCATTAAAAAACTCAAAGAATACTGCTTGAGAAACTTTGAAACCATCTAAAATAACACACTTGTACTAAGAAAACACTTCATGTACCAAATGAAGCAAACTTTTGACCATTACCAAAAGATTTTTAGAAGATTCTAGAAGTACATTAATGGTGTGTGCTAAGAATCTGCAGTAGCTAACCATCTACTGCAAGAAACATAGGCCTTCATTCAATCTATGTGGTCTGAAATTTCTCTGATCTGCCACTATTCCTAAGCAAGTAGGACATGACAGAATTACTCTGCAATCCTGTTAGACACTTAAAACTTTCAATAGCTTTAGTACCAGAACCTCACCTTTCGAAAGAGCCTCTGGCTTCCACCCCCAGCAGATGTTGGATAATAAATGTAAACATTGTGGTCCTCAGCACTAACTGGCTTTTCTACAAAGGGCTTCTGGAAAATTTCTCCATTCACTTCCACATGATCTTCTCCTTCAATCAAGTTGCATTCTGAAGAACAGTGCAAAGAACAGAGCTGTAACAGTATACTAATGACATACAATTATTAAGAGATCTATATTAATTTGCAGTTTTAAAAAATAGTATTCTACTACACCTTTGTTTCTCTGATTTTTACTGACTGCACAATGACTGATGATCACATGCAGTATATTTTTGTTGTACCATGTCTATATTATGTTATTTAAATACTATGTTCTGGAATTACTGTTGATTTCCTCAGTGTCAGATAGGAACTTGTCTCCTGCAGGTGCATAAGATGGTATATTTGAAGTGTTTTGAAGAAATGGAAGTGCTATTTGTCTTCTTTTTTCCAGTGCCCTTTTCTGAAATATGAGGGAGCTGGCAGGTGAATTGTACACACAGTGTGGTGTCAAGACACCACAGCCATCTTCCATAGAGTTAGAACTGTCTCATACTGTGTGATAAATGCACCCTGAACATAAAATTAGGTCCTCTGGTATCAGCAATCAGGAATCTGGTATTCAGTACTGGTTAACTGCAAGCAGCAGCTTTAATTTCACTTTTGAAGCATAAATGTGTCCCTTTTTCTGTAGATCATACAGACATTTTAATGCAAAATTCTCTTGACCTGTCATTGCAATCTCTTACTGTTACTTAAAGTTTTCATTTTAGTAGAAAATGTTCAGGTTTTTTTGCAGGTACACAAAAAATTTATTCCAATTTATATTCATAGTACAGCATCTGCAGATATACGTAGAACAGATTTCAAATATATGGCTACTTATACTCAGAAGGAAAAGAATTCAATAGCCTGACTTGTTTCTGTCAATACTACTTTCCAAAGGAAAATTACTAATAATTGTGGTTAATATAATATCCTGAATGCTGCTCTGTTTAGTGACATATTAGAAGCTCAGTTTGAGTAAGGAGGCCCTTATATTCTACTTATTCTATCACGTCTATAAGATGTATGGTGTCAGAATCATACTTCTCAGTTGCATACTTGTAATGCCTTTGGCTGGGATGGAGTTAATTTTCTTGACAGCAGCTGGTATGGTGCTATGTTTTGAACTTGTGACAAAAGTCTTGATGTTTTTGTTAGTGCTGAACAGTGCTTACCAGCCTCAACCTCTTTTTTTTTTTCACATATTGCACCCCAGAGCCAGTACAGGTCAGTCCACAACAACACTTTAAATGCTGGCATGGAAATCAAACCACAAAAATTAATTATCTAGGCAGTGAAATTTAGCTTTCCACTATGTCCACACTGTTCTCCAGTGGAAACAGTGAGATGCTAATGGTTGATACTTTTTCTCTGTTCTTTTTACCTTGGGGATTGTTTGGATCACGGTTCAGAACTGCATAGCGAGGAAGTAAAATTCCTTCAGCTTTAAGAATACCATAGACTTCTCTTCTAGAAGAAAAGAACATGAAGAAATGAGCAAGCAAATCCTGCAAATATTTGCATTTTGCAATCAAGGAGGAGAAAAAAAAACCCACTTTTTTTTTTTTTCAAATCATACAGGGTAAGGTTACATATATAATACTCTATTTACCAATATAATGCTTTAAAGGTCACTGACACAGCTGTACCTTTACAGTGATCTCTTCAACATCAATAAAAATGCACTTTGCAATGCCAGTCCTTTCCTATCTGGCAGTGCAACAGACATTTGCACAAAACAACTGTCTTGTTAAAGGAGATTTTCAACTGTTCAACTTTATACAGAACAGTAACTGAAGGCATCCAAAATAGTAAGTCTGCTCACTGTTCAGAAGGTTTCAGTGCTCATGTATTTTGCTTACTGTTGTTTTAATAATGTTTGCTATGCATGACCTTAGCTCCAAAAGAAAATTTGCTTTCAATAACCACATGACTTTTGAGTACCAACAACTTCTGTTAAGTATCATCTTTACAGAAAAAAAAATACTGTAAATCACATGAATTCTACAATTATCTGAGATTGTACAGCTGCTATAGATACATATCCTATATGTATTTTAAGAGTTTAAACTTTTTTTATTTGCTAAGTTTTAGAAAATTACACCAGCAAATTTCTAACTTGGTAAATCTTCAGACATATTAATGTAAAAACAGCAAAAGAAAAAAACACACCTGAGGACACGTTCCAGGAAACTATGCATACATTAATAAAGTGTAACATTTGCTGTAATTTTATTTAAACTACTATACAATCATGGAATCACGGGATGCTTTGAATTAAAAGAGATATTAAAAATCATCTGATTCCAAACCCTCCACCATGGGCAGGGACAATACACTGGAACTGCTGCTATGCAATAACTACAAATTTTTATAGTCTGACAAAAATGGCTTGCTTTAAAAGGAGATTAGTGTTATTTACCTGTCTTGTATGTGATACTGCATATTCAAGTCATTGATTATGAACGGATTCCTGAGTTTTGCATAAGCTACTGCTTTGTCCAGTGGAAACCCTAAGATGTTTATTAAGAAAAACAAATTAAAATTACAAGACACAGTAATTCAATTTACTAGTAAAGAGTTTGAGTCTTTGCATTACATCACTGTTTCCACTGGCTTCAAATGTATTTACCAGTGGGACAGCTATTCTTATATTGTGTCAGACAAGACCTTCTCAAGCAATGTAAACAGTATCATTTAAAAAACTCACACTTTAGAAGTTGTTTGTATTATAGTAAAGAAGAAAAAAGAATCACTTCCTAGGAGAATCCAATAAAACTGCAAGACAAAAAACCTAAAAGGACTTTCAAAGAGCTTAAATAATTTAGATGGCACAAGTATATATGGTATTACAAGATTTACCTTTAGAGTGAAAAGAAATGAGACAGTCGCATAAAGGCCAATTTTCTACTGGTTCGTTCAAAATAACATCCTCTTCAAATATCACCACAGTTATATACTTAAACATGGAGAGGCGTTCAAGAATTTCTTTCATTGGTTTGGACTTTGATTTCTTAGCCATTGAACAAATCCCAACTGCAATTTGTCTTTCTGGTGGCTGGAAAGGAGGCAGGGGGAAGGGAAAAGTAATTTTTATGTGTTCTCAAAACACAACAGGGTTTTAGCAGCACAATACTAGAGCAGGTATTTTCTCTTAGAATTCACATGCTATCATTAATTTAGTTTTTAATCAGGTAAATTGCTGCAGATAACAAAATGCAGCGTAACAGCATATCACAGTAAATCCTAAAAAAATGCCTCAAGAGTGAAACTGTTTAACAGCTTTATATTACTTTTTTTGAGTATTGTTACCAGGAACAAACAGACATGATCAAAGGCTAAGTCAAGAGTGTCAGATCTGAACAAAATCATATTTATGGATTACTCTGAAATTAACTAGTAATTGATTTTTCAATTATGTCATTTTTTAATGCCTAATTAAGTCACAAGGCCTCTAATCACCTTACAAGTGAATTATGAAAAGGAATATTAGAAAACAAGAAACTACTTTTCTAGATTTCTGAACTATTTAGTGTCTAAACAGTTTCACTTTTTTGCATACCCTATATTTACTTTCACGTTAAACTTTCAATAATTTTTTTCTATCAGTGATATTTCTAAAGGCAACAGCCAACCTACTCTGCTCCATAAAGGAAACAAACAAAAAACCCACAGAGCAATCCTTTAAATCAACTTACTGCTTTTTGAAAACCTAGCCAGCTACCTTCCTGTGCCAAAATAGGCTCACTGAATTGAGATACCTGAGCTGCTAATTTTATATTGCTACTCTGCATTTCCGAGTTACTTTTAATCATGGGAAGTGCTTTAGCAATGCTGTCTGGCATTTAAACCTGTTAGACAAATTCACAATTAGTGAAAATGTCATCTATTCCATAAAATGCAGTGTTGCAAAAAGAACAAACAACAAAGAGTTAAAAAAATTACATGATGACTAATGCATAATACCATTAAGAGTTTGTCTTAAGCAAGGTAAAAATTGGTGAGCACAGTGCTTAAAATACAATTCAGAAGACTTTATAGATATAATATACTAAGGTATAATTAAGATGAACTTACTATGCACTTTCAATATACCAAGACAAGGAAAGAAGAAAAATAAACCAAAACTTAACTCTGAAGCAGTTGACAGCACACAAAAGAAAAATTCCCAATAATTTTTTTGCTTCCAACTATCCAAATAAATAAAACAGAGGCTTTTGCCATCATCAAGTTCATTCCCAGAATCCAAATCAAGTCTCCAAATAATGCACATCAACCTCAGTAGCCCTGAAACTCTCTAAAATTAAGCACATCTACTTCACAGTTCAAGGTATACTTAATTTCCTGGTATTCTTCTTTTCAAACATTACGGACATATTATCTGAATATGAACAATTTCTCAATTTAGAACACCATTTCAGTACTAGATTTATGTGAGCTAATGCCATTTTTGAAAAATAATTAAATACTGAAAAATATTTTGAAAAAATATTTTTTATAAACCATTTTTGAAAAAAATTTGAAATCAAAAATCATGCTTGAGAACAAAGAATAGTGAACAAGTGCTCCTACAGTACTTACAGAGTCATACTCTTCCTCCTCTTCTTCCCCATGGTCATAGAAGTGTTCATAATCTGTAGATCTGGCTGAATCCAATAATCCTTCTCCATCTTCTCCACCCACAAAGAATCTGGGAGGATCATTCTCTGTCGCATTAACAGACATGGTTACAAGACCTATAGAAATCTATGTAAAAATTGCAGGCACTCTGGCAGCTGAGATCCTGGGCATGTTTCCTACTGACACGGGGACACCCAGTCCCCTGCTCTTTGATGTTGCTTGTGCACTGTTGCCACTGTGATTGCGTTGTTTACCAGGCACTGTTTAACTTGTTATCATCTGCTCATTACTGGTCACAGTTGCTGCTCCAAAAAATCCACTGTGCTAGACAAAAAAAAAAAAAAAAAAAGACAAAAAAACCCACACTTGATAAAGGGATCTAAAATAAACTCTTTTTACTTAGAAAAAGTGTTTGGACAATTATGTGCCTCTGAGCAAAGCATCAGAAATAAAAGAGGTGCACCACACATAGTCTACACTTTTAGATATATGTTTAGAGCATGGGAAACAGTTTCAAAGTTACTATCAAACTATTGATGCATAAATTTTAGAAACAGAAAATATAACTTACAGAAGTAAAAGCTATGCAAATGCATTTTTTTCCTAACTTCAGGAGGCTTAAATGGAGAGTGTTTTTACACAAAATGTACAACAAAAATACTCTCCAATATTTACAATATTTAACTCACTATCTATGGTATTGGCTGTTTTTTCCACAGAAATTTTGTGATCATACTGGCTGTTTGCTACTGTCTGTGCTAGTGAAAAACATAAAGCTACCATTAGGACTACTAAAAAACATCCTAATCTTAAAACTCAAGTGAATCTTTTCTACAAAAACAGAACGTGACAGCTTGCAACAAAGTGTTGCCTTATTTTCACTGAGAAAAATTAAAAATTACAGAGATGGACACTAGCACTGCCTTCTGACAAAAGGATTTCTAACCACTAATGTAGCAGTGAAGTGAACACATATTATACCCTCTTAACCTGTCATGTGAAAATAAAATATTGGCAAAATAACTTGTATACAGAAAGAGACCCACAGATTAGGCGTCTGTTATTTTAACAAGGTAACTGATGCTGTGAGATGTATATGGCTTGATAAGATTATAAATAATGTATCACTACTACTTACAAAATTAATAAGCAGTTACTTTACAATCAGTTTAGAAGCTCACCTGATCCAACAGGTTGGGTTGTTCACTTGTACAGCATTACGCAAGTGCCATTCAACAGTGATGCCTCAGCAGAACTGAATTTGTTTTTAAATACCAGTGAAAATTACTTTGGCTGTCCTATGAACTAAGTGAAGCAATAGTAAATTCCCACTAATGGTCAACCATGAAGGGGGATGGCAAGCAAAGCAAAATTGCCCAGAAAGAATCTGCCCTAATTCAGAGGTTAGGTGTGGGTAAACAACGCTGTCTTGGTTTTGGAGACAAGTTTCAGGAGAAAATGCTCTGGAATGAGCACTTCCTCTAAAGAGAAAAAGCCCTTCAATAACTCCTTTTTCTTCTGCCAATGAGGGAAATTGATACCAGCAAGTGAAAGTGAAAAACCTCAAAAGACCTGCTTATTAATAACAACAACGAACCAAAATAAAAACCAACAAACAAAAAGGCATTGGGGTGCCCTAAGGCATAGAAAAGGATTGAATGCTAGATATGAATTCCCAGAAACCTACCCTCCACACACCCAGACACCCACCAACAGCTTAACAAAAAAAGCTCAGAAAAATGCCCAGGGAAAAAAATACAGAGGCTGATGGTATGCCCCGGAGTAAAATGGCAGTTGGTCTCTTTTGTCTCTGGGAAGGGGAAGAGGAGATCACATAGCAGCCCAGAGCAGAGCAGATGGGAAAGCTGTTGAATTTCTGGCATGGGTCTCCTCCTTGCAGCAGCCAAAGCTGGCAGATTTTAATGTCCTTTCTCATTTTGGTTCAGCTCCCCTGAGCTTTCAGGTTCAGTGTGGTCCTGATGGCTCCCCAGACAGGCCAAAAGGAAAAACAAGACAAGCCAAAAACAGTCTAAGGAAACAAAAAACCAAAAAGCCGCTGAGAGGATTCCTGGTACAGCCTCCAGGCTATGGGAAGGGAAGTTCCAGGAAGGGAAGGGAAGTTCCAGGAAGGGAAGGGAAGTTCCAGGAAGGGAAGGGAAGTTCTGGGAAGGGAAGGTTGTGGGAAGGACCTTCTTGCTTCAAGTTAGCAAAAAAACCTAAGAACCTAATCCACCAAAAGAACAATCAGAAAACAACATCCCCTGTCAACAATGTCGAGAATACACTGGAGAGAGACTGAATTGAGCCCATGCCCAGTATTTCCAGGCTCTGGTCCTGCCCCCTGGTTCATCTTAAAGATACTGCAGACATTTCTGGGCATAAAGCAGATGATCAGGGAATAAAGTATTATCATAAAATCACCCCAAGACAAATACAAAAACTTCAGACCCAGAAGTTGAAACTGAGCTCTGAGCATAAGAAACCTGGGCTCACAGAAGAGGATTAATAAGATTTATTTCTTAAATGCATTTGCTATGTATCTGTTATTCATCAATTCTGTTAATAAAAAATTTCTTTCCTTTAGAATGTGGACCTGTAACTGTTTGCCTTTCAATCAAACAAGAACAAGAAGAATTTCAAACTCCTAATTCATCTGACTGTCACAAGAGTTAGAAATTGCGTGTTCAGGTAAATTAATCCTGTTTATAACATGGTAAAGAAAGAGAGATATCCAAATCCTAATTCTAGCAAGCTTCAGAAAGGCAGAGGTTAATGCCAACATGTACTGGCAACTAACACAGAATTTTATAAAGGTATTTGTCACAGACATATTTTCTGAAAAACCTTTCCTTAGGATTTTTTCTCCTGAGAAGCTGAGAGGCCTCAGGAACAAAATGTAAACAAGAATTATCTGCTGCTGTGGAATGCAACAGGTGCATCTGTGATTGGTTCATGTAGTTGTTTCTAATTAATGGCCAATCACAGTCAGCTGGCTTGGACTCTCTGTCCAAGACACAAGCCTTTGTTATCATTCCTTTTTTTTTTTTCTATTCTTAGCTAGCCTTCTGATGAAATCCTTTCTTCTCTTCTTTTAGTATAGTTTTAATATAATATATATCATAAAATAATAAATCAGCCTTCTGAAACTTGGGAGTCAACATTCTCATCTCTTCCGTCATCCTAAGACCCCTGCAAACAGGTCACAGACCGTCACAGGTATTAAACCACAAAAGACACCCCCAAAAAACCACTGATGAAGCCAAAAAATGAAGCTCCTCTTGTATCACCTTCCGTCCTACTACTCAAAATCTGTAGATTGGTTACCAGTTTCTCAACAGCTTTCTAAAACTTAGGAAAAAGCAGAAAGAACAATGACTTGAAACAAATAAATTGAAAGTCTTAAGATTTTTAGGCCTTCTTTCGCCTACCTATTCCTATAGTACACTTTGTGAGAGCAGCAGAAGTTATGAAGTTTGCATACAATTGGTGACTGGTTATTTCACAGGAATACCTGACACTAACCAAGTCTTTCTAGCCCAAAAGGGTTCATTTCAAAGCAAGTAAAACCGACCCAAATAGACTGAAGGGAAAGAGCAACATATTTGTCTACAAAGATACCACCTGAAACACTTCCCCAATAGCCCTATCTCAAAACTCATTGTTCTGCTACATTCCTCATTCAAGAATCTGGAGACTGTTGGTTTTATGACTGGAAAGTACATTGCAGTAGACCTTCATGTGCAGAAAACAGACTTTGAACAGCCACTTAGTTCGCTTGGAATTAACAGATTATTTTCTCATGTTGTTCACCCATTTGAAGGCAAATACATAACTAGATTGCCACTCCATGCTACTGTCACTGGGCCACAGAGTTTTCATGCTGTTTGTAAAAGTAACACTGAAGGCTACAGATCACAAAAGGATACTGACATTTTTCAGGCTTATAAACTATTGCATGAGCTCACTGAATTGCATATAAACTGGCATTCTGACTGCTGATAGTTGCCAGTTTACCTCCCTGAAAGCAGATACTGTAAGCTACTGTCATTACCATAAATTTGTGTCAGGATATATTTAATAAATTATCTGTTTTTTTTTAATTAATGCTTTCAGAAATAGGAATTAAAATTCTTTCCCCTCATATCCTACAATAAAAATTGAGATCTCCCCTTCTTTCTTGTGGTATTTGAAATAAAAATAAATCAATAAAAGGGACAAGCAAAGAGAACTACTAAGTGACTGCAACTACAGTGAACAATTTACACAGGTCTCCCAAACACCATCTCCAGTTATGTGACATCAAAAATGCAGTAAGATCATGCTTGAATTAACACATGGTTCTCTAGCTGTATGCCAAGAAGAAACAATAAATGGCAAAGCAAGAAGATGGAGCTGTCTTCCTGCTTCAGAAATACTATTAGTGCTGACTGAAGAAGCTTCAAGTACATGATGCCCTTCACAGAATTCCATCTTGCTGCCCCTTGAGCACGTAAGAGTCTTCCCAGCACCATTTTTCTGTATTAAGAAGTGAGCAGCACCAGTAATATGAGGGGCATATTTGCTTTATGTTAGATTTTCATTAGCCTCATTAGACAGTGAATATTAGACAATTATCTACTTATCTCAGCCATAAACAACTGCACTGTAAGGAAGACAAAACCCAAAGCTTTGTGTTGGAACATACACTGATCCATTTCCAAAGAGATAGCATCAATAACATCCAGGCAACCATCTCCCACTGTGCTATGACATCTCCAGGTAAAATTAACTACATTGTGTTCTGTTTAAACCTCACCTGTGACACAAGGCTTCTCTTTCACAGCTTATAGATTAAAAAATGTTCTTTTTTTTGAGAAATGTACTGGTGTTCTTAAAAAGACTTTCAACGAAATGTGTGGCCTGTCTGCAACATGATATGTCTTGGCCAAAAGCACAAAAAAACCCTCAAAAATAAAATCCCAAAAAGGGATAAAATTCAGAGATAAATAAAATCAGAGATTTTGATAGTCTGTGCCCTGCATTCCAAGTTCTGTGTTTACTCCAGTGGTGCTCTACAAATTTTTCTTCTAATGGAACATCTCTCAATTTCCATAAGAATATTCTTGTTGAAGGAATTCCACAGAATATTCTGAAGGAATAAGCCAAACCTGGTCCTCACTGTGTTAAAAGATATATCCACAATTTTTCTCATCCTATTCCACATGTTTCAGGAGCTCAGGAATCCAGCCCTGATGTTTCTCATATTTACTTCGACCATAATAAATATTACTATTCCAGTAAATTGCAGCAACAAATCAGCTCAACGCAGCAGCAGTGGTCTGAGCAGTCATGAAAAAGAGGCTCAAAGTTTTAACACTCATATTTTGAATACTAATAAGAACATATACAAATCCTGTACAAACAGAAGCATTTCACCAGATTGTCTTCTGTGTCTCTGCAGCCATCAGAAGAACAAACACACACTTTCTATACTTCACACTAATTGAACAGTACTATAGTAAAAGCACTGTTTCTTATCTGTTATCTCAAGAAAAAAAGACAACACATCATGCAATAGTTACAAAATATCTTTAAGTTACCAACCACTTGGGAAGAAACTTTTTAAAATGCCATTATATCAAAACAGTTTACATTGTGGAATTTACAAACAAGTAACAAAGAATCATAAGTAGCACTCATCTGTTACATGACTCCGCACATATATATTCATAATAGCAACAAACAGACCACTGCCCTGTCTTCTACTGCCATACTCCTCCTTTTTGTCCTGGTTTGGGGCAAATCTGGGAGAAAACCTCCAAAGGGGTTCCTCTATAAAACAAACTCAAGTGGCCCTTCCACAAACTGGTTTGGGAAAAGATTTCTTCGGAGAAAAGTAGAAAAAACTATTTAACAGGCAAAGCATTCACCAGCACAAAAAAAAAAGAACAATATTAAACAATAAAACCTCTCGCCGGTCTGAAGAGATGACAAACTCAGAAAGTTCCTTTGGTGGGCTGTAGCTCAGCTCACTCAGTCTCTTATCAGCCCCTCCAGTGCTGGAAATGCCACTGGTGGCAAAGTTCCTGGCGCTCTTCTGCGTTTTCAGAGCAGGTCTAAACAGGTCCAAGAAAAGAAAAACCACAGTCCAGGGAACGTCTCCCAGAGCTTCTTTTAGCTAGCTAAAAACTAAAAACCAAAGGAGAGCTCTGTCCCACTGTCTGTCCGTCCACAGACGACAGAGTCCAGGAGCAGGAATGTGGAGGAGTGAGTGCAGCGTCTGAAAACAAACTGCACACTTCTACTCTCCCCGCCTTCGCTCTCAGAACCAGTCCTAAAGGTGCAAAACTTACTTCTGGGCTAAACAGACAAATGAGGATACAAGCATCATAAAGTCATCCCAGAACACTTATTAAGTTTCATTTTTTTCATGCTGTAGGCATATTCCAACAGCGTCCCTTTTCAGCTTCCAGCAATTTAAATACACCATTAAAACACAAATAATAGCAATTTTTCAGATAGTCTCAAGCTGACAAAAGGTTTCCAATATCTTCCTGTTGAACCACAATAGCTAATATTCTCATTAACAGTACATTTAACAGCGAAAATATTTGCCTGACTCCTGCCAAGGCATTTTACCTGTTTTAAAACTAAAATTCTGCAATATGATTTATGGAGCAAAAAAAACACCAAAGACAGAGTTTGTTGGGTTGCTGGTGATGCAAGAAAGAAAGCATGAGGAGGAAAAAAGGGGAAAGCAGAGGACGGACAGGAAGAAGACAGGACCAGTGGAGTCTGACAGCTGAGAGCACTGAGCACTGCAAGCCCAAGAGCTCTCCCTGCATGTGTGACCCCTTTCTACAGATGATTCAAAAAAAGTGGCTAATACTTCAAACTTAAATGTGAGACTTTAGAACTACTAACAAGAACCCATACTCAACACCATTTTTCAGGTCTAACAAACAACCAGGAAGAGAGAAGAGACAGGACAGTCAAAAAGCAGAAAAAGAGGCAAAGGATGCCAAACACAGAAGCTGCTGAAGACAATGCTGCCAGTAAATATATTGGTTTATTGCTGTACCTTACACAGCAAGATATAACATATTCTCTCCAATTTAAAACGGGACAGAATTCAAACACAAAACTTCTCCTGTGTCATGTAATCAATAATAAAAAAATTAACATTTACATACAGATGTTGCTCTGCTCTCCACACGCATCCTGTGAGGTGCTGAGCAGTAGCTGTCAGCACATTACTGAGATGGACTAAATTTGAAAAAGACTTATTGAGCAGCTCTATCCCAGTATCTCTTAAACACAAAGAATGTTATAGTTACTGCCTGATAATTTTTACACAATAACAAAACCACAAACCTAAGCAATCTAAACAAACCAACCAACCAAACCCCAACAAAGAAAAACCCACAAAGAAACAAATCAAACAATAAATAATCAAACAATAATCACGAAAATTCAAGGGGATATAAGGATTTTAAATAAGTACTGTAATTTATAAGGCCCAAGTATAGTATATGAAGCTGAGAAAAACCTGTCTCCCTTCAGCAAATACTAACTTCAATAGCCTTATGAAGTTTATCATCATCTTCAGTAACTCAGCTCTGCATCTCAGTAACATTAGGCAATGTTGTAACTCAGTACATCCCTCTGGATGTCCAGAGTTGCCGAGGACCCTGTCAGGGGGCTCAGAGACCCTAGCATGCTGCCCAGAACACCTGGGGATTTGATTCTGACCCTTGGAGCAAGTTACCAGCTTTGTA
Source organism: Calcarius lapponicus (assembly GCA_039654755.1). NCBI lineage: Eukaryota > Metazoa > Chordata > Aves > Passeriformes > Fringillidae > Calcarius > Calcarius lapponicus. The sequence continues at coordinate 64,800,349 of CM077481.1, read as the reverse complement.
TGAGGATACGAAAGTCACACAGGTTTAAATAGTGTAATAACAAAATGATCACAGGGTGAAAATGTAGATTTTAGGATTTTTGGTATGGGGGTTATGGGGACAAGATGGAGGAATCTGGGTGTGTCTAGCCTTTCCCCTTCTTCTTCTTGTTCTCCATTTTCTGCTGTGATGTTGGCACTTTGGATTGGTTTAGAATAGAAATGCACAGTCTAACATAGGTGATAGGTATTGGGAATTAAGTGTAAATATGATATACATAGTTTGTAGTATAAAAGGACAACACTACCTCGGGGGTGGTCAGAGTGCTCGTGGCTGCCTTGCTGAACAGACCTCAGCTGGGCAGAAAGAAAATTTTATAGATAAGGATTAATAAACAACCTCAAGACCGAAAAGTGAAGAGTCCAGACTTGTTCTTCAGTTGCGCAGGCCAAAGCAGAGACATCCTGCGCATCTCGGGGCAGAGAATATCAACAGCAACCTGAGAGGCAAGAAACTCCATTGATGTGCAAAATAACAGACAAGAAATAGGCTAAAAGAAGGTAACAAAGAAAAAAGAGTATTATAAAGACTACATCACTAAGCTTTACAAGAACTAAGTCACCTGCTCCAATCTTGCATCAAACAAACACTGAGCTCTAGATTTCACAATATGCTAACATATTCCCTAATCATGACAAGAATCTTGAGAAAAGATGAAAAGCAGCCTTTACGTGTTGCTTTTAGCCAGATGCTGATACTGCCGACAAGCCAAGCACAGCTCTCAGACTTCCACATAAAAAGACCTATGCAACAACAAGATAATAAGATAGATCTATGCAAATGACTACTGTAAACACGTTAAATCCTATCTGTGGGAGCACTGTAGATATTTTTTACAATGTTCCAGAAGCATTACTATAGAGCAGTTTATGCATTACTCCACTAGAAAAACTACAGCAGTTCCCATTGCAAAAGAGACTATCCACCTTCCAGTTTCACTATACTGAAACCTGAAAAAGCCTTCTCAAGAATAAAAGGAGTCTTCCTTGCCAGGTAAGTGCCTGCATTGGGATTCCCTGGTAAGGTTCTGATGGTGAGTGGGCTGCAGGGGTGAAAGACACCAGAAGCTGTCCCCATGTCAGACAGAGTCAGCTCCAAGATGGACCTGCTGCTGCCCAAAGCTGAGCCTCTTGGCCATGCTGGTGATGCCTCTGCTATGAGGTGTTTAGGAAAGGGTAAAGAACACTGCAGAACAGCTGCAGACCCCAAAGTCATTCAGAAAGGACATGTAGGAAGTGCTACAGGCACTTAGAGATTTCCCAACAGCCCACTGTAAAGCAGGCTGTGCCCCTGTAGGCCCACGGAGGTCCAGTGGAGCAGAGATCCACCTGCAGCCCATAGGGAACCCCACACTGGAGATAGTGGATATACCCTGAGAGAAGATGTAGCCCACAGAGAGTCTGTGCAGGAGCTGTGGCCCATGGAGCAGACACTTGGACAGGAATGCTATTCCAGGATGGAGCCCTCTTTTACTTTGGAGATCATATTAAGTGCTCAAGTGGTTCTTTATGGGTGAATAAATTAATATATTAGAAAATTTATGTAAAAAATGTGTCATTGTATATTAAAGAATCAGAGAATGGTTTTGGTTCAAAGGGTCCCCAAGGATCACTTGGTTCCAAACCCCTACCATGGGCAGGGAACATTCCACTAGACCAAATTGCTCCAAGCTTGATCCAACCTGGCCTTGAAGATATCCAGGGATGGGGCATCCACTTCTCTGGATAACCTGTGCCAGTACCTCACCACTCCCTCAGCAAAGAATTTCTAAATATTTTATCTAAATCTCTCATTCCTCATCCTCCATTCCCCATTTCCAGCTTTGCAACAAGGAAAATCATTTCGCCTGGTCCTATCACTATTTACCTTTGTAAATAGTCCCTCTCCAACTTCCTTGTAGTCAGTCCCCTTTTACTTACTGGAAGGTGCTCATAGAAGGCCACTAAATTTGTCAATTTGCCTTAGTGAAGTCACATTTGCTGTCATCCATCACCTTCATATCTTCCAAGTGCCCTGGAGGATCTGATCCATGATTCTGCTTGGTAAGCACCAGGTGGCCAATGAATGTGTTTTCTGGGGAAAAAAAACTATGCACTGTTACTCTTACTCCATCTTCAGCAGTAATAATGTACACATGCAGATGTTTTTACCCACACACTTTTCAGCTTGGTGGTTAGGACACACTTCTGATTAACAGAAAACAGGGAGTTGAAACCTCTGATACAGGAGAGAACAGAGATAGTATTTGTCCTGCTTCATTCAACTGTACTAACCACTAGGCTAATATAACCCTTTCACTTTCTCTCTTCACCACTAAATGGAGTTTTTGTTTTGTTTATTTGTTATGTCGTTAGTTTTGGTTTTTTTTTTTTTCCTTATTCTTTCTTTTTTAAGGTGGCCTCTGGATTGCTTTTTACAGGAGATGGAATCAGTATTGCCGATTCAGTATTCCAAGCAGAAGACAGGTCCTTAGTCTGCCAAATCTTACCAATGAGACACTTCCAAGCACCCACTCTCAAGCATCAGGAATCTAGAAATACCCACCTTACTGGCATTTCCTACTGGAACTCTGCTCAGGAGTACCTAACATTTCTCAAAACTCAGTATATCTAGGCTAGCTAATAAGCTTCAGTTGCCTAAGACTTTTTCTGGGGACCCTTATTATTTTCCAAGAGTATTTGTACCAAAAGTAATATTGAGTCTGATCCTCTGTATTACAGTATCTTAGCAATAGAAAACTGAGAAGAGCCAAGTAAGCCAGGAGTCTGTTGAGAGGCCAGCTTTGCAACAAGGAAATACATGCCTTCTAGGTTGTTCAAAAATAAGATTTCTAATCTTAAAGCTCAACTGTTCCAGTTTTCAAACTACTTGGCTGATTTTCCCATGTCTACCTTTTCTTCCGGCAATTATACAGTTAGTTAGGCAAAGTATTTTCAGAAATTTTGAATTACCAAACCTTAAGTGAAATAACTTTTCAATGGGTCTTTTCCTGACCAAGCTCTTTGCTTGCAGAACTTGTTTTTCCCTAGCAGTTCACTAGCAGAAGAGTAACTTTTCAGCACTAGTTACTCACAAATAAAACTGAGTTTTATCTTCAAATATTGCAGTATCACAGGCATATTTCAACTCTCTGGTTGAAACTGCAAAATAAACCATTACTATCCCTTAACAGAAATGTTAAAACAGCCTTAGAAGTCTAGAAAAACCCATCTAGTAAACATCATTCTCTTATCTTCCACACAGGAAGGCAGTGTTATTTTAAACTGGCAAGCTACACAAACTGGTATCTGGCATATGTTTTAAGTGTCTCCTGCATAGCCACAGAATAGATAACCTTCACATTCATTAACCTCCAAGTTCCTTTCTAACTCATACTCTGTCAAACATATCGCATAAAGTAATTTATATCTGAGACAAGTTTGAATATTTCAGGAAGGCTGGCTTCCAAAATTTTTTAAATCCCACTCACAGATGTCAAAACAGCTTCTCCAGATTCTCACAAAGAACTTTAATTCAGCTTTGTAGAGATGACAGGTTTTGCAAAAAAAATCTGTACCCAAGTTCATTTGGCTCAGCCTCTGGAGGCTTGATCTGTTTTAATCACAACTGCCAGAAGGGTGAAACTTTTTTCCATAGAAAGAATAAGACAACCAAGATAAGCCAATAAGTATAAAAATTCAAACTTCTTACATATTGAACCATAACAGTCAAGAAATAGCCTAAAAAAAGGTAACAAAGGTCACCATATACCATAAAAAAAGTGTCACATAGCAAGAATAGTTTTGTTACTGATTGAATCAAACCTTGTTCACCAAGACAAAGATGGATTCAACAAGAATTTTGATAATCCAAGGAAAAAAACAGCCTTGGCTTGCTACTTTTGAGTACAAAGATGATACAGAAGTGATGTAGAAAAGTTGGAAAGATAAAGACTAAACAGATCAGAGGGAAACAGCACTTAAAAAGACCAATACAACAATCCAAAACCACTGTAACAAACACTGTACCTATAAAGGTACACTAGTAGCAGAAGAAGTTTGTATGGGAAAAAAACCTACTTATTTCCTTGTGGTTATGATACAGATATTCCCCAGTCTTCCTGTTCGTGACTAACTACAGGGAAAAAATCGCAGTGCCAAACCCCCAGCATTTGCAAAGCTTACCAATACTCTATAACGTTCCCACGTTCTGGAAAACACCACGAAGAGAAAGATAAATGTAACACAGGACATACATCTCTCTCATGTCTGCTCTTGACGCGTAATCAATTCAATCAATTCTCACCTTCGGGGCTCCTGCTGGTCCTTCCCCTCCCCCGCCCCCCATTTTGATTACAGATAGCCATCTCCCTTGCTACAACTTATTTTATACTGAATTCATCACCAGTTTTTGGGATGTCAACAGAGTGCTGCAAACGCAGAGCTCCAAGAGGTGCTCTATGACTTCCCTCCCCATCCCCGTTTAGGCACACACCACCTTTCACCCCGCGTTCATCCGCACCAAAACGCTTCACCCGGCACTGACAGCACCGCACACCGCACCCTCACACCGCCGGCGTGCGGCACCGCCGCTGCTTCAGCGAAACCCCGTCCGAGGGCAGAACGACCCAGAGACAAAGCGCTGACCGCACACATGGGCCGTGCCCGCCGCAGCAGCCTTGGGCGTGCCCGAGGAGCAGGCGGGGGAGCCCGCGGGGCTCTGCCCGCCGCACCGCCTGCACTGCCCGCCCACTGCGACACCGCTGCTCAGGGCAACTCCCGCTCGCCGCAGCCACCGCGCTGCCTACCTGCGTCCCGGTCGCGCCAGGAATGGGAAGAAAGGAAAGGCGGGAAAGGCGGGAAAGGCAGGGAAGGAAGAAGGGAACAGCCGCCTCACCTGCCCGCAGCGGCCCCGCAGTTCCCCCAGGAGGCGGCGCCGCCGCTGCCCCGCCCCTGCTCTCCCTCCCGCCACTTCCGGGGGCGCCACAAAAGTCTCGGGGCGCTGCTGCGGCCGTGGCCGTGGTTGGTCCGGCCAGGAAACTGTGGCCCCCGCAACGGGCCTTGCCGGTACCTCTGCCGGAGCAGGTGCGTGCCCGCGGCAAGGCGGATGTTCACGGGTGTGCCCGCCGGGCCGACAGGGCGGCGGGGGGCGGTGGCGGGAAGCAAAAAGTTCGCGTTGGCGTCGCTTCGTGCATGCGCGGGGTGCGAGGCCTGGGGGATGATCCCTCGCGACCGCCGCTCCCGGCATGCCCCGCGCGGGCGCGATGCACGCTGGGATGTGTAGTGCTGTGGGCGGGAGGGATGCGGAGGGATGCGGGGGTGCCTTCCCGAGAGCAATCTCTGGAATTCTGGATGGCGGCTGACGCAACCGCGGGCGGCAAGACGCGACTTCGCGTGCCTAGCCACTCAGCCTCATGGGCGCCCTTCCCAGCGCTCTGTCGCACCTTGCAAAACCACGGAGGAATGTAAGCGAGTCTGTCAGTCTGATTTACACATTTTTTGAAGCACCTGGGTTAGAAAAGCGGTGTTTTGAAGCTGTGTACTGGTGACAGCCTTTAAGGGAACAGGCGGGGGACTTCTTACATGAACATATACTGATACAACAAGGGGGAATGCATTCAAAGAAAGAGAACAAGTTTAGAGCAGATATTAGGAAAAAAATCTTTACCGAGAGGATGGTGTGGCGCTAGAACTGGTTGCCCAGAAAAGCTGTGCCTGTCCCATTCCTGGAAGTGTTCGAACCCAAGTGGGTTTGGGGCTCTGAGGGATCTCATCTAATGGAAGGTGTCCCTGAACCTGGCAGCAGTTTGGAAGTTGATGATCTTTGAAGTCCATCCCAACCCAAACCATTCTGTGACCGTGATTCAGGGCTCCACAGGCAATTCTTGTTTCTTATAAGAACAGCAGTCAGAAGTAGGGGAATTGGTCAAAATCTGTACTGCAAGAATAGTTTTGCAGTTAGGATTGTGTTTGTCTGTAGGAGAAAATGAGCATTAAAGGATGGAATAGCTTCGTTTTAGCAGGTGTGACTATTTTGGCTAAGGCACTAAAGCTAAAAGACCACTGGTTATATGGAAGTTTCATTCTCTTTGCTAAAATACTTTCTAATATATACTTTTTGAGCTTCTAAGATACTAAAAAATGGATAGCTGATTTTACGTCTTTGATTTTTAGACTACCAGATGCATTATGAGTATTGAGATATAGCATATTAGTTATATGAATAAATAAGAAAACCAGAAGATTTTATAAATTGTTCTTTTCAGGGCTGTTTTATTTGACATTTTTTAGGAGTAGGCCAAACAAAGTAAACTAGGTAGTGGGGGAAAAGATTAGTAGGGGCATAAGAAATTAAATATTCAGGAAGGAAGCTCATATTAGGCAGCAGTCCAGCAGACTTAAGTGCTTAAGAGTTTGCTGAATCAGGATCCTACTAAATGAATGTATGTGAGTGCTACATAGTACATTCTTCTTTCACTGGCTTACCTAAGCTCTTCAAAGTGCTTGTAAGAGAAACTGCACTTGCAGAAATGTGGATAAGCATGTCTGCTTAGCAGAAGTGTATGCTGTGGTCCAGGTTAGAAGTATGTTGTTCCTGTGCAACTTCATTTTGTTAAAATGGGCAATTTTGGGATCCATGAAGAATATTCACTAATTCAGGCAAGTTTCAAAAGTACTGGAAAAATAAAGATTGTGCTGTAAGATCTTTTCTTCCCATGTGTGACACTCTGTGTCAAGCCAAAAGAATCCATCATCCCTGTGGTTGAGTAGCAGGTCATACTGGGCTAGTTTTGACTTCAGGTAACTTAAGTGCAGGACTGGCCTTGAGGAAGCCCCTGAGTAAAACTTGAATGTGTACCCCTGGCAAGAGGATATTTTAATTGCCCTTCACCAATGTTCTTTTACTGTCAGAAATATACTTCATGGCAGCCTCACCTCCTTTTCTGCTGTTAGTTATCCAATTTACCAGTTCGGTGGGTTGGTTTAGCATGTGCTGTTGATACAAATTTACAGGAAACTGCAGTGTCAGAACAGTCCTGTGTTCTGGCTCCTCTCCTTCCCTGTTCTGAAACACTGTCTTTTTTCACAGGTGAGATCGTGGTGTTGGGAAGTAAATCTGTGTTAGTTCTGTCAGGTATGAAAATTTTACTTTAAAGCACTAATGCTGTATGACAAGAGACTTGGCTTGTTTTGATAAACCAGCTCTTGCTTGTATAAAATGAAATATTCAGTGAGGCAAAAGCCTTGTCACATTTTGAATGGGAAGTTCCTGTCATGCGTTTGCCATTGCTAACAGCAGTGCTTAGCTCAGGGTGCAGGTTCCAAAAATGACATAGAGCATTTTATTTTCTGGGAGAAAAGGATGAAATGAAAGGCATAATCACTCTTAAGATGTCTTTACCTCCTTCCCAGCACCAGCACAGTAAAGGTAGGTCAGAATCTATAAATTGGAAAATAGACATCTTGTCCTACACTTTTTGTTTTCAAATAGCATCACCACATAATGAGATGATGTTCATTCCAGAGTCACTTCCCCATAATTATAAGCCACTTAGCACATATGGCAGACAAACTAATTACTCTTTTTAGCAGGCTACATAATGTCACAGTCTGGCATTGGAACACTGGCGGGATAAGAAATAAATTTACTTAATGCTGTGGATAACCAGCCTTCTCTATGAAATTATGACATGGCTGACCCCAAGCTTGGTCCTGCTCCTGCAGACATTGATGAAAGCAGGATCAAACTGCTGCCTCATCTATGCTGCTGGAAAAGATTTGGGGAAAAGAGCAAACCACAAATGATGTAGAGGCTGCATCAATTATCCTATCCGTGAATACTTCAATTTCATTATTACATAATTATTTTGATGCTATTTTTGCTAAACCCAAACAGGTTCTGTATCAGTGGCCCATCTTACTAATGACATTATTGCTTATTAATGTTATCAGGGAAGTCAGCTTGTGTCAAGGAATGAATTGTTACCTCACATGCAGAGTCTAGTTTGGAATTTCAAAGTCTAATTGTCTGATTAATTAGTAAAAAAATAAATGTCCATTCGTTTCTCTCTGGGAAGTTGTTTTTTTTCCTATTTGTCTATGTATATTTTTCTCAGCTAAGATGGATCTTTGGACTATCTCAAGCACAACTGAATTTCAGAGGTATCCAAGAATGAGAAGAACAATTTCTTTCTCTCTGATACCATTTCCTTTGCCTGTCCAATGTAGTAGAAGCCTCCATTGTGTGGAAATTCTAAAATATAGTTTGACAAAACCAGCTCTATTTAGAACAAAATTAGTGTTTCAAGCAGTGCTCCTTGTTGCTAAAGTTGACAGTGGGTGTGTTTAGTGGATGGTGTAATCTCTTCTTAGAGGCTACATAACCAGGATATGTAGCCCTGAGCTACAAAGAAATAAGTAGAAGCTTGACGATGTCCTTCTCTGACAATTTATCTAATAAATTCTGTCCATTTTGTTCAGATTGGCAATGGTTCGTAGTGGAAAAAGTGGTGGGCTTCACTTGAAGCAGATTGCACACTACAAGCGAACAGGGGAATATCATCCCACAACATTATCAAGTGAAAGAAGTGGAATCAGGAGAGCTGCCAAAAAATTTGTTTTCAACGGTAAAACTTTTCTCTCAAATTATGCTAAAAATAGACATTAAGGTGAAGATTTGCTAATATTAAAAAAAAAGTGAGATCTTGCTCTGCAGCATTCTGTGATTTTAATAAGCATTCTCTATGAGACAAATGCTCTGCAAATCCCTGGTTAATATATAACAGGATGTTTGTAGAAATGGAAGTTCAATCTGCTTTAGTCCACTCCAGGACAGGTTTATTTATCTATATAAAAGCCAAACCTCGTTTTTTATCTTTTTTATACTGTAGAAATATGTAGCCACTGCAGTCCATAATTGAAAGGACTACAGAAGAGGAAATAGATCTGCAGCTAGAGACAAGGAATGCTCCATCCAGTGTGGGGGATGACTGGCAGAAGTACAAGGACAGTTTTGCCATCAGTCACCTGAGAGCCTGCAGGCCCTTCCTGACTTTATTTCAGCCCTGGGAGATATATGAGCCTCTATGAGCCATTGTAATCTGCTGTACTGTCTTAATCCCATCAAAACTGCCGGTGTTGTGTAGAGAGAAGGCAGGGAGGAGTTAAATCTTTGACTATCAATGTCAGGTTGCTGGCAGGCACTCAACAGCTTCACAAACAACATTTTCAACACTCGTACCTCCTCTTTCCAGCCCCAGTGTTAGTTTGTGTTTCAGTCAGATTTCATGTGGGAATGCTGTTTGCATTCTGACTTGCACTTTTAACTCCTTGTGTCCAGATAATAAACGTGGCTGAACTAATGGCTCTTTGGAGGACATAATTGAAATGTTTGTAAACAAATAGCTATGTTTACAAAAGTGAACTTACTGTAATAAATTCTATGCAATTCTATTCATGCTCAGTAGTTTAGTAAACCAAACAGAAGACAAAGCACTTGCTTATAATTTGCTGGTACTTCTTTCAGAAAACAAGTTGTTCTATGTTGGAAAAGACAGAAAACAAATGCGCCTGGTAATTGTTTCAGATGAAGAGAAGAAAAAAGTCCTCGAGAAATGCCACAGAAATGCTGCTGGCACTCATCATGGTATATCAAGGACACTGACTTTAGTGGAGTCTAATTACTACTGGACCTCTGTAACAAATGATGTCAAGCAGTGGGTATGCCTTAATAGCTACAAGATACTTTATGTAGTCTGTTACAAATGTTTGGTTAATCCTATGAATTTTGGTACAGCAAGTGCCCAGCCTGTTTCACAAGAAGGAAATGTAAGCTTGCAGTCACGCTGCAGCTGGTCATCTTGGCAATGCATGGCATTTCTTTTTGCTCTTTTACTACTTTTTACTCTTTTACTACTGGCTTGCTCACCACTATGGTGTGGCAGGGAGCCATAACCTCTTTTGGTAGGCAGGGCACATGCAGTCCCTGAGAGAGATTTCTTGTGCAAGGACTCTCAAGTATTTTTGTTAGGATGCTGCTAGCAGATAAGAATATGAAAATGGTGTCTCTGCTTTACAATAAGTGGTGTTCAGGAAATAGTTAAATGCATCAAAACTTGGGAAAGTTTCTTCTCCTCCGCCCAAGGATACAGGCGCAGGAACCCCTAGCAGAATCTGACTGTTCAGGAAACTACGCAAATAGTTCAAGGCCAGATTACTGTTGCTATTGGCTTGCTGCACCATGTGAATTCTTTGAGTTCATGTGTAACTGTTACATGACATGAAAATGAGTATTTCCTTTCAATTTAGAGTGGAAGAAGGTTCTCTATCCCATAGATTAAGTTGTTGTGCATGGGAGATAATGTATACTTCCAGTGTTTTTCAGCCACAGCATACACAGATGAGCCAAAAGGGGAATGACTGGGACTTCCTTTCACTCCCAGTTGCTTCCTACTTCCTTTATTATTTACAGATAGTAATGGATCTTAAAATTTGTACTGTGGACTTGAAAGAGCACAGTGCTTTCAGAATGGAGAGAATTCAGCTATGAGTTCTTTTACATGGCCCTTTCCTGAACTTCAGTATTGTTTGGTTTTATTTTGGTTCTATGCTGTTTCTGAAAAATCTAAGGGTAAAAAATTGTAAGAAAAGTGATAAATTTGTTTTGCATTGCCTAGTCTGACCTCTATATTTACAGAGATATAGTGGAGATCTACGATTCTGATGGTTGTCATTACCTCACCATCACTTTTCATTGATAACACCTTCCCTGATGTTTTCTCTAGGTGCATGCTTGCCAGCATTGCCAGGTGGCAAAGAACATAGCCACCAGAGTACCCAAAATACACCCTATCAAAGCAGAAGACCCATGGACAGCAGTCACTATAGAACTAATGGGACCTTTCAATGTTACCAACAGAAGTCACAAATACATCATAATTATGACAGATTTGTTTACAAGATGGACTGTTATCTTACCACTGCACGACACTTCAGCAGCTGAAATTGCTAAGGCAATCATAAATGTGTTTTTCTTATATGGGCCACCTCAAAAGATGCCTATTGATCAGGGGAAGGAGCTTGTTTATCAGGTAATTATTTACATGGCTAGTTAATCAGTTTTTGTTGTTGTTTTTTCCCCTCCAGAAAAATACATTTTCCCTTATATTAGATTTGAATTTTAGAATTTTTTTTTTCAGAAAGACTTTAGTATTTTTTTCTTTAATTGAAAAAGTAAAGATGTCTGCACAATACAAAAAATGTCAAACCAATTATTTGCAATTGTAATGCTATGCAATGTTTCCTAGAACTTTATTCTTTGTAAAAAGAGCACAGTAAAATTATGTCCTGGCAGTCACAGTGTAGGTTTTGTCACTTACTTGAATTGGCATAATTGGTACACTGCATTCTGATGTATGTCTTTCATCCATTTTGCCCAGGATAGCAATAGCTAAGGGTATTTTTGAAGTTTGGCTTTTAGTGATTATGAAGGATCTACCACACTTTGTTCCTCTAAGAGATGAAGCCATCAGATTGTGACATGGAGGTAACAACAGATCAAGTTAAGTGGCAAAAATGTGGTTAGGAACCATCAATCACTGGCTCCTAAGCCCTACTTAATGCTTTAGCTCTCATTCACAGTCCTGGTGTGTTCTGTGCCAAGATGTATGCAAGATTTTTCCCAGTCACCATCATATCAACCAAAGAGGTGGAAATCTGAGGTTTTTTACTTGAAATGGGATACAAAACAGGAGAAATGTTCACTAATTGTGTTCTTCTTGTTTTGAAGATAAATGAAGAACTGTTTGCACTGTTTGGAATGAAGCAAATTGTATTATCTTGTCCTCAGACACATGATTTAAATGAAAAAATTTCCAAGACAATCAAAACTTTCCTTAACAAGTATTGCATAGACCATCCAAATGATTGGGATAAACATTTATCTGCTATAGCCTATGCTTTCAATTTGACAAATCTGGTATGTGAAGATTCTTCTTCTTTTGACTGAAGTCCTCCAAAATGTCGGCAAAGCTGTATGCTAAATTTCCTTGCTTTTGGTCCCCATATAAATAGGAGCCAGATCAAAACACCCCATATTTCCAAATGTTCAACCGTAATCCACGTGTTGTTGAGCCCATGAATATATGTGTGGAAGGAGAATACAGCAGTTTTGCCAAAATATTTGAAGCAACTAAAAAATTCAGTCGAGCACTGGAAGAAGACAAAATCTCAGGTTGCCAGGTAAATGTTATATATTTGCATTTTACTAGTAAGAAGATTGAAAATAAAGATGAAAAGTTCTGAGGTATAAAGTACAACTAACCTTTTAAAATAATGTGGGGATTGAGTGGTGGTTTTTAGTTTGTTTTCCTTCCCCTGTGACCCCTTAATTTCAGTGTAATACGTATGTATTTGGAGGGAGTAACCTTAAAAGAGACCTATTGTCAGAAGTTTACTATGTCTGACTTCGAGGGTGGAGTAGGGAAGTAGAAAACTATTGCCTATGGAGTAGTGATTTATGCAGATAAAAGCAATTTCTTCATCACTTGTCAGTCCCACATAATTACAAACTACACACATCTAAAACCACTCAATGTCATGCTTAAATGCTGTTAACCAATGCTACAAAATTGCATGATTACTCTTGGAAAAAAAAAAGTAACTCACATTTATCTTTCTGTAGGCAAATAAAAAAACTCCAGGTGAACAGAAAATCAGAACCAAAATCACAGTCAAAAGGAAGTCAAAACAATTAAATACTCTTCAACTTAAAGTTGGTCATGAAGTCCTCAGGCAAAGAAAAAACTGGTGGAAAGATGGTCGTTTCCAGTCGGAATGGATTGGTCCTTGTATCATAGATTACATCACAGAAAATGGCTGTGCAATATTAAGAGATTCTACAGGATCCCGGCTGAAAAGACCCATCAAGATGTCTCACCTCAAGCCATATGTAAGAGGGTCCAGTGAAAAAGGTGTCTATAATAGTTTTTAAGTTTGTATTTTTATATATGTAAAAAGAGTTGGGTTTTTTGGGTTTGTTTTTTTTTTAACTTCTCTCTTGTGGTGTTAGGTTATTAGAAGGAAAAAGTATCATTCAGTAACCAGTGAGAGTTATATTAGCACACACAATAGTGTAATAGCTAAGTAAGCTAGTGGGTGCGTGTGACATCAAGCTATGCAGAGCATGGAACAGAGCTCAAGAATAATGTTCAAAGTCTTTTTAAAAACAGCCTCTATTAAAGTTGCTTCTAATCATTGGCTTGGATCTGTTTGTGCTGGCCGACAAAAGTATAAGAATATGCTAGAAGTATAAGCAGGCTGACCTGTATTCAAGGAGCATTTTCTTACTCTGTTTTGGTGTAGGCAGGAGTCACATTAATTTTGCTTATGCAATGGAAACTTGTTTTTTTTACAACATTGGAGTGTCTTCTAAAGCCTTAAAATAGAAAGACTACATCAGGGAACTGATTTTGGAGTAGTTTATTTTAAATTGTCCTATTAAAGAAGTCAGTGTTTCTCTTACAAGAGTAAATAGAATTGTCATGCTCTGTGGTAGGATGGCTAGAAATTTCCAAAGATTTGGATAATCAACTTCTGCTCTTGGTCTTAAATTTTCAGCATGCTGCTTTGCAGATCAAACAGTGGCAGCTGTTTCTTTGCTGCTTATGCTGTCTTTGAGTCACCAGAGGCATTTTCAGAAAAATTAAATACTTAGTATACAGAAGTCTGTCACAGACTTCTGTCACAGAACAAGCTGCTACAAGCTGCTTTGTACTTCAGAGTCTTGAAGAGCGAAACAATTCCCACACTATTGGCACGTGTGGTCAAACTTTGGTTCTTGTAAATAGATAAGCTACATTGAGGTGGTAATTTCTTCCATCGCCTCTTAAAGCTGAGAGATTCGCAATGCTGAAACTAATTCTGGAATTTCATGTAACAAGCTGAAATATTTTTGTCAGTCATCAGTTATAGATTTTGTAACTAAGATACAGGTTTCATCTCATGTCATGAGGCCTCTACTTATTTTGGATGATGGCTCTGTGCCTTCTGGTTCCTCATTAAATTGCTGATGCACGAGGAGGAAGCCACATGCATATGAATCAGACAGATAATGAAACAGCTATTAAAATAACTTTTGGTAAATTGTGTCTGTATGAAAAGCTGAAAGTAGTGGTCTTTGTAGTATTAGAGCCTAATATGTTTACTGCTGAGTACTGCAGAAAAAGTGTGTAAATGTAGAATGCCTTTTTGCAGGAAGTGTCTGCCTTGGTCTTGGCTGGGATAGATTTTGGGGTTTTTGCTTTGTGGTTTTTTTTTTTTTTTTTTTAATTTACCTACTTTATTTACTTTTTAAACTTTTTGTGGTTTAAGGAAGCCTGTTGTGTGTTGAATTAAGATTTTCCAGTGAGAGCATGAAGAAACCACATTTATCCATGTGCATACACAAAATGAAAGAATTTACATGCCCATTTATTCAAGTTAGTAGTTGTATTAAAGCACTAGTTCAGTAGGTGACCAAGACAGACATCAAGCTAATCATTGACTTAGCTAAGAAAAGCTCTAAATGTGGATCATCCCAGGAATTATTCTGTGGATGTAACAAGGTGCCAGACATTTGATCCTCAGTGAAATTGGGAAATTGACATAATCAGTTTACTGTCACTCAAGCATTCTTGTCCTCTTTTGGAAATTGTTTTGAAAACTAAGTTAGCACCTCCCTAACATTTCAGGTATGGCTTCAGAGATCTGAACTAATGGCTACTTTCCTTTTACAGGCAACCATTACATTCTACAAGGTGCAGTAGTTTTTGACCATGACTATATTGGCTTATCTGAAAGATCTAATAATTCAAGCCAAGCAGACTCTTTTGCTGAAAAGGAAATAAATGCCTACAAAAGAGATACCGTGTCTGCTGTACAGATTTCACCTGCAGCCTGCAAAGACCAAGAATCAGCAGATGGTAAACTTGAGTCTGAGCTGAGAGAAGATCATTGCATTGAGCCACACATTACAAAGCCAGAGCAATGGCCATCACCTTGTTGGACACTTCAGACAAAGACAGAGGATACTTAAGCATAGTCTTCTATCACATTTCATTGCCAAGCAGTTTGGAACTACTGTGGCAAACAAAAACAAAATTAATAGCTCCAACCTCCTTAGCCCAATCCACTTTACTCCTTTATGAATCTAAAAGTGCTTCAGGTATCTAATTTGTCTGGGTGTTAAGAAAAAGCACTAGTAAAAGCACATATTCTGATCATGCATTTTAATTCCAGATTTTGTTGGTAGAATGGCAATGTGGCCATGCCTTACTGTTATCCTCTCAGGACACAATGCATCGTTTCACTGTAACGACCTTTTCCATTTAATCCTTGGATGGTTTATTCCTAATGTGCACTGTGAGATGAATTAAACCTAAGCAAGCTGTTGTAAATTTTTCCCCCACTACAGAGAAGCTCATGTCTTCCTTTTCCTGTTATATAACAATTTTCTATTCATTTTGAGAAGCTGCAGCATCTGACTTGTACAACTTTAATTTCTAATCTAATCCATTTAAGATCTCACAAAACAATAAAACTGCCACAATCAAACACATGTAGTGTTCTGTGCATGAATCAATGAGGGCTTCAGCTGTTCCCTGCTCATCAAAAGTCTACTAGTGTAGGCAGTTTTAATATTTCAGGCATGTGAAAAACCCTTAAGAGCGTTTAATATTAATATGTGCTTTTTCCACCAACATCTGGTTTCTCCATTACAGTGACCTCTTCAGTGAGCCTGTGCATGTTGGGAGATTTTCCATGGACAGTGGGCTATGAAATGTGAAGCAGTGGTATTAACTTATTCTCTGATTTCCTTGAGTAAGTTGTTGCTGGTCTGGACTTCCTGCTGAGAAGACTGTTCCTCTGTCAGCAGCACAGGAATTTTTTCACATGGAAAACTCATGAGTGGAAGTCAATTTTTGTTGTTGTTTTGGTTTTGTTGATTTTTTTGGGGGGGTGTTTGTTTTGGTTTAGTTTTTTTTTTTTGTAGGGAATTGACATGAAGAGAACTAGCAGAAAACTGAATGAGGTATTCAGCAACTTATGGATGATGCTGGGGAAGATTTGCTTATCTTGCTCTCTGAATTTTTATGATCCCTCTCATTTCTGCTCCAGAATGTCATGTGACTTAACACAAGTGGAGGAAAATACTATTTATTAGGAGCTTTCAGTTAATTTTAGGCAATTCAATGTGGTCATCAAGGCTGACTAGGTACCTACCTCCTACAGAAACTTACATGTACACTGCAGTATGTCTTTAATATGGGCAGCATCTGTGTGAGAAAAGAGGTCAGCACCATGCCAGAATCCTATCTTAAACTTCAAAGGAAAAATAATTAATACTCTTA
Organism: Calcarius lapponicus; assembly: GCA_039654755.1. NCBI lineage: Eukaryota > Metazoa > Chordata > Aves > Passeriformes > Fringillidae > Calcarius > Calcarius lapponicus. The sequence goes on along the minus strand of CM077481.1, from coordinate 64,783,944 downwards.
ACTATTTTGTGTCTTCTGAAAATGCAGTCCTACAGATACAGTTTTTCTCCACCAAGACTTCAGAAAGAGTCTTCTTGAGTACATTGTGTGTATGCACACATGGAATAAATACTTATTTTTATGTATCATCCTTTTGAAGAAAATATTACTGTCACGGATAAAACTGGAGAGTAAGGCGTTGTTTTTAAGACTCATTTCTGCTTTAGTAGCTGCAAAAGAGGACCAGCCTCGCTTATTTTATTCTTACTCCAATTGGTCACTTCCGGAATTGTGCATAGTACAGCAGAGCTGTTTTCTGCAGTAGCCCTGGGCTAACCCAAGTGCTGTAGAGTTGTTAGAGCTACACTAAAAAGAAAGAAAATGCTGCAGTGAGAGAGTAATGGGGAAAACACAGAAACAATTAACATACTGCGTATATTTAACATATTGCTGATTGCTCAGCCTTCCTGGTAATTTTGATCTACTGTATTAACAAGCAGGCATTAGTGACTTACCAGTGCACTGAACTGTGACCTCCTGTGGATGGGGGAGGTTCATTGAAATAAAATACAGGGTTTTCAAACTATTGACATGAAGAACATCACTGGAAAATGGAAGAGAAACAGTTTGGCCAAAACTGACACAAGGAAGCAAGATTTAGCAGTGTCTTCAAGAAATCGGTACTATACTCTTCTGCACCTATTAGAAGACCTGTGGGCTTGCTGTCTATATCTTGGTAACAAAACTTTGTAGAAATTTTGAATGAATAGCAGCACACCAAAAGCTTTAGTTTGAAGAAGAAGGCTCTTTCAGATAGAAGTAACCAGACAGTAAACTGAGTTCTAAAGCATTTGATTCTGGAGCAGTTAATCCTGGGAGATGCACTCACTGGTCTGTTCTTGCAGCTTGTGTGTACGTGAAGGGATCTGCAGCAAACTTGCTGCGCTGGCAGAAGAAGCAGCTGTGCCAGTGAACAATAACTGCTGTAGGAAATACAGCATGTCCCCACTGCCAGGCAGTGCTGCCCTCTTACAGATTACTAGTGCTGCAATGAGCGGATCACTTGGATACAAGTTTCTATAATCCTGTATTACATAGGTAGTATGTGAGTAACGAGTAGTATGTGGTAATACAGAATTTTTGGATGCTTGAGAAGCATTTCAAAACTCATCAGCAGAACTGGAGCATTCAGAGATACAGCTGGTGGCAAGAATTGGTGCCTTGAATATATAAAGTGATATCTGAGCAAGTGGGTAAAAAGGGAATCAATCGGATTTCACTAAGTCAGTACCTAAAATTAGTTTATTATTCTTGGTAATTGATGCCTTTAATTTCCTTACGCCTCACTTCCCCCTTCTGTACAGTGAGTAACACCATATCAGATTCCAGACAAACTGCAAAAAATACCCATTACTCTTCAGAAAGCTGGCAGACATAGTCATAAAAGCCCCGACTGAAAAGCCCGTAAGCAAATGAGTCCTGTTTAGTGCAGCATTTCAGTGATACGCAGTAAATAATACCTATGCTTCCCCACCAGACGGATTCTGAGTCTTTACCTAGTCAGAAGCATCATCCCCCCTCCCACGGAAGGAAGAATCGGGAAGGCGCAGCGCACCGTCACGCTGCCCGCCGCAGAGCAGCCGCTCGGAGCCGCGGCCTCGGCGCTCCGGGCCCGTGAGGGGCGCCCGCCGGCCGCGCGGGGGCAGCCGGGAGCCGCGGGGCCCGCCGGAGCCGCCCCGCCCCGCCCGCCCGGGGCCTCCTCCCGAAACAAAGGAAGGACGAATTTTCGGTATTTTGCGGCAGAGTTCCCGGTGATTTTCACGTCGAATTGTCGGTGATCACGGGAGCATGAATACATTTCTGAGAGCAACGTGACCCGCGTGTTGTGCGAAGGCTGCGTGACTGACCTGTCCTGTGAGCCAGAGTACAAAATTACTCGTGTTTTAGGTGGTTTTATACCGCAGTTACCAGCTGTGGTAAACTTTCAGTACGGCTTTACAGAATCCAAGCACCACCTTGATTGCTGTGGGCAGGATCTCCCAGGCAGGTGCCTGGAATAACGCCATGCCTCCGCTTCCTTACGTGCGGCACAGCGTGTGTGACCCGAGAGCGGACCTGAGGAAACATGCCAGAATGGTGGAACTCAGTTCTTTTTCCTGAAAGTCATTTTGTCTTGAGCAGCTGTTTTAGGATGTGTCATGGTTGAAGGAAGCAATAACAGAGGGGAGAGGGTACTCAGAGTACTGAGTGGCCAGGGCAGGGTTCTGCCCTGAAACCCTAAATAACATGTAGCACCAACTTTAGCCACTTTGGTAATTGCCTAATCTCCATTCTGAAAAAAAAATTCTTCAATTCTAATTAAAAAGAGTAGAAAATATAGGTTTCTCATATGTCTCAGAAGAATAACTATAGTCTGTAATTAATAATTTCGCTAGTTTGCTGAACTGTTACCACTGACTATTTTCTAGGGAAAAAAATTACTGTATCTTTAAACCAGTACTTTGGCACAGTGCCCTACAAGAACACTGCCCATACATCTTCTGTATATTTTCTAAAAGCTATACAGTGAAAACAGACAGAGCTTCACTCACAGGATGTCTGTCATGCTTCACACTCAACCCATTAATAAGAAATATGAGTGGAATGAAGAAACAGTAAAACAAAGTGCCTTCATGACCTGTAGTATTTAGAAAAAATATAGTGCAGCTTCCAGACTGACTACCACACAGTATCTCTCCAAAATACGTGTCTAACAATGCCAGCTGAATATTCTTTTAGGTTTTTTAGCCACCATGTCCAGAAACAGCAAGAGGTTTGTAGGTTTTGCTTGGATAAGTAGCTATCACTATAGATCTTAAATTCTCTACACTGTCAGCTCCCCTCTTCTGCCAGTAATGCTTAGCTGTACAGACAAATCTAATTTTTTTCTCATTACTGGAGAAAAGCCTAAAGAGCAGTTACAGTGTAAATTTTACTATCAAGTTCACATAAAAATATTTTCACATTTAAGAATTAAAAAATCCCAACAGGTAAAGGCAAATCAGAGTGCTAGAACTGTGGTGTACTAGCATCTGTTTTACATAGAAAATACAGTGGCTTAATTTCAGCTCTTATTTTTAATTTGTTTGAATATTTGGTTCTGTTTTTGCATTTTTTTTACTGGACAATACAGGAATCCACACAAACTGTAAAGTATATAATGAGATAGTATTTAAAATTTTAAAGGATGTCCTAATGAGCAATTAAGTAATTAAAGTTGCTCTTGAATTGCTCGGCAGTGATGATCCCCACAACTTTTACTGCTAATACATATGAAGTCTTTCAAACAAGCTTTCACGTGTGTATTTGAATGGCAACCTAAAAATCACCAAGCCCCTTCTCTGTAGCATGACTATGCTTAATCCTAATCAATTGTAGCATGACAGCCATTACTGACCTAAAGACTCTGATAAAATTTAAATCTAGTTTTGGCAAGGAAGAAGCTTTTGCAATTCACCACAATGATCTATAAATCCTCATTAACTCTACAGTGCACTGCTTGATTAGAAATCTACTTAATCAAGATGCTTCCCAAGGAATCAATTTATACCTAATGATACTTGGGGGCAAGGACAGCTGTTTAATTGGGATTGTAATTTCAGTTCATTGGGATACCTTCAGGTGACGTGGGTGGTAACCTTTGTGTTACAAGTCATTGCATCCTCCTCATGGCACCTTGCAGTTGCCCCAGTCTGCCCTCACTTACAGCAGGTTCACAAAAAGGTACCAAAAATTACCCGACAACACTTGCCAGTGGATCACAACCACCTTCCCATGGGTCAGACTATTTTAAACAGGGAGATGCTTAATACAGTACAGAAAGGTGCTGAGCTACTTGGTAAGCCTAATTTTAATGAAAATATTTAGCCCCTACAATAGCCAAGATTCTTCCTTCTTAAAAATGCTTAAGAAAAGATTAATAAACAACACATGGAAGGTAGTACCACATCTTTTAAATCTTAAAATGTGCAATTACATGTTCATTAAAGCATAGTCTTATCTGGAGCAACTACTGAAAACTAATTTAAACATGCTCTCTAAAGTTTAGACTGAATAACCAGAATTCAACATTTAATACAATAAATAATATTAGCACACAGAACCTCTTAGGACAGAGGATGGTCTGCTGGTTTATTAAAATGAGAACTGATTCAGAAAGCTTGTAGCTTCTTTTTTACATTAATTTTTCTATTGCAGTATGGAATCTCGGGTACATTGTTTTCAAAAGATACAGCTTTAATAAGAGACTAAGAACATTCAGTGCCTTCAGGCAGGTTCAGATGTTCCAGTCGTGCATTGCACCTGACCAGAATTGGGAGCATGAAACCTGAGGTGCTAAAATTTGATTGGTGCTGGAAAGTAGTTGGTGGCCTGTCCGTGCAGTTATTAAAAATGACAGAATGGCTTGGGTTGAAAGTGACCTTAAAGATCACCTAATCCAAACCCTTTGCTATGGGTATGGACACTTCCTGCTGGACCAGGTTGCTGAAAGCCCCATCTAACCTGGCATTGAACACTTCCAGGTGAGGCATCTACAGCTTCTCTGGACAATCTGTGCCAATGCCTCACCATGCTCAGAATAAAGAATTTCTCTCTAATATCCAATCTAAATCTCCATCTTTCAGTTTAAAACCATTGCCCCCTTGTCCTGTCACTATAGTCCTTGGTAAAATGGGTCTTTCTTATAAACCCATGGAGCCTTCTCTTGTCCAGACTGAAAAACTCCAAGAGAGGCACTTCAGCCCTCTGACTATGCTTGTGGCCCTCTCAACCCAACTCCAGCAGGTCCTCATCCTCGTTATTCTGGGGACCCAAGGGCTGGATGCAGCACTGCAGGTGCAGTCTCACCAGATCAGAGTAGAATCTCCTCCCTCATCCTGCTTCTCTTTAGGCAGCCCAGGATTATTGTAGAGACCAATGTCTGAATTCCAGAGAGCTGAGATTATGAGTAAAGCTCAAATCACCTATTTTATCCTGTACTTGCAATTAAACTCTTTGGCTGATTCCTCCTCAACAAAGCATTATCAAGCATCTCATTGGAGATGTAGCTCAAATACAGGAAAGGCCAAAGAGGGAAGGTGCATATTACTTCCACTGAGCTCTGCTAATGGAAGCAGAGAACACCCAACATCACTTGGACATAAAGTGAGCTAACCAAATGTTAGAAAAACATACCCTTATTGACTCTTTGGAGAAAACCCTGTGATCTTTTACAACTGATAGCTTATATGCCACCTATGACAGCAGTATCACCACAGCTTTCTTAACAGCTGTCACTGGAAACTTCCTGTAAACTAGTGACTGAGCATTTTTGCAGACAGCTTCAGAGGATTCTTCCCAACTGATTTATTTTTATTCATATATATGAGGATCAAGGCCACTGCCAAAAATAATATTGCCTTGCTTTCAAAGGTGAGAAAGAAACACGCTGTTTTCCTTGTAACATTAGGAAAACAAAAATTTGCAGGAGAAGAAGCAACTTAAGATTATGCACTAAATACATTTCACATGAAGCTGTGCCTGTACTCCAGCATTTCAGATGGCTATCCTGGAGATTTTGCTGTATGTGAGAAAAGAAACCAGCTTATAATGCATTTTAAGTTTGGGGGTTTTGATTTTGGTTTTTTGTTTTTTTTTTTTTTTTTCCAGATAAAGGGGATTTATAAAATCTTGCTGGGAGAAGAAACCTTACCTTTTTCTCCACTATCATTACCCTTATTCCCCCACAGACCTTGCAAAACCACCACAAGGAACTTAAAGCCTATTTTCCAGCAGTAGCCTATTGCAACACCTGCAATGATGATGATGAAAACAGTTTCATAAAATCCTGTGGCAGTTACAGCTGTGTACACTCTGCTCATAATAGCAGTTTTAAAAGAACATTAATTATGCTCTGATCCTCAAACTGGACTGATTAGTCATAATGATGTCACACAATGATTCACACTCTAGATGACTCATACAGAGAGGGTAATTATCCAGCAGGACTTCTGTAAGTCTGCTGTTAAAACAAGAGAGCTCATTACAGGACTGAGGCTTCCTGTTGAATAAATGAAAAAATGTGGAGGAAAAAAGAAAATCAGTACTTCTAATGAGGTAGTATTAGATGCCTACCCTGACTAATTTGCATGTTTAATTTGAGAGACAGGTTTCCTCTTAGCTGTGACCATGTGTTTTATTAAGGAAATACCTTGCAGCTTTATTATATAAGTAAAACCCCTCTTTAGATGTTTCAGTTTGACTTTGTACATGTGATGAAGATTATTAGTCTTTAAAAAAAAAACAAACAACCCTGTAACATAACAAAATATTTTCCAGCTTCCATATAAAATAGCGTTTTTTTTATCAGCTGGTAGAACACATTAAAATTTTTTCTGTGTTAAGTGCCCCCTGTAACTTTTACAAAAGTCATATACACAAAAAAGTGCAAGCAAAAATTCCAAAGTACACTCCGACAGCCAATGCTCTGCGAATACTTTATTACACAAATTACATTCAGCTTTTGAAAATAGTGTTCTAACAGTGATACCATCTAAAAATAAGACATTCCAGAAACACATCAAGTTAGGAAGAAGAAAAAAATTAAATAGAGACTTTTTTCTTTCCTTCAATGCAATATCATGTTTGTGATTTAAAAAAATAGAAGACTTAGCAGCTTCATTTTCTTGTGGCACTGTATATTCTCTGTAATGCAACAGGTTAAGGACATTGAAGAGGAAAGGCACAAAACAGAAATTGGCAACTCAATAATTATGGAAAAAATATTTTGATGAAGCAGATAGTAAGACTTATTTACAAGATCCCCATATTTGATGATAAAATACTACTGCTTTAAATCAGTCCTGCAATTAGAAGACTTTGCTTTATTAAGATGTTCACATAAAATCCAACGGCACTGATATGGAATTTCCATATACTCCTTCACTTAAAAACATAACTAAAACCAAACAAAAATTAAAGGAACCAGTGTACAGCCCCACACAGACTAGAACAGTTTACAATTAAATATACAAGATCTTAAACGTGCTCAAGGGAAAAGAAATCTGACATTCTGGGTTGAACCATATAATGGAGAACTCAAAGGTTAGTTTCAAGATGATGAAGGTGCTGGTGGCAGTTGAGACGCTGAACACTCTTCTTCGGAATCAGAGCCATCTTCTTCATCTTTTTCTTGGTCACTTCCTTCAGTGCTCAGCCGGTCAAACCCTTTTCGGCTGTAGCCTTTGTGACTTGCAAAGAAGTTCCCAAGGTTAATTCCACCACCACCTTTCCCTATGGAAAGGAAAGGATTTTCATAAGGTTTGCTTTAACTGTAAGGGGAGAATAAAAATCTGTCTACTAATTAAACAGCATAGTGGTGATTCTTTTAAGCATCCTTCCAGAAACTGTTTTTAAAGGTTCAGCATATGAGCCACAAAAGCTAGGTGTATATAAGGAAAGAAGAAGGAAATTAATCTTACAAGTAGAAGTTCCAGACAATGCTTTTTTAGCATCCATTATTTCATTAATTCTACACAGGTTATTGGCATTCCTATCCATTTGCCCTTAGCTTCAAAGTGCTTCATTTCATTCACCAAATCTACAGTAACTCATAATAGCTCCTGCTCTCACTGGTAGTGACTCATCCTCTTTAGTGGGCAGATAATGACAAATAAAAGTTGTGGTAAAATAAATTTTCAAAAACCCCTGATCACTGCCCCCAGTCCTTCCTTTGAGAAAGTTCCATCAAATCTGTTAGTCAACATGAATACAGAAAAAAAGCCTCCAGTTACTGTATTTGAAAATATAATCAGTGACTACTTACCTCTAAGTCTGCCTAAAATTCTGCCTGAACTAGAATCAAGTTTGCGTTCCCCATCAGCTGAAAAATAAAGTAAATTTCAAAAATAAGCTAAACCCTGAGTGTTCTGTGATCAAATAAGTACCTGTATTTTCTGATAAAAATCACAGACATTCAACAAACTAATCAGCAGCTCTAAGATGCCATTTATGGCAGTACTGCAACAGACTAGAGTGTTAGCATATTTGATATGCTATCTAGCATATTTGGTATGCTAACACATTTCAATATAAAAGTCAGGAAGCTGTATGCTGAAATCTTCAAATACAATACATCCAGTTCAGTCCCACAGCCATATTAGATTGCTGAAAGGCCTACTTGGTCACAGCAGGTCCTGACCAGTGGCAGAACTATGTTGTGTAGTCCAAGTACATTTTCTTCTCTGGATGAAAGTATCTTGATAAATGAATTTTGTGATACAAAATAACAAGTCTAGTGATCAAATGCCTATCACAGTCTGCCAATTTATGAAAAATAATGTTATTATACAATACAAATTTAGAATCTTTACATAACTTCTGAGTACCAATTAAAGCTTTCAGAGCTATGGATTAAGGTGCACTATGGAAGCATGTCTGACTCAAAGAATTGACTAGGTGGGAGAGAGCAATAATACAAAATCTCTTGTAATGGTATCTGCTTTCATTTTGCCTGTATCTCAGTAATACCCATATGGAGTCTTTTGTTTTAGCAGTTTAAAGATCCAGTACTTAAAAAATCAAACTATGCTTGCAGTACTAAATTTTCCGAATTCTAGACAATACAACATGAATTTATTCTAGTAATTTCTGAGATACCAAGTTTTTGCCTTGACACTAAATAAAATTTTTGATACATGTTCTGAAGAGGTGCTAGCCTGAGGCTAGTTTAAAGGCTCAGGGGGCTGCAGGTGCTGTGTCCCTGCCAAGCTCTAAGTTTGCATGCAGCACCACTGCAACTGTTCAGGAGGGCAAAGGCACAGGGAGCTGCTCTCTTCATACCCTCACCCCCCCGTGTTCAGTGATATTTGGAACTGGAATAAGAAGAGCCTGTTTTCTAGAGCAGTTACTCACAGTTACCTCCATAGACAGTTGGCTTCCTCCACCGAATAAATACTAAAATTACCAGCAGGATAACAATAGGGATAATAAGAAGAGTTGTAATAAGAACAAAGGAAACTCCAGTGCTGCTGGCCTGTTGGACCAAGTGCTCCTTATCCATATTCTTTAGAGGGTCTCTTGATTCTGGCTTGCTTTTCAATCTGGCTTCAGCAATTGTTTCTGATTCTTTAAAAAGAAAACAATTTCCATATGTAATCCATATACATCAAGCTGTTGCTTGAACAGCTGTTGCAGAACATGGTGTTTCAGGAAACAACAAGCTAGGATACCTTAAGTGCTTTGTAACAAGGAAACAAAGGCAAACTCTTGCGGAGACATTTTTGGCTTTTGCTGATGTTATCCCAAATAAAAGGAAGAGCAAGTCTGAATGATACCACTCACTAGCAAAGATTCCCTTTCCTTTTCTCAAATAAGGAAAGGAGATGTGTCAAACAGTTTTGTCCTAAAAGTATCTACTATTTAAAATATAGGAAATTACCCCAATCGTAATTACACCACATGGTTATTTTTGCAAATAACCATGTGGTGTAACATCAATTAAACATCTCCTTTTGACAAAAACATTTCCATAAAAAATACAGAAAGCCAGTATACATGCCATTATCATAAACACAAAGAAAAAGTTTAAAGATTTTTCTAATAAAACTGTGGCAAAAGGTTAAATTTTCAGAACTGTTACATTCCATGAAGGAATTTTGGTTCTACAAATCTGGAGAGATTTTGAACACTGCATTCAGTCTTACTGACTAATTTGTTAACTCTATACCCACAAGGAGAAAAACTATTTCAGAAAAACCTTTATGATGTTGCAAATGCTTTGTGATAACTTTTAGTAAGTAAAACTGTCTAGCTATGTATTTTGAGTTCAGACTGAACAGCATATCTTTACAAGTAGCTGCATCACAAATATTTTCAATCAGCACTATTTTGATTCTGTATTAAAATTAAAATTATGTTCTACTCTGAAGAAGTAGCAAATGGTTCAGCTGATAAATGATAAATAATATGACATAACGATAAAAAATATGATAACAATGATAAATAATATCATTGTTATCACAAGCACAAGGATAACAATGACACAGTGAAAACATCCTGTCTATTAAGAAGTAGTTACTGCTAAGGAAAATTTTTCTCCACCGTCTTTCCCACCTCTGGGCAAACTGACAGTTCTCTATATATTTTCCCCCATATCAGAGTAGTACAAGCACTAGCAACAGTCACTGGGAGGCTGTGAGAGTGCAAGCTACTCCTCTCCATTTATTAAGCATTATGACACAAAGTCCATTGGCTCTTCTCTCCCAGTGGAGCTGAAAGATGTTAATTCCAGCCTACCTACAGTAAACAGTTTTAGACATTGTTACTTAAAACCTTTTTCTTACCCTGGTGTTACTATTGCATTTTTTTCTCTATGACATTAGAAGTGTCAGCTAAAGAAAGCCAAAAGGCATTTACATATCCCTAGACATACAGCATGCTGTAATGTCAACACTTCCCTTTTGAGTGCTTCAGGCAGGCTGGTGTACCAATGAAGATAAAATAAAAGGATAACAGTGATGGCAGTAAGCATTTCATTGTTTCATTAGCCTTCCTTATTCTACTTTATTCTACATGCTTTCAATTGGCAGTTGGGATTTTTTTGACTTTTCTCTCTCCGTGTATATATGGCTGAAGCAAACTACATAAGCTCTGAATTTAAGCAAAGAAAACCAGTTAAGAACATTTGAACATTTTTAATACCTTTATAAATAGTAACATAATGTGGTACTGTTTTTCTGAAAGGGAAATGAGCTACATAATACAATAAAAATCGTTAAAATTACTTCTCATCTACCTTAATTGGTATTTTACTCCTTTGAATCTCCTTTGTGTACTGTCTCCTTATATTGTTCCTATATAGTTTAATTTTCTTTTTCCTTTTTTTTTTCATTTTCATGCAGATTAAATATACAAAAAATCTAGTCAATCTATGGGAGGAAATGCAAATAGAAAAAAATAGTATTTCTTGCCATATGGTGTGACTGACAAGGCCGTGTACTAAAAGCCTACACAGGAATATAAACCAATTGTCATTTCAAATAACCCTTCTTTTGGTGGTGGAGGGATGTAGAGTGGGGGAGGGTGCTGGGCAGTAACTGTTGCTGTTGTATTTTAGAGCTATTTCTGCATCTAAGGGAGCTGCCACAGATACCAATCTGGAACATACCAGATGGTAGAATGGAATTAACCTACTAGTAAATTTTTTATTCTGTGACAGTGAAGCACTTGTCATCACCGGAAATGAAACGTTTAGATTGGCTGTGAAATAGCGTCTACCAGGTAACAGTGTTACAAGCTTCCTTCTAGTGCTTCCAATAGGAATGCACAAAAACCAGGTCAAATCAGTCAGCATTTTGTCTCTTCAGCTTGGCAGAAGCAGCCCTAGTCTATGTGAACATACTGATCCCTTCATTTTCATTATGAATCACACTAACCTTTTGTCTCCTGTACCTCAATACCAGCCTTTTTAACTGACCGATGTTCCATTTCTGTAAAACAAAATCATTCTTCAGGACAACTGATATTTCAGAAAAGCACTCAGTGACATCTTCCTGCTGGCTTCTCAAATGTACAGTACAATCCTACAGTAAACATTCCCATCAACACCTGAATTTCACCACGGAGAATCAGTATCAACTATTCAGTAGCTCACAAGGCCAGAGAAAAAAAAGGAAGAGCTCAGTTCATGTAAATTGCTTGCAATAATCACCTTTTATATGAAACAGAAAGATTTTATGTGTATGCCTAAAGGTTCATAGATTCCTGCAAAAATAAAACTGTTTATTATTATCAAAATCATAGTGAATTAAAGGCTGGTTCAATCAGGGTTTCTTAGCTACTGCTCTTTTATACTTCAGCAAAAATTAAAAAGAAAATTTTATACAAGGAGGTCCCTCATCTAACCTGTATAAATTCCATTACTTTTTTATTCTCATATTTCTTTGAGTAACAGCTGAGAATCGTTCATGTTCAGTTTACTAGATGCAGAAAAAAACATATCCAATCAGAATTACAATTTATCTGGTCCAGCCTCCTGTTATTAAGAGCAGCTGATACCAAATGCCCAAAGGAAAATCCATTAAATATAAACAAGACAAATAAGGAATAACTGGCTTAGTCATTTACAGCAATGGACTCTTACTGGATGACTATCATCCTGAAGCCTAAGACTTCATGTCTGTCATACATGTTTTTATCCCATATAATGGAGCAGTAAATTATATTTTTATTCCTGTAAAACATGTAACCTCTCTCTGAATCCTACTAAATTGAAGTCTGACTGATCAGGTTACACTCCCTGAACTGAGGCTGCTTGCCTTGGGGGTTACTAGACTAAAACTGGCAAGTGTTTCCTCTGTATGAAAACAGGACTTCAAATTACACTAGATTAATTTTCTAGTGATGAATGCTCCCAATGAAATGAATATAATTTTTAAGTTGACCTGTGTTTTTATTTTATACCTTGGGAGTTTTCTGCATGATAACCTCAGAGGAAGCAGCTGAGTTCTCAGCAAATGATACACTGAAATTACTAAAATACTAGAGTAACACTTTTGTTTAAGCAAGTACTAACAATGGATGTGTTAGGCAAATGCATGTTGATTCCTTCTGTGACAAACGCATCACTTACCACCAGATAAGTGATACTGACCTGAAGGTACAAAATATGAAGTTAGGACATTAAGAACAAAAAGAACGTACTTTCCACAGATGCAAACTTCCACACTGCTTTGGCATGAACATCTCCAACAAATACTGTTCTGTCTTCTGAAGCAACAATATCATGTGGCATCTCAAAGCTCTGTGAAGATAAGCAGTAACAGGTTACCCCTAAGTGCCTATGCTTTCATAAGGCCTCCTTAACACCTAACTTGAGCCTGGTCACATTCAATCCTTTTTCAATCCTGGTCGCATTCAATGCTTTAGACTGGAAAATGCAGCAGGTGCTAGTGTGAAACCCAAATGTGTGAAAGGAAAGGAATTCCATTTCTCTTTATTTGCCTTCTCCAGGGATAACAACATAGAGATTATTCCATATATTAATGCTAAAAAAATTGTATTAATATTATTTCTATTCATATTATTACATTCCACTTTATCCACTGAAATACATATTTTCAAAAATAATCTTGGTTTGAAACCCACACATTTAATTTTTGCTGAAGTTCATATGTAAAACAGCTATTTGCTATATTCAGAAAAAATAACTCTCAATATAATTTAAAGTTGGACTACAAATAAAGAATGTATGTGTACCAAGAAGTGGGAATATTAACATTCATTCTTTAATATAAGACACTATATAGAGACTGTTAAAAAGCCCACAATTTTAATGTACAATACTGCATGAAGAACATTTAGCCTTAACTTATCACTAGTATTCTGTAAAGAGGGATATAACCATACAGTTATTATATACCATATTATTTCTGCTTAGGAATAAGCTCTATTTTTTGACAAATTACTAGCATCTAAATATATGAATCTTTCAATTCCTTCATTATCCTCTTAAATGAACTTTTAAGAACTGTAATGGCAGTAATAAAGCAGGCTTATCCTGCCTGAAGGTATTATCTGTAGGAATCATCTAGAAGTTAGTAAAATTTTCAAATGTGTACCACATGTAGAAGCTAATAATAAAAACACTAGAATTTTGGGTAAGTACTATAAATAATTCCTTTTGAATACCTTACATGATAATAAACAATTTTCCAACTTCTTACAGAAGCTGGAAAAGTAGAATGTTACCAATGTTTTCATATATATCATTTTATGTAACAGGCACTTTGTACAGTATTCTACCTTTCTAAGTGGAATGAAAGTATCAATTATTTCTCCAGTAGAGAAGTTCATCACAAATCCTTGCACTGATTCTCCCTCTTCAGGATAGGGCATTCCATTAACTGCAAAGAGGAGACCACCTGCAACAACATTAGATTTGCCTTAAGAACCCACACATAGCAAACTGCAGTGAAGATGGAACTATAATAGTTTAGATGAAAAAAGGCTGTCTGAGAGACAGAGACAGAAAGATAACAAGAAGCTAAACTACAAGAGGAAAGTTAAGTGAGGTATAATTCACTGAAACTTTGTCATTAAAGATATGCATACTTAGTTCAAATAAGAAGAACCAGCAAGATTTTACATATAGTTTAAATGTAAAAGGAATGTGAAGGTGTTAAAAAATAACCTCAAGAATGCTGTGCTATGGATGGTTGACCTGATAGCAGAAAGTTCTTTCAATTCATCAGAAGCAGAAAGTCAGCTGTGGAGTAAGTGGGACCACAAAAGGAAAAGATGTGAAGAGGGACTCAAGGATTAGAGGCCTATGGCAAAGAAATGGGTTTTGTCAGTTTTTTCTGTTTAATATGCTGGAAAGTTTCTGACATTCAATTTTTTTTCTTAGTAAAGAGATCACAGGAGACAACTCAATAGGAATCACAAGGTATAAGACAAGTCGGAGGTTATTAATTTATGAGGTTTAGATGGCATTCACTCAAATTCAGAAGGAACCCAAATGTGAAATCAGACTTCAGGCCAAATTAAGTAACCCAGCACGGCAAACAGCCACTTGTCCAGCAGGATGCTGAAGTAGTGCCCACCTACAAAATGGTGCCTGTGAACACACATTACCAATTCTGGCATCCATCTCCACTAAGATGGTAGAATCCATATGAAGGCTGAGTCATGGGTAAGTGTGAACTGTCAGAACAAGTTGGTGTGGCTTCTCTAAGTGTTGTGCCTCAGCTCTGAACAGGGAGAAAAAGCACACAGGTAAGCAGATTCTACAGACATACTTGTGCTTTCAGAAAACCCTTGGCAAGGAAGTGCATCAGAGGTTACTGAACATGAATTATCAAAGAGCTGAACAAAATATCCATTAATGAACAGGAAGCAAAGAGCTAAGCTTATGGGCAGAGCTAAAAATTCTTCAGGACAGAGAAGTCTGAATAGCGTGATGTTGAAGTGATCAGAGACAGAAATTTTATTCAATTGTTTTCATCAGTGACTGAAAAATGGGGCCAACAGTAACACCTAGCAGTCTGAGGAAAGTAACTGAGTTCTGTGGAGAAGTCTAAAGCTTCATTATACTAAGAAAGTCCAGGAAGACTTTTTATACAAATAAGTTGTTAAACAGATGACAAAATAGCTTCTGCAAAGACAAATGTAAAGTGATGTTTCTTCCAAAAAAAAAAATCTAGATCATGCCTATGTGATGTTTGAACTTGGAGCTGGTAGCTTCAGCTCAGGAAAGACATCTCTAAGGCATCCCTAAAAGATTCCTGAAATCTCCACCTCCATGTACAGTGTCAGACAAAATTTCAGTAGAATGTCTGGCATCATGAGGAGGAGAATTAGAAATGGAAGGGACAGTTCTACACTATGCAAAAACTTAGCATGCACACATATTGAGTACTGAGTACTCTTTTACTCTCTGCATCTCAAAAAGGTTCCAATGAAACTAAAGATGTCGGAAAAGAAAGGCAAACACAGTACTCAAGGGGCTGAAGCAATTAAATAGCTTATGGGGAGAGGCTAAGCTAGCTGGGGTTCTTTGATTTGAAGATAAGGCAAGATGAAGGGGCACCAGACTGGGGGAGCGTGGAACTGTTATTCAGCTCCCAAAATTCTGAGATTGAGCAGCACTCAATGAAACTAGGTCACTTTTTAGATTAAAATAAATAAAAAAATAAAGTGGATAATGAACTTCTGGACCCTGCAATGGTGGAAGGCCAATGAACCAGACAATACAAGCCAGTTTGAAATGGGATTAGAACTTGTGGGCAATATGTTTGTAGAAAGATATTGTGAAGAAGAGATCATAGGTTACCTCCTAAAACTGCTAAATAAAGGGTTTGTAGATGTGTAGTGAATAGAAGAGAAATTACTACAAAATGCATCCAAGCTTATTACACACTCTCAGAATGCCTCTTTCCACTGTCAGAGACACATAGATATCAAGCCTCTCATCCAGCACAGCATTTTTTTACATTCTTGCAGATGCAAAAGAGAGAAACATGATATTAAATTTGGTATTAAGGAGTCAGGAGCCCAACATGCCAAAATTCCTCATCCAGTTCTTAATATTTACCTTACCTTCAGTATGGGTACTTAAAATTGAATCCCAAAACTTAATATAGTAATTGTTAACCAGACTGTGATATTAAAAACCGCAATGTTTTCTGTTTGTTTTCAGTTCTCTGGTTTCATGAAACCAAAAACTCTTCATTTGGTCAAAATTTTGCTCTCTTCAATGGAGTTCAAAATGCATATTTAAAAACATTATTATTAATAATGTCATTATTTACTGATTAACTTTGCAATCACCAGGAAGAAGCAAGATTGTCTACTTGTTGATATCACATTTAGGCAGTAATCAGTCATTTTTCAGAAACAGAGATTAGATGCAAGCTTCCCTCATCTGCAAGCAGGAAAACAGGTAGTTCTCAAGTTTTTCCATTGCATCAGGACTACTCTTGAAGATAAGTAATATTCATTCCAAGATAACGCAATAGCACTTCAGGAAATGTGACATCCTGGCACAAAGCAAGTAGTTGAAATATGAAGAACAAGAAAAAAATATTACCTGGAACATAGGAAACTGCAAATAACTCTCTTCCAAATGCTCTGTGTTTGATCTCTCTTGTGAACTCCCCAGTCTCCAGCCTAAAGCACTGAATTCGACCATTTTCTCTGTCTGCAACGCACAGCTGACTTAAGTCAGGGATCAGGGCTAAGCTGTGAGGGATACTAAACTGCCCAGGCCTGGATCTGCCTAGGGAAGTCTCTGCAATAAAAAAAACCCCAAGTTTGTGTCAAAGTACACGCTGAAACTATCAGTTTTACTTAGAAACAGCAGTATACCACATAATGCAATGTAACCCTGGGAAAAGACTAAGGTCAGCCTGCTTTCTTCCTAGCATTTAGATAGATAACTCAGAGTAGCCTATTTTGTTTTCTTTATAAACCCCAAATTTAGAACTTGCAATATTCAGCATAGTTAAAGTGATACATAAATCTGTGTCAGGCAGAAATATCCATAAAACTTAAAATAGATGAAATCACAGCATAAATCTGGCAAAAAATTATTCCTTTCTTATATGTTTAAGAAAAAAAATTGGCTTTATCAAAGTCAGAATATTTTCTTCATAAAATAGGGCATGACAATATTTATTCTGAAAGCAAGATGACAAACACCCATTTTTTTATTTTTAGTAAATATATAACCACTACAAGTAGCTGTAAAAAAAGCCAAGAGAAAATTTGGATGCAAGGACAAGGCTGAAATTTATGCAGGGCCTCGAAGGTATTTCAGTTATAGAAATTAATTAAAAAAATTAATAGCAACATCAGCAATTTTGTGGTTCATGATGAGCTCATGGTAACAGCAGTATGGGTAAAGTACCAAGAGCCCTGACTGTACCTTCTCCCCACTGCATCACATACAGTCCATTTGGAGAGAACTGAATAATCCGACTGTTGCAGTAGCCATCAGAGACATAAATGCTGCCAGTGATTGGGTCCACGGCCACATCAGTTGGTTGACAGAAATGATTTTTGTCACTGCCTGGTTGGAAAGGTACTCCTAAGGTCAGTAATGGCTCTTTGTCTTCGGCTCCTAGTTTGAAAACCTTTTTTTCAGTCAAAATGAAAAGAAAAGAGGTTTTAGTTATGGAAAGTGAAACCAAAGACCTAGGTGGCCTAGGGAAAAACTCCTATTACTGTATATAAAATAAATTTACATACCAAATATAATCTTAATATATTGACCATAATATTTATTATTAGCTTTTCAATAGTCCTGATTCTAGGAAACTTCTGCTTAAAATACAAATTCCCTGTCATTACGAAGCAAACAATTTAGTTTCACTTTCTAGACTTAACTGCATCGATAAGCAAAAGACATAGCATAAAATTACAGAAGTATCTTGAAAGGCTGGAGAGAGGGCTCCATGAGAACCTTGTGAAATTCAACAAGGCCAAGTGCAAGGTCTTGCACCTGGGTTGGGGCAATCCCAAGCAAAAACACAGGCTGGGAGGAAAAGGGATTGAGAGCAGCCATGAGGAGAAGGTGTTGGTTAATGACAAGTTCAACATGAGCTGGTAATGTGTGCTCACAGCCAGAGGTTAACCATGTCCTGGGCTGCACCCAGAGCCCCTGGGCAGCAGGGGAGAGAGGGGATTCTGCCTCTTTGCCCCACTCTGGTGAGACTCCACTTGCAGAGCTGCTTCCAGTTTTGGGGTCCCAGCACAGGAAGGACACGGAGC
The DNA here is from genome assembly GCA_039654755.1 of Calcarius lapponicus. Classification (NCBI taxonomy): domain Eukaryota; kingdom Metazoa; phylum Chordata; class Aves; order Passeriformes; family Fringillidae; genus Calcarius; species Calcarius lapponicus. The sequence goes on along the minus strand of CM077481.1, from coordinate 64,765,677 downwards.
TGCTGGAGAGAGCCCAGAGGAGGCACCAAGGTGATCAAAGGGATGGAGCACCTCTGCTTTGAGGGAAGGCTGAGAGAACTGTTCAGCCTGGAGGAAAAAAGGCTCCTGGGTGACCTAATTGTGGCCTCCCAGCTCCTGAAGGGAGCCCACAAGAAAGTTAGAAATGAACTTTTTACAGGTGCACATAGTGATAGAATTCCCCATTCAAGTGGGAATGACTTCAAACAGGGAGTAGGTTTAGATTAGATATTAGGAGGAAGTTCTTTACCACAAGGTTGGTGATGTCACTGGTGAGGCTGCCCAGAGAAGCTGTGGCTGTCTCACCTCTGAAAGTGTTCCAGGCCATGTTGGATGGAGCTCTGAGCAACCTGGCCTAGTGGAAGGTGTCCCTGCCCATGGCAGGGCAGCTGGAACGAGATAATCTTCAAGGTCCCTTCCAACTCAGACCATGATTCTATGGTCTGAGTCTATGATTCAATTATTTCTACATGCTGTGTCCTTGTAGCAAATTATTCAACACAAGTATATTCCATGAAGTGCACAGGGGTGAATTTCTGTAGGCATATTCTTAATGTTACTCTAAATAGGCCTAGATAAACAATATACGTCAAATCTCTAGGAAAATAAAAATACTTTTTAGCAAAAAGTCATGGTCCTGATACTAAAGCTTCAGAAACATACCTGATGAAGAGCTACGTCAGTGACCCAGTAGTTACCATTCTTATCTACACTCAAACCATGTGGTAAATAAAATCTGCAAGCACAAATGTAGAAAATGAAGTTAAAACCATTTTCCTGGAAGAATGATATAGATGTGAAGATTGCATTTTTTATCTACAGATCAAAAACAAACGCTGTATGTGCTAACTACATGTAGCATTTAATGAAAAATACAGCTTTACAGCTTAGAATTTTCTTGACAATAGTGTTTCAGGTATGAAATTCAGTTGATCTCAGATATCTCACTCAGGGTGCCTTAGCATTTATAAGGAGAATGTACAATATTCACTCCTGTTAATATGGCTGGTAGATGCAATTATACGAAATGTTAGAAAATAGAGGTAATAGAGAGGGCAAATTAAGTTTATTATTTGTTGACTTTGTTTATTTATTTACCTGAAGATAGGCTACAATTACACAATTGAATATAAATGCACAAACATAATATAAAACACAAAAAAATTAGTTTAGTGACTCTTTGGCATAAAATATATGGAAATATTAGTTCAATTAGTAAGAGAAAAAACCTCAACTTACAGACTTTTGCCTGTGGAATGAAGCAGTTTTGCATTACTTGGATCCAAGACAATAATTGTGTTCTGTTCAATTGGTCCAAGTCCTCTTTGTTGATAGACAAATTTGCTGTCAAAAGAACTGTACAAAAAGAGTGGAATAGAAAGCCAGCATTAGAAGGCTCTACCGATGAACATTATATACAAAACTTAAAGACAAGTTTTCTAGTTCAGTTCCAGTGTGGGGTTATTGGCTTTTTCTTTCTTTAAATATAAACCTTATTACATTACTGTATAGTTGTAAGAGTTAATAGTGTTGTACGTCTGCATTTCCTACTGAGGTTATGACTTCTAAACTAAAGGAGTATCAAATCAACACAGCAACAATTAAAGATAGTCCTAAAGCAAGTAAGTAAAAACCCCCTTTCAAATTATTTTGTTTAATAATTTTATTGTCATGGCAACCCAGAAATTAGAAATTCAACAATATAGCCTAAGACAAAAATATAGGGAATCACCAGGGCTTACCTGCCAGTAAGACCAGGTATACTTTGTACCATCTAAGGCAGTCTATGCATGTTTGTGTGTCTTCTGCTTTTTCTTTTTTCATATGTATTTCAGTATTTTGCTAGAGCTTACTACTACAAGATTCAGTTCTTATGGTTCTTATTCTTTTCATGGTGTGCTTACACAAGACTATAGGATATTATAGTGCATTCCTCAGCATCCCACAAAATTGCACTCAATTTTCAAGGTACATGGAATATATTAATAAAAAACATTTGTACATGTCACTATTTCATACATTAAGAATCAGGATAAACTTTCCAGAGGACATTTACTAGGCATGAAATTATCATATGCTTCCAAAAAAATAAAAATATAGTTGTCTGTATCCTTACAGAGACATTGGTTCTTACTCTAACCTGTTAAAATATATGTTTAGCTTTTAGTGAAGGTAAACAGAGTGTAAAATATTTTGAACATTTCAGGCTACATGTTAGAGCATAGTGTTTGATGTGAATGAAAAATGCTTGAATACAAGGCCCATTCCCCGCTCCCACTTTGTATTTTTAAACCCATTTGTGAATCCCAAGAGAAATCCAGCCATGATTGATGCTACTTGGTAAACAAGAATATACTTTGTAGCCACAGAGAAGGCTTTGAATAAGGCCATTAAAACTATGTATTGTACAGCTCTAACAGTCTCACACCTCCATTATATAAAAAATTTATATGTCTAGAATTTTTAATGTGGTAAAAGCAATATTGGCTTTTTAGATAACTAGAAAAATCAATACAGAATGTGTTTAGTTTCTGCAGAGGCTATGATTAGAAAATAGCATTTAGATAATGCCATTGCATATAGTAACTATCTGTAACTATTGAATTTCTGGTAGAAATATTATCTAATGCCAAAATAATCCTTTTGACTATGAATGGTTAAATCAAAGGTGAAAGGTATTAAAACTCTCCCCAGAGAGTTTTTTATCACAACTCCAATGTTCTTCTGCAGCCACAGCAAAATGAAGCTGAAGTTCTATCTGCCTCTCAACATGGCTGATTCATCATGCGCACCTGTTGTTTTAGGGAATTTGTCTTGTTTTGTTTAAAGCCTGTAGGCTTTCCCAAGACTGCTGGATCTCAAATTCAAGTTTTGTGCTCTGGATTGTTGGTATACTTCAAAATTGCCAGACACTCAAAAATATCTACCTTACAAGGACCAGCCTATTTTCAAATATTTTTACAATTCATTATTCAACACCACAAAGAACAGCACTTATGTTCCTGAGTAGGAGGATAAAAAAACAGCTTTTACACAGTACTTGAAGTATGAGTAATACAAGTTGTATAATGCATAATTTAGTCTGTATTTATATACACTTGAGCTGGAGATATCACTGACGCATATGAGAAACAAATGATTGCCTTATCTGCTGCATTATTTTATTTACCTTAAAACCGAAATAACTTATTTTCTTTCATGAAACACTATTCCAAGCATAATTTGTTATCATAATGTTCAGAATACTGTCCGATTTTTCAGACATGATGTTATCTTTAAATGAATTATTCAGGATTTGAAAACAGCCACACCCTTTAGTCTTATAGCTATACATATATATATAGATATATGTATAGATATATATATATAGATACGGAGGACAGATGCTTAAAAAGAAGACAAAATAAAAGGAAGAAATTTTTTTAAAAGGGTATATTTGAATGGTACCATTTAACATGGCTTGTACTACTTTCTCCCAGTATTTCTTTCAATTTCAAAAGGAACATATTTTATTTTAAAAACCAAATACATAAGAACACTGTAAAAATAAAGTTAGTACTCTTTATTGGAATGTTCTGTCCTTAAAATAATATATTTCTGACTATATAATTTTACAAACACTAGAAGGAGCACCATTCTAGAGTTCAGACATTTTTTGTTTGAGTGATGCTAAATGTAGCAAATTTTATCAAATTAGTAGAACAAAGTTTGTTTTGAGAGAGTACCTTGTAACAATCCCTTTTTTTCAGTGTATATAAACACAAAGAAGAATGGACATAGCTTTGCATGTCTTAAACCCAAGTACTAATTGTAGTATACCATACTAAAACATTATTCACCAGGCTAATTATTCCTGCTAAGAGATGGAAAGGATAATTAATCTCAGTGAATATCATACTAACGTGGCCATACAGTTTAAGGACCTAATGTACTATGTTCTTTTCCCCTAGAGACACATTCTTACTGTCTAAAGACTTAATAACTCATCAACTTGAATTGTTAGTCACCATTTCTATTCTGAGTCTCTGAAAGGCACTTTCAGCCAAAGAACTGAATTTTTAAATGGAAAAAGAACTTCAAGCTGTCTTTTCTTGAGAAGGTATATAAACAGCACACAGGAATTCAACCTTCTAACTCACCATTTGGGAAGGGCCTCTACTTACTTTTCATCCCAAACATGATCACCTCTGTGGAAGACAACTAGGTTATTTTCAGGGTCCAGAGCCAACCCAGAAACTTGGCCTAGCTTGAGGTCTAACCCAGTCCACTCCACAGCCTCTTCTATGTGGAAATCTGACCAAATAAATAAATAAATAAATATGAAAAACCAAAAATATAATAATGTAATAAATTTATTTAAAAAATCCAAATATGGTTAACTGGCATTTGGTGCAGACTATTGGGAATTACATGGACATTTTCTTACATGCAGTATTTCCATTCAATGCACTGCAATTCAATTCCAAGCATAGTTTTAACATAATAAAGCATGCACAAGCACTGGCAACCTGCTATGTATAGATGACAGAAATGTCAAAACTGCTTTTGACTCCATTCTTTTCTCCAACTTATAAGGATACATGGATACATACTGTAGAAGTTTTAGAAGCTCTGTAAATACTTTCTACACCGAAAGATTACAAAAATATACAATTGAAATCAGCAGGAAATTTTAAATATTCACTATCAGTGTTTGATTAAAAATGCATATATAAATATAAATACCATTAATCATATACATAAATACCATGAATCACTAAATGAAATGTGGAAGGTGAATCATGGTTTTTTTTTCTATTAAAACTTTTAACACTATGAAAAGAAGACTTCTTGTACTTGTCTCAAACTCAACTAAGGGAGAGAAATTTAGTTTTAGAGATTAACATTAAAAAGATAAAAGTATGGTCTCTCCAATCTCTCTTACATAAAAGAAGACTGACAAGGATAAAAGGTGCAAACTGTTCAATATCTGAAAAGTGGTGGAAAGTTGACTGCAAGGATTAATTTCTCACAGATCACCCTGCTTAAATACTATTTGGAAGAGATTGCTCTTGTGTGGCTCTGGCAGTGTATTAAGAGACAAATGAACTAGATTATCAAAAATAAAAAATGTAACAGCAAAAGATCTCACTAATTCTGATAAAATAGAAAGAAATAAAAACAAAAAAATTCTAAAAGTTCTACATGTTAGGAAATCCACCACTGCTTCTTTCAGAAATTGATTTGTTGAGCATAATTCAGGTGTCTCTACAATGTATAATTACCATGTAGGCATATACAGCCAAACTGATGGCAAATAAGAAGCAATTTCTTTGAAGTTATGTGAAACTGGAGCCACTTCTCTAATAGTCAGTGTGTTTGAAAGCAACCACACTTTACTTTGCAATTTTCAGATCACGTAAAGTTTGTGAGTTGCTCTGAAACTAAACACCCGTCACTGGCATACCATCTAGCAGGTGAAAAATATTTCCAAATTCACAAAGTGTCAGGGCATCCTGCTTTGAAAGAAGGCAGATCACAGACCTTAGAACACAGCACCCAAGGAGTCTGAGAGAATTCAGCTTCTCCTGGAAATGATTTTCCAAAGAAAGGCAACATTAATGGGAAGCCATGTATAAAATCTTTAAGCCACCTGTGCAACCCATCTGTCCTGATAATAACCTCCCCTTGCATTTCACATGGAAGAGCTGTAGTCTGAGGAGGAACAACAGGAATGAAGTGGAGGGAAAATCATTCTCTACAACCTATCCAAGAGAAATATGAAACCAGCGCTGAAAACCTACTGCAGACTAGGAGATGTTTTACCTGTTTGGACTGCGATATCATAAACTAGACTAGGTGACCTAAAAGAATCCTACAAGCTATCAGCAACTGCAGTGTATCCAGGGCAGTAAGTAATTAGAAACTTCCAAAACAAGAAATCCAGCCCTGTAGAAATTTTAGCTGAACAAAAGCTGCAAGCTAAAGGAAAAGCTGTTACAAAAATTTATACATATTCATACTTCTGTAGAGTTGAGTTGATCACAGCAGGTGCAGCGCCGGGTATATTCACAGAAGTTTGGATTTTGGAAGGAATAAGAGAATGGAAATTGAGTGTCTGCTTCCTCACTTGCTCATCCAATATCCCTTTATGGTAAACTCCAAAAAACTTGTCTATGTTTCATGTTACAGAGGCCTCTGAGCCTTTTTTAAAAAAGCTAGAAAAAATAAAAGGCAAAACATAGGACCTGTATTTTGGCCTCTATTTAGTCTCTCAGAAGACACATACTGTAAAATAGAAAATGTTTATATTTAAAGGAATAAAAGATTTCTGATAGATCAAAACAATAAAATGAATGTACAGTGACATACAGTCTAATCACAAGACCTCTAGCCTCAATACAATCTTTAGATTTTATCACATTTCTCCAAAATTCGTTAATTAGTATTGCATTTTCTTTTTCCTTTCAGTCTCTTCTGAAAGTCCTTTATACAGGTTTATCTCAAGTTTTTTTTGTAAAAAACTAGTTTTTTACAAAAACTCACTAAATTTAGACTTCTTTTATCTAAGACTTATAACTTATTTCCCTACAAGAATAAGTGGTCCATGGAACAGTTTCATATGAGGCTAATGAAAATCACTTTCCCCACTGAAGTAATTTATGATTACTTAGAAAAAACAAGATCACCAGTTTTCTTGTGAATGAGATCTCTAAACTAGGTACCAGATCTTCTAGCTTTCAACTTGGAATAGTTCCTTCCATTAAAAAAAAAAGAAAACAAGGAAGAATTACCTAAATTTAGAACATGCAATTAAGTCTCTAAAGAAGTGAAAGATTAAAGCCTTATTTACTGACATAATTGTAATTTAATATCCAGAATTTCCTGGAAGATCATTCCAGCTTTTAACTTCGTGAACTTTAAGTCGTGTTGCCCTCCCTGCCATCAGAGCACTCATTTAAGTCTTGACCAATTTAATTAAGCAATGCACAAAGGATTTTTGAAAATTGGAGAATTACACTCTTTGACATACTTAGAAGGTATTTACTATCACTGAACCAGTTGCAGTGATATTAAATACCCTGAAAGGCTACTGACTAGTCTAGTTAACCACTAGTTAACAAGCTAACCACAGTGCAGGAAGAGCAGTAGTATGAAGTTTGAACATTTATAACAACTTTACTTACTGTATTAGCCACTTGGTATTGCAGGTACTTGGTACTTCAGGGCAATTACATGTTAAAAATTGGAATATTTGCAAGACTAAAAATATTAAACTATTTTAATACTGGTGATTTTTAAACAGTTAAATGAAATTAATTCAATAGCAGAGTCTTGCCCTAAGACAACTGAGAATTTTTTCAATTCAATTCAGTAAATGTTTTACAGAGGGGAAAAATTTTTCATTAAATCAAGACAACTTTACTTCTTCCCATGAGGAGGAAAATTCTCTTACAGAAGATTTTAAGTATGTAAATAGTTCTCTAAAAAGAAACAAAATATATGCTTAAATACTTCATTGCTACAAAGTTCTTTTACCAAAAGATGGTATTGAGAGCTCCTGCAGGTCAGGAATTCTATAACTAAAGGTATTACAAACATACAAAAACACTTCAAAATGCTTATTAGGAAAATGTCAGTTTCCTTTTTTCCTATACCTCAAAATTGCATAATTTGAAAGTTTATTTATTAATTAGTCTCCCACCAACAAATTACCCCCAAATGATATATGGCTACTGACATATCCAAGAAAATACTTTCTGTAGTTAGAACTCATGCTATAAAAGGTATGTCAAACTGAGCCATTTATTCAGCTCACTGACATTCCCTCTCTGGATCAGTGAAAATAGAAAGGGATTTTCTTCTTTGTTTGTATGCACCACATGTTATTAGTCTAAACTGAACAAATTATCCACATGAAGGAAATGCTATCCAAATTACTTTCCTGAACATTTAATTCCAGTCAGGTTTATGGAATTACTTATGATTTACACATATGTCAGGCATATAGTAACATTCCATCTGTTTTTTCTCCCTCTGCCAATAATTTGATAGGCTCTTATTTAACTGGATCACACAATGTAACATTGGCAAGTCCTCATCTTTGGTTTTCTTTTAAATACAAACACAGGACTTATAGGCAGAGACAATACATGTTAACATTATGAACTGAAATAAAAATCAAATGGCTGATGGATGATATATATATGTGTACCAAAGTACTTGGAAACATCAATCTGGGTAGTTACAACATAAAAGCTGGCATGTTTGGCCACAGCTTATGGAGACAGATGGCTTTCATGCACACATATCTTATTTTATGAGATACTCATCACATGCTGCATTATCTGGCTTTCCACATTAGCAAGTAAGGCTAAGGACAGTCAATATCACAGAGACCAAAATGCAAGTAAAACAAACACAGTAATTCCATGGTTTCTGCTGTCATAGAAACCTGAAGGGAATAAATTATATTTCTAGCACAATAAAACTGTCTGTGCAAGAATATTTGGAGAGTCAAGCCAATTTGAAATCAATATGCAGAAAATGTTACTTCTGAAGAATTTTTCAGGATTACCTATCACTCTTTCTGAATGAGAGAAAAATATCTAATAGAATTACAGCAATAAATTTTATAAAATTGTGTATCTGACAGATCAAGGTAGTCAGGAAACCCATAAAATGTATTGATTATTCCAGTGACTATTTTACAATAGTTACTTGTATGAAATTCTTCACTTCCTGTGACTACTATTCTATGTGTACCTTGTTTTAGTATAACCAATAAAAAAATCATTAAGTAAAAGTCGTAAGAGTAGAAAATAATACTGTACTGAAGTACTAGTGTTATGCCATCAGCACACATTCTTTCTTCACACATGGAGGGGGAAAAGACCCCAGTGAAATACCTTTAAATTAGAGGGAGAACTAGGAAGAACATCATATAAAATACTTCCAAGTCTCTACTGAAATTCCCTTCAGATTTTGCTAATGTGGATCACAGCTCTTGCATTGCATTTTATTGTATAAAATTAACCCACCTCCTTTATGTTCTTTTTCCCAGCCTCCCTCACCATGTTTAGACTGTTGTAAAAAGAAATGTCTGTTCTCTGGTGGCCTCAAGGTAGACTCTAGTCTGTGGAATTTCTGAGTTCTGTCTCTCACAAGAATAGTATTGCCCCTTTCATCATGATTTGTGATCTCTCTGGCAAGATCCTTCTTTTGGACTACATTAGCAATCTCTGCTACAAGATCTGATTCTGCTTTTTCTGTAGGGTTATGCTTATGCACATGTACAACCTCCTTCCTTCCTCCTAGCAGCTTAGAAAGGAGTGAATAGAAATCACCTGTACAGAAAAGAGAAAAGATAAGAGTAAAAGAGAAAACAAACCAATTATAACAGATCGAGTAGTTTGAGAAGGCTTCAGAGAGGTACAATTTAACAAAGTTAAACAAACAGTTATTGACAAAAGTGGCAAAGAGGAACTGTTTCAGCCTCAGGAACTGAACGAGCCAGATTTCTAGTATGAAAAGATACAGTCAAATCCTTACTGACTTTAAATTACAAACAGATGCTCACTTTTACCCAACATTCTAGCAAGGAATCATCACCTGGGAACAACAAACAATAGAAAAAGAGGACGGAAAATTAAAGCAAAAGGGAAAGGAAAAAGAATGCACATCTCAGTAAAAGAATACTTATGATGGAATTATCTGGATTTGCCAGGCTACTGCGGAGTTATAAATCAAAGAGGGAAAAATTCTACAGTTTTATCAAATTTTTCACTTACAAAGACAGTAATAGACAATCATGATACTTTTAAAAACATATTTTTTGAAGTCTGTCATTGTATAAGAAGCTTAAGCTGTAAGAATACTGAATTTCCCATTTACAAGCAGATTCCATAACACCCACAGTAAAAAAAAATACACGATCCATTAAATCGCTTTTATTTATTCAGTCTGGGTTATACTCCTTCTTTTTCTCCAAACAGTAACACTCCTTAGTAATGATATCATCTGGCAGTGGAGGGAAAACTGTCTTCTCAATGTGCTTGCTAGCAATAAAGTTATGACTGTAACTTAGGTATTCAACAACATTTCAGTACATTCCAGACCAATAGTTCACAGCAAAAAAACATGAAAACAGAACTTATTAACCAAGTATCTTGGCTGCCTGAAACTATTATCAGTTCTATTAAATACCACTACATCATTTGAGTGGAAAGAGACATTCAATGTACTTTAACAGTTACTGCAAGTAGATATCCTTTTATTTCAAACACAAATCACTTGTAATTTAAAAACTGTATTATTTTATGACAGGCTATCTAGAACATTTTTTAGAAAGGTGAAACTACAATAATGAAGCTTCCACACAAACCAAAAAATAAACAAGGAAACAAACACCACTCCACCTCCGCAACAAACAAAAAATCAAAGCCCAAAAAAGCCCATTCAGAACCAGAAATCATCATTTACAGCCTGGAACAGAGGAAATTAAGTCTTTTGAAAATGATCCTTAGAGGATTTGTCATGTTGTTAAACAGTCCCTGTTCAATGATTTTGAGTAGAATTGCCTTCCTTGCCCTTGGAAATGAAATATCCCCGATGACACAGTCTGTCAGAAAATAATTACTGAAGTAACAGGGCCAATTTCAAAGATATTAACAAAGCAAATTAGAGAAGAGACAAAATCATTAAGCTATACAACAAATAGGAATTATTTGCTTCCAATGCAATTCCTAAATCTAGAGGATTCCATTAATACTGTCATTTAACAAGTCCAAGTACTGATTCAAAACAAATCTAAACATTTCAAAAGTATATCACAGGAGTTTTGGATACAAACCATATCCATACTGAGAAAGATTTTTAATTACTAAAGCAACCATCAGCGGGTGCTGAAGCAGAAACCTAGCTGAAATTTCCTTTACTAAGGAAACATTTAGTATTAAAATATTTTACACTGGCCTTTTTCTTCCCCAACATTTAAAAAATTAAATTAATGTCATACAAAACAAATGTTTCAGTTTTGTCTGTGGCTGGAGACCTATAGATGACCTATAAGCAATCATTTCCAATGAGAGGTCTGAGTGGTAAAAGCACTGCTCTCCCTAATGTAACTATGAGAAGTCTCCTTAAACTTAAAAGGCCTGATGCTATTTTGAACTGCAGACCTTTTTAAAGCAAGTTTAATGGTCCTTGCACAGTTTACCTTCTCCTAGTTCTGTATCAGCTGTCTGATCAACTGCCTCGTAATTACTGGCTGCAAAAGGACAGCAACATACTACAAAGGTTTCAGAACTCTTAACAGTTAATATGTTCACTTTACTTGAGTGAAGAAGTTTGATAGCTTCACACTCCAGCCAAAAGTGCTGCATTTTATCTCTGGTGTTGTCAAGTGTTATTACAGAATAATTAACCCGGTCTCTAAAATATATACTGCTTGTTGATTGAAAAAATAAAAAGAAGACAAAACAGTTCTTTTGTTTACCTGATATTAGCTGCTTCAAAAGAAACTATTAAAAGATACGGCTCAATAGAGACAAGAAGAAAAGAGAGGAGGAGAATTCAACTTAAAAACACGAAATGCCCAGGGAATAATTTTTTAAGACAGGATGCTTTCATGAAAAGTTAGTGGTCTTTATGGAAGCTATTAATCAGGGATTCAAGTCGGTGATCTGGTTTGGTTTTCCCCTAGAGCTGAGCCATTGATCATAAGATATATGACAAACCTTTGAACACTGGTGCATAGAGTAGGGCAGTTTGAGTACTATAGCCAGTATCAATGGGCATACATGAGGGATGAGATTGTCCTGTTAGAGCTTTCATTAAGCAGATGTTTTGTAACCACAGCAGTTAAAATATTTAGGAACTATCTGAATGAATGGAAAAGGGTGTGCATCAGAGAACAGAAGTGGTCAGAACTGCAGGTGCCTCGAAACTGTGATCCTTTCCTTAAATGAATGTGTTTGAGAAAATGAGTATGAAATCTCAACATACACAAAAAGATCAAAAAAACATCCAGGAAGTCTACATATGTGACCAGTATCTCCAAACTTCTGGCACAAACACTAGGCTGAAGTGTCCTGTCAATGTCCTGGCATTCTGACAGAACTCAGAGTATTCAGAAGGCACAAAAGACATTCAAGTGAAGAATTTAATTTTGCTGATTACCGTGTATTTGCAACCCTAAATTCTCCACTCTGAATGTGCATCTAACTTTTTTTTAGCTTTGCTTGTGATGTCCAGGCAGATTCCAATAATTTGTAATCAGTGTAATAAGTAATAATTTTAAGAAATAGTTCAAAATTTACTAGACATAACTGGCAAAGAGCAGACTCATTGATTCTGAGTAAAAGCTGCTCTGTGTAAAGCAATATCCAGCAAACATCAAAGCATGATCTTGTGTTACTACTTTGCAGTGGTCTTGTACCAGCTGGAACAGTTGGAGGTGTGGTTTGCCTGAAGATAGTCATCAGTAGGAAAGGAACATTGGTCAATGATTGGTCTTGTTTGTGATGAGACAGCCTGGCCTTTAGAATGCCTGAGTATAACTAGACAAAGACATGGGTGAATCAACAACTTGATCTTACTGAAGAAACTGAAATCTAGCAGCACAGTCTCTGGGAAGCTGCTTGATTAGGTCACTTTCAGAGAAGATACTTGTATTTCTTATGTGCAAGCTATCAGCAGTTTCCTTGATGGAAAAGATAACTGGCTACAAACACCTGCAGCATATTCTTTCTGGAAGAGGTGACAGCTGTCAAGACCAACATCTCAAAAGTGAAACAATCCACAAGCATATTCCAGTAAATTTAAACTTCCTGTGGTGGCTCTACACTATCAAAACTCTTTTACAGAACAATGCTTTGGTTTACAGACATACAAACAAAATCGTAACACTGGCAGAGAACATAAATCAAGAGTCAGACAGTGAAGAACAAAACATTCAATTTAAAATGGCTTCTTTCCATGCTTGTTGTACGCTCTTCCTGCTTAGATATGCAATTTATACCAATTGCCTTTTTTTTTTTTGCTTAGATCTGATGGTCCTTTTTTACTATTGTATTGCACCGAAGATGCTTTTATAAAGATAATGAATAACCTTATCCTAATCAAATCAAAGGCTCATCTTTTATTTTTGAGCAGGATCATTCAGTGTTGAGAGAGCAAGCAAATCCTCTGCTATTCTCAATCTCCCTAAATATAATTTCCTAGCAGTATATATCACTCTTATTATCTTATAGTAGTATTTTCTTCCAAGGTTTAATTCAGTCACTTTTATCCCACTTTTGTACTCTCTTTAAGAGATCTCATACAATCTGAGCCCTCAACATGTAGTCAAAGCCTGAAAACATGTGAAGATTTTCTTGTACATCTGGCCTTAATCTAAAATGTCTCAAACACTTCATTCTACACATCCCACATCAAAACTGGAACACAAATTTGTCTTTTGTTTCAAGCTTCTCCTAAGGATTTTTATTCACCTACCAAATCAAATTCCTCTCTTTTCTCACAGTCATAAACAAACTACCAAAGCTAGACTATATAAAACATTTATTTTAGAAAGAAATGTAACCCATGCTGGCATAAAAGTACAACACCTTCTTGGTTGATGCTGCTTCCACGGTTTTGCCATGTAACATTATCACAAAAACTAAGGACCTTTATTGAAAAACTAAGGACCTGCCCGCATGCTGATTCTCCTTTTCTCTTCCTTTCAACACCTGCCCCACAAGATATTGCAAGCCTCCCTTCACATCCCCCCCTTCTTTTTTCCCCTTAAGGAAACAAAAGAGAGATGGGCAGAAAGCAGAGGAGCTTTTATCTCCTTCTTTCACTTAAACCAATCAGAGATTTCTATCCCAGAAAGACCTCATTCAATGCATTTTTATTGTAACCAGCTTTTCTAAGAAATGCAGAACTTTACAGAAAATGTGCAACTCAACACAGACATTTCAGTTTCCCAACTCACAGATTCAGCTACTACCTAGTAAAATATTCCCAGCTGTCTACCAAATACCTTGTGCAAAATACTTCTCTGTATGTGTGTGCAGTCATATTGCAAGTAAACCATACAGAATAAATAAAATTATGAAAAATAATTAAATAATAATTAAAAATAATTTTAAAAGATGAAAATAATTAAGATATGGGATAGGCATCCAACAGGTAATAAATAGGAGATTTATTTTTAACCTTTATTCAGACCTCATTTTGTACAGATTATGATGTTAAACTTTCTTACAAAGAAAGTTCCTCCTACAGTCAATGGGCCATCACAATATATGTGTATTTAACTTTATTCAAAGATTCTCTTTCCAAAAACTCCTGAAAAAATATTTTAACTGAACAGAAAGATTTCTCCTAACATTTTTATTCCATCATGTCTGCTTATGAAACACATGCTTGGATTAAAGTACTTCAGACTGCACTCCAAAATTAAGGTCCATACTGTTACTTTGCTAAACAAACAGAATGGTCATTTATTTTGCATGTCCACCTAGAAACATCTCAGAGTATGAATTTACTTTGTATCATATTTCACACCTTACATTCAAGCCACATTGCCAGTCAGTTTCAGCAGAATCTCTGTATATGCAGACTTAGCTTCAGTTCTTTGCTTTGTACATCCTAAAAGACCGGGAAAACAGATCTCAACATCAGACTACCCAGCTACCTAGAACCACTCTGCAACTCTTAGAAGAGTCTAGAGAAAAACACACTGTAATCAGAGAGCATCAAATTGCATTAGACTACAGAACCATATTATTTTCTTTCTGTTGTGTACTACTTCTCTCACTATACATCGCCAGCCGAGGGTCTATATACAAATCACAAACAGGATGGGACTGCTGAGGAACGTGCCTTGAGCTGTTTTATTTTTCAGCATCAGTCTCATTGCATGGTTGTGACAATGGGAAGATGCCACCAGCTCACATCTCAAGCAGCAGACCAAGAACTTAATGTTACAACTTACATTATAAGTTTTTTGACCAATCACACAAAGCAAAAACATACTGACAGTAGTTCTATCCAATCACTATAAGCACACGTATCTTCGGCTAAAACACTGCTTGCTTATTTCAAATACAATACCTGCTTGTAAGCCTTAAAACACAATGCACAGAGCTCCATTATTAAGCTTCAAACTTCCTAATATCTTGCTAGATAAACTTTTCAGTAGCTTAGAGAGTTATTCTAGACAAGCGTTAATACACAGACCAATCATTGTTCTATTTATCCTTGCTGCTTTTCTACTTTTTAAATAATTTTTCTGCTGACCTATCTCATGGCCACTGCTTAGCTCTAATCACAGTTCTGCTGTCTCTGAGGCCTGCCTTTTGCAGCTTTCCCAAAACCCTCTAATTTTGTGGATTCCCACAATTCCCCCTCTCGGTTTAAAAAGAAACCTTCATAATCATGTCGTTTATTACTTGCATTTCAGAGCATTACTATAATATTTCTGTTTATCACCTACTTAAAGCATTTTCCTGCTTGCATTAAGCATTGCTATATCACAACAAAGCAATTTAATGCTGTGAAAGTCTAGTCAGTTCAAAGGGCATAAATTTTGCCTGACAATAGTTACAAGTCATTAGCATAGAAATAAATAAGTACATACCCTGATCCAAAATCTCTGCCTCTTCTTTTTTGGCCTGCTGCAGCAAATAACTTGCATCACTATCCTTGGTTTCTAAAAAATGGATTTAGGATATGATGTTAGCCTTTGCATATGAATGAAATTGAGTATCCCTCTACTGTGGAAAAACACCCTTTGGAAATGAACATTTGGCATTTTTATATATAAACAGTAGTAATATCAAACAACACAGCACTAAAACAATCAGAAAAAAATATTTATATTAGAAGATAGAAGTAGAAATAAATATAGAAATAAAAAGTGTACATAGAAATAAGCAAGTGCATACCCTGGTCCAAAATATCTTCTTTTTTGTCCTGCTGCAGCAAAGAACTTTTATCACTATCCTTGGTTTCTGAAAAATGGGTTTAGAGTATGATGTTAACTTCTGCATGTGAAGGGAATTACCATCCTACTGAGTAAAAAAGACCCTTCTGAGACAAATACGTGGTATTTTCATCATAGAAGTCATACCACACATCACAACAGTAAAAAAGTGAAATAAGAACTACAACTTGTACTTGCTACACAGACACATCAGTCAGACTACTGCTGGATAATACTGTTGCTGCAATTTATATGCCTACAACTGTTCAGTGTAAAAATTTGATTCCTCCCATAACACGGCAGTAGGATCCAGAAAACTAGGGCAATGTTATGATTCAATTTTGCAGGAAATAGACAGAAGATAAGACAAACATTAAGAAACTGTTAATATAAAGTTTGGCATAGAAAAAGAAACCAGTCTTTAGGGCACACAGGCCACACAACTGTAAAAATATGTTAGAAATTGGAAGACAACATGACAAAGAGACAGACAAAAGACTATAGCAGACATTTCCACCAAAACCAACAGCAGAATCCCATGATGCTTAATTAATTAGCAATTTGGATTTTATGCAGAACTGCATTACCTCTTTATGAAAATTTTGCATTCCAACACAACACAGAGAAATACATTGGTGAGCATAAGATGGCATGAATAAAAAGGATTACAAGTGTTTTTCACCTTCATGATGTCCATGCATCATCTTCATCACATCAGACTTGACTGGAATAGGAATATTTGCCTCCTGTGGAATATTTCTGAACATTTCAGGGTTTGTGTTCTGTGTGCACGTCATATAGGAGACAGCATGCTTGGCTTCCATGTAGTACATAATGTAAAAGTTGCACATTTCATCATTGGCAGTACCCCTACACAGTACAGAAAAGATGTGGCACTTAAAAAATAATGAAATGAATAGCTATTATTTAATTCATCCAACTTGTTTAACAGGATACTAAAATATTGCAATCAAATGTTTTGATGTCCCAAACTAAAGCATGCAATACCTGCATTGCAGTGAATATCAGAAATTTATTTTGGTTTATATTGGAGAAACGTAGTGTGGACAAATGCAGCAGGATAAGCACAACCACATCTGCTTCAGATAAAAACTCTACATATCTCAGAACTTCCTAGCAATTTGCTTTTGATTTCACAGAAAACTGCATCACCTATTTAAACTGCTCTTCCTTCTAATTTGTCCAGCATACTCCACACAGTTCCCATTGCTTTATAAACTGGGCACATGTTCTGATTAAATATGACAGAGCTGTGCCATTCATTACATTACTGATCACTTACTTTTCTACAAATCTTGGACAAATGTAATTTGAAACTGTTGCAAGTAACAGATATGTTTCGTCTCAGCAACTATTTGACAAATCTTCCCCCTTTCCTCATCAGGTGCATTCATGTACTGTCCAATCACACTGGTTCTAATAATGAAAAATTTATTTTTGTTACATATTAAGCTACCGTAAGTATCTCTTAAAGAGAAAAGAGCACTGTCACCTTGAGAATGACTTGTTTGTAAGCTTCTGTAACAAAAACATGAGTGCAAAGGGAATGATAAAACACTAGTAAAATTCAGCTCTTTGATAAATGTTGTGAATGTACTTGAAACAGAAGTGACCCTTCTCTACTGCTACATAATCCTGTCTTCAACAGAAAAAACAGCTGGCACGAATAATGGTTTTTTTTCTGAAAAATATTACTTTGTAAAGCAGAGTATATATGGCTTCTTTATAACTGTGGTATGTTTCTTTCTCTGCCATATAGGTTCATGCCTTTTGTTTAGAGCTACAATCCTGAAAATTAGTAAGCTAGGACTTAATGGAAGTTCATATAATATAGGGGTTTACATCAAGATTTTTAATTAGCTTTCATAATGAAACAGTGAGCCTACACTTATTAAAAAAATACAGAGGTGTTCTATTAGCCCTTTGCAAAAGACATCAGTGCTGACTTTTCCAGCAGCATTCTGCAGCATTTATTCACTATAGCAACAATAATAACACAAGCCAAAGGGGAGAAAGGGAAACATGGGAGAAGAGACTGTTTCAAAAGGAGAACTGGTTATTTTTCCATGCACTGGAAGTTTGGCATCCCTTGAAGACTACAAAACTGGGCAAGCTCTGCTTAAGCTTTTAGAAGGCATTAACTTCACTATTGGACCTCCAATATCCACCCCTGTGATTGCTTCCTCTTTAAAACTCCAGTAGAAAATGGGATGTGGAAATGACACAAACTGTGGTTCACCTGACGTGCTACTGTGTCTAAGCATCTGTAGTACTTTAATTTCAGGTGGCAGTTAAGTACTGCCACTCACAGCCCCCACTCCTGCCCTCCCCAGAGTGGGACAAAGCAAAACTTGTGATAAAATATAATAATACTAAATATTAATTATTAATAAATAAATAATGGTAAGTCTAAAAATAATAATGACAATACTAATAAGCAATATGGCACAATTCATACCATATACATTCATATATTATAGTGCAAACAAATAATAGTAAATATAGTAAAATAATAATTCTAATAATAACAATTACTGTAATGAAAAGGACAGAGAGTTTCCCCACTGAAAGCATACTAGTACATTGAAAGAAAATACTATAATTTTCCTAAGACTGTTTCTTAAACTGTAAGGATTATTCAACAAATAAGAACTACTTTGAGGAAAGTTACAGAAACATGACAGAAACGTTTTGAACTTGTGAAAAAAGGTCAGCAGTTAAATTAAGGTTTTATGTTTTTAGTGTCATGATTTCTGTAAAAACCTCTTCTCAACTCATTTTTTCCAACTGCTACACATCACTATATTACCTGCCAACTGGAAGGTGATAAATCCATGTGAATCCTTAACCCTCCACTGATATGCAATCTTAGGGTGCTCAATGCATAAAAATCTCTTTCCTTGGAATGCTGCAGCACACACTCCCAAAATGGAGAGATTTCCACAGGTTATTTTTGTTTCTCTACATATGCATTAAATTAGTGTTCAAAGAACCGCAGCCAGCTAAGAGAGTATTAATATTATATGTATTTTTACAGCTGTATTTGTCCACTTGATCTTACAGGGCTGTGTCTGTCACCTGCAGCTGAGTCACATCAGTGACTAACACAGTTCAGATTTTCCTATTTTTTATTATTAGTAATTTCTGGTTTGAGTGTTTTTCATAAAAGTCTTTACATTTTTATACTGAAAAAAGGTAATTTCAGTATTGGTCCAGAGTTTTTAAGGCTAGATTTTGCAATAGGTCAAAATATCAGAATTTTATAAGCTTATATACATTTTCATTTTGAAATAGTGTAGACAATTGTGAAGTTTTATTATTTCACCATAAACAGTTAATATTGTCACCTGATTAAAAAAATGTATTTTCTAGAATTGATATTCTGAATCCTTCTCTAAGAACAGATCAGCCCAACATCTGACTCAGTTGTCTGGCAGTACAGCTTCACTTCAGAAGTGTTCTGAAGACTTCAACAAAGCGAATATTCACATAAGTAACATCAATGAACATTGTGTGGAGTTAAATCTTAAACAGATCAGACAGCATAATAAAACATTTTGGCAGAAACTGTTTCTTAGAATTACCTTGGAAGAAGACATGAAACAAAAACATTTCTACATTTAACCAACACCCTGGTAAAACAGGTTCTGAAATGGAGCAAATAGATAAAATTTACCCTATATGTGTTTCTGTAGTTCTGCCTTCCCCACTGAACACACATCTGGCTGCTAGGATATCATCATAGCTAATGTCTACCGGATATTTCACAGGGTAGAATGCCTGAAAAAGAGGATGATTCACCACAATCAGTAAAAGTACTTCATATTCTCTCTGTTAATAGACACTGTTGAGAAGGACGGTGCTAATATCTGAAATGACTTTTGCGTCATAATCTAATTGTGATAATACTTGGCAACATTCACTTCCAGGAGCAGAACAGCACATAACCACTGGAAACATGATAATGCAAATCTGTGGACACGTGATTTCCACTTCAGTTCCTCAGTTTGAAACAAAGATAATTAAAATTTACATTCAGAACTAAAAAGAACCCAACCAACCTGTGGTAGCTGTGGACTCTGCCTACCAATCAACGTCCATTGACCATTTCTCACTCTGTATCCACTCACTACTTTACCTATAAGATATCAATATACATGAGAAGTGAGATATACTTTAAAAAATATGTTGCAAGGTCAACATTTTTCTGTTCGGCATTTGATATTCCCATGTTACTCTTACCTAGTCTGTGTGTGTGAACTCTGTAGGCAAAAAGGTGCATTGGAGACCTTTTGTAATGGCAGGCAATGTCTGCATTGACCTCTGTGAAAATATGACAGTAATAAACAATAACAAACTGATCATTTATCAAACAGAGAAAAGTTGCATTACTGTACTTCATTCAGCATGGTTTACAAAAAGCATGCGTACAATGGACAACAAATAATTTCAAAAGATAATAGATAGTATCTTATATTTCTGCAGTGTTCATCTCAAGATATCTGCAAAGAAAAACTAATAAAATATAGTCTAGGTTACTTGAAAATTACTTAATCTGCTGACATATATATACAATTTTTCTGGCTGAAAGCCAGAACAACTTCTTTCAGTCTACACTACCATTATTTAACAAAATAAAGTAATACATTTACTTATAGACTATGTTGAGGGTTGCTTAAAATAAATACAGCTATGGTAAATAATCTAATCAGGGGAAAATTAAAATAAACTGATATAATTCTGAACTGATACAATTTACAATGAAGTCTTGATTATAAAGGCCCAGACCTAATTTAGATTTAGACAAGAGATTTTGTCCCAGAAGTGGCGTACAATGTTTACACAGTAGTACTTGTGTTAGGTGCAGTAACAGTAATTAAAGAAGAGCCTACAGAAAAATCCTGGTGCCTTTCTGAGCGATTCCACCACCCTTCCTGTTTTAACAAATTTCATGCTTCACCTAAGAGCTGTAAATTTGATTGAACATGAGGAGGAAGTTACCAGCAACTACAGAACTGTTTGCCCTTTTCCGTCACCTTTCCAGCTGAAAAATTAAGTTCCTACACTGATCAAATATTCTTTGTGATAGTGGAGGATTAATTTCGTGGGTCTTCATATTGGAGAGCAAAATATTTTTAATTTCAGTTCAAATTTTAAAATGTTTCAAGTTGCTGAATTCACTAGACAGTTGGAGTCAGCTGAGCATATGACCACCTCATAGTATTAAGGCAGCAAACTGTGAATGGAACAAATGGTGCTCTTGGTTATCTCCCTAAAAATTTGGTATAGCAGAGTACAGTCAATATCCAGCTTCCTTAAAACAGTACATCCCATCCAAAGAAAGGATTTGGTGAGCTTCCAAGATGAGGTTTAGATAAAATTCAGGATTCTGAACAGAAACAGTATGGAAACCTTTTATTACAGTTTTGGTTTTAGCATTTTGAGTTTTAACCAACTAGGATCTTTACTCCTAACATGGGAACAAAATTCTTAAATAGCAGCTCCTTACTGGTAGAAATTCATTTTTTAAAACTGAATTAGTAGAATCACAAAAGTCATGAATGACATATAAAGAAGAGTCCAAAGCAGTTTATGGCTTTTAGAGAGGAGAGGAGGAATCAAAAAAGAGGTAGGGCATTTTTTATAAAATATAAGATGAAAATAAATTAAAGAAATACTCATTATTATTTGTGCCCATTGTGTTCATACAGTATTGACTGTCTTTACTGATGTAGTCATAGGCAAACAGAATATAATCTAAAACATAACTATTCTTTTCTTCATTTGTTCCATCAGTCAAATAAATAATTTGTCCATCTACATATCAGCAAGCCTCTGTCAAATTTTCTTCCACAATAAGCAACAATAACAGATCAAATGTTGAAATTATCACTTTGTAAAATGCTAACTCACCTTTCTTGCCCGGTGGTATGACCGTGTTCACAGACATCATAAGATACATTCCTGCAATCAATGGTTGCCTGCAATGGAAAATCCAAGCTCTGATTGGATTTATGTTTTACAGAGGACCGATACACAAGTCCTCTGTAAAACATAACTGCAAGTGACTTGATATCCAATTCCATTTGATACCACTAATTTCTAAACATTGGATTACATCTGAAACAGGTCTCCTAAAAACGAAGCTGTTTCAAAGCAGTTTCCCTCTCCTTCTCTTGTTTGCTACCATTTCTAAAGCATTTTCTGCAAAGTATGTGAAACAGGACAAAGCTATCATCTGCATAATTGCTGTTCTCATCCCAGATTTCTAAATATGAAACTCTTAAACTGCATTAACCCAGTACTCATAGCACAGCTGCATCAAGTTTCTTAGCAGAAATGAAATTTTTTGCCAACGGATGACATGACTTCATAATTCTTAATATTGTGAAGTACGTATTATTTTTATTTCAAATGTTTTCAATGGGTTCCACAATTTCTACTGCAATAAAAAACAGGTAAGCATTTTTAAAAATACTCACTTTTGATGTGTCAGATGTAAAGTTACACCAGAGCAGTCCTTGTGTTTATCTGTACAAATTGTGAAAATTTCATCATTAGCAATTGAATCCCTGCAAATTACTACATATTAACAAGATTTTTCTGCTGTGTAAAAAATAACAGAAAACATTACAAGTTTTAATCTTACTGTGTGCAGTAATATTGTTATACTGTGGAAATACTACTGAAATTTGCACAAACTTGATCATATCACTTGTAGAAATCCTAATGCAAAGAAAAACTTCAGTGGATGAAAACTACTGTACTAGAAAATTTAGATCTTTATGAAGTAGCATCTGGGAAATGAAAAAGTATCATGTTTACACTAGGAGAAAAAGTAGTTTTGTTTCAAACAAATTATATTTTGATCAAAGTTAGAAAAATGAAAGGTTTGTGAAAAGCAATAATTTTAAACATTAATAATGCAGCTGCCAAAAATCCTTGTAATGAAAGTCAGCAGGTGAACCTGATATACCAATACAGAGACAGCAATTCTACTTAAAATTTGATAACCTAGAAGGTGAGAAAAAATAGCTAATTCATTTGTCAGCGCAGTGTATCATCATTGGCTGATATATTTGGCATTTTAATTTATAGACCCAGTCATCTTGACAGTTACTAAATTATAGTTGGCCGTCTGGGAGTTCAATCTTTGCTCCTTTTTAAGCAAGTTTCTTTTTCTAATGTTTATACAATAACAGCTGTAGTCAAAAGATGCATCTAACTCCAAAGTAAATAAACAGAGCATTCTGAAAAATTATTATCCAACAGTATGTTTCAGATAAGAAAGAGATCAGAGTATCTATAGTAACAAGCAGTAATTTCTGAGAGTTTTTGTTCCCATAAATAGCCATATTCCAAACTGGAAAAGCAGTGCATTTGAACAGAAAAAGGATAATAGCCAAAGTGGGACAACACATGGAAACTTGACAGAAAACCTGAAACTTGACTTAAAAACTGTCAGTTGAGTTTTTCACACACTAGCTCTTTCAGTCACCCCACATGTCACTAATAAAGGATAATACTCAGTTTGCTTTTCACCATCACTGATAGTAGAATTTACAAGAATTTGTTTTCACTATGTTCACAAAGTAGATCTGTGAATTAATGTATGTGTTACTCAACTGAAATAGCTCCTAACACAATTTCACCGTGTTCTCATAATGCTCATTATCACAGCTTCTACAAATTCTGAGTTACTCCAGCTCTGTGCATCCCAAAAAAACACTTTTGGATTTAAAAATTTGTATCAATATACCACAGTTGCACTTTTAAAAACAGCAACAAAAAAATCTAAGTCTTGATTGTACAGAGAAAAGAAAAATAAGAAAAATAAGAACAGTAGCTCCTTCATCAAGATTACTTACAAGAATCAAGAGTACCAAATCAAGAATACAAAAGTGCCAAAAAGACTAAGTTATTAGGACAAAAGAAGGGGAATGGTAAGAAAACATTCAAGAGAAAGAGAAATTAAACTCCTTTTTAATGACTTTAGAAAAAGTTCAATATATGTATATACTGTTCATCCTCATCCCTGCAGGCAGCTTCACTTACAATCACAATACCTCAGTGTTTGCTACAAAGGTCTTTGTAAAGTCTTTTCTTCCCCACTCTCCTGATTTTAAACTATTTTTTCCTTATTTATGTAGCCCAGGTGATGCTCCAGAACTCAGTTTTTATAAGTTTAATATTGTTAGAACTCTGCGCTACATGAATTTAAATGGAAATTGGAAAATGCTTGCTTCCTCTCAGAACATTATTACTTAAAGTAATAATATTAAAAATTTTAAAATTTAATCAGTCATTTTGTGTCTCTCAGTTTTGGAGCTTTTATTGAAAATAACACCATTCTCTCTTTTGAAAACAGCTCAAAATTATTCCCAACCCATCAAACTAATTTCATATTTGAAAAATTTAGTGCTTACTAGGTCATAGTCATAAAAGTAACACATAGGAGGAGGGGGAAAAAAAACCTTGAATATTATTTCTGTTTGGCATTATTAAAGTATTTTGACACAATTTGAATTTTCAGAACACGGAAAAAATGCTGACTGCATTTTCATCTCAAAAGAGCAATTTCAAAATGAACTGAAGATAGTTGGAAAGTTGCTACTAATAATTACAATTGTTATATATAAAGCAATCATCTAAATCAGTATCAGGAGAAGCACAAATGAACTTCAAGACCATTTGTAAAGAATTTGATCTGCAGTGCTGTGTTAAGAATAAAATAATGGATGGATACATTAGTCTAAAACTTTCAGGAATTCCTACAGTGCTTTATAATTCTGTTTTAGTTACATTTAGCCATAACTGAACTAAATGTTTTTCTAACAACTACACAGGGATGCTGTAACTGATGTTTCCTTGCTTCTTCTTCCTTCAGTTCACCTCTTTGAAACACTCAGAGCTTTGAACACTTCACTGAATAATGCTGACAAGTTGTGCTCTGCCTTTTGTGTTCCGTGCGAGTATAACACAACCATATTAAATATTTCCTGCCTTTTTTTACCCATATCAAACAAAGCCAATGGTGCATGTTACACTGGCTTCAGATTTTAAGGATATAATTTTTAAAAATTGTGCATGACAACATTGCAATTACCATTCAAAGTTTAACTGCCAATAAATGTTTAAATGTTTTCTAGGAGAAATATCTCCAATACTAGAAATACTCAACAGTTTTTCAAATTAAATACTCACACCTGATGTTAAGGCAAATTATGCTAAAGAGAAACATTTTCCTTCTATAAGCTGATTTTGCTAAGACTTCTGAAGCAAGCCTGACAGGCTTTCTGCTAACCTGTCTATCCAGATCTACAGTCCTGAACTCCTCAATTACAGGCATGATAATCTGCCACAGACATTGAGACTTCTAGGACTTCCTAGATACTCAAAATTTTATGGGTTTTTTACTCATAAAAACAAACACTCTTCAAAACCTACTTTCTTTGCACTCTGAGTATGGGGATTATAAATTACTGAGCACTCTGATCAAACTATTTATTCAACTTCACTACTGTGTTTCTAGTATTTCATAGGAATAGTACAGCACTCATTCATGGTGACTAGAATACTTACAAGCTCCCACTGCAACAGAGTGGCGCTTTTCATGAAGCTCCAAACCCCTTGTTATTTCAATGTCAGCCCTTGTTTTGTACCAGAATCAACAGGTACTGTCTCAGAATTAGCTTTGCTTCATTAAAGGTAAGAAGTAGCCTCAAAGGTGAGCACAACTCCTGAGCAAGGCAGTTCCAAAGCTAATGCCCATGCGGAAGTAACTTTGTACAAGTTATATTTATTGAGCAAAGACATGCAGCACAAGACATGAACTTGAGGTACTAGTAAAGAACGAGACAAATAATACTGCATTTAATATTGGTATCTAATACTGGATACATAAAACTACCTTAATTTTTTTTAATATAAGTCAAGGTGCTTGTGCTTGCCGATCTGTTCACTCATCCAATATCAATTCAGTAAAATTTATTTTTAAAAGTCTAGTATGAAATCTGGAATAAAACTGTACCTTTACTCAACTTGTGAAAAACAAAATACAAACACAGACTCCCCAGTGACATTTTCCCAACTTATTTTCCAGACAGAAAGGAGTCAATTGTTGATCCTGGTTCAATATATTTTTTTTAACAGATGAAGACCTCATAAAGGTCACAGATGACTGATTTGCTAAAGGATATAAAAATATACCACAGCCATGAATCTCTGTGAATATGAAAAGCTAATTTTATTCAAGACACTGGCTTATTCAAGAGAATGTCAAAGAGAAGCACAAAAAATCAAAATAATATTCAGAGTAATGTTCAAATGACAACATACAACTCACATTCTCATGAGGAAACAGATCTTTTTAAGACACCTACTGGCTTGGTGGCCAAAAGTAATTACTCTCCCAACCAAAAAAACCATACCCCAAGAACCCTACACCCCACTGAGAAATTATATGTTATATGCAATGTGGGTAACATAATTCTTGCAGAGCATGATAGCAGGGAGAAATAAATCTACTCTCCGTGAAAAGCTGGGGGTTAAAAAAAGAAGCTGAGAATGCAAGAATGCATTTTTTGTTGTGCAAAAAAAGAGAGAGAACAAGAAAGGAAATGAAAAAACAGCCAAAGCTGAACAAAAAAAGACTTCCTCATAAATTTGCTCCAAACATATTGACAAAAAAATTATACATTGCTTCAAACAATGCAACAGATGGACACATACAAAATGACAGAATGTGAAAACCTTCCATTTCAGAATAGCTAAAAGACCTTATCATTGATAACTTCTAAACACTTTGATTCTTGGGAACAACAATTATATTCTTATATGTGCTGGAAAGGACTAAGATAATAATATGGCAGATTAGAAACAACATTAGTCTTTGTTATACAAAGGGAAGGGAGAAAAAACCCAACATTCTAGGCATTAGAAAAGTACAATATTTTTTAAAATTCAAAGGTGCTTACATAGAATAATAAAATAAGAGCAGGATTACAACTGTACTGCATATCCCTACAGCCCAATTTCAAAGCTGACTGGCTCCCTTTACAGACCTAAAAATGGGTAGATTTACTTTAATTTGAATCAGAACTCGAAACACTTATGACTATATAAAAGGCCGACAAATTTCTGACCATTTTTTACTTGTTTACTTGTATCCACTATACGGCATAATTCCACAATAATTTTTGCTTTTACAATATAAAAAGTAAAAAAAAAAAAAAATGAAATAGAGAAATCAATATTTTTCTAAGATGGCTCTTCACACCTTTTTTTCTAGAATATATTTTTGGTTCTTCAGACTAAATTTTAATCTATTTCCTTTAGACAAGGTACAATAAGTTTTATTTTGTTATCTGAGAGTAAAGTGCATATCTAAATATGAATTCTTAGCTCAGGATTATAGGTAAGAAGGGATGGAAAGCAGAATTATTCTAATCTAATAAAATGTCCTAAACCTTCATGGTAGTGTTCAAAGATATTTAATGCATAATTTTCAACTAGTTTCACAAGTGTTTTTAAACTTCAGGAATAGCCTAAAGGGATTTTTCTGGTAATTAGATGTCTGTTGATAACTACAGGCATAAGAATAGAATCAAGGCATAAGAATACAGCCACTGAAGATTGTATGTAAGCCCATGCAGTTGTTGCAATTCAGAAGAGAGGATAAATGATGAAACATGCTCAGTTAACTTGTTATGCTTTCAGTAGTATATCAAGGATTCCAAAGCATTGTTCAGAGTTTACTAGTCTGACGTACAAGTAATTACAAATATAAAATACTTGACTTTATGTAGTAGTTATATATGCATTAGCATCCAATTTTACTTCCATCAGTTTTGGAGGGGAAAAATGCTGTAGATAAAATCATCAACTCTAGTCCTCAACTCTTCTAAAAAGAATATTTTTCATTTCATTAACTAGGTATTAAATTAATTCTGTCCAGCAAAGGGCCACAAAGATTATGAAGGAATTGGAGCATCTCTCCTGCGAGGAAAGGCTGAGAGAGCCTGTTCAGAGAGAGATGGGTCTGAAGGGAAGGTGCAAAGAAGAGGGAGCCAGACTCCTTACAGTGCTCAGCGACAGGACCAGAGGTGATGGGCACACACTGAAACACAGGGTCTTCCACTGAACATAAGGAAACTTTTTCTCTGTATGGGTGACTAAGCACTGGCAGAGGTTGCCCTGGAGTGCTTCTACCCCTGAATGTACCTGGACACAGGCCTCGACAACAGGCTGTAGGTGGCCCTGCTTGAGCAGGGAGGGCATGGGTCAGACGACTTTTAAAGTTTTGTTTCAATCTCAACCATTATGTGATTCTGTGAAACACTCAATGACGAGAATAACCATATTGCTATGCTTGAAATGAGCATTTCATCTTAACAAAAAAAATCTAAACCTAAGCCAAACAAACAACAAAAAAAAAAGACACTGTCTCCACAAGTTACATTTTTTCCAAACACAAATACTGTGACTGATTGGCTAGTGATTATTATCTACTCGCAATCTACTCAAGAAAGATGACAGGTTAACTGTGTTCATACCTGTTTGTTTCAACTTCATTAAACAAAACACTGAATTATATATGGAAACCCCAAGTTTCTCCCTAAATATAAAATTAGGGAGATATAATCTGCTTTTTGATTACTTTAAGTCATTTGCACCACAGATTTTGAAGAAAAAAATGGTGTTCACCTTTCAAATATTTATAGAGATAAATTAAGTTTATGAAGTCAAGTTAATACAAAAACTGTATTCCAAATATGCCCACTGATCTTTGCAAATGGTACTAACCGAAAATTTTTTTTCTACAGGTAAATATTTTGATGATGTAGATGATAAACTTACAGAGCAAATTTCCAAAATGCATACCTCTAAATGCACTAACATCTCCATAATGTACCTGGAGAACAAAGTATCTGCTACCCGTTTCTCCTCCAACTCTGAATCCAACACCTAAGAGAAGGAAAATGTATTGTTTTCAGAAAAAATAAAATGTAAGATGATTCACCATCACTGACAATATAAAAAATACAAATCACTTTACTGGCTAAAAGTGAAAGGGGTAGAAAATTTCAGACACCACTGAAGAAAACTTTGTCCTGAAACCCAGGAAAACCACCACCACACTGATCCCAAACAGATTATGAAGCTAGGACCATAACTTAATTATGAATAAGTATCTGCTTTAGGCAGAAAACTCTCTCAATCAAAGAACATTAATACAAATTTTTTAAAAATCCAAAATAAAAATGAAGTCTTACTATCCATATAGGATTTGGTGGAACTTTCATTTATTTCTCATACAACCTCTGCATGATATAAACTAATCAACAATAACTTACTAAGAAGACATTGAGAATGAGAAGAGAAAAAGGTCTGCAGTAAAATATTTTTAGATTTAAATTAATATTATATGCAGAAAAAATCTTGAGGAAATTATGCACCTATGTTACTTGAAGAGAGAAGCAAGTACAGGCACAAAACACAACAGAGAAGCTTGAAATAATCTGAAATAATGAAATTGCAAATCATTACCATCACGAAAAGGGACTTCTCTAAACCAATTCTACAATGAACATTTTTCAAAAGAAGCAGAAAAACAGTTCTTCATATTTCGTCACAGTAAAATGCAAAGCCACCTTATAAATGGGACTGCAGCCTCTCTGTGCACAAATGAGGAATCATTATGAATACTCCCTACAAACCTTGTATTTTTGCATAGCTTACCAACAAGAAAAGTATCAATAGCTGGGGTTTAAAAGCAAAACTTCTACATAATATTTTAAAGTACAAAACATCTACAGAATCCTCCATGTAACAAGGTTTTTTTAAACTTGACATTCTGATAACCAAATCAAATAACAATTATGTTGGGAAGGGTGGATTACTAAAAAATAGCATTTTCATGATACTGCCCCTGGCTATGAAAATGGGAAGTAAACTATGAAATAAAAAAAATACTTAGAATTCATGATATTTTCAGATCAAGGCTGTACATATGATAGGTATTTCTAAGACTCTCAGTGGTTATTACAAAGAAGTACTTCACCCTGTTTTCCAGACATAGCACTCCAAGTAGCTTAAAATTCAGTAGGGTTGTCTATTATACAAGAAAATGGGTATACAAGCATGCTGCTCAACTGCATCAAAGCATTAAAAATTAAAAACACATTAAATTGCCAACACATACTTTGAACAGGAAAAATCCAATGTTTCAATTGAATTTGTTTGTGCTTTCCCAAACAAACAAAAGTATTTTAATGTAGTTTGTGTGCTACTGAAAGATACATAAATGGTAACCTTCTAGTAACATACAGTAGGAAATGCAAGACTAATGCTATATAAAAATAAAAAGTACATTATGATATTTATCTCTGTCTTTTTTACCCCTGTAGAAATCCATAAATGTATAGCAAACAGAATGGCAAAACCCCACAAGTATATTAGCTAGCATAACATATTTCGTAGTTAATTAGGTTGATATTTATACAATTTCTATCAATTAGACACAATAAAAATATTACAGGATGTTCTCAGATATGCCAGGTTCTTACTTTCATGTCCTCCTTTTTCCCCTGCCCCTGCACACAAGAACTGCATATTAAAGGGCCAATACCTTTGGGCAGCCTAGTGGGTGGAGCATTTCTTGCCCAAGCATACAAAATGTTAGATTTATCTTTGCATGTTCCTTCATCACAGTCCCTAAAAATAGGAGGAAAGAAAAGGGAAAATAATTTTTAAAGTTTTGAAATCAGAAAACAGCAGGTGAGTTACATGCAAAATCACTAATTTTAAGATCTATGAGGATTTTTTTTTGAATGTATGCTGATTAAACACAGTTATTTTAATGCAGATTGCTTTCACAGATACTGGTATATGTTCCACTTACCTATATTTCCCTCCCTGTGCATTAAGGCAGTGTTAGACAGTTCTGATGGGCCCTGTCAGCCTATTAATCAGTGATGGAAAAAGTGAAGGAACACTGTATGGTAATGAACTGTATGAAAATCTCTAGCATTATTACCTCAAGTGATGCAAAATGACAATGGCTGCCACATTTTCACAGAGGAACAGGACTCATGCACAAAGCAGAAAAAAACCCCCACAAAACATAAAATTGATTATTTAAAATCAATTTAAAAATCATTGTCAAAAAAAGTGTCGGAAAGCTGTATACGAACCCAAAGACTGAAGGCACTCATGCCCTGTACTTAAGGTGAGCTCATTGCTTTAAGTTAATTCTCATTCTACTGCACGATTTCTTGTTTTTCAAAACAGAAAAATCACACATACGCATACACACACACACACAAAAGAAACAATCACCAAAAAAATCCTGAACAAACAATCACCAAAAAAATGCAAAACAAAAACCCAAGGGAAAACAAAAAGAAAAACGAAGGGCTTGCCAAGTTAACAGGCCAGAAACAGGTCACAAATATTCACAGTAACAGAGAGCTTGAGCTGTCCCTAGCTCCTGCAGCTAGCACCATGCAGGTGACACTGAGGGCGAAGAATGAAAGACTCTCGAAGCCTGGTAAATTCTAGATACCTTAAATCTGCAAGAACTGGTAAACCTGAGTCGGAGACACCACCAAGTCTCAATTGCCAGACAGAGTCGTACAGAAAGCACAATGTACCTGGACCTCATCCAAGAAAGCACGAACTGCCATACGTGGGTGTAGGCTGCATGATGATACACACGGATAATCAAGGAAGGGACCCTAAGGAACTTTCCGAACACCCACCTAGAATACACTTCTCCCTCTTTATCCTGAATTAGGGAAAAGGTTTATTTACAGGGTGGATTTGTACCTTCTTCAAATGGCAAAACATCCATGGCCCTGAGCACAGAGTGTAGAAGGTGTGCAGCACACACAGGTATGACTTTTGGAAAGCTTCACCCTGAAACTATGCAGATTACATCAACAGACTCAAGCCAGATGCAAGAAGGTTGGCATCTATGCCAGCGTTTCCTTCCAAACCAAAATGGTACAGGCTCTGCTGTGTTTATCACTGCCTGTAAAATGATACTTGGGAAAACATTTGCATATGTGAGACATGGTTTCAGTCACCTGAAATTGTGGGGAAAAAAGAGTGCCACACAGTGTGAGGAAGAGTATAAACACATGTGGTGTTGTGTCTGTATAAGTTGGACCGTTCTGCTCCCCCTATCATGCAATGGTTCTGCCCTGGCTCTCTCTTCCCTCCCTTGTGCTGCCAGGTATCCCAACTCCTCCCCAGTTCCCTTGGAGACTAATGTACCCGTTCTCAAAATCTGGAATTGAGTGGGGTAGGAGAGAGGTTACTGACTGCTTCTTGGATCTTTGTGTTTTTTGCAAACTCTCCTGGGATTCCCAAAGGCATTCTCTCCAGTCCTGGGTAAGCTCAAGAGCTCTTTTCATTAATGGCACTGGGGTTTTGATTGATTACCTAGACTGAAAGTAAAATATTTCACTATGTCAGCAAGACCAGTATTTGGCTATGCCTTTAGCACATTTGCATTGGTTATGGTAACAAATAACTTCTTTTATTTCTTTCTTTATTACACTGCACTCCTGAATACTAATCAATACTTTAAAAGGGCAATTGAGGTGATTGAGTAAGACAAATAACCATTTTTAGCTCTTGAATGTTGCAGAATATTCTGGGGCAGTGTTCATGGTAAGAAACTACACCTAAAAATACAATTCTTTCTCCTGTTGTAGAAAGAACTCTCCCTCATGCAGTGAAATACAAGTCCTTCACTGAACTAGTCATGACATCTTTTGCAACCTCTACTAAACACCTGTACTGAACTATTGATGTCAAAGACATTTAAGCCCATTCTTTCCTGCCAACAGAAACAACCAAGTGGCCATCTATGACCTGCACTTATACATTTGTTTACATAAGTAATTAAAGTTGCCCTGCCTGATCTCAAAATAATGGCTTTATCTATGAATCAGCTCATTCACAAGAGATTATTTCAGTGTTAGGTTTGATGAAGCACAAGCCCTGTCTTGCCAGGAGACTCACAAGTTCTGAATAATTCAACAGTTTCTTTTAAAGCATTCAAGTGCATTCCTGATTATCTACAGAGAATCTGAACTTTTATCAATCAGTTCAGGCATGTTACATCAATTTCAACACAGTCTGCCAGCTCAGGCAAAACTTATCATTGTGGCTGAACTGTTTTTAGATCAATTATGATACAGGAATAGAAGCAGCTATGCTTTTTTTTTTTTTTTTAATGCACTGAGCAACACCTGAGGCAATGAGCCCTGGGAAACAATTTTTTTTTTCCTGTGGAAAGCCCTGTGTATTTCAAGAAGGGAGAACAACCTTTAGCATTTGTTCAGATAAAGATTCTACCACCCTGCAGTGAATGTTGAAACCAGCACACGTTCCATACAACTTGAAAGCCTTTTGAAAGGCCAGGGACATTTGCAAGAATAGTGTCAAATCATCAGAAAAGGCAGCAGGCAAGATGGGCATACAAATTTTGGCTTAGTACTGCTATGGCCAAAGGGCAGCTAATCCCAACAGAGTCATCTGGATGCTTCTCATTCCTCTCCACTCAAAACTGGCCTGAATAAAACTTCACATCTCAGCAAAACTAATTTGGTCTTCCATTCTGAATGTTTCTAACAGCCTATTTTTCCATAATACAACTAATCCACATCATTACGGTAAAGAAAAATTTTGACTTGAAAAACCATATGTAACTAATATTGCCAGAAATTTGAAAAAGAAACTAGAAGAAAAAAATCTATGTGGCATGCCTAATTGAATCTAAGCTGGCTCTGTAAAAATTTTAAGCATCTAAAAAGCAAGGAGAGGATCCCTGCTAAACAAGTCTTACAGTGGTCTGCTCAAACAACTGTTCCTTCCCGACTAGATGGAAGAGCAAGGGAAGTCATCATTTGCTAGCCTTCTGGTAACTAAAGGAACAGCAAATAACCACACAAAATAAACAACAATGAGGACCAGTAACACACAGTCACCAGAATGACTTTAACAAAATTAGGGTAGAAATTTCTAGCACTCTTTAGCCTATTTTATGTAGAAAAGACATGATCATGTTTCTAGCCTTGCAAATAACTGCGGGTAGAGCAAGATAAAAAGCTGCAAAAACAGGAATATGAAATGATGAGAGAGTGAGTGAAGAGCTTTAATTTTGAAAATGCAAAGCAATAGAAAAGAAAATACACATAAAAATAGAAAGATCTAATCAAAAGCTGCATATGAAAAATTGAAAATAGCAGATTTAAACACAACACTAACATATTTGGCCTGGCTAAGATGGAGTTAATTTTCCCCACAGCAACCCTCCTGGTGCTGAGATTTGAATGAGTAGCAAGAAAGGTGTTAATAACACATCAGTGTTTGGGAAAGATCTTAGGAGAGGTCACAGCCAGGCTGGCTGACCCAAACTGACCAAAGAAATGTTCCGTACCACATTATACCCACTCAACAATCAAAGGTAATAGAAAGGAAGACAAGGAGGGTAGGGACACACAAACACAAACACACATTTGTTATTTATGACATTTGTCTTTCAGAGCAACCATTACTTGTGCTTGGAAGTGGCTTGGTGATGAAAGAAGAGAATAAAATATTTTGTTTTCCTCCACTTCTGCACAACATTTGCTTTTGCTTTATTAAACTGCCTTTGCTTTGACTCATGAGTTTCTTTCCATCCTGAGGAGTGGAGGGATAGAGCAGCTTGGTGGGAATCTGATGTCCAGCAAAGCTCAATCCATCCTAACTAAGTAAGTATCTTGTAATTTGACAGGTAAGTCAATCAAGAACAAAAACATTAGCTGCCACACCCCAAAGGCTGTCATTAGTGATTCTTCCGCTGGGAGAGTGAAAGTACAACTAGGGAGCTCAAACTACCTGAACTCTAGACTCAAAACAGGGATTTCAGTCTGATTCAGTTTTGAAAAACTTTGGGTTTTGGCTTTAGATCCATCTCTGCTACAACCTCAGAACATCAGTTAGTTGTGAAATAGGCACTGACTCGTAACTTCTTCTCAACACAAGCTCCTGATCAACCTGTTAAAACATAATTCTATCATGTACAAATTATTCCAAGGCTCTATTAAAATTACTTCCAGAAATATGAAAACAGCACTAGCTCCAAGTACAATCTACATAGTTTTAAATACCATACTTACCTGTTTTTAAAAGGTCAGAATGGAAAAGTTTTATGTTGGCATATTGCTCACATTAAAGTATTCAAGTATATTCTATCATTTGAGATACAATAAAAAAGAGCACAGAAAAACTGTGGGGAAAAGAAATTTCAAGAATTTTCTGCAGGGAAAAGAAATGAATAGAAATTCTATGCTTTCAATTTTATTTTGGTGTAAACTTCTTAGGCATCACAACTGTGCAAGATTACATTTACAATATTACAACTATTGGTTGCTAAGTAAACAGAGATAAGATTTTTGAGGAAAATGTGTTGCGTATGTTTAAAATACTAATCAAATAATCTTCCCAAAAACAGGCATTCAGAATGTGTTGGGGTATTTTTCCTGAAATTATATTTACTATACTGTTAGTTCTAAATTCGAGGTCTAGTATCTAGATAAATTATGATTACACAACTCTATCAGAACATCTATATTAAAACTGTTCTACAGTTCAGAATAATCAGCAAAAATCCTCATCTGCTCTTGCATGAAAACTTAGAGAAACCTTGCAACATTACTGGATAGATGATTAATTTCCACCCACCTTCATGTTCTCTTCACATTGCCTCCACAAACCTATTTTACTGGCATTGGGTGTTTCCCTCTGCTCTCACTGCTTAGGCATTTTGAAGTGCAAGTCAACTACCAAATCACTTGATAATCAACTTCAGTTTATCCTTCGTTCAGTTTCATTCTCATCAACCTGCTAAATGACTTCATACAGAGAAAGGCAGCCAACTATAGTTTGAAGATTAGATTTCTTGGTATTTAATGACACTCTCTTTACTATAGCTTCTGCCTCCTTCTTTAAGACAGTCAATTAGTCATGAAGAATATGGAGGAGTTAGTTAAAAAAAACCAAACACTTTAGGTGGGGAAAGACTAGACTGTTATTAATTTCTTCTTAATTTCAAATTTTCCTACTTTCCAAGAGATTCTGACACTGGAAGAGGTTTAAGCAATTAACACTGAAAAAGAATTGGTTAATAACAAAAGTAAGATGCAGCTCTTACCAGTAATTTTCAGTAGAGGAAGGTTCATTACATCCAAAGAGTAACATGTGATGCACTGTGTCCATGCTGGCATGAGGCTTAAAGTCAACTGAAAAAAAATATAGCAAAACAAATAAGCTATCTAATCTCACCATAAGTTACATAACCAAGATAATCTTGTGCCATTTTCCCCTGTAATACTACAAATAAGGCAGGTATACCCCCACCCATTTATTGCATTCCACTTACACACGTTCCTTAAATTTTCACTCAACAGCCTTCCTTCTAAGCTAAAACACTGTACCTCATTTATTTATTGAAAAAAAAAAGAAACTACGTTCCTAATGAAAACCATTAACCATAACTCCCACAGAAGTTAAATATGATATTAAGTTAATATATCACTGTATCTCAAACCACAAAATTTTGCTGTCACCAGTCTAATTGCAATCTACCTTTGAAATCTGCACTTGTGACTTAATAACACTCTTCTAATTCTTTTGCACTTTATAAAAATTACAAACAAGCAGTAAGTTACAGTTAAGAGCAACTAAATCTTATGTATTAGTAATATCTTCTTCCAGTATTCTACCTGGCTTACATTTTCCCTGCATCTTTCTTGGGACAACAGTTCCAAGAAAGGATTGAGTCTCACTAATACATCAAATTTTTTGGAATGATAACCAAGATTTGTTTAAAGTCAGCATGATCTCACTGCCCAAATATTTCTCATTATTATAAACTTGGATGTGAAAGTTCACCTCTTGTTCACCTCTAAAATGTCTGGTCTTTAAACTATGCCACAGATAAAACACTGGTTTGACTTTGCAAGTACCTGTGATCCTGTTTAGCAAAGTAAAAATTTTATCAACATCATGGGAGTAATATTGACCATGAATATATAATGATGGCATTTCTAAAAGCATTCTACATTCTTTTATTACTACAGAAAAAATATGCCGTTGCAGGGAATGCAATGGTTTTTAACCTTGGAGTACAGCAGAAATTCTGAAGACAAGTTACTCCAGCCCCTACATGCACACAGACAGTGAGAAGTCTCTAATTAATTGTCTTTTAGCTATTAACAGGGAACATGGCGAAGCTGCAAACCAGTGAAACAATATTCTGCTCCTGAGGTTTATGGCACTACCTGCACTAAGAAATCAGTATTTTAACAGAGAGCTGAGGCAGAGTTCCTGAAATGAATGATGATGTGGGTTATTGTCCCAGTTTCACAGGGGAAAAATATCAAATAGCTTTTAACCCAATTTCTGAAGCTGAGCTCTGTCCTGGAAAGTAAGGAAAACCAGCCAACAGTTAAAACACGTAAGTCAAGTTTTAGCTTGAAGAGAGGTGGTCAGACTGTAAGGAAATGAGCATGCCACAGCTGAGGGCTTGGTTTGGGAAATAAGAGATGTACCTATATGCCTTGAGAAGGTACTTTGAGTGATATATATGAACTAAGAACTACTAAAGTTGCCAGCATGAACAAAGTCCAAAGACAACCCAACATCTTTATTTTTCTACAAGCAAATTCTACTTTGTAGTGAAATTATGGTTTAGCTTGCATGACAGAGGCAACATGTCATTCTGTGGAATTCCTACCTTTTCAGATGTTTTGGGTGTTTTAAGCTGCTGTTATCAATTGAGAGATTAAATTTCTGAAGAGGTTTATGAGCAGTTCACACGTGAAATTTCATTAACTTTATTGTCAAAGTTAATACATGTAAAAAATGTGCTGTAAGAACCACTTATAAAGGCAGCCTTCAATAAAGGTAAAATTGAAGGTTAGGCCTGCTAGCTACTAAAGCCACCACCTGTCCTGCTGCTTAATACTGTCTCTGTTTCTTTTTATTTTTCTACCACTCTCCTATTTTAAGTATTTATTCTAATGAGTATTTCAGAAAGTCTTTATTCGCTCCACATAGTGGCTATTACAATGATGTCCTAGAGCACAGACAGAACCTTCAAGCACTCGTAGAAAACTTACTACAAATACCTGATTAAATGCTATTCCTACCAAGAGAAAATGATGCACCAGACCTAACGAAGCAAGATCAGATTTCTGGCTTGCACTATTTTAGCTGATATACCTCATCATTGCTTAAGGAAGCACTGAAAAACCTCACAGTCAGTCTATGAGCTTAAGACAGCTTTGTGTAGGTGGTTACAGGATGATTCCTGTACAGCTATTTTCTTAGCAGCACACCCAGGAATATAACTTTCCAAAGAGAAGGTTAAAAGAAACAAACAAAAAAATCCAACTAAAAATCCTGTGTTGCAAAAGCCATACAGATTAATGTGTTAACCTGCCACAGAATGA
Organism: Calcarius lapponicus; assembly: GCA_039654755.1. Taxonomy (NCBI): domain Eukaryota; kingdom Metazoa; phylum Chordata; class Aves; order Passeriformes; family Fringillidae; genus Calcarius; species Calcarius lapponicus. The sequence continues at coordinate 64,727,172 of CM077481.1, read as the reverse complement.
GAAAGTGGCCAGGAGGGACCTTAAAGATCATCTCATTTCAACCACCTTGCCATGAGATGCACACCTTCCACTATGCCAGGTTTCTAAGATCTCCATCCAATGTGGCCTTCATCCCTGTCCCCCCCAGTGATGGGGCAACCAAAGCTTCTCTGGGTAACCTGTGCCTGGGTCCCTCACAGTAAACAATTTTCTTCTAACAGCTAATTGGAACGTACTGTCTTTCCTTTCCTCTTTGTCTTGTCACTCCATGTTCTTTTTAAAAGTTTCTCCCCATTCTTCTTGTGGGCTGAAGGCCACAATTAGGTCACCCAGAAGTCTTCTCCTGAACAATTGTCTCAGCCTTTCCCCATGGCAGAGGTGCTCCATCTTTCAGATCATCTTTGTGTCCCTGCTCTGCACTTGCTGCAACATTCCAGCACTCCCTGTGCTGGGAACTGTCACTACCAAAGGCTTAAGAAATAATGAACAGCAGTCCTATTTTCCTAGCTGACAGCCTCCATGTTTTACAGTAATGAACAGAATATTACCCAGTAGTAATTTTTTTTAATGCATGGAGAGGTGATAGAAATGATTACGAAAATAACAGCAGCAGCTTTTGTATACATACTGAATTGAAGTCTGACTTAATTTCTTGATCAAATACTTCTTAGAACTCCAAACTCCAATAGAAACAGGAATGAACAGAACATGACATCAGTTTAATCTTAACAGTGTGTACTTAAGCTATGTATTTAAAAAAATAACTTCTAATAAGTTAATGTTTACAAACAACAATTCCATTAAGTAAAGTTGATAGTTTTTTTTTAATATTAATGTCTTCTCTATCACAGAATTAACTTTAAAGAAATTTATCAAGAATTCAGTGTCTGGAGTCTGGCAAATTAGGGAGACATCAGAGGCCTCCAGTACAGTGACGACATCATTACTTGGCAATAGAAAAGTTTATACATCTCATAACAGAGTAACAAACTTAGAGCTTCTTAGAGTCCTTTATGGATGAAACGTAACAAACCATCTAATCACTTCAATGTCTGTTGCTGAATACAGAAGGCTCAATTTCATTTCTACAGCCCAATCTGACAGGGACCTATCATGAGTCAGTAAGAAAAAGACATTTATTTACTGGTCACTCATGTAAATGAATATAAGCAGGTGAAGGTGAGAGTGAAGTTTTTTGGCTGAGAACTCAGACTAAATTTTTGTGAGTCTGTGGAGCATTTAGGTCTCTCTACAGTTTAGTTATGAAAAACTGATTTTTACCAATGCCCACACCATTAAAGATTCAACTGAGTTTCTGGTTTAGCTATTTATTAACAAACATTATTCAAACACGATGCAGAAGAAGAAAACAACGATACATTTTAAAAATAAAACTGGAGTAGTACTATCTTGGAAAATCACATATTAATCTCACTCACTAATAGCAACATATTTATCTCACAGCCATTTCACTTCCCAGGAGCAAAGGGTATGTTCCTAACATAAACCTAAATGTACACCAACCCACCTCACAAAAAAATATTCTCCTTAATCAAATTTGTCAGTATTTATGGCCATTTAGGACAGAGGAACAACTGGTTCAAACAGAAATCTCAGCCCTGATAGTCCAATCTTCCACTAAAGAACCTAATACAGAAAACAGCATCAGCAAAATTATACAGATGCATGCCTGAAAAAGATCCATAGGGCAAAATCTGCTCTAATTCTCCTTCCAGCTGGCAACATTTCATTAAGTAAGTATGATCGATTCCTTCCCCTGATAATGTCTGAGAACTGACTCTGAACAAGTTTGTGAATTCTGGTACAGCATCCCTCCAGTTTTGAAGTACAAAGTTATACCCACTGTCCCTGTGCAAGCATGAATGTTTACTGGTTTCCTTCAAGGAAACAGCAAAGCTGAAGTCTGAATTCAAAGTCCTTATATACAAATTTTATAAAAATACTGAAAAAAAGGTTACAAAAAATTTTTCAATTCAATAATAAATGTAGTACTGCCCACATACAACACTAAAGAAGCAGCTCTCTGTGCCAAGGGTCTTATATTTCACCAACATGCAACAAAAATATCTTGCTGCAGGTTCCATTATAGAACCTTCTCTTCCAAAATGTCTTGGAGGAAGGAAGTAACAAGAGTAAAAATAGGAAGGCAAAGGTAAAAAAAGAAATGAATTAGCAAGTCTTGATGAAACTGTTATGACAATTGGTCTTAAAAATGTCTCTTTAAACCATAAAATGAAACAAAGCACAAGGCATTTACTTAGCAAATAAATTTAACTGAAGGCAGAATATGTAGCTTTACCATCAAAATGTCTTAGGAATCCAGTTTATTGTTTCAGTTATGTGTATTCACACATCCTCATGTTGAAGCTCTACAGAACACACAGTCTTCTCAACACCATTAAACAGCAACCCAGTTACAGTTCATATGCTAGTTTTCAGTTGTTTTTGTCACAAAGCAAAACAGCATGTTTTAAGGAAAGTTAATTACACCATTTATTGGCAATGCAATGAAGGCAGATCCAACTTAAACCATAAAAAATATAGATTCTGTCCTTTAAAAAAGATTAAACATTGTCTGTGTGCCAATCTTCTGTACTTATTTAAGCAACACAAAATACATGTATGCAAGTTAATAGTTTTCTATGTAGATATTTTATAAGGTAGGTCATTCTACATTCTTTCTGCTCTCTACAGCTTGATATGATTGAGTCTACGCTTTCTAATGATCATTTAACTTCCATGGATTATGAAGACACCAATCTGAGCCTTTTCCATGAGGAACACCTTCCAGTGAAGCAAAATGGAATGATCACATACTTCAGACTGACCATATGTCTATTCATTTCCACCATATGTGGAAGTGACAAAAGACGGAAAAACCAAAAATTTTCTTCTAATTTTAAAGCATACAAAAATCAATCACATATATATATATATATATATATACACACACATGTATACATATGTATATATATATTTGTTTGTTTGTAAGGAATGCTATCATGGGAATACTTCAAGTTCACACAGACTTTTTTTTTACAGATTGCTCATCAAGTTCCTCCTGCTCTTCAAAGCTCTACAAGACAACCAGAATGGTTTCTCTGTCCAAAGACCTTATTCTACTTTGTAATGAAGGGTACTCAGGAACAGTGATCACTGGAAAGGTGACCAAATCCTGTAAAAATCAGATGAAGAATATATAAAATTTCAGGTCTGCAGAAAAAAATAAATTGGGTTGCATTGCATGATTTGCACTGAGACTTTGCATAACTTTTAAGCAAATCCTTTTCAGTAGGTCCTTTTAAGCATCAAAAGAAGTTTATGTTCCTTTAACACAAGCAACAGAACTAGATGTGCAGCAATCTAACGATGAATTAAACTATGGAATTTTTCAACTCAGTGACACACTAAATAAAAGCTGCTTAAGGAGGAAGTTAGAAGTATTGCCTTTCTATGAATCAACAAAAGCAGAAGAGTCTATTGCACACAGCACAGGAAGCATAATTTATTTGAGAGTGAACACTCACTCCCCTCCTTCTATGCTCATTTTTCCTCCTGGGGTCATACTCACAACCAAAATGTGAAGTCAGATTCCAACCTCTTTAGAAAACAGATATATAGAGAAAGCACTGAAAAAAATTTGATCATTTTTCTTAGTTACTTTAATACAACATGAAAATCAAAAAACAATATTCTATCTTCTGAGGGATTTCCACAAGAAAATCCACATGGAACAACAACCTCATAATACTGTACATCAAAAACTACACTGGATTCCCACCATGCTTTTATTAAGCACAGGTATCCTAAAATACAACAGAAGTGTAAAGAAAGACAAATATTGTTTCCTTTTGAACAGTTTATAGCATATTCTGAAAGCAAAACTATCTTCAGCCAAACCAATAAGCCTCCTCTCTATCTGAACGACTGTATGATCATGGCAAAGCACAATAAAATTTTAACTACTGCAAAGATTTTCTGAACAGATGGTGTTCTTCTGCTGATTTATATGATGACAGCATTTGTAACACATTACAGTATTTCCATCTACTTGTCAGCCATCTTATTCATGCCATGCCATAAAAAAAAAAAAAGAGGGATTTTACTTTCTCCTCCAAGTAAAATCTTTCTGCAGCCAACACTGACTGCAAGTACATAGGATTTCCAACCTAAAGGAGGTAAACAAACAGTCTGCTCAGCAATGCAGAATCAAGTATCCAGACAGAGACATAAAGCCAGTAATTTGCAAATGGACTGTTTGGGCCTGACTGCCAGAGGCATCTGCATGCAGCTCCTTAACTGCTATTACTCCTGAATCTCCTCAGATACAGTTTTATCTTGACTCTAAGTAACTCCCTCTAGTTTGTTTCTGCATTAGACATGACAAATGCATTTTGGAAACTCTGACATCCAAAGATTAAGTTAATATGAGTCAAAGAAAAAAAGGAAATGTTGAGGTTCTTCAAAATGGCTTGCTTAAGTTCTTTCAGTTAACCAATACTCACCTACATAGACTTCATCATCCACTGGCAGGGGTACTGACATGCAGAGGTAGGTATCAGACTGTTAAAAGAAAAGAGAACAGAAATTACCTTTACATTGGGAAAATTTAGAATTTAAAGAATAGAAACAAAGCATCAAGATTCCCTCCACTTTCTGAAAATGAATGTGGGAATACTGAACAAATGAATATATACAATAGGACCATCTAGAAAAAATATCATGTATTTACTGAGATACTTGGGCAAATACGATGTATGTTATCTGGTTTACTATTGTAAGAAATAAATTCATTGCCACAGTTTATTTACATCTAACAGATATCAGTCTGTAAGGTTATCAAAGCAGCTATTAGGTTGGTAGGTACACTATTAACTATTTTAAACCTCTTTTTTCTTAATTTTTTTCCACCTTCTAAGGCTGTCTAGGAAAGGATATATATCATCTAGTGGAATTTCACTACACACATGAATTCAAAATCTGACAGGCCTTCACTTTAGTAAGGACATCTAAACAGATAAAGATAAAATTCCTGTTATGAATAACTTCAAACTTAATTTAAAAGAAGACTCTGTGGACAGGTGTAAACAATTAAATGCAACTGAGAAGGAAGGTAAAATGATGATAACAATATGTGATTACACAGAGCAGTATTTGCACAGATAAGAAACCATTTTTGGTGTTTTTGCTAGAAAATGGGAAGGATGAACAGAGGTTAACTGATACAATTGATATGAATGCCTTTGTGCACTGTGATTACATGCATTTACCCTGCTAAAATACTAAAGCCTTCTAGAAATAGACAAGGAAATATTATGTGTTTTTTATTTAACTGGGGTTAAGAAGATTAAAAAAAAAAAAGCACAACCTAATTTAGGACTTTATATTCAAACTTTGAAAGCCAACAGCAGCAATGCTTCACAGTGCAGTAGAAATTAAGCAGTTTTCAATTAATGTTCATGTGCAGTACCTGTGCCAAAAAAATGCACAACTCATATGGTATACATAGAAAACTCCTAAGTCATGTAAGGGCTTGGCTGACATTCATGCACCCATAGAACAACTGCAGTTATGAACTGTAAGACAAATCCTGGCACTCCCACTCCTTCAACATGCCCAGTAACTCATTTAAAAAATGCAGAGTTTTTGGCAACCTTTCCCCCAGACTTGACATTACAACACACAAAGAGAAGAGTTTTTTTAATAGGAATCTGAGTTCACTGATCTCTTTGTACGTGTTTCCTAGCTGTTCAACAGATGGCTCCTTAGGTAAAATCAGTAACTCATAATTTTAAATGTGCACCTGGGTGAACTAAGAGTACTTTTCACTCTTTTTGATGGAGAAGTTTACTTTACTGCAATAATACAGAATATTTTACTGCAAAGAAGATCCAACACAAACCATATTTCTGTTTTGCACTTACAGAAATAACACCTCTTGCTTTAAATTACATGTTCCAGATGGGTTTTCCCCAATAACTTGAAAATCTCATTTTCTCTTCACTCCTTTAAAAACTGCTATCTGCAACAATGAGTCATCAACTACTGCACCACAACACACTGCTCTTTTCAAGCATCTGCAGCCCTTTAAAAGAAATGCAGGCCTCCTAATGATACATATAATTCTCTGCAATGGCTTACTGCAAAAAGAAAAAAAAAAATCATTCTTTAATGATTCTTGCTTAATGAAATTAGATGTGAATGTGACAGTGGAATCTCAATATTTTATGTGTATCTTAATGTTAAGTTTAAAAATCTTAATTGTCTTCACTTTTACTCAGTTCAGCAGAATATAATACACTTCATACCTTAAAGAGTATAAAATTGTAACTTGTTTGTAATAGCTTTCATGGAGTATTTAGAGAGTTAAAAATACTGGGTCAGAAGTACTACCCCTTTTAAAAAGCTTTTTGGTTGTTTTCTCTCAGCTTGCTGAAACTGCAGCAACATACAGTTTAATGTAATTAGATTCACTGATGCATCATCTGAGATTTGGTGTAAACTGCAACTGCATATCTTACTAGCCTAGAAATATTTCACATTATAAAACTTCAACAATTCAGTTTATGAAACCAACATTTTACAATTAAAATTAATTCAAGGAAGAGATTTTTCTCTCATTTGAGGCTACTTGTTTGTTGCCTACTTTTCTCTGAGAAGAACATATGGATATGTACTTATAAAAGTTACCCTGATTTTTTTGTTCACTTTAATGAGTGATTTTGTGGGGAAGGCTTTGTTGTCCTAGCTTACTGAAAGAAGAGAAAGAGGGAAAACCTGCAGTTCTCTCACCTGCTTAGGTGTCACTGCAGGCATACGAATGTCCAGTGCAAAATCTGATAGACCAAAGGAAATCACTGGCTGGTCACTTCCAAGGCATTCATTGGGAAGAGATGTGCCAATATCTTTATATCTGAAAAAGAAGGAAGAAAGATTTTTTTTTCAAGTATTGATTTCTGTTATGTCTTTTTAAAAGAAGAGTCTTTACAGAGCTAGAAAAGAAGTTAGACAATGCTGAGTAGTTCCAGGAGCGATCTGAAAATTTCACTCCATCACAGGCTGAGGAAAGCATCTTAGTTATGCAGTACTTACTGAAGTAGTTACTGATCTGAGTAATAAGATAATTAGTTTGGAAAATGTTAGCTGAACACGTAACCTATTATCTCGTCCTAAAATTGTCAGAGGCACATCCAGACAGAGAATTAGTTCACTACATTATGTTGAGTACTATTCATAATTCACAACAGTTTTAGGGGGGTTTTGAGACCATGATTTATAATTCTATATAGATTAAACTTAAATTACATGCAAAGGGGCAACTTTTAATTCAAACACTGTGGCATTAACAGCAATTTCTGTGCTACTACAAGTAGCAAAGTAAAACAGAAAACTTGGCAAAAATCAAGCAAATATCAAATTCTGTATTGAATGCAATGTATAAATTAATTGTAAAAAAAAAAAAAAGGTAGATCACTATAAAGAACTGAATGGTAAGACAAGAGAAACATTGATGCAACACTGATACAAGTTTTGGCTATGTATATACATCTATACAGTGACATGGTACCCAACCTCAGTAACAGTAAAATCTTTTTTTTTCAGGAGCTAAAAGGCTGCTTCTCTTGTCCACACTACATTGAAGTTTACCTATGCAATTTTGAATTCAAACCACCCCTACATTTCTCAGGACTGTTCACCTTATTTGATGTTTTCTTGTTAAAACATTATCTTATCCCGCAAGCTAATCCAGCATCTGAAATACATTTACTCTCTGTGTAGCCTCAAATATAGCTGTAGTGTTAACTAAAAAAGTTGTATTAATTGCCATTTTATCCTTTTATCTAATGAGCAATGCTATAAATAAAACATGAATTCTGTTTTCAGTATGACAACAGTGCCATTTCAAATTGCAGAAAGAAAATTCTGTGCAATGATCAACACTAAACAAATACCATAACACATTTTTATCTAAGACATGCTTTTTCACACTTTTGTAATATTTTGACTGCATGCATTTAACACATAGTATTTTCTTGCATAACCCACCTCTTGAAGACTGAAAGTGGGCTTCTGAAACCCAAACAGATGTTTTGAAACAGAAGAAGCAGTATTAGGTTGCTAACAAAGCCAGCCATGTCCACCCTGCTATTTCTGGCCTGATTAGGCAAGCAGAAAAAGGGCAGTGCAGTTCTATCAGCTGTGATCTCGACAATCAGGTAGCAGCAGCAGAAGTATCATTTCACTACTTCATTATTATGTTCTCTGCAGGCATCCTCCAGCTTCTGACAGACCATCTGTCTTGGAAGGCAATGCACTGTAAATCAGGAAGGTGGATGCTACTATGTTGTCTGTTTTATTAGCTATAAAATGCTATTGCAGAATCTTCCCTTGCAGATAGATGATGCTGTACTTCTGTTCACTTAAGGAGCTGAAAAGGACCAGCACTCCTGTTCTGCTCAGGTTGTGCAGCTAAATCTGCATGTTTCTTATCAATCCACAGCACTGGAGACTTCAAGTGGCATCACAGAAACCAGCATCAGTCATCCTTCAGAACCTGTAAAAATAGAAGGAGCTTAAGGATGACTAACGCATTAGAGTATTGGTTCTCAGCAAATCACTGTTGAGGTATTTTAATACATTAATAGGTTTTTTCACGAGCTTTAGCCCAACCCAGCAAAGATTGCATTGGTTCTCTTGAGTCCTTCTTTTCCTACCCTTCCCTGCATATAAAGGATCAGAAAGAGACACATTTCATTTTGATACACCAAATGTACTCTCAAACATATTTTACATGATGGGAAGAAATATGAAAACCTCCTCAATATATAAAATGCAAACTATGGAGTATTTCACATATGCAAACACTAGTATAATGTGTTCTAAAAGCAAGGGGGAAAAAAAGCATCAACTTGACATAGCAAGAATTCATGTAGGTAAATTTTATTAACTATATCACCAAATGTTTCTGCAAATATTGCAGACTGGGAGAATATTTTACTTTTAATTCAATCTGTAAGAAACCATTATGCCATTAATAAGTAACTGTTTCTTATGTACTTTAGCTGCTTTTATACCCACTTCAGGAAAAAGATACTTAAAAATTAGTTTTGGAAATACAGTAACCAGAACTGTTGACATCAGACTGCTTTATATTAGTTGAGCAGTTTTCTATCCTTTCATACACTGAGGGTATGTCAGCATAAACCATTAGTCTCCCCCCTGTTTAATTTCAACTGTTCTTACTTCCCCATTTCAATATACATGGTATTTAATTTCAAAATTTTAGTAGTCATTAATAATTATGCTAGAAAATTACACCATGTTTTACTGAAGACAGTATTCTTCTATTTTTTGAGAATTCCAGTTTTGGTAGAAGGAAAGTTTCCAGTCATAATCATACACAACTATGTAGTAATTCTTCTAAATTAGTATAAATAGAATATACTAAGTAGTGTATTCTAGACTAGTATAAATACTAATAAGAAAAAACCCACCCAAATTAAAATATCTTCCTGCCCCTGGAAGACAGTCAAAATACTTCCATAAGGATGAAGTAGAAAATAAGGATTCTGACATGAAACCAATGGAAATCCACATATTAAAAAAAAAAATCACTCCCATTTCAGGGCACATGTACCAAAAGGCTTCTTATACATCAGAAGTGCTTAAGCATAAATTAAGAAGCCATACTGGCTAAACAGTTAATGCCTGTTGGTAGACAACTACACTAGATTTGCACTGGACTATTAGCAAGATTTAAAAATCTGATTATGGTAATCAACATTAAACTTGCAAATTTTATTCACTGAAGGATGGCAAAAAAAATTTAGTCACAAAAAACTGAAAATAAAAACATATTAGTTTTCAGCTTGCTGAAAATATGTCATGACTGTCCAAAACCATTCATGCAAGTAATGATACAATCTTAATTCCTTTTTTAATGTAAATTTTCACGTCCCACTTCTTTATTTGAAGAAGTGATCTTAATAATTTTTATTGGTGAACTACACAAATCTGCAACACATATAAAGGACTGTGCTGTGATGAAGACCAAAAATCATTTAAAAACAAACAAAAAAGACAAGTGTGACATGCTGATATGCTTCACATAAGTTAACTATAATAACATAAGGCTTCACTACATTCACTCTTGAAGGAATAACTACACAATAGTAACTGTTCAGTGTCTTTGTAAACTACCTGACCAGAAGTTCTACTACCTTTCTTTAGTTGTATTACCCAATGAATTCTGTCTTTTTTTCCCATACCATTATGGAAATGCACCTGACAAGCAAGAAATCTGAAGAACAGGGACAGGAAGAATACAATGAGTTGTAACATATACAGAATTACAATATTCTATTTCATTTTAAATATGAAAATGTATTTTCCAATAACTAGAAATAAGAACAAATGCTTAGCTTATGCCGGCTTCACTAAGTCTGAGATCTATTAGATCAATTCTGTTACAAACATCTACATGATACAGAATTTAATAAAGAAGATTTATTTAATTTAAAAGAAATAAAAGAAAGGAACAAAGAAACGAGACCAATAGTCCCTCCCCATCTGAAATACAGGAGCTTCTTTATAGCAGCTTTCAATTCTCACTACAAGTTAACCATGGTAATAGCAAAAATCACCAGAACACATGTAAATATCTTAACAGAAATGTTAACAGAATATGTAAATGTAAATGTTAACAGAATATGTGACAATTTGTGGCTGACCACAGGAGGTGGGCATAAACCAATGATTTGGAATAGTCTAAAAAAACCAAAGAAATCAAGCTGTAGTGAGATAAATACACATCTGTATATTCTCCTTAAAAATGGTCCAATTTCATCTCCAAATGCTTTTTTAGGTTTATCAGCTGGATGAATATGAAATAGGTTTTATGTATGCATATGAAATAAGAGGTTTAATGTGCCTAATACTTCAGATTATATCCCTGCCCAATGAAATTTTACATTTGGAAGGAAATGAGAGGGAAAAGTTTAAGAAGGAAGCACTATCCTGAAGCTATTCCAATGTAATTTTAGGTATGATGCAATACAGAAAAATATTAGATGAGGGAAAAAAGCAAGGATGAGAGATTCAGTAATAAGATTAAAAAATTAAGGTTCATTATGTGCATATCTAGATACCACTCTTATGCTTTCAGTTTGGGGTAGGAGATCCCAAGGGAACAGATGGAATAATTAATGACAAAGACTACAGTGAAAGCAGAAAAAGGGAGATGAAAATTAGATTGGGCAATGTAAACATGCTATTTTATCCAACATGCTCCACCCAAACAAAGAAAAAAACAAGAGTGTAAAGAAGAAGAAAACAGTCTAAAGCAACTAGCACAAAGACTGAATGGGAGCAGGGGGAGGAGAGGCAGGCAAGAAGCTGGAATTCAAAACAGAATGCAAAGCAGAGTAACAATATATCAATGTGACATTATACAAATTCCTTTTAAAAGAATAGCAATTCATTTCCAAAAATCAGCTACATAAAAAAGTTCTGTATTAAACACAAGTTTATAAAGCATATCACAGTATTTCCTTATTTTCTGTTTAGTCACTGGAACATTTTATGTACAGTAGCAATAGAACAAGGTAGAAGCAGAAACCACACCCTCCACCACCACTACCCCCAAAGAAGAGAGAAATTAGAAGATTATCGTAATTCATGGGGATTAATATCCAAGCCTATCACAGATTGTAATTTCTCATAAATGAATCTCTGGTTTTGTTTCTTACGCAATGAAGTAATGGAAATGAGCAAGGATCCCTTGTGTTCTGTCTTCAAGTAGAGCCAAGTCCACACTTTGTCTTAGGCAAAGTTTTAAGTTTAGACAACAACTGGATATACAAAAATAGCCAGTTCAACAAATGAACTGCATCTAGGCCTCCAGGTTAGAACACTTTGCTTCTAATTACACAACAGTATGTTGTGGAATCTGCTTAGGGATTAAGTAATGTACTAAATGCAGCCACCTAGGATACAGATTCATAGGAAAACACATTTCACAAGAAGCCATCAAATCAGACAACCTTTTGATACTCAACCACAATAAAAAATATCTCACAAAACATATCTAGGGGTTAGGAGATGTATAATGCAGATAACACTGGATTGGGACAAGTGACTGGTACGTCAGAGCTTTGTGCTGCTATGCAGAAGGATCTTGACAGGCAGGAGAAATGTCCTTATCTTGACCCATGAACCTCTCATTATATTTTCTATCCCTTGCTCACTCAGCCAGGGAGTGACTGAGCAGTTTGGGATGGGCACCTGGTGCTTAGCAAGACTAACCCACCAGAAGGACTAATGATGCCTCTGGCTGCATGAGTGAAAGCATGGCCGGGACGTCACATGGGGAGCCTTCCCCTCGGCGCTGGTGAAGCCACACGGGGAGTGCTGTGTCCTCCGCTGGGCTCCCTTGTGTGAGAAAGACACAGACATACTGGAGAGAGTCCAAGCAAGTACCATGAAGATGCTGAAGACACTGGAGTATCTCTCCTACCAGGACAGGCTGAGAGAGCGGGGACTGTTCAACCCCAAGAAGGCTCAAGGAGATCTCATCAAGGCATAGAAATGTATGAAGGACGGGTACAACGAGGATGAAGCCAGGTGCAAACTTATTCAACATCTTTATCAGTGATCTGGGCCACCTAAGACAGTTCATAGACGACACTGAGCTGGGCGGGAGTGTTGATCTGGAGAGCAGGAAGGTTCTGGACAGGTTTAATCAATGGGGTTGAAGCCAGGTGGATGAGGTTCAACTAGGCCAAGTGCTGGGTCCTGCCCTTGGGTCACAACAACCCTCTGCAGTACAAGACTGCCCCATGGAAAAGCACCTCCAATCACCCAATCGTTGGCTGCCTTGTATTTTTCTCTTCTTGCTCTGTGTTTATTCAGGAAGATGATGCCCTCCCCCTCTGCCCAGCCCAGCAGTGTATTAATTTTCTATCAGATCAATTGGTCAGTGTGCCAGCAGGCAACTGCTGGCCTTCTATCACAACAAAAAAGCTGCGAGCACACAGCTGGGACTGTCCCCTGCTTGGGGAGCAACCCATACTGGATTTGGTGTAAAAAATGAAAATGGTAACTTTCCAAATATGGCTTGGCTTTTGCTTTAACTTATACTGTGAAAATTCCTATCTTCTGCTACCAAAAAAACCTTCAGATATGAATACCAAAGGGATAATAAAAAAAGAGAAACATGATTGCTCTTAATGTTTAAATTAACTTTCTCCAAAATTTCTTCGGCTGAGAGTAAGTACAATGACTATTTTTAAAAGAAATATTATACAGAAACAATTACATATTGCCCAGTGCATCAGAGGAAGAACAATTTTAATACATTAAATAAAGGACTGTGATTCTTGTATGCATTACAGCAGTGAAACTGGATTCATTCTAACAGGATTTATTCTTTGAATGATTTCCAAATAGGTTGAAATTAGAAAATATGTATTTCTTTCCTGTTTAATTAGAAGAATAAAATGGTAATTAATATTAAGCTCTCCTTAAAAGGATTGTTTATAAGGGCAACACAACATATGAAAAAAGTTCAATTCAATATCTGAATCTAAGCTTATTTTGAGATATTCTGATGATACGTGAAGGATTTTTATGGGTTTCCTACTGGGAAAGTAAGTTCTACTTACTATCTTGAGATAGACTATCTGTACCAAGAAAAATAATTGAGTAAAATCCTTTAAATGCTCTGTCAACTCAGTAAGTATGGTTAAGTTTTACCCACTAGACAGATTTTTTTTGTTGTTTTGTAAATCAACTGAAGTTTTATACAGCAAAGAAATGGAGGATGAAGAACTTTAGATACTCTTCCCTTTTGGAGACCAACATGCTCACAACACAACTTGCAGTTTCCTAACTGCTGTAACAAGAGAAAATCATAAACCCTATGGCCCCAAACCCTAAGCAAACCCTATTAATAAAGAAAGCATTCCATTGTATTTAGTAGGCAACTCATAGAGCAATAGTAGTTATGGAAATCACAAACAGAAGGATGCAAAGAAACAGATTACTTTATATGTATATGTTTATTCAAAGAAAAAGCAAGGATATTATTCCAAGAGTGAATGGGCAAAAATTTATAGAATATATAGAAACTAAAATAAGCCTCAGATTTTTTTTGGTGAGCATGCATGAGAAAACACAGAAAAACCAAGGGAAGCAAACAAACCGCAACTCAAGGTGTCAGAATTGCTGTCACCAACCTCTGCACCCAGCTGTCATTCTCAGCATCTCCCAGATTTGGGACAGAAGGGACAAACTTAAAAGATTAAGAATCTAGTCTATTAATACTGTGTGATGACTCTGTGGAAATAGAAGAAAATGTGTAAGAAAAAAAAGATGCAGAAAAGATTTAACTACTATTTATAAGTGATCTTATTGAACAGCCTCTTCTTAGGACTTGGATTTTTTGCCAACAAGTAAAGCTGTCCTAGGACTACCTTCCCAGTCATATTTTCCTCCCATTCCTAAAGTAAATACAGCAAATGCCTCTCCTCAACACAATGCACATCCACGTGTGAGACAAAGAGATACCTGGAAAAGAATTGTAATATTGTACAATCTAGAGACACTTGCCAGTGTGTTTCAAATCAAAATAAAATTATTGTTCTTGGAAATTATGGAAACTTACATCAATTTCTGAATACTAAGCTAAGATTTTACAAAACATGATACGAGAGTTCAAGGAAAGATTTTTTACTCATTCTCTCCATCACCATACTGTAAACTATTTGGCATAAACATGTTTAAGAACAAGGACTTGTACATTGGTTGACACAACAGAAATATATTAGCAAACCAGCAAAAAAAATTCCTTCCTTTTTATATAATACAGTTGTGCTTGCATTAGTAAAACAGGAGACTTCAAGCAGAAATTCACTTTTACAGCCTGAAACTGCTTTAAACACTCCTGATCTTCTCTTGGGAATCATAGATATCTTTCAGAAGTCTGAAGACAAGACAGCATGTGTTGGTTCTCCTACTCTGCATTTTAATAGCATTTGAAAAGCATTTTATTCACAATAAATCACTTTCTAATGCTTCTGCTTTGACCAGGTATCAAAACAGGCAAAATTCTCTTGTCAAGAAAGATCAACAATTTTTATAGAAAGACAACATAGCAAAGTACTAATTTCATGTAATTAAGAAGTGAACAAGCTGGATGATACTAATTGCTTGCTTAAAACAGAAAACACATAAGATGCTTCAGCTTTCATTTAATATCCAGATCACTATCAGTAGCACAATGTAAGATTAAAAGTTCATTGGAATGCCCTTTGTTTTCCCTTTGTTATGCAAAAATAGAAAATATTAAAAGGAGACTGTTTTATAGAGTAAGGATTAGCCTCCAAGGATAAAGCAGATGAGAGATCATTTCAAGTACTTAAGTTCAATTATGCATTGCATATGAAGTATTAATTAAATTCACTGCACGTTCCTTCGCCAAGAAGGACATTGAATTAGGTTGGACTCAGCTGCAGGGATCTTTGAGAGACAACAGAAGCTGCCCCATGTCAGACAGAGCCAGTTCCAGTCAGCTCCTGGACCTGGTGAGGATGGACCTGCTGCTGCCCAAAGCTGAGCCCCTTGGCCATCCTTGGTGATGCCTCTGCTATAAGGTATTTAGGAGAGGGTAAAGAATACTGCACAACAGCATTTGAGAGGGGTGACAATAAGGGAGAGAAACAACTCTGCAGACCCCGAAGTCATTGAGGAAGGAGGAGAAGGAGATGCTCCAGGCACTAGAGATCCACATACAGCCCACAGAGCCCACGCCAGAGGAGGTGGATATACCCTGAAGGAAGCGGCAGTTTCCTGAAAAGCCCATGCTGGAGAAGGCTCCTGGCAGGAGCTGCAGGCCATGAGGGATCTACACTAGAGCAGTCTGTTCCCAACAACTGAACCTATGAAGAGAAACCATGCTGGAAAAGTTCAAGGCGGACTGTCTTGCACAGGAGAGATCCCAGTCTGGAGCAGGAAGAAAGCATTACAAACTAACTGCAACTCCCATTCCCTATTCCCCTGCACAGCTCAGGAAATCAGGAGTGAAGTTGAGGCTGAGGGAAGCTGGTTATAAATGTGCTCTTATTTCTCAGTATCCCACTCTGCTTAATTGGTAATAAATAAAAAAATAGAATATCCTGAGCTGGAAAGGGGCCCACAAGGATCACCAAGTCCAGTTCCTAGCCCTGCACAGTACAAGAGCCAAGAGTCACACCATGGGCCTGAGAGCATTGCCCAAAGGTTTCTTGAACTTCCCACTGCAGGGAAACTTTTTTGTCAGATTGCTGAGTTGGAACAGTTGTCAAAGGTACTAGATGAAACTAAGCACTGGGGAAAAAAAAAAAAAAAAAAAAGAAACAGCAGTGTCTAGCTAAGAGTCAGGACAGCAGCATGGTCAGGAATACTGCTAATGCTAGCAAGCTTCTAGCTCTCCTTGGACATGCCATTGTAATGCACCTTTATGCCTGTTGTTCTGCAAATAGTGATTCCTAGTTCAGTACAAGATTCTTAGAAGAATGCTGGAGTGGTTACTTCCACAGGTTCTATTTGCTCAGAAGGATGCTAGAATGACCTGTCGATCCAAATGCTATTCATGACAACACCCCCCAACTCCAGACACATCCCCTGCAAAAACATGCCTCAATAAGGCTTCTTTAGATAACAAATACATGGATAGTAGAAATAAAATTTAAAAAAAAAAGAAAAATTAAGAACTTTTTCCTAACCCCTTAAATTGTATGCCTCTTTTAAGTAATTCCAGATAAAAATATGGAGCATATTCCTACATTCTAGGTCATGTAGTTATACTGAAGCATTGTAGCTTCATAGAAGTTACAAGCAATTTCATTTAATGAAAATAAATCAACAGAAATTTCTTAGAGTTCATTACAAAAATAATGTTGTAGTCTTTCCTTGCCTCACATGGCACAGATAACAACACCTCTCAATTAAGGAAAAAGATAATGAGGAGAGTGGAAGATGAAAATCAAGTCAATGAATCCAATTCCATTTAATAATCGCTAACATTGAGCAAAATAAGATCCACGCTAAGAGCAGATAAATGAATCCTCAACTATTATAGGCCTTTTTATGAGACAGTTTTTACTAGTTAAATGCATTGTTTTCAAAACTAGTATTCATAAGAGTAAAATAAAGAATTCTGTAAACATCAAAATAATGCTAGAAATCTAGCACCTTTAGAGATACAGATTTTTAGTATCACAAAATATAAAAATGCTAATACTAAGATAACTGTACACAATGAAACAGAACAGTATTTCACTAACATTAACTTTATGTGGAATTTTTTAAAAATGTAAGGGTAAGTACAACACAATTGCCTCTGATTATACTAGCACTAGGTTTTCTATGCAGTGCCTAAATATAGGTACAGTAATAGTATATACTAGGACATAAATGGATAACCAAGAAGCCCAGGTTTCTTTGCTAGAAGGCACCATTACACATGGGAAGACAAAAGTTCTCAAGAAACTGGAAGAAAAACTAGGCATACAAGAAAGGAAGAATAAGGGAAAGAAAACCAGAAACGAAAATCAGTGAAAGAAAAAAGTGCTGAGAACATACTATGCTCCATTGCTATGTACAAAACATCCAACACCATGGCATAAGTCAGGAAAAGGGACTCCA
The DNA here is from genome assembly GCA_039654755.1 of Calcarius lapponicus. NCBI lineage: Eukaryota > Metazoa > Chordata > Aves > Passeriformes > Fringillidae > Calcarius > Calcarius lapponicus. Next base: position 64,709,490 of record CM077481.1, on the reverse strand, counting down.
CACTGGTGAATGTGCTCTAAAGGAAGCTTCAGCCTATGGAAACCCCATACCAGAGCCAGCTCTTGGCAGGTGCTGTGGCCTGTAGACAGGTACCCATTGTGACAAATGCACGTGTCCCCTTAGCCAAACAGTACAGGTTCGAGGGAAGATAAAGATCTGAGCCATTAATGGGCCAAGAACTCCAGTCTTATCTGTTCTCTGAAAACCAACAAAGGAACATAGTGACCCAGTGAGCATCCATGCTCATGAGCTTGGAACACTGATCATGCAATTAATGAATAGCAAGTGGCTTTTCCAAGGATCATTTGTCACAGAACAAAGGAAATTATGGGCAGAAGGAGTCTCATGCATACTTGTCCCAATGTACACAATCTGACTATGAGCAAACCACATTATTCCATAAATATGACAGCCTAAGTGAGCCTTCTTTGAGTTCTGCTTGCCAGGCAGCCTGGAAGTGATCTCCCCTAGGTGGCCTCTCAAGGTTGCTCCTTGAAGTAAAGAGGCCATTTTCCCTAAAGTAGGTCTTTTTAAAGTGATTGACATTGCATATAGCCTTGGAAGAACGGTAACTTTGATTTGAGCCTGGTAATTTTGAATCGTTGTTCAAATGACTGGGCCACACAGTAATAGAGTGAACTCTGCCACCAAGCTGTACTTCCGTTTTACAACATCTTATTAATAATGCTTTTGCTAAAACCCTTTGACAGAGGTTCATTAAAGGATCGAAATCACCAATTCATGACACCCATTAGGAACAGTGGCCCTGCAGGGGGTTCACACTAGAGAAGTCTCGTCTGGAAAGACTGTAGCTAAGGAGAGGACTCACATTTTACCAATTCTTGAAGAATTATATCCCATACCCCACAGGAGGGACCTCACATAGGAGCAGGGGCAAGGGGAGGATGTTAGATCCTATGGCCTGGCCCAAAGGGACAAGGGTTGGAGACTCAATGGAAAGACCTTTAATTTGTTGTAATCCATGATTTGCATTTTATGTTACAGGAACTCCTGTAAGAGGACCTACCTCAACAAGCAGCAGATGAGCCTCACGCAAGGCAGCACAAGCGCAGCTGTGACCTGACCTGACTCTTGTGCCCAGTAACTCCCACAACACAGCACCTCTCTGTCCTGAGCAATCACCAGAACAGATGAAGCTCCTAGTCATGGACTGAATGAACTCAGTGAACATCTCTGGGCATTTTACAAGGGCGATCCATACATGAAAGATCTGTGCATACATCAAAAGACAGGAAGTGGTGTGTAGGTGGTGAGGATAATAAGGATGTATTGGATAACATGGGACCTGAGCAGAACATGAACAATATGGAACTGGGGGTGGAGCGTGGGTTTGTGGGCATAATTTGTACTGATTTTGTCTTAGACTTTTTCTTTCAAGTAGCTTACATGGACTTATGTTTTGGATTTTAAGCAAATCAGCACTGAAAACAGATGGATGTTTTAGCTGTTGCTGAGCAGTGCTTACACAGAGCCAATACCCTCCCAGTGGTATTACAATACCACTGTATCAGTGAGATGGTTGGGAGGGGACAGAGTCAAGACAGCTGACCCTAAACGGTCAAAGAGATATTCCAAACCACATGAAAGTAGGACTGCGCGCACATTTGGAGTGATGGCATTTGCCTTCCCAAGAAACCACTATGGGTGAAGGAGCCCTGCTTCCTGCAGGCGATGAACAATTGCTAATGGCAAGGAGGATATGAATTCCTTATTCTCCTTTGCTTGTGCATGCAGCTTTTGCTGTTTTCATCTGTCTTCATCCTGTCTTCATCTCAACCCATTGAGCTTTCTCATTCTCTTGCAACTCTCTTACCCAGCTCACCGGGGGCCAGGGAGAGAGGATCTATGTGGTGCTGACATGCCCACTAGCCTTAAATCACAACTAGTTTTGTTTATTTGCTATCTCCATAACACAAAACAAGCCAAAAGAGAAACTACCATGAAGAGGAAAACAAATAACCAGCATGAGTGTCTAAACTACCATGAACATGTCCCTTGCTCTCTACAACCTCTTGATAAAATTTCCTTGTAGAAATGTTTTTTAGTCTGGTTCTTGGAGCATGAAGGAGGATTGTCAAGCTTGCTCATTTCCAGAGTAAAGTCAATCAACTGTCTTTCCCTGGAAAATGCTATTCAGCTATACATCACTAGGACTGAAAAGATGATGCATGAAAAATAGTAGGATACCCATCCCAACATCTAAATTTTAGACTCAATTCCCAAATAAATGGTTTTATTGCAACAAATACAATACTTGTGGAAGAAAGGTGTATGAAATTGAAAGTAGGCAAAGTTGGGCAAGACACTTATTCCTTCTGGACACTGGAATTAAAAAAAAGTTTTAAATTGTATTTTTACAGAAATACTTATTTTCAAAACAGAGGTGATTCAAATTATGTTTAATCCCCTGTTCAATAAAAGCCAGGGGCAGAAAAATCTTTAAATATAAGACTTTCCAATAACTCTGTCTGCTTTGTCTCATGCAACATCAGGATTTGACTTATGAGGAAGAACATCCTCCCATTTCTTTTACTTCCTTTAATTGTTCAGTCAAAAGTATGTATGAGAGACAAGAAAATGTATGTAAAATTTACAGTACCTTCTCTCTCAGCATAACAAAAACTATTAAAATGATAAAACTATTTATGCAATTAGTTTCCACATGTGAGAGCAATGGAAAGTGCAATTTAAAAAGCTTACTGACATACTGGTAATTCCTGTTTCTCAGTAACACTGGACTTTACTCATTCTGAAAATCTTGCCTGTTTAAAAAAGAATAAAATTGTCAACAGCCATGAGTCATATCTGTATTTTCTCTCTCCCTGGGCATGTTCAGTAATTTCAGAAATTTCAAGTTATCTTAATTTCAAATTCCCTTGGCTAAGGAAATACATTACTGTCAGCGTTACTCACAGCACAGTTTAAAAGCAGATTTGTCCTTGAATGAAAGGAAATCAGATACCTTTGAACACAAAAGGAAGAAAGGACACTACTGAAGGAACTCTTTCATTTTACATGAGGAGGTCCTCACAAGTGCCAAAAATTAAAGACATACTTTGCCTTTTAAAGATCTGACACCTATTAGACAGAAAAAGTGTAGAAGATTTCTGCAAGAAAGTACTCCAAACTTTAAAATAGTACTAAATTTCTTATAGCAAAAATAAAGAAAAAAATTTTATGACAAATCTGTTGATAGACACACATTCATTCACTTGAATCATGAACCACAAAAAATTATTAATTATTTCAAATCAATGCATAAATGTTAAGAAACAAGATATTTTTCTGTGACAGACAACTGCACAGAGACAGTTGCACTTTGAGAGTGAAGAACTGCAGCAAATGGAAAGAACAAAACCACATCACACACACAGAGGAATGCAAGTCTCATTCAACAATGTTAAAAACTAACTCGATTTCACATACTTACAATTTAGTTTTTATATATATACACACACACACAAGTTCAGTCTACCAATAAAAGCAATGAAACAGGAAGTTTCAAGAAAGTTTTTAGAAGTTTTGCTGTAGACAAAAGTTCCTGAGAACCGGGTAGAGCTAGATTTCATGTCAGCATGATTTGGTTTTGATGTTTATAGTGTAATTTAAAGCTACGTAAAAATCATGCAACTTGTATGAGGCTGCCAGCTCAGATCAGAAAGGTTTGCAAGATCATCTGTTCTCATTCTTAGAAGATCAGTACACTTCACCCACTTTTTCCAATTATTTGTGACCAGTAAGCCTCTTTTTAGTTTTTAAATAGAATCTTGCACAGAATGGGTTAAAATCATAATACAGGAAGCATTGTCTTCGCTAAAGTATTCAGAAAGACATCTGAGGCTAAAGTAAAAAAAACTCCAAAGATAAATATTTTTTCAGGTCAGCACTAAAAATTGTTCACAAAAATGTTTCATTGTCACATTATAAGTCCTCCTTAGCCATTGATAAAATACAGAAAGAAAGCAGACTTTTAAATGAGTTTTGGTGTAAAACACGACAAGAAATTTGTACAACAAAATTTGCCCAGTTTATGATAATGAAGAAGCAGGTCAGCTATCAGCAGACTAAACACACTACCACAAAGTCAGTACCTACTTCTGTTGTTGAGAGCAGTTGGAAGTTTTCAACTCTACTATGATCTCAAGTGGGGAAACACTTGAGATTGTTTTTCCAATGGATTACATTGACAGTTTAGGATAAGACAGGTTATTTCACTAGCCAACAATACAAATAAATGTAAAATAAAAATAAGGTAGTACTACAATAAAGGGGATCTAAAAAATCCAGCCATGATGGAAATGGGAGAAAGAGTTTAGTGTTACATATCAGTTCCAATTCTGATACTCTTAAGTGTGTATGAAAGCATTAGGGTATGATCCCTTGGCAGGAAACAGAATACAGATACTCCAAACTCACCTTGGAGCTTACCTGCCTTAACTCTAAAATTAAGCGTGTAAGTTCCAAAAACACACCATAAATCCATTGTTTTTACCCAAGCTGCCTTCTAGGAATTCAGGCTTGAAATCAAGCTACTAAAGAACATGGCACAGGGAGGTGAAGAGCTAGGCTAAAGTCAAAGATGGAAGCCAGGTGATCAAATGATAAAGAATGACAGTAATTGTGCATGAAACAGTATAATTGTCACAGCATTTTTCAGCTACAATCAAGACATTTTAAGTGTTAGTGTAAGTAGCTGGTACTACTTACATAACAGAACCTCCACACCAGCAAGAAGAGATTTGTCTTTTTCTCAGGTCCAAATCACATCCCATTCTTCCCCTTTTCTATTCAAAGGGTACTCTCAAACCCTTCCACAAGATAGGGCTGCAGGTCTGGTGACATGCAGCTCTTTTCCAAACATGGCTGTTTGCTCTTACCAAAGGTGGCAGCCTCAGTGACTCAGCTTACTTAGATTTCTGTCTTCTTTTATCCTCCAGAAGTAGACATCCAACTTCTGAACCAGAATTTAGCAGCAGGAGGGGAAATACCAATACGTCTGTTACTCAAGCACACTTTTGGCGGGGTTTGGGTAGCCTCTGTAAAGCTCTTACATTTTATAAATTGCATCAAAAGCAGAATAATTTCTGCTAGTTTTTAAGCAAAACCCATAAAAACTTACTGTCACAAAAATCCAGATGACTACTCTTTTCAACATTGAATTAACTTAGCATCCTCAAAAACTGTTAGCATTACCTTAGATAATGTTCTAATCTGTTCTCTTGTTAAATAATAGAAACTGAAAGAATTCCCAATTTACCCTGTTCAAGTCTTTTTTTTCCTTCAAGAACTTCTCCTTCAGCCCATGTTTAAGGTAATTATCTCTCTCTTCATAGTCATCTTTTTGATACTCTTTTTCCTCTAATTCTGTGATATCCTTCTATAGGTCAGTACCACAGTATTATGTAAAAAAAACCATATTTCTTTCTTTAAAGTAATTCTTATCCTTTCCCCTCAGTCCTCCTGTAATCCTACTTGTTTTCTGCTCAGAACAGAGAAAGCAGCAATGATTAATGACACCTCTACAATGGAAGATCTCCAGTGTGCACCCAAACATGCACCCCTATAAATGACCTAACGGGATTATAGTGAAAAAACAAACAGAAACCCTGTTTCTGTAATGAACTCTTTGAATGTGAAACCCAAACATGGAGTCAAAAGACTTGGTGGGAGGAAGAAAAAATCAAACCCATTAATAAACATGAAAAGAAGCACCCAACTCCAAACTACCATGTCATTAGACAGACATTTATTTAAGAAATATGTATTACATACTGGTTGATTGTGTCTAACAGACCAAACTGAAAACCAATCAAACAAAAAAACAGTGAACAAAAAACCAACCAAAAAAAAAGAATGAACAAAACCCCCCTAGTCTAACCTCCTAAGCTAAAACAGAAAAGCACAATTCCTGAAGCCATAAAGGAAGACACTGAGAACAATCAAAAATTGTATTAAATACATAAACAGACTTTATTTTTTTAAGTGTCAAATATCAAAGTTAATAGGCATCAGAATCGGAAGGGGAGCTATCAGTTTATCTAAAGTATTATTATTATTCTATTATTATTCAAACTAATAGCTAGACAGTCAAGAGAGAGAAAAAAAGAGCACATTTATCTTTATACTAGAAAGCAAAAAAAAATCTCAGTCCACAAGGAATTAAGGATACTCAAAAGGCACAGTATTGTCACTAGACTGTCTTTCCTATTCTTCTAATGCACCACATCTATTGCAATTAATAGCATTAAAACTGTCAAATAAGTTGGTGCATATTAAGCATTTTCCTTAAGAGACATCAATAGAGGCCCCCTTTCCCCGAAACAGACTTAAGTGCCTAAATAAGCCAAGGAATGTTATAATCAAAAGACAGAAAACAGGTACAGGTTAAGAAAAGTTACTTGCATACTGCATATACATGGGAGAAAGAGAGGTACAATGATGGACTTTTACAATACATACCACCTTAATGTAGAATTTCCTGCAACATCAAACCCCTTTTTTAATATGAGGTGGGTGTTAATTGCTGAGTTATTGTTTTAATAATAATTTTTTTTAAGTGAACATTTTTTTCTTGGGTAATACTCCCCATTACATAGTTTCAATCATCCTCTTAAGATTAAAAATAAATCTCTGCAAATTTTAATTTGTAAAAATCTTCTAACTATATAATAAATCAATTTGGTTTTACTTCAGGGATTTTTACTTTACCTTTATTTTATATTTATGAAAATTACCTAGACTTTGTCATTACATTTAAATTACACTAAGCTATGCAATTGGTTCATCTAAAACATGCTTTATGCATTTAGTGAACAATGCAATGGAATAAACAAAAAAGCAACACTGAAACTTTAGTGTGAGTATACATAAAAACTATTCAATATGAAGCAACAGTCACTTACCTTCCAGTCTCATTAATTACTAAAATAACACTGGATAACAGAATGCATGGAGAGATGCTTATGATCCTTAGTGAGGGCTGAATAATCTTCACGTAGATGCTGTGAACAGCCCCTGTATGCATACTGACATCATCAGTAAAGGCTTTGAGGCAAAGGATACTATGGTAACCATGCGATGTGCTGAGAGAGAAGCCTTTAATTGCTTTAACAACTTCCTGAGGCTCGTGATACTAGGTTTCCATTTGCTCAGGAAGAAACGAAGGTTGTCACAGAGGCAGTGAGTGTGCTACTGCGCAGAAAAAAACCCTGCACTGAATCCTGATTCTATTAATTGTGATACGAATTTTTAAATTACAAGTGTCATAGCTTGAATTCATTATTGAAATCTAACATCTGAAAGATCTGTCAGGAGTCAGATGTCAAGAAGCAATATTGTCAGGCAGTAATTTTACAAGCATTTCTGTTTTCTCTATTTGCATGCATTGACACCATCACATTGAGGTATTTTCTTCCACAAGTCACGGAAGAGCTTTAAGTGTAGAATGTTCTTTTGCACTAGGGGGTAAAACACTGTTCACAATGAAACCTGAAGTCCAGCTAATACTAAAGCTCAGGCGTAACATAAACTGACATGCTGTGAAAAAAGGTGTTTATCCTGGTATCATGCCTCTTTCAACTTCAATGACTCAGTAGATTAGTTAGGAAGGACAAAACTCTGGGAAATATTACTAGCAGTGCCATGATATGGCCCAAAGACAGCTGAATAAGATTGTTTTGGCTGTTTTCCAGAAAACTGAACTACCATCGCTTCATTTTGCACACAAATAGCTCAGCAGATACTTGTTTTCTCAAAACTCAAGAATAATCATGTGACTAACAATCCAATCAGAATTACAGAGCTAGTTGGGATTCCTTCAGTTTAGAGTATCTAGAAGGGCCACCATAAACAGATTTTTTAATCAATGTCATTGTTTCAATTCTAACATTAATCAAGCATTTGTGAAGAAGTTATGATTTTCACACTTGGGTTGAAAGTTCTGATCATCAGATGCGTAGGTTAAGAACACTTCTGGGCCAACCACTTTTACAACTAGACATCATTTGGTCTTGCCAACAAAATTTTGCACTCTTATTTTTAAAAAAAAACATTTCATAGCTCCCTTTTCAAGCTCAAGTGCAAATTTCCTCAGATGCTTCACACACCTGCTTTTCATAGGAAATTTTCTGTACACACATGGCTTCAAAACCATTGACCTAAGGAGCAATAGTGCATTGCCCTCCACCCCAGTATCTTTTCGTATATAATACTACACACACTTCAGAGAAAAAACAGAAGTAAAAAACAGCTGGAGACTTGCCTTTATCACAAAAGCAACTCACTTAAGTTTCTGCTACCTGCAGCAATGCAGAAAGCCGTAACAATGTTGATCCTCTGTTGAGACCAGTATTATGTGTCCAATGGACACCAACAGCACTCACCCACTCACAGAGAAAAAGAGCAGTTGAAAATCATAGTTCAACAAAAGCAGGAGACTGTAACCTCCAACTCCACCTTTAGAGACTGATGTTACAATCAAGGTAGCTCCTGTTAAGAAACCCAAGTCAAAAGAGCCACAGCAGTATGAACAGTTGAAACTTCTTCTAAAACCAAAATATACAAGATCTAAAGGTGCTTACCTTACCTCAAATTAATTTCCAAGTTAATAGCTTAAAAAAAAAGGAAAAAAAAACCACATCAGCCTGAAGCTGAATATAAAAGGTTGCTTTAAAATTGAAGCAATAAACTTCTGACTATTGAGTAGAAAATACAATTACAAAAAATGGAAATGAAAACAACATTTTAACACAAAATTTTAAATTGCAAGATGACACACTCTGCTTTTAAAGTGACATTTTTCCAAAACACAATTCCCACAATCTCCATCCTGTTTTGGGAAGGGAAGGATCAGACAGTAGCTGCAGATCTAGTAAATTACACCCAACCTCTCATAGGATGTAATAATAAATAAATCAAATAAATCAAACATCTTAGTTATTTGGATTTAGCAGCTAAATGACTGTCTCAGTTTTTTCCAACTAGAATCTCAGGTAGAAGTATTTCTCTGGGCCAATTCCACTACTTTCTGTTCATCTCTAGTTAACTCACTTGACTGCTTTAAAAACTAAATAAAAGGAAAAGCTTCATTGTCCAGTTCTTGAAGAGTAACTAAATTTAGTATGGAATGCTAATACTGTCAGGGTCTGGATATATACAACATCTCTCCTGCAACTGCTACAGAAAAACAACCAATTTAGGTTAGGTATCAAGTAGGGAGACAGGTATTGGAGGCAGATTAAACATACCAGATGACAGTTTTTCATTCTTCTTAATACTTCTTTGAGCTGATTAAAGTCTGGTTTTAAGAGCACAAAAAAAAAAGAAACCACAATGAGCAGTAATTTTATTTTTGTATGTCTGTGAACAGGCACAAGCTTAGGATGTCAGCACAGAATAAGGCTGCAAATGATGATGCAATGGCATGTAGAAGAACCATCTTGACATGATTTTTGAGGCCACATGTAATAGTTTCCTCTTATACCTAAACTTCTAGGACTACTATACTAACACTTCACAGTCGTTCAAGATTCTCATTTCCACAGCAATTGAAAGAATCAAAGAGTAGCTGAAGCAATCACAGCATATTATGAAGTCCTGCTTTTAGTAAGAGAGATTTCAATCTATTTCCTGGCAGTCTTCCACAAATCTCTTCTTCTACCCAAGAAGGTAATATAAAGGCTGGAGCACCTGTCCTCTGAAGCCAGGTTGAGAGAGTTTAGTATAAGCTGTTCAGTCTGGAGCAGGGAAGGCTACAGGGAGACCTTATAGCATCCTCCTGTAACTAAAAGGGGTTTACAAAAAAGGTGGAAAGGGACATTTTTAGAAGGACATGTACTGTTAGTAACAAGGGGAAACTGTTTTGAACTGAAACAGAGTATATTCAGATATCATATGATAATGTTTAGATAAGATATGAGGGTGGTGAGGCACCAGCACAGCTTGTCCAGACAGCGTGGATGCTCAATCCCTGGAAGTGTTTCAGACCAGGTTGGATGAGGCTCTCAGCAACCTGGCCTATTGCATGTGTCCCTGTCCATTGCACAAGATTTCAAATAAGATGATCCTTAAGGTCCTTCCAACCCAAACAATCCTATGAGATTCTATAAAATCTCCCCTCCACATGAAAATCTGGGCATATGCCCTTTAAGCATGTACCAGCTTACACAGCAATGAACATTTACCACATGGGTAAAATATTGCTTAAAATGATAATAAAATAATTAGATTATTATTTGTCAAAACAGGAAACACTAAATTGGTATTAAACATAAAACCCCATACTATTAGTATTATGGAATGTAAGGGATAACAAACCCCAAATTAAATTAGAAAATATTTTGAATTAGGAGATTTATTGTGTTTTATTTCATATATGTACAGCTGCAATGAAACGAGGGAGATTTCTCTAATTTTCTATAGTGACATGTTCCCAAAACAGAGCTACAGTTCTTATCACAACCAACATCAGTGGCAAAAAAGGAGGCAAAGAACTCTCCAGCAGCAAGTCCTTATTCTACAGCATTGGTTCCTGAACTTGGTCATATCATGGAGAAAACACACTCACATAAATAATACAGAATTGTTTATTATAAATATACAGAAATATACAATATTCTACAGAAATTGTATACAGAAAGGTATTTTAATTACTTCATGTACTTCTACTATAAAATCTCTGCAAATCTCTTACTTAGCACCAGTTCCACTTCAAACATTTGGACTGGGCAGTCTTAGAAGGCTTTCACAGAAAGAGCATTAACAGCAGAATGCTACCACAACTTCCTTTTTACAGACATTGTTTATTCCTGCACACATCTTCCCAATAAACATGTTTTCTGATATTGCAATGCTGGAGGAAGAGACCACTGTGCAGAAACTTCTGGAACGACCACAACCATCATGAATATCTTCAAGGAAAGGCAGGAGGGGGGAGCAAAGCAGCAGCATAATTGTGTTCTCAACAGGCCACCTTGTTTGTCTCAGTCACACAAACCTTCTCCCCTTAAAGGCCTGGAATATATCCTATTTCTCTAAGTCTATGCATCCCTTTAATTAGCCTTCTTAAAAGAACATCTGCGGCCTGGGCAAATTTGCTGTATGTAAAACAGAGGGATAAGCTACAAAAATGAACACCAGAAAGAGACAGGACTATACTCCTAAAATAGATACAATAAAGTATTAAAAAGTTGTACCTAGGCACTTTTATTGATATGTTCACATTTGAAAAAATCTAATTGTTCAGTAGGCCTTCTTTTTACTTCAAGCACAGCTGTGGAGATTGAGGTCTACAAACAACACTGAACCCCAACACCCACATGCAGTAAGTCCTTGTCATATGGATCCCTGAAACACACAAACAGGCTTTTTTGTAGAAAACAAGACTTCTTACCACTCTGATACATTTCTTTAAAAGAACACTCTCAGTGTACACAAGAGGCACTTTTAAGTGCAAATATAAGAGGTCCTCTTAGATTAATAGGGGTGGAACAGCACACATCACCATTTTTTGAGAGCAAAAAATGAGGCACTTGCTAAGAATGCAGTCTTTACCGTTCAAACCTCATTTCATTTTACATTTCTGTATTTCAAGCAAAAATTTCAAAGTAAATCCCAACTTTGCATCATCTAAAATTTTATTCATGCTCTGTCCAACTGTTCCTCACAGAGACATTGAAAAATAATCAGATATTAACCTTCTCCCACCACCTTAACTTTATGTATGCTCAATGACCAAATGTCTTCTGCAGCTCTGCCAACAGAATGATAACATAAGTTTTTATAAAAATCTGACAGGAAAATTTCCTAATTTGCCCTAAAACAGGGTTGGCCCTCAGTCATTAAATGCCACCATTTATTGCTTTGCTGGTTTGAGGGCTGACTAAAAGTGCACCAAAGGTCAGCTAAATGCTTCAGAGAACCAAATACCCATGCTTCAAAATTCCTCATTCCACTCTACAGTCCTGCAGTAACGTCAACACTTTCATTCCAAGGAGTATGCTCAATTTACACTGCCTCCAAATCTCACAGAAGTCTCAGTGACATGTCCATACCAAACTAATTCTGAAATCAGAAAGTTATCTGAAGAAGGACTTTTTCACAATAACCTCCTTTTCAGCTGCCTGTAGCTTTTTTTTTTTCCCCTAATAGTAAAATGAGTTATGAAAATACCTCAGCCTGCTCGTGGCACAAGAATAAATTACTTCCCGTTAATGTTTCAAAACTCAAACTCTACCACCCCAAATTGAAGTTTGGGATAGTGGACTTTTGTGAGTTACCTTTCCAGACACACAACCCCTAAATGAAAAGAAAATGAGAGAATTTTACATGTGGCTACAGTCTCTCTCCTGTAACCACAAAATGTCTGACAGAGGGGTAGGTTAAACGGATTAGAATATTTGACCTAGTTTTCATTCTGAAGTAATTCATAGTTTCACAACTAGCAAATCTCCACGCTAGGTGTTTTACAGATGAAGCGTGTTATTTCCAGCAGCTTCTCTCTAGTCACTACACAGAAATATAAAAGGTCATTTTTAATCAAGGAACTCTTAATATTTCATTAGGACACATGAATGCCTTGCAGAACAACTGGTAGGCAAGCTCAACAAGGCAAGACACATTTACTAATTTAGCTTGGCTGAGACAGACTTCACAGCAAAATGAGCAACTTAATCTCTTTTTTTGATTCTAGTCCTATAGGTGAGCAAATACAGTTTATGGTAGAAGCTCTATTTTTATTTGAAGATTACTCATAATGGCCAAATTTATTACAAGACAACAGACATGCTTGATTTAGTCAATTAAAACAAAGGATTTGTACTGTGGATTGTGAAATAAAAGTCCTGGTAATAATCTCTGCAACCAAGAGCAATACATAAAGCTGTAGTATTTTCTCAAATCAGGTTTCATATATAAACAAGAAAGCATAGACATAAAAAATAGAACCAATGCCGCTGCATCATGATTTGTTAATGATTTCTTTGTCCTATGCACAATAAACCTATGTAGGTCTAAAGAATGAAAATCAATATATCCTCAGTGGAGTAAAAAACATACAGAAAATTGCTTTTGATGGGGATTTATTATTTAAATGGAGCTTGCTTTGTCAGTGTGCACAAAAAAAAAGGAAACAGAATCAGAGAAGATATTTTCTTGATAGTATACTAGAAAGAAAGAGCTAGATGCTAAGAGAAGCAGAACTTTAACTGATTCAAACAAATCACCTTTGTGCTTACCTGCATGTAAATCTATTAAAAGATCCCTCTAGTATATTAGCTGTCTTTTAAATACAGCAACACAACCTACATAGATTTATAATCCTTGGCCAAAATATCACAATTTCATTAAAAGCATATTCTTTGCTCATATATAAACACTAAACTGACACAGAAAACAGTGCTTCAAGGCAGATAGATGACTGCAACTGCTCTCTCACATTTTAGACAAAAGCTAACCCAGAGCAGGACATGAAACTGCCAACAGCAGCAACCACGACCACTGAAATAAACCAACTCCATAGAATTACTGCATATGCAAATTACTTTATATGCATGTAAAGGCACATAAGGAACCTTATCTGAACCAACCTCTTGGTCTCCTTATATGCTAGAAAGTTAAGAGGAAATGTCATACTAAGCATCGTGACCTTATCAAATACCAGGGGAAGTCTACAGCAAGGAAGACATACCCTTGATCATGGTCAGGGAATACTTAAACCAGCTGAACATACGTAAGGGCATGGGTCCTGATGGAATGCACCCATGATTGCTACTCTTCATAATCTTCGATCCATCATGGCAATTGGGAAAGGTGCACAAGGACTGAGGGAATCATCTGTGAGGGTGAGTAGGAGCCTAGTTGTGGAGAGTTTAACTTTGAAGATTTTCAAAATCCATCTGAACATGGTCCTGGGCAACCTGCTTTGGGTGGTCCTGCTTGAGCAAGGTGAGCATCCACAGTGAGTTCCAGAGGTCCCTGCCAACCCTGACTGTTCTGTGATTCTGTAAATAAAACTAATAGTTATTTTATCTGTCACTAGGTATTTTGAACTGGAAGAAATGTATGTGCAAACACAATGAGAAAACGTTAACTAGTTCTATGTAATTCGTCCCGTATGACTATACCTACATAAGAAGAGTCCCTCCCCAGAATTATTCATATTATCTTAAACATCAAATTTTGATTTTTCATTGATAGTTTTATTTGGTTTACATGCCCAAGTAATAGCAGTAAGGTGCCTGCGGGGGGCTTCTGTGAGGAGAGAATGTGCCAAAAACACGTGGTACCACAAGACCAGAGCAGAGGACTAAGTCCTTCAGCCAGGAGGGTGGTACCTCTGGTGAAGTTACAAAAATGTTGCACAGCAGAGTGTGCAAACCACAAGTGAGGGACAACCCTACAGACACCAGGGACAGTGAAGAGAGGAGGAGGTGCTCCAAGCAGCAGGGCCTGCAGCCCCTGAAAAGCCTCACACTGAAGCAGATACCAAGCTTGCAACCCACGAGAGACCCCACTGCAAAGCAGCTGGAGATGCCCTGAAGGAAGCTGCAGCCCACTGGGAGTCCATTCTTCTGTATTTTCAATTGGCAATAAATCAAGTTCCTTTTCCTCAATCGCTTTGCTCGTGACAGTAACTGATGAGTGATCTCCCAGTCTTTTTAGCTTTGGCTGCTCCACTTATACTTTCTAACCTCATCCTGTTGAGGAGGGAGAGTGAAAAAGCAGCTGAGTGGGGATCTGGCGAGGCCAGCCAAGGCCAACCTGTACCATATCCCATGAAGATTTTAAAATAAACAGGCCACACTCAGTAGGTGATTGACACAACTGTTCAGACTCTGATTTCACCAAAGTAGTAATGCAGCTATGAAACAAGGCAATTCACTTCTATATGTGACTATGCCAATCTAGCGTCAACTGAAATTTCAGCTTGCAGTGCAAAACACAGTCAGCAAGTGATAATTGCAACCCTTGACAACTATTATCCATTCATTAAAAAACAAACACAAAAAACCCCCAAAAATCCACAACTTAAAATAGAAGTAATAACCAGATATAACACTTGAAAAAGATCTTACCTCAAAAAGCACCTGGTCTAAGTATCATTTCCCTACTAATAAGTGAATATACGTGATTATAAATTGAAAAGAGATCTTACATTCAAATAATGTATACACACATACAATAACTCAGAAACTTCCTAAGCAAATGCCTGCAGGTTGTATGTATGTCAAGTTGTCTTGCCAGGGGTGAGAAGATGAAATAAGACACAATGTTGATCTACATGATTTGAACATCAACCAAAGAAAATATTTAATGCTTGATGACAACCACAATAACTGTAAGACTGAGCCCTGTTGTAAATGTACAGGTACATTGCCCAACAGAATGAACATCATGATGATACTATTAGAAAATACATTCCATTCTTTGGAAACATTTGTTCCTGAAAAAATCTAGTAACGCAAATACAGAAGTTCAGGTGCAGTTTTCAACATTGGCCTTCTGAATTCAATGTAACAATAACTCCATATTGATTTCCCCAATTCACTTCTCAAGAAAAAAATACCACATGACAGAAGTAAATAAAATTTAGAGGAAGCAACAAAACTAATGAACTATTAAAAAACAGAAATACAAAACCTCATAATCTACAGAAAACCTGACCAATTCAGAAAAGCCAAAAATAGGCAGAAAAATATTTTTAACATATATTTTGAAGACATAACTGAGGAAGCTGAGAGCTACTTTTAAAAACACCAAAAAACGAAAAGTAGAAATAAATCAAAAAAAGGAGGAAAACCAAACACTCTCAGAAATGTGGGAAACAGATAAAATTACCCTTCAGTAATATTATTTTTTAATAAGCAACTATTATAAATGTGACTGACAGAAAAAATAAAAGGAACCAAGAAGACCCCAAGAACCAAAAGTAACAGTGCTAACATTCTGATACCTGTGAGTGTTGTCAAAATAGCACTCCTTCTCCTCACAGACATAAAAGGTTAAGACAAGACAAGATCAGGTGACAGATAGAGTTATCTGAAATAAAAGCAATAAAGAATAAAGCTATCATTCCTTTAGTTTCTTCCCTCTCCCAGCTTGATATTCTAGAGAAGAAATGCACAGATTTCAAGTTGGAGACTGCCGGTCTCCAACTTGAGCAAGGGAGGGAGAAATTAATGACAACAACTTTGAGAAAAATTTGGTCTGCACTGAAAGTCTTTTTGGTTTTAAAAAATTGGTTTAAGAAATAAAAAAAATTGATACTGATTAAACAGATAAACAGTACAATAATAATAGAATAAAAGCCCAAGTAAGAACCAACAGAGAGGATGGGGACTTGGACTCCACCTTACTCGTGGAGTAAATAACAGTGACAAAGGTGGCTTTAAGCCAAGGCTACTCCTTTTATTGGCTCATGCATTTGTCAAGATTACCAACAAACCTGAGTAAACTACAGACGGTATCTTATACTTCACTGCCAACATACCAAGAAACATGAACCCTGAAAAAATTTCTTAGCATATTTCAGTGAACACAAATTCTTCAAAAAGCACTCACATCTAACAAGATTATAATTTACAAGATTATAATTTTTTAATTGTATTGTGAACAAATATCCACTAAATGGATAGACAAAAGAGAATCTCAGGAGAAGAAATTATAGAGAATATGGTAACTAATATTATTTGTAGCAGCAAAACATTCAAATTGCTCAAAGAAGACAGGAAACTGTACTTATGCAAACAAATACAGCTGGGTTTGACATTAATTAAATCATTAAATCCTTTCTGTTTGCAAGTGAAGGCCTGAGGTGCTATGTCTTCCAAAACCAGTCAAATCAAAGGAACATGCTTGGCCAAGGTCAGCTGCTCTTGATTCATTGTTAGGCTCTAACAGAAAATACTACAGAACACTGGAAGTTCACATTGAGGTACCATCATCATGCAATCACTCCTCCCCCTGGAGGAGTGATGTGGCAACTGGAAAACCCCTGGTGCAGATTTTCAAAGTTACCTAAGCAACAATATTGGCTTGAGAACAGTTTGTTACTATTGCTATACTAAGCTCGGGTTTTATTTCACTTTATCTAAGAGCTCTAAGACCAGTGCTGCTCACACTGGTACCGTATTTTTTTCCCAGTTTCATGTTATGCAATTTAAGTATCAGAGATGGCAATAAAGGAAGTACCTCAATGAAAATTGATTTCTCTAAATAGAGAAACACAATTCCACGCCTGTTAGATCCATTTCCTACCTAGCCAGAGTTCTGGATCTACAGCAAGACCATTTGAAAAGCAAATCAAACCAAGTATGAGGGAGACAGGAAAACATGTGACAAAGACAACAGCAAAACTAGATAGTGAGACAACAATTCTGAAATATGAAAAAAGCAGCAAAGAAAAACCTAAATCTTTGAGTAGGATATGAAGGTTTAACTACTGTAGTAAAATACATTTTAAACAGAACTCAGAGAATGAGTGACAAAGTTCTCACGAGACATGCTTCATTTAAAGTGCTGATATTCATTTAAATCCTATGTCAACTTACAGAAAGTTCACACAATCTCAATGACATACCTGCTCATAACATGCCACCAGGTCTCCAACTACAGTGCACTTTAACTCTACAGTTATAGACTCACCTTGAAGGGTTGTACAGCTCACAAGTTCCATATTGACAGCAGTACAAAGAAACAGGCCTCTCAAGTACGAGGTCATAACTAAAGATTAAGTATTAATATTAGTTACAATTTATTTCTATTGAGAGGAAAGTATTTATATTTAGGGGAAGTAACATAAAAAAGTAAAAGCTTTAATCATCTTCTTGAAGCTTAAGGTTGCAAAACGGAATAAAGCATTCACATAATAAATCTACTGAGAATGCTAGAAAGTTTTCTACTATTTCAATGTGTAAAAAGTGAAAGAACTGATGCTGGAAGCTAATTATTTACTCCTAAGCAGCAAGAACTGGATAGGGACAAACCTTTGTAAAAGCCACTTGGGGAAGACTCAAGAAACAAACATTTCCATAGATCAAAAATCCTCCCCATAATCAAGCAATAATACGAGTCTAAGCACAGACACTTGAGAGAAATTATGCCAGATCATATCAAGTTTTCCAAAACAAATTGCTTCATGTTTGCAATTAATTTATGATCCAGCAGCTACTGCAAGAAATAGTCACAAGTAATCAACTGAACAGACAACCTCTTGCTACATTAGCCAACTATGAAATACATTTTTCAGCAGGCAAAAAGATGGTAAACAACAGTATCAAAACAAATAATTACTACTAGAGTGCACACACAGGACCCACATGGCTACCCCAACAGTAGGAGTACATCCAACAAGTTGGTAAGACTTTTGTAGATGGCCAAAAAAACCATTACGAATTCTCTAACACATTGCTAGCTTTGATGCCTATCAAAAAATAAAATAAAGAGACTAAGTACGTGTCACAGACATCTTTTATGAAAAATCCTTTCCTTATGATTTTTCCTCCTGAGAAGCTGAGAGGCCTCAGGAACAAAATGTAAACAATGATTATCTGCTGCTGTGGAATGCAACAGGTGGATGGATCTGTGATTGGTCTCATGGGGTTGTTGCCAATTAATGGCCAATCACAGTCAGCTGGCTCGGACTCTGTCCGAGACACAAGTCCTTGTTATCATTCTTTCTTTTTCTATTCTTAGCTAGCCTTCTGATGAAATCCTTTCTTCTATTCTTTTAGTATAGTTTTATTATAATATATATCATAAAATAATAAATCAAGCCTTCTGAAACATGGAGTCAGATCCTCGTCTCTTCCCCCTACCTGAGACCCCTGTGAACATGGTCACATAATATAATAAGAAAAAAAAACAAGGTCAAGTGTAAATGGCGCATTTCTAAGCTTACAGCTCCCAGCCGCAACAAAGTAAGTGCCTTAGAGAAGAAAACAGGACAAATTGTCCTGGATAACAACAGTGTGCCTCTACTTTGGGCATAGCAATTCCCACTGTACAAGCAATTAACCCAAGAGAATAATGTTTCACTGATCGGACATCAAGAAACGTAGAAGAAAAACTGCAGTGGAAAGCAACATCCTTTGAAACAGCTGAGCAAACCTTCCTAACCTATCAAAGAAAGGGAGGAGCAAGCAATACATGCTATTAATGGCTGTATCTATGGTGCTGCAAGAGCGATCTGCTTCAGAAGTCTTTGTTCTGACTCTTGGGCTTACAAAGGTTTCACACTGCGGTCTAGGAAATGAGAAGCAGATGACTGGATGATACATGGTAAACCTCACTGGGGTTTGGAGTATAAAAGCACTGCTTACTTAGCCATGAGAGACATGTAGATGCCCATACTGCAAATCATGGTGAGCTACTGCAAGAACACAATGCTGCTGCTGCTCAGTTACCGAAGATATGTATTTCTGCAATAACCACTAGTGATGATGTGTCAGTTGAGTGGACTCTCCTAAGAAATCAAGTAATTCAGTATTTGCCATCTACAAATTGAGACAAAATAAGAGGCAATCCTTGCTCCAGACAGACCATTCTAAATGTCTTTAAGAATACCTGCAAATAATAGAAGCAAGAAAAACTGCCACAACAGTCTCAGGGAAAGACAGAGCACTCGGTGGTCTCAGACCACACCTGACAGATACTATACAGGGCCATTTCCAAAAGGCCAGGGCTTGTGTTAAATACTGGTGGTGGCAGACACATCTACCACAAGCACCTGACTGTATTGCTTACCTCCCCTGCCAAATGTCATTATGAAGGTCATTATGAAAGGCCTTCACTTTTAAAATCAATGGTTAGGCATTCCTACTTGCATTAAATCAACTAAGGGTTGTCATTTCCAGGAGAAATGGTCCAGTTGCAGGATTGTGAACACCAGGCAACATCAGTTTATCACATATCCCTATCAATCTTGTGGAGCCAGTTTGATAAAGCATACTAAAAGACTTACCAAAAACCTGTTGTGAATTCTTCCACCTACCTGCCCTTTGGTGGGTTTGGCCAACAGTGTCGACAAGAGCATTACTAATTCTGAATAGGAGGGTGTGAGTCCAAGGTTACAACACTTACAAACTACTGTCAGGTCATCACCACACAGAAACAGACACCAGGTTCCTGTCTGAGACAGAGGAGGGGCGCGCACCTTGGTACTGGAAGGACAATCTTGTTTGCAGTGATCCCTGCCAAGATACTGGCCCAGGTGCCAAGAAACTACATCCTTAATTTCAGAACACTGCTAATACTCCTTAATACATTCTACAACATGTATTTTGCAAAATTTATGCTTCCCAT
Source organism: Calcarius lapponicus (assembly GCA_039654755.1). Lineage (NCBI taxonomy): Eukaryota > Metazoa > Chordata > Aves > Passeriformes > Fringillidae > Calcarius > Calcarius lapponicus. The sequence continues at coordinate 64,689,171 of CM077481.1, read as the reverse complement.
TCCTTTAACAGAGAGTAGATGTGGGCATTCTCCTTCGGGAATTCTCAGTTACAGTAACTCACAGCAACATCCGTTGGCAATCCGTTGGGAGTGACAGGGATGCTCAGTCACACCTGGCCAGCATAGTTTTGGGCACAAAAAACACTTTAGTGGGAACTAAAAGGCCAAAAGAGCTGATCAACATCAAAGGATAACTGCAAAGGGAGCCTTGAAAATGGATATGTATGCTCTGATGACCCTTGAAGAGATTGCTTTACCTTGCCCTTGTTATGTACTACCAATCTCTTACAGAGCAAAGTAACTTTTATCAATGAGAGTTTTCAACTTTGTTTCATACAAACTAAAATGCTGAAACAATTTTGGTATGCTAGAGTTAATATAATAAGTCAGTTCCACAGAAGAAAGACCATAATAACTCACTGCCCCTATGTGAAGGGCCAATTTCATTTCAATTCTCTCTCAACATGGTTGTCAGAGGCACACGGGGGAGGGGCTGCACATGTGCAATTTACAGGAGGCAACTAGGAGAAGATGGGAGGAAGCCTTGTCTCTGGGGTTACTTTGCCCGGCAAGGATTTCATGTCTCCCATGGGACAAGCAGGCAGCAGACCACCAGGGACACTGCACCCTCCAGAGGGGTTCTCCAACAGATGGAAAAAGGTCTCCACCAATGGACTGCAGTGGAACGCTGAACACTGTGCCAGCGGTCTCCTGTCAGCAGGCAGATCATGGGAGGAGACGGGGGCATAAAAATAACTGAGGCACAAGCTCTGGGGCTTTTTTGACTCAGGCTTTCTATGTTGGGGGATTTGGTCTTGCCTTTTTGCCCAGGCTTGAGGTCTGCGTCTTACTCTGGCCCTAGCCTAATTTTTGCCCTAGCTCCAGCCTGCCTTTTGGCTCTTTCGCCCTTGCTGGCCCTCACTCTCCCGCAAGTACTCGCCCTCCTCTCGCTGGGCATTTGGCCGGACTCCGGCTGACCTCCGAGCCTTGTGCGCAGCCCGTGTCCACCCCAGCCCTCGCCTGTCCCAGCCGCTACCTGTCCTGCCTCCCTGGGTTCCGACCGACGCCCTGCCTGCTTCGCTCCTGCCGGCCTCTAGCCCTGCTTCGCCGCTCCAGCCCGCCACCACGATCCCCGCCGCCATCCCGCCCAGCGCTCCGGACCTCCGGCCCGAGCGCCCCTCCCTCCCTGCCCCGGGGCCCGGCTGCCCGCGGGAGCCGCGCCTGGGGAGCCTCCCGAGAGCTGCGCATGCGCCCCGCGGCCAGCGGGCACACGCGCCCTGAGGCCGGGCCGTCGGCGGCGCTCCCTGAGGCGGGGCGGTAATGCCGCTTTTCCTCTCTGTCTCCCCCCTCTTTCCCCCCCTTATTTTTCATCTTCCTTCCTCCTTTTTCTGTCTTTTCTAGTCCTCTTTAGTAAGCCAAGTCCCTTTTTTTTTTTGTTACCAATAAACGGTTCTCAGATACAATACTGTCTCGTCTGACTTACTTTCACCCTAGACCATGTGTTTTTCTAAGAACTCCCCACAGTTCCCCGCAGTGGAACATGACACACTACCAAACTGTGAAACTTTTGACTTAAGGAAAATATGAAAGACAATTGTTCATCCTGAGAAAATTATACAGGAAATTCCTTATGGGAATTATAAGGTAATTTCACACACATTAGTACATTTTACTTTAGCTTATTAACCATCAATTTAAGCCTACTTTAGATTTTGAGATCACATCCTAAAGAAAGAGATTTTCAGGCGTGCAAAGCCGTCAGTAAAAACAGCCTCAAGCCATTTCCAGAGGTGGAGCCTTACCATGCACAAAGGGGGAGTCCAACCCAGTGTGAGAGACGGGGACGTACAGCACAAGACTGTGGCAGTGTCCATGGGGGTCCCAGGACGAGGGAAGAGATGAGAATCTCGACTCCATGTTTCAGAAGGCTGATTTATTATTTCATGATATATATTATATTAAAAGAAAATGATATATTAAAGCTTACTAAAAGAATAGAAGAAAGGATTTCATCAGAAGGCTTGAAAGGAAAGGAATGGAATGAATCATAAAATCTTGTGACTGACCAGAGAGTCCGAGATAGCTGGACCGTGATTGGCCATTAATTAAAAACAACCACATGAGACCAATCACAGATCCACCTGTTGCATTATAGAGCAGGAAATAATTATTGTTTACATTTCATTTCTGAGGCCTCTCAGCTTCTCAGGAGAAAAAAATCCTAGCAAAAGGATTTTTCATAAAATATGTCCATGACACAAGACCAAACACAGGATGATTGAGGGACTACAGCATCTGTCATAGGAGGAGAGGTGGGACTGTTCACAGCCTGAAGAGAAGGTGGGGTAAAACCTAATCAATACACATAAACAAAAGATTGCTCAACACGGGATGAAAGCATGTCAGACCTTCCACAGCAGTGTACACTGACTAGAAAAGAGCCAACAGGGATAAATTGTATCAGAAGAAATTCTACATGCAAAAACAAACACACTTGTTCATTAAAAGAGTGGTCAAGCGTGGGAAAAGGCTGCCAAAAGGAGCTGTGGAGTCTCCATCCATAGAACTACTCAAAACCTGAGTGAACACAGTCATATGAAACATGACTGGTCCTATTTAACTGAGGATGGAGTTACACTGCATTATCTCCAAAAGCTCCCTGGCACCTCAACCACTCTGGGATCCTATATTAATCTCACATGCAGAAAGCTGGGTGAGAGAGTCAAAGAAAAGACAAAAACCCTTTTTTTTGGTTGAAAATAAACAAAACTGGAAATCACTGTTTAATTAACATTCTAGTAACTGTCATGTGTAATAAAAACTATGTTATATACTAACAGCTTTTATAAGAACAGCTAGGTTCTCCAAACTAGATACTACAGCAAATTAACTTCTGAAAGGACTACAGTAAATTAACATTCATAAAATGGTGATTAAAATACATTGACATTGTCTCAATACAAACAGTAAACAAGCAGAAAGCAGTAAGTATTTCAAGTCAGGATAAAATGGATGCTTACAAATCCAGCATAAATCCTTAATCTCTTCCATAATAAGATTGGAATGCTTATTACCATAAAATCCATCTCCTTAATTTGAGGTCAGGGTACGACATGCTCGCAAAAGGAATTAAAACCAACTGAATTTAACCAATATGAATATAAATAATTAATGGAAAACTAAATATAGCATAGAATTCTGCAACAGAGCTAAGAATTAAAACAAACACTAGCTTTCCCACCTCCCTTTAAGTGGACTGCTGTAAGCAGGCAAGGCTGGCTTGATCTGTTTTCAAATTCCTTTTCTTCACTCCTCCTTTAGGGCACATGAGTGAGGTTCAGGGAGAACGCAACTAAAGCAAGCTGACTTGTAAAGCAAAATAATCACTGACACCCTGGAACAGTCACAAAGCAATAAGCATTGCTGTTATTCTTGATAAAACACTCAACTACAACCACCTTCAGTACCTGAAAAGATGTAAAGGTGCAGTTTCACAAAGTGTTAACTCAACTGGGAAGGGGTAGAGGGAGGAACCACGAATGACGGATGGGTATGTGCTTCTAAAAGAAAAGCCTATGGCTTCCTGAAAAGATGAGGATTAAGACGGTAAGCACAACTGCATACCAGTTATGCTGGTGCACGTTAATGAATCTCACAGAACAAAGCATTTGACTATTCTCAATAATTACTAATGTAATCCTTTAAATATGTTAGACATGAGAAGTATTACATTTACTGTGACATGGGCTAGTTGCATGACCCATTCCAGTCTTTGATTTTCTCTTACACTTCACTTCACATTAGCCTGATTTTCAACCTTACAGTCTTTCACTTCAATTTTTCAGCCACTAGCTCATATAAGCTGATCTTCTATTCCAGTTTTCTTCCCTTGATCTAGATTCCTGTCAGCCTAGCCTGAGAGTTCACAGAGTTTCCCCCTCTCCTACCAGGTCATGGTCCCAATGGTATCTACAGACACCACGTTTCTTTGCACAGACTGAGCCCCATTTGCTCCCACAAACCGACCTTCAGTGCAACTCTTCCCCTCCTTCCCAGTTCATCTACTTCTCTTTACATTCCCTTCCAGTCTCTGTTTGCACTCCTCTTATTGTCTTCATAGCAAAACAACACCTCAACCTTCAACTGAAGACTTCAAAACCAATATTCAGTAAGTTGTCAATGTTACAGTCTCTAGACCACAGAAACTTACTGTGGGCAGTATCAGACAGCCTTCTAAGATGCCAAGGCCGACCAGCATCCCATGGTTTAGAAACGTACCATGGACCTACTGTTACTTACAAGTACTTTATATAATAAAGGTGCTTTATTTAAACTGAATCAAAGAGAAAAGAAAATTGAATAGATTCTGAGGTAAAAATAATTAGAAACAGAGAGGCAGAAAAATATATACATACATTATCTTGGCAAATTATAATATCTTTCTTCAATGAAACAAAAGATCATTCCCCAAGACAAAAGAAAATGCAGTGGAGTTGGTCAGGGGTGGGAAGATTAACTATTTTTTCATCCATACTACAACATGGGGGATTATTAAATGTGAGAAAAGCGGATTAGAAGATTTTAAAAATAAAAAAAAAAACAAACACAAACAATTCAAAATGAATGGTTAAACAAAGACAATTGAAACAAGGTTTCAAGTGCTAATTTCATTAACTGTTACCTAAATATAGCCCTATATTTGTATATCTGAACTTCCTCTGATTCAGCTTCATTCCTCTTCCTTGCATCCTATCACTGTTCCCCAGAGAGAGCAGAACTGTATCATCCGCTTCACTTCCTCCTTTGAGGAAGCTGCAGTCTGCAGTGAGGTCACAGTCAGCCTTCTCTTTCCCAAAATGAACCCAATAAGCTCTTAATTTTCCCAGTATGTAAGGAAACAAAAACAATCTGGACTTTTCAGCCCAACAACATGAAGTCTAAAAGTAAACATGACTGATCTCTACACAGAAGTATATACAGTGAACAAAGTACAAATTAAGCCACTGAATGATATTAAACATGAACAATGAATATATACAAAGCCTGTGAATAATTTAGATTGAAAATCAGATTGACATTTTAAAACAAGCCAGAAAGGGTATGCTGTAGGCCCTAATTTTTAAGATGAGTAACTGTTTTATCAAGTGGGTTGAAGGACATTACTCAGAGGTCTGCAACAGAAAGTAAATGCAGCTAATACCTCCCCCCACCCCCCATTTTTATATGTGGGAGGAAGGAATAAGAGCAAAACAAATCTTCTGTAGTTTTGTAGTGGCCCTCTAGTGTTAACCTGGTCCTGTGCTCTGAGAAAAAAAAAAAAAAAAAAAAAAGGAAAAACACAAACCTGAAGCTCAATAGCTCAATATAAATTCATTTCCTCATAATCCCTTTTTGTTGCCACGTATAAAAGACTAATAATCCCTTTTTTGTTCAAGTATGAAAACCTGAGGCATATACAACACAGAAGACTGAAAGCAAGTCACTTGCAACATATGACCATCAGAAGAAAACTTTTTTTTTTTTTTGCTTATTTAAGTCTGGATTAACCCTACACACTAGGGACTCTGACAGAGACAGAAAATTTTACAAAGACAAACCTTTGAGATACCATTGTTTTGTAGGGATTTCTACAGAAAAGTACTTGTATTAGTACACTAGGACCACAAATGTACAACAGCACAGACTAAAATACTAGAACAGGACTGAGACAACCAAGCGGAACCGTAAGATCCAAAAAAGACTATTGATAACTGTGGAGTGGAACTGGGAGGCAGTGATGGAGTATGTGACCATACCACATTCATGGATCAGCAAATAGAATATGATTCAACACTACCCTCAGCATTCTTCATCCAAAGGGAAGATAAATGCAGCAAAGACCACAAAACATCATTACCAAGCAAGAATAAACCAAATACACAGTGAGGATTTTGTAAACAGCATCCCTTTCTCCCTTGTCACTGCAAGTAATTATACTGAAAAGATAGCCATCTGTCCTGGTCCTCATAAATGTAGGATTGCAAAAGCAAGAGTATGAAAGGATGACAAAAATCTCATAGATTTCAAATACAAGTTTATGAAAATAATTTGTTCAAAAGTAGAAGTCATGTTTCCGCCTATGCAGTGATCCACTGTGAACTGCTGCACTTTAAACTCTCTTCTCATACGATGACACATTCCATTTGGCTACTGCAGAACCTTGGTAACTTAAACCAGAGCACTTGCTAAGTTACATCTGTTGCCTAAAATGCAGGAACTTCATCACTGCAGTATGAACAGCCGAGGTTATTATTTATTGCTTTTTATTGCAAAACACACTTTGTTCTTTGCATAAAAGGGTGGGTTCTGCTGAGTATTTTCATTGTCAATAAAACATTGATGGGTGGTGGGAAAGCAAGAAAACCCCTTCCTCTACAAGGCATAGAAAGTGCTCACAGGGCTTGGAGTAGTGCTGCAACAGAGCTCTTCCAACTAATGACTGCTAAGTGTCTTCCTTAGAAACACACTGCATGATCTTCACCTATTAAACACATTGGAAAAGCGTGCATTGTCCTGGCATTTCTTCATATACAATCTATACATATCCTTTCAGAGGCTAGTATTCAATTTCATTCACATTCCCACATAGATTTGAAAGATAATCTCTACCCAGCTTATGTTTCTCAACACTAGTAATAATAAACCCCAACATTTTAGAGGTAAACCTGAAAAAGAGTGCTTCAAAAAACCACACTAATTTTGCTTCCCATTTATCTCACACGATTTTTGTGAGTACTTGTTCTTTGCTCACATGGTCCCAAGTTATATCTCAAAATCCTACTGCACTTTCCTTTATGCTTCCAGAATATTGTCACAACAAAAGCACTCCACACTTGCATTCCCACATACCTTTAATACAAATCCACCTTGAAATATTTCTTTCATATAAGTTATAAAGTAACTCATAAAATTTGAGATCTAATGAATAAAGTTTTTCAGATAAAAGATGTAAAGTTTTACATCTTTCTGCAGGAAAATGCTTTTAGTTGATTCAACATGCCTGAACAATTTATAAATAACACCCTCTCCTCCCTACCTTGGCCAATTGGAAGACACTGAATTTGAGTACAGGCAAGACTGAGAGAAAATGAGAGAGAGTCCTTCACCTATCATAGAGAAATTAAGGGGGTTATTTAATAAAGATTATGTTGTAAATTCTCACTGTCTTTCTGTTGTCCTATGCATTTCAATCTTTTATCTCCTGACTGCCTTAGAAAGGAGAAAAAAAACAAAAAGGAGGAGAAAAAGAAGGGGGGAAAGTGTGTAAGGGGGAGAAAAGGTGAAAAGTGGTGAGGAAAAGCAAAACAGAGGGGGGAAAGCTCAAAAAGGGGGAGGTGACAGAAGAGGAGGAAGGCAATGAAAAAGGTATTGGGGAAAGAAAGAGTAAAAGAAGGGTAAAAGAAAAAAGAATAAGGGTAAAAAGGAAAGAGGAAGAAGAGGACAAAAAAAATAAAGGGGGGGGAAAGAGGGGAGTGGAACAGGAAAAAAGAGAGAAAAAGGGAGGAGGAAGAGGAGGAAGAGAGAAAAAAGGAGTAAAACACTTAGTTGTGCCTTGAAAAACACCATGCATTCATTTGATTGGCTCAAGCTCTGAAGCATGAAGAAAATGTTTCTCTAGAGAATGTCCAGTGTTTCTTTTGGCCACTTTAACATTAGATTGAACTTGGATGCCTTACATATAGACATTTTTTTAAATTATTCAGGATATTTTGACTATACAGATTGTCATACTAGACCAGGCTGGTAAACTAGTCTAGCAACAATTTGCTCAGATCAGTCATCACTATATCTTGTTCGCAAGATGCAAGACAACTAACATGGTACAGCCTATTAGTACTGAACAGAATATGGTGGATATGGTACAATCTACTCTTTGAAGTATTTAATCCTAACTGTTAGCAATTGTTTTCAAAGTATACACTACAAATACTTTTTCTAGCTTGTTTGGCTTCACTTGTGATACATTTCAAAACTCTCGTCTGCAGGAGTTAAAACTTTGGATAGTAATACTATAAACATGCCAGTAGATTTATTAATCTTGAATATCACAAGCAATGGTCAGATCCAATTAAATAGATTAAATGGAAACCTGGCAAGTTATGAAATTCCTTTAAAGTATAGTCTTAATTGCATTGTGCATTCCATCATTTTTGAGCGTGCAACATGAATACTTCTGTCAAGCTATAAAATGAGAACTTCAGAATAAATCCCAACCTCTTGGCACCTTCTGAGCCATTACTATATGTAAAACAGAAGCAATGTGATAAGAATTGTCTTCAATAAGTATGCATTTTACAACAGAGTTCCTCTGGATTAACCTCTAAGGAATCAAGAAAAAACATCCTCTCTGACCATTTTGTGGTATCAGCCACACGCAGGGAAATAACCTCCACAACAAGCAGATTCAATCCTATCCTGTATTATTTGGCACTTTGGAGCCCTGAGACTCTCACTTGACAAGAAAGCAGATAAAGCATCAAAATAGTGGGTTTCTATGTTGGATTGGATCTTTGAGATTACCTTAAGCTTGTTTGCACATACACTTGTGCAGACCTCTGCTTCCATATGTCAAAGGAAGTATCTTCTTTTGTCTACTTGCTAGCCCTTATTGCCTAGATCTCTCATTTTCACCTGTCCCAACAGTGAGATCACATCAAAGAAACTAACTGAGTACCTAAGGTCTAAATTCAACCCACTTTCCATTTTTTCTGCATGCACTAGTCAGCAACTAGTCAGCCTCAGTCTTCCAGCAAAGTTATTTCTGAAAACTAGCTCCTGAATTCAGATTTACAGTACAAGACAGACTCATGATCTCAGATTACAGCACAGAACAGAAATATAAATAAGAATCCAACACATCAGTACTTAAAAAAATTAAGTTCAGTTAAAATTTTGGAATTAAACTGCTATTTTCTGAAAGTTATATATTTCATTCCGATGTTTTTAATGTGAAAATCCCTGCAAAGACTGAAAAGGAGTGCCCCAAACCAAAAAGGAAACAAAACACCTGATTCCTATCAAGTGACAGATCACAGAGATTTGTGATATTAAAAACGCCTGTCGTCTTGTAAGAAGACTTTCAATTCCATGCCAAATATTTTTTCTTTAAAAAGTAGCTTAAAAATTCTAATTAATGCCAGTGATATATATATTTTTTTTACTCCAATCTATAAGAACACTCATTGCAAGCATACAGCAGGCAATGTGACAACAGTCTACAGTAAAACCTACCAACCTGTCGATGACAGCACCTCAGTGTTTGCAGTCCATAAGTCAACCGCAGAACTGACCATGGCTTTACCATTGCTGAAGAGCTCTGGGACCCCCCCTCCCTTTCACACAGCACTTCTCACAGCACAACCACGCTCTGGCAAGTGATAGTTATATGGCACATTTAAAAATATGTATGAATCAGTTTGTAAGAGATTGGTACACAAAGCATATATATTTTGATAGTAATGCCTGAAATTAATACGTGAGTTTTTAAGGAACAGAATGAGGAGTGAAGGCTTACCAAAAAAAACCAACCAAACAACAACAACAACAAAAAAAACCAAACCAACAAACAACAACAAAAAAAAGAAACCAAAAAAAAACCAAACCGAACAAAAATACAAACAAAAAAAGCCACTCCCAGGGAGTATTGGGAACCATACGCTACTCTAAACAGCTGGAAGTCGAAACTAACAAAACGGCAGCACTCGAACGCTTCCCACGGTTGAACACCCAGAGGTGAAGAAATGACAACGCCGAAGTCCGGAGGGGCTCCGCATTCAGCCATGTTCCTGCCACCGGCACGCCGCCGGGCCCTCGAAGCCAGACCCGGCGCCGGGCGGGAGGCACCGGCCCCAGGAGGGCCCCGCTCGCTGCCCGCAGGGGCTCGGGCTGGCGGCGCCGGGCGTCGCGGGAAACTTTGGCGGCGGGGAGCGCGCCGTCCCTCGGCTCTGCACAGGACACCAAGTCCCGGCGGGGAGAGCGGAGGCTCCGCCGCATCAAGCCCCTCAGGCAGCGGCGGCAGTGCTCAGCAGGGGACAGGGAGGACGGGATGGGGCAACCCCCGCCTCCCAGCGTCGGAGCCGCCGCAGTCTGCAGCCAACGCGGAAAGAGCTGCTCCTGGCAGCCGCACGGCCGCGGCCCCCGGCGGTCCGAAGCGGCCCCCGGGCGTCCGGGAACCCGCCCCGAGGCATCCGCGGGAGGCGCCGCGGCTCTCGCAGCGCGCAGGGGAGCGGCGCCGCCGCCGCATGTGTGCCCAGGCAGAGGCAGAGCCGAGCGCGGCCGGGAGAGTGTCCGGCCCAGGCGCGGCACCGGCACCGCCGCGGGGCTCGGGAGAATCACCGCAACTCAAAGTACCCCCTGCTTCTCCCCTCCCCGCAGCCCCCGTGCCCGAGCGAACGTGGCGCAGGTGGAACTCACGGGAAGAAGGCGCGCCACACCGCTGACTCCCAGCCGCTGCCAGCAGCGACAGCGACACCGACACCGGGGTCTGCCGCCACGATCCCCCTTCCTGCCCCGCCCCGGCACCGCCTCCCCGCGCCCCGCCCCGGCGCGGGGAACGCGGCAGCGCTCACGTCGGCCCAGTACCTGCGCCGGGCTGCGCCGCTGGGAGGCGCTGTCCGAGCCCGCTGTGCTCCGATTCGGGCCGGGTCGGTCTGGGAGCGGGGCCCGGTGGGTCTGCGGTCACAGGAGGGAGGCGGGGGTTTGTAGGGGAAGGCCTGGAGTCCTTAGGGGAAGGTTCGGTGTTCTCAGTAATGGGGCTGGGGTCCACAGGGGAGGGTCTACAGTCCGCACGAAACGGGTTCAGTGTCCGCTTGGAGGGAACAAAGCGCCCCGTGCCCTTTTGACTGGAACGGGCTGGCGTGCGATCAGTCCCGGCGGATGAAGGCCCTTAGTGCCGGGAGAGGAAAGGCTGCGGGTGCGGGGCCAGCGCATTGAGCGGTGGTCAGCGAATTGAGGGGAAGGCTCTGCCGGCTTCTCTGCGGGGTGTGGGGCGGGTGGCACCAGCCCAGTACGGCGGGGAGCCGCGGCACGGTGTCCCCCGAGGGATGGGTGCTGGGTGCTGGGTGCTGGGCACGGCACACGGCAGATCCTGGTCACGAAGCACCCAAGGCGAGGGTGCTGTTGTGGTTGTAAGCTTGTCGAGAGCTTCAGTGTACTTTAATGAAACCATGTTTTCAGTGAAATTCGTAACATAACACAGCGAGTTGAAGCTTGGGCATGTGTTACAGTGAGCTGCATCTCAACCACACATAGCCACTGCATGGGGGCCCTGTTCAACATTCCTTGCTGAGCAGGTTTGTGCAGGAGACCTTCAAGAGATTTATCTGCATAGGTAAAATGGAAAAATTAGGGCCCAAATCTGTACTGTTTTTCAGGGGCATTGTGATGAAGTATTCGTTTATCAAACAGGACTTTCCTAATGCTCCTTAAAAATATAAAAAATATTTATGGTAAAACATAATTATGCCACCCTCAGATTAAAATAATAGCTCTTTTTTCTGAGTAGATCTACCAACTTTGTTATGACAACAAATCTGGGTAATTGGATTTGTGATGGATGTTTCAGTATTTCTAAAAAAGGCTAGATCTGTTATTAAGATGGAGCATTTGCCTCATTAATATAAAATGGAAAATGCAACACAAATTAATTCTTTGAAAGCTTATTCATATTTTTTAAGTTAAAGTGCATCAGTAGGGTTCTGGCTTGGTCTTGATTGCCTAGTCCTTTTTCTTCAGGTGAAAATCTGCTTTTGTGGGTCTATAGGACATAGCAAGCAATTAGCGATTAATGTGTCCCAAAGATGCTTTCAGTCTTTGATGACAAGAAATATTAATCTCTTTGAACAGAAATGGTGACTTACTGGCTTCAACTGATTTGCAGAGTCATACCAGATTTTTTTTTTTTTAGAGCTCTTTGTCACATCAAGCCATCATCAAAGTTTGTGCCTTACATTATTGACTGGCTCATGAAAATTAACACTGTAGGTGCAAAGGCCTGGTCTAAGGATTCCAGGACTTGTCCTGAGCAAAGCACATGGTGCTTTGTGAAATAATAAATCAATAAACACCTGTTGCTGAGGCAGGAGCAGCCCAAAGGCTTGCCTCCACCTTAAGCTGTATATGACATTAATGAAGGGTGCAGCTTTGCAGTCTCTAACAAGGTGCTACATTCTGCTCTAGAAGTGTTTCCCATGGTAGCTGCTCTTATGTAAATTCTTTATTGGTGTAGATTAATATATTCTCAAAGCAATCTTTGCAAAAGAAAGCATGGACAAGAATTTGGAGGACCTCAAAACAGTCTTTAGCACAGGAATGTTCCATGAATTAGAAGGTCTTATTTTATGACAATGCTAGGGGCCTATGAATTCAGTCCTTTTTCTAAGTGTGGACTATTTGGCTTACAGGTAGCAATAAAAGGAAGCAAAGTATTTGGGGGGAAAAATAGAAAAAGAGAAAAGCATTGAAAAAATATATTATCAACTCTTTGAAAAGAGACTGTGAAAGAGACCAACCTTGGGGCCTACTAAGAGGCTTTAAAGTTTTCTTTCTGAATTTTAAAAACTTTTTCTTCAAAATTAGAAAAAATTAATTAAAATTTCAGCTTTTTATTACTACCTTTGTATCAAAGTCATTAACTTGAATAGAACCTGTCAAATCTACTAGTTTTATTTATGGTTAACATAAGGCAGTCTACCTTAGACTTCATGTTTAATGGCTCTCTATATTATTCTACTGAATTTTCCTTGATCTGCTCATACTGCTTTCATTAGTTCGAGAGCTATTTTCATATTGTTTCACAAAGGCAATAAAAATGAATACAATAAAATGTGATGCTTAATTTTCTTCTCTTTATGAAATCTGAGTCCTGTCCTTTGAATTTGAAAATTTCTAACATAGAAAAATAAAATAACTCTTAAACTTCATTCAGTGACTTATGCTGTTACCTCCTAGTGTGAAGCGCTGAAAAACAAAGAAAGCAAGCCTCACATCCTGTAAAGTACTAGATTACCTGTAAGACTGACTTCATTGAGTTGAAAAACTATTTCTCATCTTGCATGACTGGATATCTACTTTTATAATAGCTTTGCGTGGGGATAAAACTCTGGGGTCTTCTTTAGCTTGCCAGTCTTTTCGTCTGCATTAGGTTCAAATTCAGCAAGAACTTGAATTTTAAGATTAGGTACATGCTAAAGCAATTAATTTTAGACCTTTGACATAAAAGTTACATAAAAAGATAAGATTGGTCTGTGGTTGTAATCTCATGATAAAGTACTCAGGCTTTCTTGTATACAGGAATAGACTTAATAGCCTAAGTTTTTGCATTGTGGCAAGCTTATCTTGAAACTTTTCATTATCCATGCCTGAACCATGCTACTGAACCATCACTACCTGCCATTTATAGATCTGTGAAAAAATGTTCTTCCAATTTGTGCAAAACCCTTTTGAGTCATACAGTCTTCTTGTTTATACTTCCATAATATAATGATATTGTTCCTGGCAAGCAACAATAGTAAATATTAAATTATAAATGTCAGTATCATATATCTTGATGAAGTATTTTAGACAGGTAAATTGATTCCAGGCTCTGAGCTCTTAGCTTTGTGCACAATTTACTCTATTTTTGCCACAGATACTTATTTTTCTTTTACCATGGTTTTTTGGATTTTTTGTTTTGTTTTGTTTCTGTTTTGTTTTTAGGAAAAACAAGATACAAACTTTCTCTTTATTCTCTTGTATATGTGAAAGTACAGACTGCGTCATACACTAGAGAGCTACATGGAGATTTTATTTTGCAAATGGAGCAGCATGCTGGCAGCAAAAAGGATGAAAGCCTTTGAACAGCTCCTTTGATGATAGAAATCAGCCCATGATCTCCTTCAGGCTGCAATTTTACTCATCACTATTTCCTAGGTTTTTTTCTAGAACCAAGATAAATTTCAGTGTAAAAAAAGAGTTCCAGTGAAAGAGATATATATTATAAAGATATATATAACACAGTTGTCATAAAAGTACTTTACATACCTTGGTATAAAGCAAAAATAAACAAAACAAATACCTTTATATTGAAGGATTAATTTTTTCCGGTGAATGGAAGAGTGCAATAAATCCAGTTATGCATGCAAGCTTGCATCCTTAGCAAAACTTCAACTCCCATGCAGTAAATGGTCTCTGCAGACTGCAGATGAGGTAAGCTTTTGGGTCACTGATGTTTATTTGATGCCTTTCCCATGTGTAAAGGATGTTCCTCTCTACCTCTGGTAGGACAGTGCTTAATTAAGACAACAATAATTGATGTCAGTGTTTTGAAGACAAATTATTCATAACAACATCTTACCTAAAGCTATATTTTGCATACCACTGAAAATGGTTTCTAGTTGTTTCAGAACAGAAAATGTTTATTGTTGTATCTCTGTCTTCTATTTGTGTGCTGCTATCCTACATACACGCTATGCTTTGAATCTTCATACAAATGATCACTGGTGCCTCAATGCAGGTAATCCAGTTGTCATTAATTTGAATGTGATAACTGTGCTTTGGAAATTGTCTGTATTTCTCTTATGGCTTTTTGTGTGTGTTTAAATAATCTTATTCTTGCCTTTTTGCCTCTGGGATATCTACATAGGTATCTCTGAAGGGTTGGGATTTTTCCTGTACTTACCTTTTATTTGTTTGCTTGTTTGTTGTGAGAAAAAAAAAGTCAGATGTCTGTGGTAATAACAAGAGACTTGCAAAAAAAAGTTGAGTTGAATTAGAACTTGCATTCCATCCTTAGATTGTCTCTTAAGAATTTGGAGTAGGAAAACAGTGGATTTGCATTCATTGTTCATACCTGTGTTAAGAAGAGACTGAGAGTAGGGTCCTACTAAATTAGAATGGTGCAAGTTGATTGGTAGAACAAATGTTTGTGCTTAGGCAGGCCTTTTGGATCTTATGTAAGCAAGAAGTGGGGGAAAAAAATGCATGTGGATGAATACTGCTACTATGCTATTTTTCTTACATTCAGAAGCTGATAGTGAAGTAGAGGTTCAGTAAAACACTTAAGTAGTATCTGTCTTCTGATCAAAGTATGGTACATCTGAAGTTTCTGTCTGCTCAAGTGATGCTATGGTGATTTTATCCAGGTAAGAGGTCACTTGGAAAGTTGTTTAACACAGAATATGGCAACCTATAGCACGTGGTTTTGATACAGACACTTTTGTCATGATCCCTTAATTAAAGAAAAGAAGGAAAGGAAGGAAATAGAAAGAAAAGGAAGGAAAGGAAGAAAAGGGGACAGAAGGAAGGGAAGTTCTGGGAAAGGAAGTCCAGGGAAGTTCAGGGTAGGGAAGGAGTTGGGGAGGATGAAACAAGAAAGCCTTATAAATATGATTGTCTGGCAAAAGATTTTGAGAATATAGAAACTATAAGCGAGATTGAAATGAAAGCAACCTTTGAGATCCCTTAGTTACTGAACAACAAGAAAAAAATGGTGTCGCCAGCCTGAAGGTAATCCTCTCGTGATGAAACAAGACCCTCTGCAAGCAGGCAGGTCCAAGGGTCCAGCAGACCCTGCCAGCTTGGCAGAAGGAGTCTAAAGAGTAGTTTTTAGGGTTTAAAATGTAGCACAGTATGGTAATGTAGTGATTCTTATGGGTTGTATGGAAATGCTATAGGATTTGTATGGTGTATTAGATTGGTTAGTGAGAATCAGAATATTCAACACAGAAGATGATTTATTGTATTGTAACGGGAACTTCGGGCACTTCTCCACTTCGCTTCGCTTCACTTCTCTTCTCCTTTTTACTTGCTTATTTACTTATCCATGCTCTCTGCTCTTACTTTCCATACTCTTAGTCTTGCCTCTTAGCTCTTGCCCTTTACTCTCTTACACTCTGCCCCTCTCTTCTCTCGGGTCTGCTCCGAGCTGTGGCTGGCAGCTCTCAGCAGGACCCTGCACCCACACCCTTTGCAACAAACTGCAAGCTGACCTGGCTTCAGAGATCTCTCATCTCCATCCGTCCTGACCCCCCATCGCTCCTACAGGAAGGGAAGTTCAGGGAAGGGAAGTTCAAGGAAGGGAAGTTCAGGGAAGTTCAGGGAAGGGAAGTTCAGGGAAGGGAAGGGAAGTTCAGGGAAGGGAAGGGAAGTTCAGGGAAGGGAAGTTCAGGGAAGGGAAGTTCAGGGAAGGGAAGTTCAGGGAAGGGAAGTTCAGGGAAGGGAAGTTCAGGGAAGGGAAGTTCAGGGAAGGGAAGTTCAGGGAAGTTCAGGGAAGTTCAGGGAAGTTCAGGGAAGTTCAGGGAAGTTCAGGGAAGGGAAGGGAAGGGAAGGGAAGGGAAGGGAAGGGAAGGGAAGGGAAGGGAAGGGAAGGGAAGGGAAGGGAAGGGAAGGGAAGGGAAGGGAAGGGAAGGGAAGGGAAGGGAAGGGAAGGGAAGGGAAGGGAAGGGAAAAAAGAGTGCCATCCTTTTAAGAAGATACCGTAACCTCTTTTCCCTACGTGTAAATATGGGTCTTTCACCTTTATTCTAGTACATCAGCGTTGGAAAGGTTCAAGATGCCTGTCTTCTTTTCCTCCTTTCCTTAAGCTCTAGTATTTCCTATGACTCAAATTTTGACAATTTCATGTTCAACATGAACATGCTCCCGCTCACTCTTTCACTTAAGGATTTTTAGGACATCCAGTTCTTTTCCCACATGGAGCCCAGGAGGCTAACCCTAAACTTCAGTTTGTAAATCCTCTAAAAGTAGTGCTGCACTTAACTGATAGGTCTTGTTCTAAATACGTGAAATACTGCATTTGTACAAGTTATAGTCAGCCAATCTTCCTTTACTTGAGCCTTCCTTCGCACCTCAAATACAATCACCATTTCAGGAAAGAAGGCATTAGTTCTGTTAAAACACAATTTCTAGTAGTAGGCCTTTTGTTTGGGGTATTAGAGGAATAGAACACGAACACAGTCTGTCTCTTCTTGAACTTTATGCTATAGATCATAAAACAGAGTAGCTACATTTCCATTAAAATCTATTAACAGTAGGGATGGGGTTGCATAATTCAGACAACCTCCAATTGTATTCTTAATTTAAACCATAGTGAAGAGGTCAGTGAGAAATAACAGTGTAGTACATTATTCTATGCATTAATGTGAATTAGTGTGACTATTTACTTTAGCCTTCATGTAAGAAGTAAAAGAGAAATGCTGCAAGAAAACTGCCACCCTTGGTATACAATTAGCAGGCTTCACTGAATAAGAAGGCAAATACTAATTTTTTGAAGCAGCATTCCTATTGACAAAATTGCTGAATGATTTTTAAAAAACAAACCCAAAAGACACAACAAACCAAAGAAGCCAAATCCAGATGAAACACTATGGGAACTGAGAAATTTAATATTTCCTCAGTTACTCTGAAAATATATTTGAACACATCTAAATGGTCCCTAATGACTGCTTAGTTATTTTTCCGCTAGAGTTCTGGAATAGAAATATTCCAGAATAACTTGGGTCTAGGTTTTCTGTTTTATCATAACAGATTTTTCTCAAGGTAAAATGAATACTTCCATTCACACAATAAAGGATTGAAGTAAACCTGGTCTCACTCCCTGAAAACCCAAAAGCATTTTGCATGCTGTGTGAGAAATCAGACTTATTTCTACAAGCTTTTCTTGGTAAAGACTCTTAAAATAGAGAAAAAGATTTTGAAAATATAGCTGCTTAGCACACTATGAATGCAAATGAATAGCAATATTTTGCAGATAACTGCCCAGTCTTCCATATCTTTGTCTCCCAGACTATACTAAGGCTGAGGGCGCTTTTATTTCTTTTTGAAAAAAATGTTGTGTTTGCTTTTGTGAAATTAAGTTCTTTTAAATG
This sequence comes from Calcarius lapponicus, assembly GCA_039654755.1. Lineage (NCBI taxonomy): Eukaryota > Metazoa > Chordata > Aves > Passeriformes > Fringillidae > Calcarius > Calcarius lapponicus. The sequence continues at coordinate 64,671,289 of CM077481.1, read as the reverse complement.
TCTCATTTCAATGGCATTGCTGCTCCATGGAAGTTACTTCTGTAGCATGGTAAGCCTTCTTTTGTTAAGGAGGAGTGGAATATCTCATATTTGCTCCCATATCCCATAGACAGGTCTATTCATAATGTAATCTGAAAACTCTTTTACTTAACTAATAAAATTGTGATGTTGTGGATGCCCCATCCCTAGTAGTATTCAAACTCAGGCTGAACAGGGCTTTGAGCCACATAATACAGTGAAAGTAGTCCCTACCCTTGGCAAGGGGATTGGAACTAGATGATCTTTAATGTCCTTCCCTGTGGCAGTCCATCCTGGAGAGAAAGGGCTCTGAAACAGCCACACCTCAGGGAACAATATTGGCCTCTAGACACTAAGATGTGAGGATAGATAACATCCAGTCAGGTTATTGTGGGAGGTGGGTGAGGAGAAAAGAACAATGGGAACATTTATGTAAATTAAGTAATTCCTTATTAGGTTCTGTTCTGAACCTTGCCTTCTGATTGGTTCCATATAAGGCATTGTTTCTATTTCTCTTTGTTCACTGGTTCCCTGCCCTGAGTTAATGTATGTGTAAGATTGTGTTTCTTTAATTTTTTGGTCTTCTGAAATAGTTCTGCATAGTGTACGGTTTATGTTTTATTTGCACCCTTTTATTTTCAGGCACTCCAGTTGCTCCCATCCCTGTTTTGTTTTATTGCCATGCTCCTGGCTGATCTGGTCCCAGGGCTGCACGCGCTGACAGAAATGAAGGGCTCATCCGCCACACGATGCAACACTTCCCAACCCAAACATTCAGTGATTCTATTATTCTATTATAAATGGCATGAATAGACTAATAAACCAGCAGGATTAATGGGCAGGTTTCCCTAAAGTTCAGAAGGAGTGGAATTGTGACTGAGGCCAGCTCTGACTCCTGTGAGTATCCACAAAGTTTGCTACATTCAGCTGAAATAAACTGCCCTGAAAACACACATTTCTGAAGCAAGGGGACTCAGTATTACAGGTCTTGGATCCAATTTTTAAGATTAACAACAGACCTAAAATATATGTGTCCAACCACACTGAGCTTTTGCTATGTTTCCATAAGTATAATCCACAGTGGAGAATTTAATTCCAGGTCCTATTAACAAATCCTGTGTGTATCTATGTGGTTATATTGCTGTTCTACACTGACTTTAAATTATAATTTCTAACTTTTCTGGAAATCAGGTTGGCAGATTCCTTCAAGCATATATCTGATATCATGGGATGATCACAGTCAAAAGAAAGAAAATCCGTCAGGTTCCAGATATTTTTTTAAGTTGTTCTTTTCATATTTTTTCTTTTTAATTCACATATTGAGCAAATAATCCTGATGCTATACAAACTGTACAGACACAAATATTCTGTCCACACAACTGTCAGTACAGCCCAATATTATTAACAGGAAGAGTGATTTCTCAGTAAAATCTCAATGTCTTAGTTATAAAACCTTTAGTCATGTAAAATCATGAAGTGAAACAGAGCCCAGAAAGCCACCTGTTACATTACACTGCCCTTCCATTATACTGCCACAGAGTGGGGGTCATGAGATTTAAAATGAATACTCTTTCATTTAAATACTTTTGAACATTATAAACAATACAGCTTCATAAATAAATAGTGTTCAAATGTTGTTCTTTAATGCTCCGAAGTTCACCAATCCCTAAAACCAATAAGGAAAACTGGAGTGATTTAGGATAATTTTCACTAGGTAAAAGCTGGTGTAAGTTCACTGATCCTAACAGATATACATCATGATCTATCAGCCAATGATTTCATCAGCCATAGACAAAGGAAAATGAATGAAATTTGCATGCTTGCAAGCAGCAGCTGACTGAGGCCAAGACAAATGAAAATATAACTTTGTTTTCATTATATTGGATTCTTTTCACTGAAGGGTAAAGAAAGAAATGATAAGCTATTCCTTGAATAAATATTCATATCAAGAATTGTGCAGAACGGCAGTGTCCAGATGACCTGCTCGTAAGCCTTGGAATGCATCCCAAGGCTGCTGTGTGGTCACCTAGCCTGGAGACCTGTCTGCAGTGTCACAGTTCCCAGTGGTGAGTAGTCTTAAATCTAAGCAAGGATAATATACAGAAAGCTGTGCACACAGATAAGTTCCTAAATGAAAAATCAGAGAACAATTTCAGACTGTGTGGATTGTTGTAGAAACATACAGCAAAGGAAAGTTAAGATTAGAGAAAAGATTTAATTATGTGATGAAATCCCTAGAAAAATGTCATAAAAGGTGATAAATCTCAAAATCACATGGCTTTTCAAGTCATAAAAGTGTTCTTCCACTGTAGGAATTCAGAGCCTTGACAACCTGTAAAGAGGAAATACTGAAATGATTTCTTGTTTGCAAGTGACAGGGACAAAAATGGTCAATGACTTCACTTAGGGAAAAGAAATGAGGTAGAGCAGATCTGCATCTCCTTTCTACCTTAGCCAGAGCTTGTTCTAAAGGCTCTGAAGTTTGTCCCTATTAGCTAAAATATGAAAGCAACATTAGTGATAAATACCACTGCACAAAGAAAGATCTCAATTTCCAATTTAGTTTGTAGGGCTAGAAATTATTAAATTGTTATCTAATATCTTTCCTTTTTGGGGGGGGGCGGGGGGGAGGGGACAGTGGGGATGGGAGGAAGGGAGGGGAGAGCAAGTTTGCTAGAAAGGAGGAATTCAAAAGAAGACCAAATAATTGAAATGAACATGGCCAAATCTTTGATTAGATTCACTAGACATTTAAGAAAAGGACACTGCCTTGATTAAAGCAATATATTCAACACGCAAGACTAGAATTCAGACTAGTTAGGAATATGAATTACATGACTTGAGAACTATGAATGTTTCTGCATTTGGGGCTCTGCCAGTTTCAAAGAAACAGAAAAGCTCTCTTAGTCAAGAAGTAACTCCTCCTCTGCAGGGTTTTATTGGATGAATAACTGTACAAAAGCTTATGCAATTTTGTAATGATTTTCATTTCACAGCAGTTGTGCTTGAGTGTGTATACCTATTAGGGATCTTGGACATTAGTTTTTGAAAGGCATATATTTATCTTCTGTTACTACATCTAGCAATGATCAGAATATCAGAATATCCAGCAATAATCTTCCTTCAAAGTAAGTGATCTAGTTTAGGAACAAACAACTTTTTGGTAAATTATCATGGAGACCCTGAGGGGCATCCCCTGGGTTGGGGAGACATAAGAAGCTTCCCGCAAAAATCTGTTAAGATCCCATTGTCTCCTTCCCCTGTTCCTATGTCCGTTCCCATGTCCCTGAGCCACTCCTTCCTTATTTCCTGATTGACCCTCATCTTTGTACTGCTCCGATACCAGGGTCAGCCCCTGTTACTTGTGAAGGAGAAACCTTGAATCTCCCCATAAGCTTGCCTGGGGACTCGGAACATCTCACCTCACGGCTGAATTAAACATCTGTGGATGGCAAAGGCCCTTTTTGCTTCCTTAGCCTGGACTTCACTAGCAGTTATTCAGGCAGCAACAAATTACCATGGCTGTAATGCAAATTACCTCATTATTAATTAACTTTTTTCACTTGAGAGTATATCAACATGCAATACTAAAATGTGTTCCGTTTATTTCAATTTTATTTTTCAAATATATCAGAGGATAGAAGAATACTGCTCTATTGTATATTGGGGTAGAACCGCAGCATGGGAGCTTAATATTATATATACTAGTAGTTATGTACTTTCCTCTTCTTTTCAGTCATAGGAGATAGCAAATGAGGCACTTAAGACACCATTTTTACACATTTTTAACCTCTGCTAGAACACAGTGAAAATCACATTCCATGTTTCTAAAAGGCAGCTGTTTGAATTTAATTACCAGGAAATAGAGACCCTGTGTTTACCTCTGATGTTTGATAGAGTAGGTTCCTGCTCCTGATGCAGGTGGGAGGGTTACTGTTACATTTGGCCTCTACTTCAGCAAAGGGAGTTTAGCTGAAATTAGTGCATGCTAATAGTGCAATCAGCAGTAGTGATTTTCCCTTAGTGAAAAATCTTCATTGGAAGTACTGTTCTGCTGGAAATACAGTACTCACAAGCACAGAATGGTGTTCTTCCTTCATAAACTAATGCACAACAGTGAGACGTGTTTGATGTATAAAACAACTTAATGGAACAGGTATCTGACCACTGTACTTGAAATACATTACCTCTCTGTGAGCTTCATAAACTGAATCACAAACACTCTCTTGCAGGGGTCTTATTTGTGTCTGCAAACTAAGAAAACAAAAATACAACCTAAGAAAATAATTGACTTTTCATCACATGTCATGCTAAAATACCTCACAAATTTTTGAAAAATATTTAGACATATCTAGAAAATTCAAAGGTTTTAGTATTTTCAAAGAAACCCTATGCTAACACTGGTACCCTTACAGTACTTGTACAAATCCTGGTTTTTCTTTCTCAGTTAAAACTGAGGGAAGAAGGTTACCTGATTTACAATGTGCCAAGTTTCCAACAAAAGCTGTTAAAAAAAGCTATATTCTGTTTCTACCTCTGCGAGTGCGCATAGCTTGTTTCAAGATGTGGTTAGGCATGCTGCCTCAAATAAAAAGAAATTTTCCATAGCTACTTATGCTGGTGATGAATTTTATTTCTCAGATATTATAATAATATGCAATTATCAGCTCAGGAGACATTAGCAGTGCAGGAGCAACAGTGATGTCATTGGTCTCTATTGCTGATGCGTGTTCCATGGGCTTCCTGTCAATGCAAGACAAGAGAACATGAGGATGAGATTCAAAAATCTGTTAACAGCAATTTAAAGGGCAATGTATTCTCAAATGTAATGACACAATTTGCCTTGCAGTATATAAATACCTAGTAGCTCTTCTCATGTAGGATTTTGGTTCATTTGAGAGGTTAGGTAGCAGTTTAGTAATTAAATTACATCATTTACAACGTGGGACTTCCAGTTATGTAAAAATTTAATTCAGTTTTATTTCCTACTTGTCTAAGAGACTTTTGTCATGGGAATATGACTTTATTAATTTAGAGATGTGTCTTCTGTTGCTAAAATTTCTTAGGTAATTATGTTTCTGTTACACTGACGGCACACTTGTGAAAACCAAATGCACATCAGACCCTCTTTATCTCTTTGATTGTGAGCTAAATTCAACCTTGTCATTGAAACTACCCTGGAAAGGTTGATATTGAAGAGCAAATTAATTGTTCAAATAGATTTTCTCTTGGAGAAGCACAGGCCATGATGGCAACCTAGCCAGAGCTTGTGGCCTAAATGAGAAAACTTGCCCTCAAGAGCATTGCAAATATCTCCCCACTGAATAATCAGGCATCTTTCTTCCTTTTTGGAAACTGTCAGAGAGACTCATGCTGGTACATTCTTCCAGGCATCAGGCTTAACCACATGGTGTTAGGAACATATCACTTGAAAGGGAAGAAGGGGGGAGAGGTAAGGGACATGAAACAGAGAATGAAGTTTTGATAAAAGGAATGGGAAGCAGGTAGGAGTGCTAACAGAGCAGAGATGAAATGTAGAATTCTTTGTCAGCGGGAAGGCATGTCCTGAGTTTATTCTCAGGGTTGTGAAGTTGGTGCTGTTTTGTTTTTCTCCATCCAATGCACATAAATGTGTAACACTGTAGTGTGGCTGATGCTGCAGTGCAGAGCTGTGTCACCCCTGGTGGAGGCTGAGGAAAAGGTGTCACTGATACCCTTGGGAGATGTGGCCAGGGTGGTGAGCCTGCCTAATCATGGGGGACAGGGGAAGACTGGATCATACCCTGGGGATTTGGACTTGCAGAACTGCTTCCAGAAGAGAAGAAAAATGTTCACATATGTTCACATATTCCTATCTCTTTCTTTCCCTTTTCCCTCAATCTATTACAAAATAAATTGCCTAAAATAAGAAAGCATTCTAAAACTATTTTTTAAAGTGCATTGGATGTATGAAAGCTAGTTTTATATGGTTTAGATGCTGGATGGGATGATGTTGGCATGTTGAGAATCTTCCAGAATAACTGTTACTTCTTCTGTTGGACATAGAAAATCAGGTGGACAAGATTTTCCATAGAGAAGTTTCTGGTGCTCTGCATCTCATTGTGTATCTGTGTGTGTGTGTGTGTGTGTGTGTGTGTGTGTGTGTTGTGTGAATAAGCTGTACCAAAAGAAAAACTAAAAACTAAAAAAAAAGCTCTATAGTTGTCTCAGTCATGCCAGGGTTGAAGGCTTTTCTTAACAGCCTTCAACTGTGAGAGCAGACAAGTGTAGCAAGCAAAATATACATTCAGAGAATAAATTGTATTCCTATGTGTAGGTGGAGCATAAACTCTAAAACTAGCTAGCAGGTGAACAAAAAATCATAATAGTAGATTTCATTGTCTCAAAAAAGAGATGCTTTGTTAAAACACTTTGTAAATATCTGTCTGCAGGCTTCCTAAATTGACATCAAAAACCTCCTTTTTGGTCAAACAATGTATGTAACTATCCTCCCTAATAATGCCCATGTGCCTAGCCAATAGTGTAATCCTGTATTGCTGAGGTTTTTTGTTTTACATTACCCATCCAAGCTGTTTGGGGCAGAGGAAGTTTTTGCCATCATGACAGAGAAAAGGAAGAGGATTTTCTTTGTACAGAGAGTACAAACATTATTTGACATCTTTACTCTTTTTTTAGCCTATGGAGTAATCTTTAAAATTTCTTTTTCTTTTGATTGCTGTTCATGGTATGTTAGAGATCTAACTGATAGGTATCTAGAAAATTCAAAGGTTTTAGTATCTAGTATTTAATAGACTGTTAGAAATCTATTACTTTAAACAGAAAAAGAGGAACAAAATCTTATGCAGAAAAGACAGAAAACTACAGTAATGAGAGGTCTAATGTCTTTCTAAAGGTAATGCAGCTACTAGTACTACTGGTAGCATCCATATTTCTCGAATCTTTTAAATCTCACAATAGTAGTTTAGTCCCAGGGCACCTTACTTGCTGTTTTGCTATTTTTCTGAGATTTGTTATTTGCCTATTGAGTTCCATGCCAGGCAAATCTAGCATCTTAATTTTCTAGCCTTGTATTCCATCCTGTCCTCTCCAAACTGATTCAGCCATCCCTTGAAATTACAACTGTGAAACTGCTAAATTAACCTTACAGTTACCCCCTCATTTTAATAATCATAATAATAGTAATCGCAATAGTAATAATAACAATAAAAATAATAGGAAAATATATATGTCTTTGAAAAATTGAAGTACATTTAACTATTCACAGCTAGGAATAGATTAGATCATAAACTTCTACTTCTGAAAAATGTTCAAGGAGAATATAATTGGACATGATGCATTATAGATAGAAATGTGTTTTCATTACAAATAATGTGCTCTAACATCAGAAATAAGACTGATATTTCCTTTTTATGACCTAGAATATTTCTAGAATATTATAGGACACTATTTGGCTCAGGCTCCAGCTACTTTCTCTTTCCCTGAGATGATGTAAACACCATACCTATTCCCATATCCATATTTAAAATGAAACATTTTCTGAGAAAGGAAGATGAACTATTACAGAGGAAGCAGAAAGCCCATGCCACCACAGCTGAACAAAAATATTTTAGCAGGAGGCCAGCACTACAAAAGAAAAGTCTCCCCAGAGGCTGGTGCTTTATTCACAGCTAGAATGACCTAAAAATAACATATTGCTGCATAGAATCACAGCTGTATTATTCCCCTTGCAGTGTTACCAACACTTCAAGTTAAATTAAAGAAGCCATTCTAAATTTAATTTTCAGAAGCGTATCTTTCCTCTTTTCTGACTTCTGCTTTATAATCTACTATGACTTTCTTCTGGTTAAAATTAAAGAAATACTATTTAATTCCCTACATGTCTGTCTTGATGATGACATATATTTGAAAAGGCACTTTTTGATGCACACTCTCTCCTGTAGTTCTATTTCATAAAGAAATTCACAAGGTTTTTCTAGGATCCAGGTAGAAGCTCAGCAGTTTCCTCGTTTCTGAACAGTCAATGGAGAGAGTAGCACGGAGGTTAATTATAGCATAAACTAGGATTTTCTGACAGGATATATTTTCTCCTATTTTGATTCATGGGATTCACTTACTTAAAAACACATCATGGTACACCCACTTGTTAAAGGTCAAAATTATTTCATAGTAAATCAATGTCACATAGATTTTTGTGTTAGGCAATTATTTTTAGCACCTTATTTACTGCTACAATGCTAATGGTAGCTAAAAAGAAGGATGTGTATGTTAATTAATGTTCACTGGATTTTGTTTTTCAATGTAGCCTCTTGTTTCTGATTTGCATTGTATGATGCTCATCAGACAGTGCCAAGAACCTTATGTGTATCAGCAGCATCTGGAACATCAGTAGCCATATTCAGTTGCTGTACAGTGTATGTGGAATAATCATCCTCTGCTAGGAAATTATAAAACTGTGTCATTTGATTGCAATTACGTCCTCACTCATGCTAAGGTGCTGGCTTTAAAGGGTTCTCATCAACTTATCCAACTAATAATTTTCATTGGTTTTTTTTCAGGAGACGAGTCGAGAGGCAATAAGTAATAGCTCAAGTCTCTGCAGGACACACAATTTGCAATGGTTTTTGTGTATGTGCATTAACTTCCTCTATAAAAACTTTGGGAGAGATTAAACAAGACCCTGGAGGGGAAGAATATAAACTTTTCCTCAAGACAGAGAAAAAACCCTCATCATTTCCTGTCAAAAAGTAAACCATACTTCCACAGAAGAAACAGATACACTTTTGAGCAAGATTGGTGGTGAAGGTGTAGAACTTTCTTGTTACATGAGGTCATTGGTTGGAGACAGGGACAACACAAACTCTCAGAGATCCATGCCACAACAGTGATGGTTTGTTATGGAAGATTCCTTATATAGGGCGTTTGAAACTCCAAGGTTTAAACAGCTGATTGATTGGGATCTCTCTCCACCTGGATCTCTGGCCAGTGGTGCTTCTGCATCTAGGCTTGAGCAGGGCTGGCTGAGAGTCCCCTGTATAGGTTTAAATCCAGCCTATCCGGGGATTTGTTTATCTGTTTTCTGGAATGAACCAGGCTAGCTGAATTGGATCTGTGCTACGGCTAGATTTACCTTGTCCAGCTACAGACCAGCTGTAGCTGTCTCAGTACTGTGACACTTTCTCCGTTTCTGTACAGGAATCGCTGAACAGGTTGCCAAAAATAAGAAAATGCTTGAACTTGGAGGATATAGTGCAGCTATAGCTGTTTGGGTACTATGGACTTTGTCAAAAAACTATGGCCTATATGTCAGCTCTCTTTTCTGATATACTGTATCAGCTCTCTATTCCTTGAAATTATTTTCATTCCTATTTAAAGTGCTCCAAAGTGCTTCTGTTTGGATAGGGAGTGGAAGCATCATTACACTTTTCCCCTAAAGTCAGCTATGCTTCTTGCACCAGAAGAGTGCACATCTCTGATTCCAGAGTGAGGCATCTGCTGGAAGAAGAAAACCCCTGCACTTTAATAACTACTAATGTCAATGTTTAAATAATCATCTCTAAGTAGGTTCATTAATTCTTCATGGACATAAATGAAGTATATAACCCCATTTCATGCTAACGTTTCATATTTATTCTTTATTTGGTCTTATTTCCAATCCAGACTGCTGCAGTTTGGGGGGAGAGAGGGGGAGGAGAGAATGAAGGTGGGAATGGCACACTAATTTCTTATGAAAAGTATGTCTAGCATGTATTAACTCTATCAAACCTCAGACTATTACAAGGCTGGAACATGAGCTGAGTCCCTGTAGGGCTGAGATGCCATTAAGATTGACATTTCTAGGGCTGCCTGGAGCTGGGATTAATCTCCGAATTGACACTTTTGTGGGTTAAAAAAGAGGAAGAGCAGGTAAAAAAAAATGGAAGTAGTGGTTTCTACTCAGTTACAGCAAATCAAATTGATCAACTTTTTCTTCAAGTGCTAAATTTGCAGAAATTTCCTAGAATTAGCTCATTGCATTGGTGTATGTGGAAATGAGGGCAGTATTGAATGACTTTTCAGAGGCAGACTTGAAGTCATGTGAAATTATCTCTAACAACTCCACTCTAGTTTACATTAATCCATTACTCTGTGTTACTACTCCAGATAGAGCTGTAGCTTTTCTTTGCTGAAATGAGCAATTCATCACCTTCATCATACCCCTGCTATTTATTTAACTTACTGCACTTCAAGTGTTTCTATGGCTTTTTGGGCAATGAAAAGGGATTTTAGGGCTTTGGGGTGATTGGCTGAAGGATCAGGATCACAGGCAGTGTTTTCTTCATGCCTTTCAACAGCAGCAAAGGGTATTGAAAGGAATGGGCAGAGTCAATAGATTAACATGCTACTCCAAGGCTGGTGTCACTGACAGAATTTGGGTTTTTTTTGATCATAGGATGATCTATAGAATGCCAGGTTGGCTGACACGTGATGAGATGCACCTTTCTCAGAGGGGAAAAAGAGTTTTGCACAGGAGTTAGAAGGGCTTATCAACAGAACTTTAAACTAGACTGGAATGGAGAAAGGAAAAAGAGCAGACTTGCCACTCATAAGTAATGGGGAGGGACATGAAAGTTTGAGGGACTATGTGTTAGTGAGATCCTTCAGTCTTCTCCGTGCGGTGTTGGCTGCAATGAGATGCCCTTGACCAACACACGCAGCATGAGTCCCTGAGATACCTCAGTGTCATCCCTGGTGGAATGAGTCCTTGGACAGAAGTCTGTTTTTGGATGGTTATAGGCTGTTCAGGAGGGATAGGCAGGGCAGAAGAGGCAGTGGAGGTCATGGTGGTAGGGTGACATTGTGTATAATGGAGGGGCTAGAACGTGTGGATCTCACATTTGGCTATGGTCCAGTTCAGAGCCTCTGGATAAGCATTAAGGGTCAAGCAAGTAGCGCAGATTTCCTCATGGGAGTCTGCTATGGACCACTGAGACAGGTTGACAGCACTGAAGAATTATTTTCTAAGCAACTAAGAGACACACTTATTCAGCCACCCTTGACCATATGGAACAATCCATCTTGCCAGATATTAACGATATTATTAGTATAGGAATTATTGCTGTATTATTTATTAGTATGGGAATAACCACAGGTGGTACAAGAAGGTCCAAAATACCCCTAAAATACTTGCGTTATAACTTAACTGGAAGGACACAGACCTATTAAAATGAGTCCAGAGAAGGGCCATGAGGACGGTTACAGGGATAGAGCATCTTCCCTCTGAGAAAATGCTTAGTTGTCATTGTTCATCCTAGAGAAGAGAGGACTCCGAGAGTCCTTATAGCAGCCTTCAAGAGGGGGCCAATAAGAAAGCTGGTAGGGGGACTTTTTGCATGGGCATGTAGTGATAAGATGGCTTTAAACTGAAAGATAATTGGTTTAGATCAGATATTAGGAAGAAAGTCTTTACTTTGAAGGTGGCAAGGCACTGCCACAGGCTGGCCAAAGAAGCTGTGGATGTATCATAGAAAGTTCATATCATAGAAGAGTTCAAGGCCAGGCTGGATGGATCTTTGAGCCACCTGGTGAAGGGGAAGGTGTCCCTGCGCACAGGCAGGGGGATTGGAATGACATGATCTCAAAGGTCTCTTCTAATCCTAAGCATTGTATGAGTCTGTGATTCATGGTACAGGTACTAAAGGAGGCAGCTATGACAGGTACCCTTCTTAGTTTGTTTCTTTTTAAAAGAGAGATTCTAATGAGTGAAGTAGTGACTGGTGGCTATCTTAGCCACAGTAACCATGAAGGAATCAAGTCTGAAATCTCTGACAACAGGAGGAAAAGTGCCAGGAAAATGTCAGCCCTGGACAAGAGGGGAGCATATTGCTCAGGAAACTAATCAGGGAAGTCCCTGAGAAAATGCTTTAGAGGGTACTGGGGTACATCAGTGCTGGCCGCTTTTTAAGCACCACTTCCCAAGAGCGCAGGAATGGGCAATTCCAAAATGTTAGAAATCAAGTAGGGGAGGCAAAAGTCTGGCTTGGCTAAGCCAGCACTTTCTTCTGGAACTAAGGTAAAAACAAGAAAGTGTATGACCAATGGAGGAAAGCTCCTGTGACATGGAGGGCATACAGAGATACTGGTCACCACTGTAGGGAGAAAATTTGTGTGTCTGAAAGTCTGTTGGAGCTGACGAAGACCAGAACCATGGGGGACAGTAAAAAGTGCTTTTTAAGATGTGTTAATAGCAAAATAGCAATAGGCAGAAATAACATTGTCCCAAAGATCTCGCTGATGATATCGTGAGGCCTTTCTTTTTCATTTTTGGATGATCTTGGGCTTCTGGTGAACTGGACACTGGCAAATTTCCAAATTCCAGCTCAGGTCATTCTATGATTTACAATTCACTTCCAGGACCCTGCACACAGGCTCAAAATTCTCTTGAACTGAGTCTTATGTAAGATGTGGGCAGGTATAAGAATTTTTGTCTTTTCCTACTCTCAACTATTCAAATATCAATCCTAAGTGTGTGATTTTTCAGCTGAAGAGAATCTGAATCCTTAAAAGCTGATTTTCTTATACTGTTCTCACTGTTGCTGTATTTTAGTATGTTATAACCCTGCACAGAACCTGAAGGACATTGCAGAAATATGCTGCAAGCTGTGAATCATAGGAATCTTATTGTAGATGCCAGTAGAAGTTGTTTCAGTGAAGTCACAGAGGGCTGTAAGACTGTACTAAATACTGCCCACTCTACTCAACTGTAATATAGTTAAATATTTCCTGTGTTTTGACACATGATTTAGAGAGGAACATGGGATATGACACAGAAACAAAATATAGAACTCACCTTTGCAATATGTGAAAAGCAAATGTGGCATGTATTAGAAATGTTCTATATCAAAATACAGAAAACAGCAGAGATACAGAACTTTCACATTAGATTAGTCATAATAGTCACATAGTCACATAATAGTCGCAGCTTGGTGAGCAGCAAGAAATTTGGCAGGATGTGCTTGACAACATCATTCTGCCTTAGGAAAAATTCTTATTACAGAAATATTCCAGTATTTACTTCTCAGTGGCAGACAATCCCAGAAACCTCTGAGACACTGAGGCCCCAGTAGGCACAAAAAGGATGATGAAGAGAAAAAAGAACATGTCCTTTTTAAGAACAATCACAAAAGTATACTATATAGCAACTGGAATTAAACACAAGCAATTTTTGAAATTGAATCATAGCTATGTTCAGGGAGAGGACTTAGAGATTTGGAGACTTCGCAGCAGATATTTTTTATTGAAAACTCATACATGTTCAGTTCAAAAGAAACTTCTAAACAGAGAAGAGAAAAATTTGATCCATTTTGCTCCATTTTAAAGGTAGCGAGTGAAGATAATAAGCCTCTATCACAAGCATGTAAATCAGTGAAAATGCAGTGTCTAAAGCAACTTGTTCCTCTTGTTTACTCAGTGTGTCTTCTCCTGTTCATGCCATTTATTTGTTAACTTTTTCATATCTTGTTGCTTGGTTTGGCATTTAAACTCAGAGCAAATTCATGTTATTTTGCTTAAAAAAGCATTAAAAAGTGAGATATTCCAAATTTTACCTCCTAAGATGCATCAATTCTTATTTAGAATGATTAGATCTGGTAGATCCTTGCTTTGTTCTTTCAAAGCTCTGTTTACAATCACTGTGAATTTCTTTACAGGACAACCAAGACTGTTTTGTAAGTCAAAAACAGTAACCTGTCCTACGAAAAACACAGGCATCAGTCTGAATCTCTTCTCCCTATCATGTTTATCATGAAGAGGGATTTAAGAACAAGGTATTTTCCCAAGGTACTAATATTTTCTTTTTTCTGCCCTGCCTCCTCGTGCAATATGTGTACCTGATTATGTGTCAGCAGAGTAGGTGTGAAGCCTCTGTCATTTCTGTAAGACAATTCTGTATGACAAATACAAAATATTTTGCCATACCTTGTTTAAATTTTAACTTTGAATCAATTTTAATTTTAACTTTAAATCTAATATTTCTTTTAAAATAATTCCTTGATTTATACATACAACAAAAAGAAAAGTTTTTATTAAGCAAAAGTTTTTAGAAAGGGATGGTGCCTATTGTAGCTCTCAGATGCTCTCAGAATATTACAAAATGGATGTCTAAGACTTATACAGCAGTAAAATCAATATGCAGGAGAAGAGCAATCAATTCCTTCTGTGGAACTAAATAATTTGCATGCACCTGCTTGTTCATGAGGCTGCCTGCTTTTCATGTTGGGCTGGAGTGAGAACAGTGAGTACACAGCCCATGTACCTGTATACTAATGACATGACCTTTGCTGCCTTTTGAAATGTTATCCTGGAAACACTTAATCACAGGATTAAAGAAACCACTGGGCCACTTCAAATTGATACAGGACAGTTTATAAGGAGGAGATACTGTAACACTGGCAGCATTGTTAAACACTTACTTTTCATCTCTCCTTACAGAGAAACATAGAAAAAATCAGTTCAAGCCTGAGATCAGTTTACAAGTTATGACAGAGTGATATAGATATGTACAGATTAGAGAATTGCTTCCTAAGAGCTTAAATCCACTTACTGCATACAAAGAATATTGTCTTGATAAAATGAATCTGTTAGTCTTAGAGGTTGCAAGTGAGGAAATACGCAAAGGGGTAGTTGTCTGTTTCTCCTGCTTCAGGATTTCGTTTAGGGGATTTGAAACTTGAAAAACAAATATCCCTATTTTAATTGTTTGAGATAAAAGCAAAACATACCAGTCTGAATTAACTTAAGAGTGATTTGTTTCATTCTGGGGGAGTCCAGGCTACCCTAAGAAAAACAGGAGGTAATAACGGGAGAAAAATATCAAAAATAATGGAGAAAAATTTAACTTCAAAACCTTCTACGCTACTTTGAATGCAGTAAAATACCTGCCACGTATCTGGACATCCATGAGTATGATTGACTGCAGATCAAAAAAAGTAAATCTGAATTTTCAGAGTTCCTAGTTGCTCTGTGTAAGTAGTTATCCACCATCTGTACAGCATCAGCATGGGCCCATTGGTTGATGTGCCAGCTCCCAGCCCTTTTATGGGTGGTCATCCTGGTGTTCATCATATAAGATCAAGTGTTTATAACATTAGGCTGGTAGTAGTGGAGAAGTTTTAGGGGGCAGGGTATACACACAATGAAAAATTTAGAATCCTACTGCTGACTTTGCATCAGAAATGAGCAGATGTTTAGATTCATGGGTGAAGAGGTCTGCTGCAGGCATAGGCCCCATCTCTCTGCAGTCACAACAGATTTGCAGCTGGCCTGACAGTCCCCCTGGAGGTGTGGTACAGAGCAGAGAGCTAACTAGCCCATCTGTTTTAAAGGCATTTGGAGGCATAGATGAATGAGTCATGAAGGAAACCACATTTCCCAGTAAATGGCCAGTTTTTTCATGTGTGCATTCATACTTGCTATTATTATCTTCTCATTTTAATGTTATTGTCAATTGCATTATCAATGTTTTGCTGTGATGCCTGGATGCTCTGCCAAAATGGAAGGTGAAATGACTTGGGGACCTAAGTTGGTTTGTTTCTATCCAGTACTTGATTCACTTCCTGGTTGTTCTGTTCATATTCACAACAGCAGAGGAAAAAGCAATGCCATAATTGTTAATTTTTCAAGACCTGCAACTTACTCAACATAGTTTTCTTCTGAAGCTGTAACATTACCAGGAGAAATTATAAGAGAGATTGTAAACTCTTCTGCATACACAAAAAACAAATAGATTTAAAAGCAAATAGATTTCATTGAGGTGACAAAAGTATGCCGGAATATGAAGAATTCAGTAATGGTCTTGAACACACTCTAGTTAATGTGAGTTTCACTCACTTCCAAAATCTCTTTGGTTTAAACTATCCAGGTAAGTATCAAAGGTGGTATCTTTGGGTTAACAAAATAAATTAAAAATAAATAAAAGGATAAATCTCTTTATTTGGCAGGGTGCTTCTTATTTTATACCTTTTATGTTATTACTAACATGAGAAGCATTCTCTTCCACTGGTTCTTCACTTTTGTAAGTCCTTATCAAATACATAGGAATTTGTACTACTTGAAAGCTACATCATAGGAGACAGGGTAATTTTCCCCCTTTTCTGTAAGAACAGGAGAGCAGACTACTCGTGTTAAGACACACTTTAGCTTTGGGCACTAAGGGAGTATCACCAGGTCTTACAAACTAGAGATGAATAAAAATTCTCTTGGTAACCTTTTTACAATGTATTATTTTTAAATATGAAATCTAGGTCTTAGGCCACAAGTAGCAAACACTAAACCATAGTAGAAAACACTACAGAACATATATATGAAAAGATATTTTCTAGAACACTGGAAAAAAACTTAGAAAATGTGATGTTGATACCTAAAGTCCATAATTTATATAGTAGTCAGAAAAACAAAAAAGTCAGATGTAGTGTTACATGATTCAGTCAACTGTAGTTTTCATCTGAGCGAGTAATATGACAGCTGGCTAGAGCAGTTTGTGCCTCAGTAGAACAAATGGAAGGCTAAAATTGCATTCACAGGGGAAAAGGCATGGGGGCCAGGCGTGTGAGTGTGTGTGTGTGTGTGTACACGGACAGATATGTATGCACATGTCCTATCAGATGTATTGCATTATCATCTGAAGGAATGAGAAAAAATTGCAAAGCTGTCTTAAAGAGCAGCTTTTAACTAGGTTATTTAGGTCTCTATCATGAGGTAACATGAATAAAGACCTGTTAAGTCACTGACTCCTGGCTTAACGAGATCTGTGCTCAAAAAATGGTGTTTTGAGAAAGCCCAAAACACCATCTGGCTGGCTCTCAGCAGTGTAGAAAAAGTCAACCACTCTATCAGAGGAAACAGAGGATTGAATTTAAAGAGCTGAGATAGAGGAAAAAGAAGGAAAAGACAATGAGCACGCAAAAAAAAAAAAATGCTCTCAGTGTCCTACTGATATATTCAAGCATTCTACCTAGTGCTTTAAAATAAATAATGAAAAATTAAATAATAATACTGCCTCAGACAGACACCATAGTGACATTTCTATAAGCGTGAAACAAATATTTTTAAAGAAATTCTTGAAAACAACCCTCAGCAGCTAAGGGTTTCAGCTACTCTGAAAACAACTGGTTTTTTGCTATTCCTGGCAGTCTCTGGCAGGTCAGTGCAGACAATGCTGAGTTCTGGCTGCCCTCCATGCAACCTTATTTTCCAGTGCACTTTCCACTGATAAATGTTTTCATGTTGAAATTAAAGCCATTACATGGAAGTTAAGACCTCACTGGGGGCTTAAAGTCACAGCTTTTCTTCTGCCCAGGAAAAGTGATTATAGAATGTTAATATTCATGTAATAAAAAACAGAACTTCTGTTAGTAAAACTAGATAAAATAGAATAAAAAATATTGCCATACACTGAGGTAGAGATAAGGGAGAAAAAATGGGGTTCTGTAGAACTACTGGATGGGGTTTTGGTTTTGCGGAGTTTGGAACAAATGTTGCTGCAAGACTGCTACTCTTCAGTGGTGCTCAAACCAGCCACAGAAGCCCAGCTCTCCTAGGAGATGGGAGAGGCCCAGGTTCAAAGGGAGTCATATCCCTACACCAGAATGTCCTAACAAACAAACAGCCCAGGCTTGCTCAGATAATAATGTGAGTGGATTTATGTCTTTTTAGGTGAAAAGCCATAAGAATAAGCCACACTGGAGGGCAGAATTGATGAAAGTGTGGGGAATCTGATGATGTTTTCACTTCTGAAGAAATTAAACTTCCACAATCCCTTAAATGCTTTTTTTTCTTGGCGACCAATGCAGCAATTTGTAATGTGGTAAACTTAGCCAATATGTTCAAGGAAGGAAATGTGTTGTGATAAAGGCACTTGACTAACTTTCCATTTCTAGCTCTACTAAAAAAGTCTGTGTGACCCTGAGAAAGAATTTTACTCCTCCAGAAAGACTTGTCCTGCATCTTCCAGGTACATAATTAATTTGGAATACTGGATGCAGAGCTTTGTGAATGGTACAATCACTACACAGATCAGCAATTTTTATTCATTCAGAATATTAGGGGGTAGATGATTTTATGGAAAACCCCAAAAACCTCTGCCTATCCTAAGAAACCTACTTCACAAAAAAGAAAAAAAAAATCAAAGGAAAACAAACAACTTCCCCCCTCGCCCCCCACCAAACCTCCAAAAGTAACACCCCAAAACCAAACCAACCAGCTTAAAAAAAGAACCAAACCCATAAAACCAAATGGACATGGGGGGGGGGGGGGGGGGGAGGAAAAAACCTCTATTTTTCTTGTTTGAAATTAGGAAACTTTGGAAAATATCTTCTTTCCAAATACACAGAATTGTTCCTTTGTCTTC
Source organism: Calcarius lapponicus (assembly GCA_039654755.1). NCBI lineage: Eukaryota > Metazoa > Chordata > Aves > Passeriformes > Fringillidae > Calcarius > Calcarius lapponicus. The sequence goes on along the minus strand of CM077481.1, from coordinate 64,652,889 downwards.
CATCTGCCTTTTTTTTTTTTATTTTCACCTGTGCCCTAAGAAAAGAGAAGCTACTTTCTCCCACGGTCTGCACTCACCAAACCTATCTAGTTTAGTTCCTAAAACCACCTGAGTAGCAAGAGGTGGAGAAAAATACCTATTTTTTCTTTCAGTTCAATGTGAAAATATCAAACTGCTGTTACCTGAGTTACTACTCGGGTTACTGTTACATGTTTGAACTTATTAAGCCATATGAAGCAAATTTTTAAAATGTCAAATCTGTTCTACCAGACTGTCCATGGAGACAGAGGGGGTAATATTTGTGCTGTTGTGCTAGTGTTATCTGCCTAGGAAGAGGAATATAACCAACATCATGTTTAAACTGATAAATATGACAATAACAGGATAAAACATTCCTTAAGCACTGAGAGCATGTACTTACTACTCTAGGCCCATCTTGGCTGTCACATCAAATAAAGGATGCCAAGACAGAATAGTTACAAGGAATAGACTATGTAAGAGGTTTAGACAAAGGAAAGAGTGGCATCCAAATATGTCCTTCTGGAATACAGGTTTTCTCCTTAGATACAGGATTCTTCTCCACCCACTAAATAAATTCTGTAACACCTACAGGTTCTGTAAAAGCCCCCTGTATAGAAGGATAAATCACAGCACTCCCAGCAGCAGTGGAGCTGCAGTCTGCAGCACAAATCACAGTGGATTTCTTGAGGTAAATCTGCAAATTAAAGAGGGCTGTGCTTCTGTTTCCTCTTCCTAGCATTTACAAAACCCAATAGCACAAGTATAAGGATCTAATATTTGAAACAGAAAATCACATCCTGATGGAAGGATCAGGAACTAATGAAGCAGGGAAACTACTAAGTGCAAATGAGTAGCGCTTCACTGGTATTTGATTGATAATTTTACCCAGCAGTGGTTATTACAAAGATACCTCATAAGAGATCTCTGCTTAGGGGGCTATGCAGTTTCAGGAAGAGATTTAGTTGTGATATTTTCAGTTTGGGGGAGTATTTTTGTTTCTTGAAAGTTAAAAATCATCCTTGCCAACATCTGGCTCAAAAAAACAATCAAACTCAGTTCAAATCCTGTGCAGGTCTTGATAGCATTACGTGCTTTGACAGTAATTTCTTCTTCTCCAAATTATGGATGTATTTCACAAAGATTAAAAACAACATTTCCCAAAGTTGATCTGGTGGCAAATAATCAGGGAGCCGGCCAGATGGGAACAGAGAGATTTCAAAGAAGGTGAATTGGTCCACGTCTATTGCACATTTTCTTGTGCTTGGGTATTCAATCTCTTGTTATGTGGTGTTGTTGGTTGGAGACAGGGACAACATGAACTTATTGAGAGTCCTGGACAAATAATGTGTTTTATTGTTCAGAACTTCTTTTTATAGGGAGTTTGAATTTCCTGGGCTCAGATAGTTGATTGGCTGGAATCTCTTTCTGCCTACATCTTTGGACAGTGGTGTTTCTGCATCGAGGCTTAAACAGGGCTGGCTGAAGGACCCCTGTATAGGTTTGAAACCAGCCTAGCTGGGAACTTGTTTACCTGTTTTCTGGAATGAACTAGGCTAGCCTAACTGTGTTTGTGTTTACCCTGTCCACCTACAGACTGGCTGTACTGTGATAGTACTGTGACAATTCCTAATTAGGATGAGATTATATATGAAGCATAGAGGCAGATTAATTTTTTTCATATCTGTTCACCTAATGGTGATCAAAGGTATGATGCACAAGCTTAGTTAAAACATTCCTTTTTGTTTGGTTGGGGTTTTTTTTTGTTTGATTTGTTTTGATTTTTGTTTTGGTTTTTTGTTTGTTTTTTGTTTTGTGGGTGGCGGTTTTGGGGGGTTATTTTTGTGTGGTTTGTTTATTTGGTTTTGATTTTGGTTTGGTTTAGTCTTATTTTGTTTTGTTTTGTTTTGTTTGTGGGGCTTTTTGTTTTGTTTTTCCTGAATGACAGAGCATTCTGGGTAAAAGAAAGCTGAGGGGTTTGGCTCCTTTTTCCTCCTATAACTGATAATTCACCTTTATGGTGATTTGTAGAGACAAGTTTATAGTTTTCTCAGTCAGCTCCACTGAGCACATTGGAGTCCTGAAGCTGTGGCTGGGCAGTTTACTTCCCTTGTCTTAAGCTGAAATGTGTGTTTAGCAGCAGACAGCTCTCTTTGCCACCCTAGAAGAAATACAACGCTTAGCTCACCTATTGTCTCTTCCCCATTCTTCTAACTGCCAAAAGAAAAAAAATTGCTGGGTGTAGGAAAATTTAGTGGAGAGTGCTTCACGTACTGAGTCACAGACACCAGTGAAAGTATTTTACCTGTTTGGAGGCTACATATTCAGGCAGTAACAATGTAGGTCAATCTGAATGAAATGGTTTTTACCAGAAGAGGAAATCTTAGGAGACATAATTTAAACTGTTTGACATAATATAAACTGTTTTCTTCCTACAACTAGCATTTCTTTTCAGGAATGATACAAGTTTTGATGGTAGTTATCAAGGTGAAAAAATACAGACTAGTCAGCTGTTCAAGAAAAGCATTGTGATGTCAGCTGAAACGCATGTACCCCCCCCAAAAGACTCATACTTAACACACCCTTATATGCTCCAGATTTTAAAACTATCAAAATATTATGGGACCTTTTGTCTTTTGAGAAACTCAAGTTTATACTCTATGATTAAGGAGATACCTTTAAAACATGGTTATCAATTATACTTTGCAATAGTTTTCTAATGGTGGAAAAAATATTATTGCATTATATCTACACCTGACCAAAAAAGGCTGGCTGCATTTCTGAGGAGAGCTGTGCTGAGAAGTGTGCCCTGTGACACAATGGCAACTGCAACCACAATTGAATTGTTCCCCAGGCCAGCAAATGGAATAAGTGAGCATTTAAATGTAATACCTAATGAATGCTTTTCAGGAGATTAAACCACTCTGCAGGCTAGCATGACTGCTAATCCATTCCAAGCCGAGGGAAGCAATGAGCATAAATCATCCATAAGATGCTTTGGCAAACATTTGCAAGACAGCTGAAAGATCATGTGTAATACCAGCTTCAGCTAACCTCATTGCCTTCTTTCCTTAATCCAATAAAAAATAAAAATTCTAAGTTAACATTTAGAGTATAATCACTTCTTAAAATTTAAATTAGAAATGGAAAAGCATTGATTTCAGAATTTGTTTCACAAATTAAAATAAAATTCTTCTTGTGTTTTAACTCAATGCAGATCTTTTTAGACCTTTATGCAGAAAATTGGTTCTTATGTGGAATTTTAAGGCAAATTCAATGCCTAAATGGTTTTGCAGGGCTAAATACCAATAATTTATTATTTTAATTAAATTTGTAATCTCATTTTTCCAAACACACTTGAATTTGAGTGCTATGCATATAAAGTACACTTGATAAATTTTTCACATCCCTGTCTTTTTTTAGCACAGCAGATCTCCTTCATAAACTGTGTATGCTGCATTAGATATCTAATCTGATAAGAGTTTAATTACTTGGATAAGGACAATTTTGTCCTTGCTTACAACTGCGTAACTCTAAAGTGGTTTTGTATATTTTTATAATCTTTAAATGCTAATTTCAAAATCTTTTTCCTCAGTACAATTGTTGACTTGAGAAATACAGTAGCATGGGTAATCTATATAAAAAATCCTAGTTTAATTGAGCTTTTGCTCTATTAAAAATGTTAAAGAGAGCTGAGCAAGATTTTCAAATATCAGTTCTGGACCAAATTTAATGAATTTCAGTGAAATATATAGGCCTAGAAAGCTAGCATACTAATTGGAAACCTTCCCCAAGTGTAATGTTAGGAAAACTACATAAATGGGTCTCCTACACTCTCCTAGCTTCCATCAGAAATATATGACAGGAGCATGCCAAGCTTTTATGACAGGGTGCTCATCCAGCTCTGGCTGCTCTGAGTCTTGCCCTGGGTAGCATTTTCTTTTGATAGAGTAAATTAAACTTTAAATAATGCAGACCTATGTGTAAACCCAATATTTGAAATGCCTTTGTCCCTGTGCCTCGCTCAAGTTCAGCCTCAATCTTGATGAAAAGGTAACTACAGGTAAGATAGGTAAAAGCACGTGTTACTTTACACAGAACTAAAAGCTAAATGCTTTTTCTTTAGACTTCTTTCTATCCAATATTTTTATGCTTTAACACCATAGAGCTGTAAGGAGAAAGACTATATCCACACTAAATAAGAGAGGGCAAATGCATAGCATTCTTCCACACTGAGCAGCAAAGTGCCAACTGACATAACATTTTGCTTGCACAGCTGTGTTACAGTTAGCAAATAAGAAATATATGCATTTTCATTAAGCCCTTGGCTGAAACTTCATCCAGAAGGGCAAGCCTTAAAGTAAATAGACAAAGACAAATAAAAGAGAAAGAAAAAAATACATTTCTTTGGCACAAAATCAAATTAATACGAAAGCCAAGGAGAGCTTGAGAGCCAATTTCATGCTAATAAGCAAATGCTATTGAAGTATGATGTTTTGTAAAAGATTTTCAGAGAGGTACTTTCATATATCTCAGTGGATTTGGAAGATAAGTATTATTTATCTCCATATCACAGACAATGCAAATGGATATCATTATACGGCTTGTCCCAGGACATGTTCAACTAAAATAGTGTTGTTTAATCCTTTCTCTTCAATGCTGCCATGCACTACCCCTCTGTATGCTCTAGCTTGCAAAATTCTGGTCAGAAAAAAAGTATTTTTTCTCCTTGGCATTTTTGAAAATTTAATAATTATCTGTGCTGAAGTCTCTGCTTTTTAATTAAAAGCAATCCATGTCAGGAGACTATCACCATGCCAGCTACTCCTGGCAGCTGTAAACCATCCATGTGGTGTATGAGAATTATGATCCTGATACATATTCAGTGTGTTTCATTGACTACTCTGGAAATCAGATGCACTTCAGGAGTAAATTAGGAGGCAAGAGCAACCTGGGAACAAATCTATCTGAGGCAGTAACCTGCCTTAAGTCCTCCCAGGAGCACTGAAGCTTGAAGGAGATAATCACTAGTAAATTCAGCATGACCTTTCCCTCCTTTGACCAGGTGCACTCCTGAGGAACAATGCAACTTGGCCTCTCTTTCACCCAAGCTAAGTATATTTGAAAGTCTGGTTATTTCATGAAGGAACAGTTGAAAGGTTTCTGGCAGTTGCATCTCTTAAACTCGGTCTTCCTTCCCTTTTCCCATCGATTTTAGTACAAAAGAGGAAGTATTTTCTAATGTGCTCTTTCATCTTTTCCCCTGGCCTGAACATTGATCTCCTGTTGAGAAATAACTGCCACATTCCTCTTTTGCAATGCTAACAGAAGAACAGTTACTCAACTAGAAGCTCTCTGGAGAAATGCTGAAGGTGGTATGAAGTAAGGTCTCACACTCTGAAGCCACAGAATAGATTTCACAAGGAAAAAAATGTGAAAAATAATAATTTCTTCTCATGCAGTTCTTTATTCATAGCAGTCTAGCCTGCTGTTGCACTAGTGACGTCCTCAAGAGTTCCTGACATAGAAATACAGCAGATGGCAAGAAGATGCCCCCCTGCTCTGTCCAATCAGTTAGAAACATATCATTTTTTTCCATAAGGACTCCTTTCCAAACAGAGATAAATAATTTATAGTAATTTGTCAATCCTATCTGAGCTCCTGCTCTATGTCTTTCAGCAGCTTCAAATTGCTGCTACTCAAATTATTTCTTTCCCTTTTTATACTAAGGTTGCAACAGGCAAGGTGATCAAAGAACAGGAATACATTTCAGCCAATGTCATAGCTTTACAGAGTGCCCTTGATTCATAAACCTTGTGTTATGTTATGCAGAGACGTCCATCTTAATTGCTATAGGTTTTTTGCTGGGAAAGCATTTTGAAATTCAGAATAAACTTTGCAGGGAATAAAAACTGGTCCTAGGACCTAATCAGTAAATTTTTTACTCAAATATAAGAATATTTATTGTGTTTTGATCCCAGCTGTCAACTAAGCAGCTACTCACTCACTGCCCCACAAGTAGGGCTGGGGAAAGAATGAGAAAAATAAAAGTAAAAATCTCATGGGTTGAGATGCAGACAGATTCAGAGGTAAAGCAAAAGCTACACAAACAAATAAAGGAAAGCAATTAATTTATTCCCCCCTTCCCAGGGAGAAGCAGATGTTCAGCTATCCCAAAGAAGGGAGGGCACCATCAGGGGTAACAGTGACTTGGGAAAACAAATGCCATCACTCCAAATGGTTCCCTCTTACTTCTTTTTCCTCAAGTTTCATGTACTGAGCATGACTCCACATGTCCAGGGATATACTTATGGTCAGCGTCAGCTTTCCTGGCTGTTTTTCTCCCAATTCCTTGTGCACACCCAGCCTGTTCACTTGTGGGGTGGGGTGAGAAGCAGAAATGGTCTTCACACTGCAAATGTGACAACAATACCTAAAACATGTCTATATCATCAGCACTGTTTTCAGCACAAATACAAAACAGATCCCTACACTAGGCACCGTGAAGAAAATTAACTCTACTTCGTAAGTATCTAAACCAGCTCAATATTTAAAATGCTAAGACCCGTTGTACTAAATATCTCTATACTACATCCAGTATAAAAAAAAAAGACGATTCATGTAGCAGGAACAACTTTTTACTAGAATCACTGTAATTGTAGGAAATACTAAAATTAGGGTGTTTTTGTAAATTCAATGAGATATTGTCTTCATTGGCATGACCAGTTCTACTTGTGCACATGGAAAATGTTGGAAAGCAGCAAAGTTGTTTATTTAGAGAGGTAGGAACATGGGCACTTACATGGATCTTTGAAGAGTAGAAGAGTTCTTAGAATCATAAACAACAAAATAACCTGAGTTGGAAGGGACTTGTGAAGAGCATGAAACTCCTGACTTCACACAGAGGAAACTAAGATTTAAACTGCTGTCTGAAGATGTCTTGAATACTTGGCTTGGGGCCATGACTATTTTCCTGGGAGTCTCACTCAATTGCCTGACCAATCCCTCTGTGAAGAGCCTTTCCTAATACTCAATCTGACCTTCCTCTGCTACAGCTCTACGGGCTCTTTCAATGGACACCAGAGAAGAGATCAGCATCTCCCTTCCATTCATGTGAAAGGGTATATTGGTTTGGCATGGCCTGGTTTGTGGCAGCAGGGGGACAACAAGATGTCTCCTGTGGGAAGCTGTCAGAAGCTTCCACCGTGTCCAGCAGCGCCAATCCCTGATGGCTCTGAAAATGGACATGCTGCGGGCCGAGGCTAGGCCAATGAGAGAGGCTGGCAACACCTCTGTGATGATATATTTAAGAAATAAATCAACACAAAGTCACGGGGTTTTTTGCTTGTAGCCAGAGAAGAGGAGGAGGTGTGAACAAGGTGTTAACAGCACGGAGACACCAAGGTCAGTGGGGAAGGAGGGGGAGGAGCTGCTCCAGGCCCCGGAGCCGAGATTCCTCTGCAGGCTGTGGTGCAGACCATGGTGGAGCAGCTGTGCCCCTGCAGCCCATGGGTGCACGGGGAATGCAGAGATCCACCTGCAGCCCGTGGGAGAGGTGCCCATGCTGGAGCGGATGGGTGCCTGGAGGAGGCTGTGATCCAGTGGGAGACCCAGTGGGGAGAGGGCCCTTGCTTCCAGGCTGGAGTGGCCTGTCCTTGGAGGAATGTACCCTGTGGAAAGAGTGACCCATGGCACAGCAGTTTTGGGAGGAGTGTCTGCTCATAGGAGGAGTTCACGCTGCAGCAGGTGCAGTATGGCTGTTGTTTGTGAGAGTGGACTCACACTGGAGAAGTTCAAGGAGAGCTGTCTCCCATGGGAGGGACCCTACGGCCTCACAGGGGAAGGATTCCTCTCCCTGAGCAGCAGAAGAAAATCTCAGTGGTGAACTGACCAAAACCCCCATGCACTGTCTCCTGCGCTGTTGGTGGGAAGGAGGGAGGGGGTGTGGGGAAGAAGTGTTTTAAGGGCTTATTTTACTTCTCATTATCCTCTTCTGACTTGGTTAGTAATAAGTTCATTTTGCAACCTATGCTGAGCCTGAAATGTTTTCTCCCAGTCCTTATCTCACTCATGAAGCATTTGTTAATTTTTTTCCCTCTCCACTGCTCTGCTGTGGAAGGAGAGGGTGAGCGAGTGACTAATGGGTGCCTTGCATTGGGCCATTGTCAAACCATGACAAGAGTATAAATAGAAATGAGGTCATCCTTCAGACTCCTCTAAGCAGAAGAAACCTATTATCCTCAGCTGCTCCTCACAAGCCATGCCATGTAGTCCTTTCACCACCTTTGTTGCTCTCCTTTGGACACATTCTGATATTTTTATCTCCTTCTTACATTGTGGAGAGGAAAACTCTGCACAATGTTTGAGGTGAGGACACAGTAACAGTGGATGTAGTGGGACAATGGACTTCGACTGGTCAGCTATATTGTGCTTAATGCACCTCAGGGTACAGCTAACCTTTTTCTGAAAATACTGTTTTTATCTCTTGTCCCCATTCACCTCAGAAATGGCTGCTTCTCTTTGGGGCATAAACCAAAAATTTGACAAGATACCACAGCAGAACATACCAATGATTGTACTCCACTTCTATTTCTGCAGGCATTGTCCTTCACATATATTCATAAATTAGTCTGAAAATATCTTACAGTATATTTACAAGCCAGATCTACAGTGCTTCAGGCCAAATCTTTTGTAATGTCCAGAGACAAAATGTAAAACCACCAGGAATCAGTGATTCTCTAATCAGGGCCATCCTTTATAATAAGTCCAACCTTTGCAAGAGCTCAGAGATTGCTGTAAATGTATGAGCAATGTGTTGCTACGAAGGGACATTTGTTACCTGAGAGGCAGCAAAATGCTGAATTTGAAGTTACGTCCCACTTACATTCTAGTCCATGTGACTTAGCTGAACACATTAAATTTAGCTAGCTCCAAGACTAGCCAAAGAAACTTCCTGCCCTTTTCCCTCTCTCTTTCACAAAGAATTAGGAGGTGGGATTTTTGAAGCTAGAAATCTGACTTTGTTTTTGGGGATTCCTAATACAATTTGCTTGGTCGTTCATGAAAGTTGCTTCCCCTTTACCTCCACATACAATCAGCATCTCCCACCTCCAAACTGTTGATTTCAGACTGCAAGGCAGGAAAATGGATGTTTATAAGCAGGCCCTTTTCCATTACTGGTGAGGGGGAGATGGGGTTTGAGAAGGTTGAACACAATATTTTTTCTCTGATACTACTAATAGCAGGACTGACTGAGACCTACCTGAGGTAGTGAAATTTTGTCAGATCTTGTTTAAGTTAGAACAGTGTAACAAAAGCTGTAATTTTATGTCTAGTGGTCTAGAAAAATTAGCTAAAGTCTCCAGGCAGTGATAAAAATCTCTGAGATATGACTTGTATGGAAATATTATCCTCACATTATGATGACAAATTTTTATCTGACCTATTTGATGACCAGCCTTTCCACTGTTTGGGCTGTATTGAGCTATTTAGTGACAAAAAGGGGGAATTTACAAGAACCTTTCAATAATATAGGATCATATTCTGTATACATAGGGCTCACTTTCTTCTACTGTTTCTACTCTACCTATAATAAATTTTGTGGTACTGTGTGAGCTGATATGTAAACTGCTGCCATTACAACAGTCTTTTAGGTAATTTTTTGTTTATGAAACCCAATATAATAATTAGTATACTACACCAACTAATTAGTTTAAATTTATGATTTATCATAAGTAATTTCTCACTTTATTTGTTGAGAATTCATTGTGATTTATATATATGCTTCTATATTTAGTTTAGTTATTGAAATAATGAAATCTGCATGTAAGCAGATTTGGGCCACTTGGGTTTAGTAGGCAAGGTCACTCTATACTGACAAAATGTAATCTATTTTTATAGATCTTCCTTTAAGTGCTCCAAAAAAGTTACATTATTGTCTGTTGAATATACAGTCCAAAACTTCTGACTCTCTGGGTGAATACCACCTGAACCCCCATCACTTTTCCCTAATGATCAGTATTCTCCAAATATTTCTGAAGCCTTTCCAAAGCCTTCAGAGTGTCTCTGTGGTTCTGTCCAATAAACATATCCCAGTCCTATTGGTTTTCTTCATTCACATCCTAAAATTAGCCCTACCAGGTTAGTGGAGGTTACTCTTACTGGGATGAGCTAATTTTCCTGTTTTTCTTTAGGAGTTAATTCATTCATTAGAAATCCAAAGCATCAATTGAAGAAAGTAGGAGTTCTGGAAAAGTAATGTTGGATTGTGGCTTGGATACCTTATTAAAATGTAGTTAAATGATTGACTGGAAAGAAAATACTGGAATAATGTTGCTTCAAACTTGAAAGAGCCCTAGTTATCTTGAAGACTAAAATAAAATGCTTATGTATTACATGCAGAATAAAGCTTATTTCTACACATGGCGCCATGAAAAAAAAATCCCTCTAAAATTAACAATCAAAGAATGTGAGATGTGACTTTATATAATAAACAGTGATTGAGGGAAGAAGAGAAAACAGCAGGAAGCAAATTAATTCATGCTAGATTTTCATTCTTGTAGAGAAATTAAATTGTCCACTTCCTAACCAGCACAGCACCCTGCCATGTAAATTCTTTATTTTGTATTTAATCTACCATTTTTAGAATAATTTGTTCTATATGGAAGTCCAAATTTAAAAGTCTACATGTTCTAAATTTTCTTTTTTTCAATTGTTCTACAAGAGCATTTTTCTTTGTCTTACTTTGAGGAAAGCACCATGCAACTATCATAATTCCTTTTTCTTGCTCTTGAGAATATAATTTACTCCTGTCTCCTGTTTTATTTTTTTCTGCTTACTTTACATAGAAGTGATGCTTGAGACTATGCAACTAGTGCATCTATGAAACACAATAATACTTCATCCCTTTTGTGGGATAAACATGAGAATACTGTATAGTACTTGAAGAGTAAATCAAAATCACAAGCTTTTAAACAATATATAAAACTAAAACTAAAATTCAGTCAAGGACAGATCTTCAAGACTAAAGACACAAATAGATAATGAACTAATTTAAACATCAGTTCTAACATTCTTTGTTTTTTATTAAGTTTGGAAGTGAAAAATATGTTCCAGATCTTAAACTAGCACTTCCACAGATCATTATTACATCAAGATTGTGCCTGGAGCAATGGACTGTTATTTTCCCACATCCAGCTGAGTCTTTAAATATAACAGCATGAATTCCATCCATTCTTGTGAAATAGTAGCCACAAATGTAGACAAAATATAAGGACCCATTATATGCTCTAAAGGAAATTTGGGATAAACCAAAGCACTTTGGGAATGGCATCATTATTATACTACAAGCTAAAATACAAGCTTTCTACTGTACACATTTCTTTAAGTTTTCTTTGTTATAAGGTGTTCTTAACATTTAATACATGCAGTTAATGTCATAGCATAAATTGTTATGATGATTATTTGTAATTCATAATCTATGACCTCTAAGGGTTATAGATCTAAAGCAAGGTAATATTTCAGCTGACTGACAGATAGAAAGCCAATGAGGTGATTTTGTCAGAACCTCATTTCCAGAATCAAGTCATGGTTAAAACGTATGTTCTTGGTGTGTTTTGCTGAGTTGGAGCCAAAGTTCTGTCCATGAGCTTTTAATTTTGGCACTATTCCAAGTGTAGGAATACAATGCAGCAGAATTGGCAGATACTGTGACATTTCCATTGTTTCAAATGGTTATAATTTTTAATTGATTCCTTCTGAGAAGTACTCATTAGATTTATATCTCTGAATATGAACACTAGCACAATTTGGCCTTGAGCCAGAACATTAAGCTTCAGCTTAAAACCTTATTCACATCCAACTCTGAACACCTCAGCTCCTTGTTGATAATACAGTATGGAAAGTGAATTATCTCGCAGCCTGGAGAGGTGGTTCATCAATACAAGGATGATATATGTTGTGGGGTATCTTTGGAATGTCTAATATGGAAAAAAGTCTTTGAGATTTCTATGTCTATATCTTCACCACCACATTTCTTCTGGCATTTTGTATATCTGTTTTAAGACTCAATATTGTCATTCTGACATGTATCTGAAAAGATGTGAACCTACCAGTGGAATTTGATTCTAATGTCTGGTTGTAGCTGAAGCTTCTAGAGATCTTTCCAAATTAGCATTAACACATATAACTTGCTAAAGGCTTCCATAGTGTTTGGAGTTAGTTTTCAACTTAATCATCTCAAGCCTTCTTTCCGGGTAAGCTATTAAAAAAATTTATCTTAGCTAGGAGAACTGCCTTCACCATTTTTTACCTCCTCTCTGTGGAAGAGAAATGAAAAATTGGTGTTCTAGACTTTGTTTTCTGCTTAATTCTTTTGACAAGCTAACATGTGGACAGCTCAAAATTGCTGCATTCCCATTACTCATGGCATGCTGAGAATATCTTCAACTAGTATCTCCTTCCATTCTGACAAGTAAAAATCAAAAAAATCCAGATGATGAAGTTGGTATTTAATACAGTCACATTAAATTAACAGTGATTTTGGAAGACTTCTAGTCTCAGTTCTGTTTTAGTCACTCATTCTTGCACAGGCAAAACTTGCATTTAGTATTTTCTATCTCTTGAACAAAATTTTTCACTATGTCTCTAAAACACAGACCCTGTCCACTCTATAAGGATCACTATTGTGGTACTATCTCATATTAGCTCAAATGGTGGAATGCCTTTTAAATATGCTTCTGATGCCCTCTCCATCAAAACACACTTTGGGCTCTGTTAAGTATGCTTCTCTAGTATATCAGCCCAAACTCTTTCTTCTGGAATGCATTACCTCTGTATAAACACTGCTCAGAAGTACTTTGAATTATCCTGTGGCAACAGTCTATATCACTAGCTGGTTTTAACAATAACCTAGAAAAAATATGCCACCTGCAGGCACTGGGAGTGCCTCAGATGCAGTGGATAAAGGGTTAGGAAAAGTGGGGGAGGGAGTATCATTCTTGTCTTAATTGCAAGCTTTCAGGCTGATTAAGAAATGCTATTATCTTAGGCATTTGCTCTTAGTCATAGGTTAAAGTGCAGCGCTATATATAGGGTAAGACATGACTACAAAGGAAGTCTCTGTTGATGAGGTATTTTAGTACAAGGATAACAAAATTTGAAAGTGAATTTTTGATCCATCTTCCATGTCTTAATAAAATAATTTCAGAATTCTGTCTCAGATTCTTCTATAGATGTTGTTGCCAGGATAGAATCAAGCAAAACAGTAAAATAAAGAAATATGATCTTCTATTGTCTATAAAAATAGAATTGCTTCTCCAAAATCTTCCTTACTGTAGTTTACATTTGATTTTGAGAAAATACATTGCTTTACTCTCAGAAAAATACACCATCTATTAAAAAAAATTAAAAATATTGTGAAAAGTATCTTTATGTATTCTAAAGCTATTGCAATCTTTTGCACTATTTGCTTTTCATTCCACTGAAAATGCCTTCTCAAAATATTGCAAAAGACATAATTACAGGTATGTCCCTGAAGTGGCTGCATTTCTGTAGAGAGGAAGCAATCCATAAATAATGCACATTACTTTCAGTCATAGGAAAAGGGAAAAAATAGGCAGTGCTATTATTATTTGATGCTGACCTGCCTTGAGTGGTATGCTTCTGTTGCTGTTAAGTAGATCTCCAAATCTGAACTGAGTAAATACTTTTTTTATTATGTTTGTATACGCTCGTTCTTGAGCTAGGATGAATCACCAAAGCTGTTTCATCTCTTAGTCATCCCAAGGACTTGTTTCTTTGTTATGTGGCAGAAAATATGAAACTCTTAGGATGTCAGAAGAAAAAAATGCATTCCACTTAAAAGTGATAGAGCTAACTTTATAATGACTTGAATTCATGTGCTTGGGCTGATTTATGCTGAAGAATCTTAAATATATAACACCATCACCACCACCCTATCCACTTCCCAGTTTTATCAATATAAACTTTGTGGTTTACTCAGCAATTTGGTTTTGGAAACCACCAATTCTGTGGTTTCCAGCAGAATTTGAACAGGAAATACTAAATATTTTGTTGATTAAAACAGCTGGAAGGGCCCCAGCAATGCTGCCACAAGGACCTTGTCTGGCTCCCCACAGCCCTGCCCTGCTGGTCAATGGGCCCCACTGACTGGGGCCTCTCCACAGGTGTCCCCATTCCTGGGGGGGTGCCCAAAATCCAGGGCTGCCCATGGTGCCCTTTGCTCCCAGTTAGGGCTGTAAGAGCACTCAGCTCCAGCAGAGCCACTCATCCATGCCCTGGGCAAAACAGATGCATCAGTGGTTTGTAAAATTTAATCTTTCATTTTTGTGAGGAACAAGACAATTGTTTGGTAAGATTGTGCTGGAGTATTCTGTGCTGTCAATTTCCTCTCTGCAGCATGTTAGAGATGATGAAGATGTGTCCTTATCTGGAGGCTTCTCAGCGGTGCCAAAGATAGCATTTCATTTCTGGAGACGGGTCAGAGTGGACAGAAGTCACCTACAGTGGTCATGGAAGGAAGACAGAAGACAAAGGAGAAGGAACTGGTGAATAGAATGTTAGGAAATGGAGGGTATTTCCACTGCTGTTTCTGGTCTATTTCCTAGAAGACAATTAGACCATCTGTTTCTGTGAAGGGTTGCTCTACTTTGCCTTTCATATCCCCACAGGTACTCTACCAGTCTTGACCTCCCCTTCAGCAGGCCCACTGAAGGATGCCAGATGTTTTTCTATTCCAGGCAATTTGCTGCCTTACTTTTGGCTTCTGCCCAGAGCTGCCCTGTTTTCCTGGCAGAAGGTTCCTATTTTCTCATCTTTTCAATTCACTCACAAAAGGTCATTGCAACCGCACAACACTTCTCTCGGTGAGAAGCTCTCTTTAAGGGGCTGTCTACTGAAAGTCCTGAAAAGAGGTAAGCAGTTACTCACTCATCCTGGATGCATAAGTAGGGACTAATTACTGGAAAACTCCCACCATATTGAATCAACAGTAGCATGGTAAAGTAAAAGGAAGGGCCTTGCCTCAAAAATGTTCTCTACATTGTGCAGGGAAGAAGATAAGTACTTGACTGATCAGTGAAAAGAGGTTGCAAGCTCCAAATCTCTGTTACAGCTGGGAAGGCTGATTATTCTAGGTTTGTAAATTTGGAGGTGTGGGTGTAGCTGTGCTGTTACTGGGCACAGCACCTGGAGTCCTTCATGGGCATTAGGAAGGCACCTTGGCTAAGCATGTCCAGGCACGTACATGATGCAGCTGGATAACTGGATCTAGTAACTGTGCAATGGTTTTGTTCATCTTTCATTTCTTCCTTATGCAGCTACAAAATCCTGTGTGAATAAACAATAGTGTTTCCTGCTTTAAATAGGGCAGGAAACTTTCTCAGTAAAAACTCAGATCAGCAGTTCAGCAAGTGAGACAGGAGGGAGCACCAGGAGGATGCTGTTGGAGCTGGGGCGGCAGTGGAGCAGGCAGGGAGACAGGATGCAGCCCCACAGTGTGGGGGGAATAGGAGGCAGCAGGGAGCAGTGGCAGCAGCCAGGGGCACCCAGTAGGACCACTACACAAGGATAATGATGCCAGTCCAGGACGGGTCACAGCTGAGTGCAGGGACATGCATGGCCAGACACAAGAACACAGGGTTACCTGCAGGAGAGCTCAAGACAGACTTTATCCAGAATATGATGCAGTTCCCAGGAGAAGCAGGGACAGTGTCACGTGGGGCTTCTGACAGTTTCTGCTCTGCAGCTGTGCACCCAGCAACTTGGAAGCACAACTGTGCTTTGTCAGAGCAGTCATGAGCATAAACGCACAAACCCAGAGAGGGGATGGATGGATGGATGGATGGATGGATGGATGGATGGATGGATGGATGGAATCTGGTAGTGCACTGGGGGTCAACAGTGACTGCCAGTGTCCATACAGACATTGTGCTTCAGCAATGACTAAAGTGGCACGCCAGGGGTCCATTTGTGAACGTGTTAACAAGCTAATATTGAAAAAGATAATACAATTGTTTTTGTAAATGTTTGGAATTCTCCAGGATGGATTTTTCAATGGTCTGAACTTCCTGTGCCGTCTCACAGATGGCAGAAGGCTGGGAGTGTCAGGAGATAAAGACAGTAATTTGAGGAATACTAAGAAGGAAATTAAACTTAGAAATAAACCTTAGCAGTGGTTTTCACGTCGTCAACGTATAAATTAAATACACCATGAAGTAGGAATGGTTAATTAAATCCTCTTAGAATTATTGCCAATTAGTTCTTTTTAAAAAATTGATGACAGCCATTAAAGTATGTTGTTGTGAAAGGAATTCTGCTCAACAGATCTAAAGCAGTGTTTTCTGCTCCATGTAGAGTCAAACTGTGATTTTTCAGAGTATAAATCATGGGGGGGGAGGGGGGGTGTGGGGTGTGGTAGTTTCACTCCTTGTCTACATCTTCTGTATCCTTTTTGGGATAGTTTGACCAGTTGACAATAAAATGCTTTTCCCACCACTTGATTTATGTCTATGACTTGAAAGAATTTTTCCTAGGTGCAACAAATTCTTCTGCATTTAGAATACATGACACTGGTTTATAAAAAATTTGCTGAATGCAAGCACAACATATTCATTCTCAAATCCAGTAATTCTGTAAGTTGTTAAAGAAAATTGAGAAATATTTATGCATTATGAGGCTTTCAAATGCTTTCTAGTAAAGAATATGCAAAGAACAACCTACAGGCTTAATTTTGTGTGGAGGGATGATATATTTGCAGAGGCAATTAAATCAAATATATATGATAGATAATGGAATTGCATTCCTAAAAAATATAAAAAGTAATCTTCTTTCAAGAGTCACTCGTAATTAGCTACTTACTTACTGGTCTTCAAATTGCTCTTTAAATCTCAGAGAAATTTAAACTGAGATAATAAACTTAGTGCCTGAATAGTTATATACTTTAAAAGCTATAATCAAGTTGTCTGCTTAACATAAATGGATTGTATGTAGATCTGTTTAATGTTTTACTAGTATATATTTTTATGCAGAGTAGCTTCTTTACAGGGAATTCAGCCTGTCACTAGATGTTTAAATTTTCAGTGTCTGTTGTCATGACAACATGAATTGACTCTGGTACCCACTGGGCTCAACATAAATTAATTTAAAGTCATAGTATCTTTCTTTTCCTTGGATTTATTGTGGTAAAAAATAGCTGTACTGGAAAGAGAATTAAAAATGCAATAATTCTCAGCTAATTATTAGTTTTACTTGCAGCATTTATTAAATTGATCTAAATAAATAATGTATATATGGAAAAATTTCCTCCATTTCTTTCTTCTTTCTTTCCTCCATGAGTGGAACCATACTTTTCAAATATTAAAATTGACACATTTTAACCATTATTTACATTTGAATTCTTATGTTTTTAGTTATAGCTCCAATGCTTTCATATTTTTTGAACTGACAAGTAAATTTTTAGAATTTAGGATTTTCTGTAATTTCCAGATTCTGATTATTTCTGCAGTACTGTCATGCTTCCACAAAAACTGCTAACTAATGTTTTATGTTTAAATTTATCCTAATATGCTCCATCAGAAAAATCTGTAAAATGAAACTATGTAAATATAAATAAGAATTGGGGAGAGGCATGTCTTTATCCCTTGTGATTCTCATGGTTCTTAAGAGGATTAAGAAAATATATTAAATATATGTGGTATACTGTTCCAGCCAGCATAACAAAAATATTTTTTCCTCTTGATATTTGTAAAGTTAATCATAGCCTAATCTCTCCTCTAGATAAAAAAATAAAATAGCTCTTGATGTATAGTATCATGTCGTGTTCCTCAGTGCAGGAGACTCTCTATGACTGTTTTGCATGACATTGACATTTTAAGAAAATTCTGTGGCTTAACTTTCCTGATATAGGTAGGTGTTACATGTTTCATTCCATATATTTTCTACATATGTCCACTTCTCAGAGAATGCTAAAACCATTCTTTGAAAAAGTTGTGTTTCAGTTTTATTTTATGTTGAAAAGATTATTTAATGATTTATAAATTGTGTAAACAAAATGCCATCCTTTCTGAAAATGCAGAAATGCAGACATCTCAAAGAAAGTTCAGTTTGAGTAAAGTGAGTGTTTTGTGGGCAATCACAACATATTTTTTTTAATATTCATCCTGGAGATACTAAAAAATGGACATGGTTATGTTTGAACAATCATCTTCTGGATATTGAGTTTTACATAATGAAACATTTTACATTGCAATAAAACGTGTTTTTCAGATTCTATTTAATTTCTGTGTGGAAAACACTGATTAACCTTTAGAGATTTAAAAGTTACTGCTGAAATTCAGATGTTACTGTCTGCTTATGTCTCTATTGCCTAGCAGTTGCAACATTGCCATATTGACACATAGTGTAATGAGACATTTAAGAAAAAAGAAACCTGCTGCAGCTCGCATGACTCATTTGCACCAGCATCATACATTTGTTAATAACCCAGCAGAGAGAGCAAATCTCAATATAAGGTTTCTCTGGGGATTTGGGTTGCTGCATTTTCTACAAAAATCTTAATGGCTAAAAACTCTCCTCATTTGGATTAAATCTGCCAAACTCCTCTGTTTCTTAATGAGTATGCTGTCATTCACTGTGTTAAATCTTCTGTAATCTGCTTGAAAGGAGAAATACTAAGATTGCTACTTTCATCAGTCATTCATGGGACAATTACAGTTTTATAACTGACATAATTTGTATCTGCTCGATTCAAATTGGGAGTAAAATACAATATTCTCATTCCTGAATTACTGAGAGAGGTTTTCTTCCCAGTTCAGTAAGTATCATAGAGTTCACTATAAAGATATAGAATCACAAGAGTGTGTTCTTACACAAATGTGGATTTCAGTATCACATCAACAAATGTATTGCATAGCACAGAGCTTTACTTTCAAGTTCACCACTGACACCTGGTTGCTCAGTTGATGAACTCAGTTTGTCTGGTCTCTCCTTTCCTGGGTGAGAGCACCAGTATTTTAGTGTCAGCCAGGTCTCGCAGTAGGGATTTACAAGCTCCCTAAAAACACCAAATAAACCAGTATTTTATATTATGTTGCATTACTTTTTAAAGCACCTGTCTCATCAGGGAACTTTCCAGTGATTAAAGTCATATTTTTCTTTAAACTGCTTATTAACCTTAAGTAATCTTTCTGTTACAAGTGTATGTAAAGGAAGTATTTCTGTTAGATGAGAAATTGTAATACTGAAACACTCCTTTTCTTACAGGTCTTATTTTACTAAATTACTATTTTCATACAGCCAAATTTCATTTTCAACTGCAAGGATGATTTATGTAACTCCTGGCAAACAATGTGTAGCTTATCACATGCTTAACTTCACCAAGGAGATGATAAAAACAAATTAGAAATAAAATTTGCTGCCTGTTTGAAAAGCATACCATAAGCCTCCAGAAGAATTCTTCTATAATTTCTTTTCACAAGCAGAGAGCAGAGTCCAAGGCTTTTCCAGAAATACCAAATGCTATTGCTAGGAAGATATTGTGCATTTACTTTTTTAAATGGTTTGCATTTTTTCCTAAAGAAACCATTCTGAATGTCTTTGCCATGACCCTAGAGAAACCTCCCACCAACCAATGTGTATTTGAATATAAGCGGCTAAATCACATAGCAGAAATCAAACTTCCATTAACAATTTCCACTTATCTGAAAAGCCAAGTCTTGCCAACCATAGTTCAGCAAGGCTTTTCTGTCTGTTTTCAGGGACTTTATAGAGGTTGATGTTATATTTTCATGCTCTTATAAAAGAAAAATAAAAACAACAAAAAACCAAAACAAACCAAGCATGATAATAAATACTGATTGTTTTGCCTTATGTCAAGATTACTGAGTTTTGTAGTATTCATAGTTTCTCCAACAGTTATTGATAATATTTAATTACTGCCTAATATTACTTCCTTCCAATATTTGAAACATACCAGCTAAAGTGAAAAGGGCAATTCAAATTCAGATGTAAGACAGCTGACTTTATTTGCAACAAGTAAAGTAATTTGCCTGACTATAATAGTTTCCCAAGAAATTCCTGAAATTTGTGCTTGTTTTCAAACAGATCTTTCTTGGACACTTGCTGATTAATCTTTAGTCTCTTGACAAAATTCATGATACATTCTTTTTAATCCTGAACTGCATTTTTAACCCAAAAGTCAGTGAATACAGAGACAAATAATAACACTTGCTTCTTGCTTTATGGTCTGACTTTCCTTGGAAAGAAAAAAGAAGTCATCTTGAATTTACTATGAGTTTCCTTGGTTAGTTTGTCTGGTATGCTACAGTTACGTGAGCAGCACAGTCAGGAATGCATTCAATGCCTCAATGAGTTGAATACTCTTAGGATGGTAGTTCATGTTCTTTCAGACATGATTTAGAACAAGATTTTGATCTTCTGTGAAATGAAAAAATACCTTATAAAGTATGGAACAAAAACAAACCCAGAAAAACCCACACACAAAACAAGCAAACAAACAAAAAACCCACAACCAACAAAAAACAATACAAACAACAGCAACAAAAAAGTCTGCAGCGGTAAAATCAAGAGATGTGGGCAGGAACCAGGGAAGTCCTCATCTGTTTTAGAGTAACATGAGCAGCAATACCTTTCCCGTGTTTGCGTTTGACTCTCTGTGCATCGAGATTCAGGGTCCCGTTTGAACTTTCTCTCCACTCTGTAATTAGCACTTATTTCAGGAGAATGCGTTTTAATTTCTTCACTACAGGGTTAATTTTCCTCAGCGTTCTTTCTACTCACTGAACCCAATTTTCATTTAGATAAAGAATCTCTTGAGCCAGTGGGTTATTTCAATTTTAAAGGGCTTTTGTACTGCCAGTATGATGGAAGAGGTCAGAGTACAAGTGAAAAATCAAGGCTAGTAGATCTCTGGAAATCTTGTTTGTGTCTTTTAAAGTTATCATCAATAAGAACGGAAAATGACTACCATTTATTTTGGTTTTTCCTTCAAAATAGTGAAATTTTCTAAATTTATAAGACTTCTAAAAGAAGAAGGCTGCAAAGTTATTTTGAAAGCTATTGGAAACCGTTTCAGTACTTTCAAATTGAATGACATGCATTAATAAGCATAGTTTTATTAGAAGTAAAAATTTAAAAAATAAGCTTTGTTCATGTTACACATGAATTTCTGGCAGTAGGAACAGTTAATACAATGCAAATGAGTAAAAACCAGGAAAGTCCCATTTTCAGTTTATATGATTTACTGTTTACCATTAAAATTGTGATTGGTAAGCCTCATATACTAAAGATGTGAACCTAGGCCCACCACAGAATGCAGAACTCACACTGAATTAAAAACCAAATGGCAAGCACATTTTCCAAAAAGCTAGTTTCACATAGATATTTTTATCAGAGATCATATGAAGTAAATAATGCAAGATCATTTCCATAGGGAGATTGTTCCACATTCTTGCAAACCCTCTTCTCAGATTTTTCCTAGCGAGGCAGTGTGTGTTTCCCTTACAGCCATATTAAAATCTTTCTGTTTCAGTCCTTTTAAAGGATTGTTTAATGCCAGGCTATTGTCGCTGACATTTACAGAAAATATGAACATTCAGTGATTTTTGTAGGAAGCCTAAGAGAGGTAGATATTCCTTTTTTTTTATTCACATACTTTAGGAGAATAATTTGATTGGTAGGAACAGATCAGCAGACCAAACTATTTCTGTCTTCTTTATCCCTGTTCTTTGTATGCCTATAAAGAGCTATCTCTTATGGCAGTTATAAAACTTAATAGTTCAAACAAGACAATTAGTAATATTATCTATAACTAATGCCCAGATTCTTGAATAGCAGGCTTATCTATGAATAAAATGAAGATACTGGTTTCAGTAGAGACATTACAATACAAACAGCCATAAATCATATGCAAACACACAAATATTTAGCAAACTGTTAAATTCCATAGAGAACAGGCTCTGGAATCTTAACAGGATGTATCTGTAACACAATTGGGTCCATATTTATGTTGGAGCCTCTTAAGCATTAGCCTTCCATAAATAATAAAGCAGATCCATGTGAATAATTTTAAATAGTTAAAGCAGAAGGGAAGAACCTCTGTGCAGCTATGCTGCAAAGCTGTAGATCAGAGCTGATAATACTAGGAAAATTACATCTTTGACACAGAAAGGTAGCATTCAGGGTATCTTCAGGTCAAGTGTCAGAACCTTTTACTGCTATTTTAAGCAGAGAAGCCTCTCTTTGCAGCAAATAGTACATGGAGGTATTTCCTTCCTGTAGGCATAGTCTGGTTAGCAGTAAAAAATTGTCACTGTGATGTAGCCATGTTCAGTGATTAATTTCATTTTCTAACTACCTTCTCTGACAGAAACAATTGAAATGAAATTATATCCCATGGACAAGTGTCCACTCTTTGGAAACATTTGCATCTCAGTGTTTATGTTCATTAACTGTTTGTCTTTCTTGGCTTTCATCCAGCAGCAGAACACTGGAGACAGGAAAGTATGATAATTACATTATCCCTAAATTAAAATATTGCATGGACTCCAAAGGTAAATTTTGTGTCTCTCCTATTTTCAAGCCCAACTGCATGAGTCATTCTGTAATTCAAAGCAGCAGCCTCTGTATATCAAAACTACTATCTATGTCACACTTCACTCTTACCCTGGACCCAATCCTTGTTTTACCAAACACATTGGAAATATTTTGCCAACTTCAGAAGGACAAGAACAAAATACAACAAGAATTTCTATCCAACAGAATAGCAATTTATCAATCTCACTCACCTATACAGAACTAAAGAATTGCATTCTGCCAAGGATCTGATTAAAAGATGTATTATTATCTTTCCTGTTTCCACTGGGACTGAAACTGACTGTTATGTCCTTGTCATGTTAAATAAACCAGCTAACACAATATTTATTGCAGATTTGGTGGTATAGAACACTACATGACCTAAGTAACAATAAATTGTTCTGACCCACTAATCAAAAATAGTCTTTATTTGTATTATAAATTATCCTACGTATTCTAAATCTTATGCTAGTCATAAAATGCTATACCATTAAAGATCAAGGAAAAATATTTCCAAACAGAAAAACCAGTTACACAATCTTTAACACTGATTTATTTCAGAATAGATGCACAGCTGAAGGAGATGTTTTCCATTCAAAAATTAGGTATAAATGTCTGTTGTGGTTTAAGCCCAGCTGGCAGCTAAGCAGCACACAGTGGAATGGGGAGGAAAATTGAGATAACAAGGGGTTAAAAATTGAAATAAAGTAAAATATAAGAGTAAAGCTAATTAAAAACCAACCAACCAAACAAACAAACAAAAAACCACCAGAAAAAACAAACACCAAGCAATGCACAATACAATTGCATGTCACCCACTGATGTCCAGCCCACCTCTGAATCTCCATCAGTGTGTTATGAATGGATTAGTGAAAGATGCCTCTACATCAATTAAGGAGAAAATGAGTCCAGGTGCTGAAGTCAATAATACAGTCTTAATTAACAGTGAATTTGAGTTAGAGAGATTGAAAAAATAAAAAAATAAAAAAAAAAACTGGTGCAGGGAAGAGAGAGAGAGATCAGCAAAAGATAATCAGCACCCATGGGTCCAGCTGCACACTGTTGGTCCCTTTTCACCCCCAGGGTTTTTGGTGTTGGGGATCTCAGAGCTGTTCTGAGGGTACCACCTTTATAGAGTACGTGTTCTGGGAATCCATGGGGTAGTGGTACATGCTGTTCCCACAACTTGAGGTGATACATATATGAGCAGTTGCTTCCTTTCCCAAGTGAGAATATTTGTCTGGATGCATTAACCAGGATGTGCTAACCAGACCTCACCTTTGCCAGGCCTGGAATTAGCACCTTTCTCTTGCAAATTTCTTATCTTAAATTTCTTCTGGTGGCTTATCTTATGCAAAGTTCCTTCTGTGGACTTTTGAGATGGGGAACTGCCCTCTTCAAGTCCTTACATGAACTTCCTTCTGGGTA
Organism: Calcarius lapponicus; assembly: GCA_039654755.1. Lineage (NCBI taxonomy): Eukaryota > Metazoa > Chordata > Aves > Passeriformes > Fringillidae > Calcarius > Calcarius lapponicus. The sequence continues at coordinate 64,628,832 of CM077481.1, read as the reverse complement.
ACTCCCCCATTTTGTATACTGGGCATGACATTTTATGACTGGAATATCCCTTTGGCCAGTTCAGGTCATCTGTCCTGACCACTCTCCCTGGCTCCATGTGCAGCTAGCTCCTCACTGGCAGAAAATGAGACACTGACAAGGCCTTAGCACTACTTAACAACAGCCAAAACATCAGTGTGTAATTAACATTATTGTCATACTGAATCTAAAACACCAGCTACTAAGAAGAAACTAACTCTCTCCCAGATGAATCCAGGACATCAGACATCAATTTCCATCTCTTGTTCTAGCTCTGATTCTCACTTAGAATCCCTTTTCACATAGAAAGAAACATAAATTCCAGTGGTGAAATCCTGAGTTATATGTTTGCAAAGATATAAATAATTGTAAGAGATACATTTGCTTACTCATCCAGAGATATTCATAAGTGCCTGAATACTCAGTTAATAAATGCAATTCTGTATAGACATTTAGCATATAAGGTTGTCTAAATATAGAAGTTATGACCATTAGTTCATCTGAAAATCACACAGTTATGTTAGTTATGGGCATCAAAAACCTTATGAATCTTCTCTCAGTCTCCTAGGTTTTGTTCTTTTCTCCTGCTTCTCATGCTGAGCCTTTTTTGTCCTCAGTAGATATCCAAACAATCAGCCATAAATATTCCCCTTTTGCAGCATGAGCTATTTTATCCTCTTTATCCAGATACTGATTTTGAGGCCTTCTTCTGAGATACTGTGCAGCAGATAGATCTATTATTTGAAGTCTTTTCTGTGTTTTATCTGTAATATCCAATGCAAGGGGTGGTGCTGGAGTTCAAAACTACAGGTTTCTTAAACTAGAGCCAGCTTGCAGTCATTAATGCTGTTTTAGGCTTAACCTGAGATTAAACAAAGGCATACAATAATTTTAGCAATAACAACAACAACAACAATAACCACAACAATTACAGTGACAACAGTGATGATGATAATAATGATGAAAAATTACACCTGTAAACAATGAAAACATCTATAAGGAGCATGGTGCAAATCTTGGTAATTCCTAGTTTTGTCTAAGAAGATGTAAGACAATTAAGAGCTCTCAGATATTTGGTAACAGTCCAAGAGCCCTGTTCAGTTCTATTCCACCAAAGAAATACTGGCTGTTATATGAGATATGCTCAGTCTTCATTAGTGCAGTTGACAGAATGAAAAAACCAGAGTCACTGTCCCACACAGATAAGGAGAAGAGAAGCAGAGCATCCCAAATTATGTCATTGTAAAAGCTCTAGGAATTTTAAAGGATATTCATGAGATGGCATTTCATGTTCTGAAAACAGGCATCGGATGTCTGCTTTCATTATTAGTAATAAAAATCCTTCCCATCCCCCAAAATATGCTCCTTAAAGTTTATAAAGATATTTCTAGAGGATTCCCTTTTAGACTGGGAGTAATGATTCTGCATCTTACTTCTCACTTACAGATTATAGTTTCTCTGTTATACATTTGTAGGCTGAGTAAAGAACTGCCATGGATGGTCAGTTCCTGGCAATGTTTTGCAACACTTTGGAAAGTACAGTTTGGATGCTATGAGAGTGAAATCCCAAGTCCGAAGGTTTGGATAAACTCTGAAATATTGATACAATTATTTAAATCAATGAAAACAGTTTCTCTTCCTCCAAGACTGCTTTCACTTTTTTTTGTTTGCGTTTACTTCCTTCTTCTTCAGCTTTTAACTGTTTTCTTGCTATTTCTTGCTTACATGCTTACAGCATGATTCCTGCTTTCTTAATATGCCCTTTAGAGAAATGGCCTTTGGGACAGATGTTATTTTCAAACGCTTTCCTTTATATCTATTGCTCCTGGTCTTTGAAAGCCTAAGAAATATCCATTTAAAGAACTTGTGAAGGAAAAATACAGTTAAGATAAACCAGAGACAAAGTTCAGAGTTCCAAACACACAGCTTTAGAAAATCTGGAACCAAATTCAAACTCCTTAGTTGAAACCACTTTTTGAAAACTGTGATGGACTTTCTGTGGAGCAAAATAGTATGTTATGATGACCCTTTCTGCTCCACATTTCCCTTTGAGTGTTTAGCCGTATCTAGTAACTTATCTGCTAGGGCAGTACATGTTATTGAATCAGTATAAGTCTGATAAATTTCAGCATCAGGTTCCTCTACTCACATTTTGAGAATCAGTTTACATACAGAGCTCTCCAAATATTTTATTTAACTAAAAAATTTCTTCCCATTAGATTTGTAAATATAGAATGTATTTTGAGAGCTTTTGCATTTTCTTAGAAAAAAATTACAACTTCTGCCTTTTAGCGCGTTTCCCAAACTCGTGGACTACAAAAGTAGTTCTTTAGCCAAAAGTCTCTGTCCATTAAAAATTAATTGGTGCCATCTTGTGGCACACAGAGAAATTGGGAAAACAATCAATCCACGTTCTTTGCCACAACTTGTGTAATTTTGCACCACATTGTTTTTGTGCACCTCCTTTTTTTGCTTTTTGTCTACCACGATGTGCATGCCATTTTCTTACAGCTCAAATTCTAACCCACTTCTACAGTTGAAAAATGTTACTTTAAAACCATAATTTAAGAAATCTTCTAAAAATGTTTGTAATTTGTAGTTTATAATACCTATTATGACAAACTAAACCAGGAAATATAAAGAAATTGTTAATCTTATGGAACTAAGTTTAGTCTTTGACAATTTTAAGTTAAAAGAAATATTATGGAAAGGCTGTGTTTGGTGTTGGCATGACTGTGATAACACAAACCTTGCAGAGACATAGGTTCAATACTCAGTGGAACTAATTGTTTTTGCTATTAACTGGAATTTCTAGTGCTCTTTGATTTCCATTTTTGTATCAGAATTAACTCAATAATTTTTTCCTCAGAAAGTTTCATGTCAGATTTGGCATCTCATCTATGGCATGATTTGACCACTGCAATTTGCAGTGCTACCTAATTGCTACCATGAAATTATTTGCAACATTTCTAGTATGTAATGAAATTGACCTTCTATCTGTAATTTACAGACATCCCAAAATGAAATGTCAATATTTCTACCTTATGCTTTTATTGTCAATTATTTTTAGTCATATTCCTGCAATAATAAGGTACCTAGCAAAAGAGTAGGCAGTCAAATAATTCATATTTCCTTAAAGGGGTGTTTGGGAACCTATGAGATTCAGACATACCTTATCCTAGACTAGAGTATTTTTTTTCAATAGCAAATTTATGGAAGAATATCATATGGAGGATTACCTATGGAATAGTTGCAAGAGGAGTACCGAAAGCCTGGCCCCTCTGGGGACAGACTTGTGACATTCTTTGTCTTTGCATTTCCATCTTTTTTATCTTGTAGAATAGACAAGCTCTGCATAATGTTCAATCTTTTAAAAATCTTGAGGGAATGTTGTGAGATGGGGGTAATAAATAGTCCCTCTGAGCCCTATCAACATTTTGCTGTTATCAGAAACTTAAAAAAAAAAAAAAAAATCAGTGGAAACATTAAATCAGACCCATGTAGGGGAAAGCGGGGAAAACATTTTCATATTTCCTTCAGTCAAATCATACTTCCCTGACAAGATCAATAAATTTTATATCTCTTTCACAAGGCTCCATAAGGCTCAAGGACTCCTTTCTGTAATTTCATGGACCACTCCATCTTTGTGAAAATCAATGTGTTCTTGGTTTTCCTTCTCTGCTGAAACAAGCAGCAAGTTTGAATTAACCATTGTGTGTTTCATGATTTGAACACGAAACACACAATGGTTAATTCAAAGGGTATTTCAGGTCTTTGTTTTCACTGAACTGCATAAATGCTTCCTGGTACAGTGACATAGATAATTATATGTCATTATACAATGAAGAATGTCAATAGGTGTCACTGTGATATTTTCTGAAAAATCCCTTCGCCAGGATTTCTTCTCCTAGGAAGCTTCAGCTTCTCCCTATTTTGCTGCTTTGGAATGTGATTTAGAGAATTGTTTACCCAGCATGTGAATCGTTTTAATTTAATGACCAGTCACAGCCAGCTGTGTCAGACTCTCTGAGTCTGTCATGAGTTTTTATTATCATTCTTGTTTAGCCTTCTGATGTATCCTTTCTCTTTCTTCAGTATATTATGTAATGTAATATATAATATAATAATAAATCAGCCTTCTGAGAACATAGAGTCAAATTCTCATCTTTCACCATGTCCTGGGGACCTCACAATGCCACAAATAGGCAATTTTCTAATCAGGTCCCTACACTTCAAAACATACTGTATTATTCTATTTTTTAAAGCATTTTAAAGCAGGTTCTGATAGACCATGAAACTGCTGAAATGGCTCTGATCACCCAGTGTTCCTTTTGTTTCTAGAATATGAATATTCTATTAAAAATGTACATGTTAGTCTCAATACCTAAACTGTGCAAATGGAAACTGAATAATGAAAACATAATAGCTGGAGTATCTGCCTTGTGGTATTACAGTCACCATGGGAAGGAAAGAATATATTTGTCAGGATATTTTTCAAATTCAGGGTCCAATATGCAGCCATACTGAATAGTTTTGCCTTCTTTTGTCTATGCTAAAAAGAAAAATTCCATGCCTAAGAGAGGGGAAAATAATAATTAAATGATAATCAGTGTATCATGTGGTTGAAGGAAAAAATAGGGATAATTATGAAGATGTCAAGATTATTTGTTCTGAAAGTTTCTTTGTAAAACCCTTCAATTTTAATTCCAAGCATTACTTTTCATTACAAATTAGTAATCTTTTCAAAGAACCTTGTAATCACCTTGAGTAACATGTTACCTGATCTTACTCTGTGCTCAAAGCCATGTTAATCACTCCTTCAATATGTCTAACAAAAGTTTGTTTAACTCAGTCCTAAGGACCTCCAGTGAAGGAAACACTACAACAGTATCAGGAAATCTGTTCTGGTTCCTTACTGTCATCATTGTTCACCCATTTATCCCAGTGTTTAACCCAAATCTTCACTGCAGCAAATGTGCTATTCAGCTCGGACAGGTAGAACAGTTTTTCACTTTCTTGTTAAGAAAAGCCTTTACAAATTTTATCCCCCTTTATTTTTCTTTCCCTGCAGCTGCTCAAGCTTCCCCTGTAGGTCACACTGTCTTGACCTTCTAACATCTCTGAATCTTTCATCTTTATTAATCCATATCTAAGCTGAAGCACAGTGCAAAAAATGCCCTCTAAATGCCCAAATACCTCACTACTGAAGTATAGAAAGAAAATACCATTTATTGTTCTCAAATCTTGTTTCTATTTGTTGAACCTGTGGGGGTTTTTGTTTGTTTTTTAAATTATATTGCATGGTTTTGTTTTTCTTTTTTTTTTCTTTTTTTAATTATATTGCATGACTCATGGTCAGCTTTGCAAACCACTATGAACTCACATGGTGCTCTAGGAAACTCTTACCCACATGATTGGCTCACATTCTACATTTGTGCAGCTGCCAATTTCAGCCTATACGCAGGCTAGTAAATTTGGCACTACAGGATTTATAGCTGCTTTGAAATGTCATCCCTTTCTTCCTCCAAATTTCTTCAAGTATATAAGATTAGTCCATTTTCTGCTATGGTCATGGTGTATACTGGAAAGTCTAGATTCTAGCTCTGTTACATAAAATTAAAAGAAAAGAGAGACCAGAGTATTGTCAGAAAGTTAGGAGAAACCTGACATACATTGTCTTTGAGAATGAACAATTTTTCCCCAGCATTTTTGGTGCTGAAAAAGGAGCCAAAATTTAGAGTAGCCTCCCTATACCAATTTACAAAGCTTCCTTCCTTCCTTTCCTACTCATAACTAAACCTGCTTGTTAGCAAGAGCAAGTAAAGACTCTAAGCTCTCTTTGGTTCCCACAAACGGAGTTTTCTTTGCACTTCCAGGTTTCACTGTAATGATGCCGTGAATCTCTGAATTTGTTCACTATGAATTGAAAATGTGAGACTGTACTGTTAACGGGGTAGAGGGTGCAGGAAGTTTGCAGTGTGTTACAAGTATATTTGCAAGAGACCAGTTGCATTATTTCCTCATGTTTGCTATATCAGGATTCAGGGTTACAAAACTGGATAACCCCTGAAAAATTTAAGTGTGGGGTACACCTTTCAATTTTGCCAAAGAAAATTAATATGTCAAAATCAATGGATCAGCCTTGTTCTACTGACATTTGTATTCAAAGGAGGTTGTACAGAGGAAAAATTAGCTTTAAAATAGCAAATATTCTCTAAGTACACAACCAATCTGAGGACACCCTGAAAACTTCTTAGAGGTTTTTCAATAATAGCAGATATCTACTGTGATATTTTTATAAATAAAGCATTAGATAACACACATCTAAAGGTATTGTATTAAACAAAACCCAAGCAAAATAAAAATTCTGGAATAACACATTAGCTTGCTGACAATAAGTCAGGAAACAATGAATTTTGGATGATGCCAGAACGATGGTATTGTTTCCTGTAAGACAAAAGATCTCCCTCAGTAGAAAAGTGAATACATTTTTTCTGCATCTGCAGACAATGAGATATCATATGGAAGAGTAAATTACTTAAATCTCCAAAATCTATTAGTATTCAATAGGAAAATATCATTACTTTCCATTTTACAAATATATTCTTTTCATCATTCTAACTTTGCAAACATAGTCTACACTCATTAAGACATTAAATTTTGAACTTCAGTCAGCTTATTATCTGTCTTGAAGATGCCATTGGCCAGAGAGTCAAATGATATAAATTAAGATAGTGATAAATACTCCATTGATTTAATTTACTATGGTTTATTGCCTTGACTCTTCAGGATTTTTATAGTAAAGATAGCCTTTGAGTCCTAGGAAAATATCTGTATTGTATAATTGTTAACACCAAGCAGAATATGTAAATATGTAAAACCTGTTTCTGTAAAGTAAAAGAAAAGGGGGAAATATGGTAGAGATGGTCTTTGAGTGCTAGGAAAATATCTGTATTGTACTTGAGTATCTGTATATAGGCCTTGGCCCGGTAAGTCCCGGTTGTTCTTGATGGGCTGCAGCAGCGATGTCCTTAATTGGGCTGCAGCTGTGGCTAGTGAAGATAACTGGGATAAAAGGGGGTGGGTTGGCCAGTCAGGGAGAGTCTGGAAGGAGCACTGACTAAGAAGCAACAACAAGCAGAAGTCTGTGCTGTGAAGAACTGCCCCCAGGAAACAACACTGAGAAGGTATGGGACTTTAGAAATATGATTGCTATAGTATGGGACTCTGGAAATCTGATAACAACAGATTTTTTTTAAACTGATTTCAAACATAATATCATACTTCTAAAACAATGTTTCAAGCAGTGGTATTGGTCTTCTTATATTTACATTCTCCACTTCTGTTGGCTGCCCAAAGAACTCTTGTGAAATTGCACTGACTAATTTGGAAAAAAACTACTCAGTCTCACCTCCAGTTTCAAGCCAAGTGAAAACTGAAGAGGTTTCTGAAAGCAGAACAATGAATGTTGAAAGAGGACGAAATTATTGTGGCTAAAATATTTAGCTGACCCAATACTGCTATGAAGGAAGAAAATAAGCTAAATGAAGCACTATTCATAATTTGGGAAATCCAAAGACAGAAGCAAGAATAGCATTCAAAAAACACTGTTGAAGACTTTGCAGAAATGTGTAATGAACTGTTTTTTAGTACTGGTGAAAAAAATTTTCTATTCAAATAAAAACATAATGTGTGTTTTCTACCATATTTTAATGACTTTATTGCTTGTACACATTTAAAAAGAGAATCCAGCAAAAGGAATAAAATCAATATTTCTATAGGTGTTCACAAGGGTTGATGCGATTGTGCTCAAAACTTTTCTGATGCAAAAATTAGAATAGGACAGAGTTAGGGCAAAGCAGAGATGAAAAGCCTTGAAGGGTCAGGCTGGTAGACAGGTGTGGGTCATGATGCCATGTCTGCTGGTGATGAGAGGATTTGGTGCTCATTAAACAGTTGCTGTGCTTTACCTCTCAGTTTCCTTCTCAGCAGCAAAAACTGCAGCATGCCCTTTGAGGACTTTGCTTTGATAAAGTAGTCATGGACAGTGTACTGATTAATACATCTTTTCCTGCATTTACACTTTTATCCTTTTAACAACTGTTAAAGAAAAGTTGGTTTACTGCATTTTCAGAGATAATAATTCTGCTAAGCTCTGGAAGAAGAAATGAGAGATAGCAGGGACTAGAAGGAAAGAGGTGTTAATGGACCTGCCCAGTGAGACCCTGGCTGATGTATCACTGGGTGAAGCTCTTAGAGCACCATGCAATGACAGCGAAAGAACTGGTCTCTCCTTTTCCATACCTGTTAACGAGCACAAAACTGGCTTCTAAATATTTGTGCAGTGTCCAAAGAGACAGTGGAATAGCTTATTTATGGAAATAGCCCAACCCTGGGCAAACAAATGGGCTAGTTTAATTTGTATAAATAATTGTAAAATAAACAGCAGCAGAGGTGACTCAGAGTCTCACAGCTTCTTTGTGTTTGCAGCAGCAAATCGGACCATCCACTTAAAGTATCACCAGCAGTGGATGTCTGCTTTTCCTGCAGCATGAATCCTGTCATATAGGCACATTTAGCCCTCTGAATAAAACATTAACAGAAAGAGATAATGCTAAAAAGACATAGTTTAGAAGAAAAACACTCTTTCTTGTCAAGGAATTCCTTTGTGTTTCCTGTGAAAGAGTTCCTCTGTGCTCTCCCAAAATGCAGCTGAGGGTGACAACCTACTAGTTTCATTTGAACAAGATGAACATAGCAATTTTGAAAGTATTCTGTTATGCGAGGGGTTTCACATTACTGATTTCAAATTCCAGAAATAATGAATTTTAAAGTGGTATTCTCATAGCCAGTGGAAATATCATTTGGATCCATCACAAAAAAACTTCAAACCCAAACCCCCAATCAATGATGAATAACTCTGAACTTTTAGCATTAAGGTATTAGGGCAGAAAAAATACATTATTTCATTGTAGACACCAATTATGAAACATAATCATAAAAAATTACCATAAAACAGATTATCACTATGTACAGCAGACCCTGATGTTCCAAAGATGAGTGGCAATGCTTGCTGAATCACACTATTATTGGAACTTCTAGCCACTGTGTAGATTGCTTTAAAAACTAGATATATAAGATATATTTCTATATATAGGGATAGAAAAATTTGATTTCTTTATGTCCAAATAAAAGTATTGGCTACATCCAAAGCCCTGTGGGCAGCAGGGCAGGGAGGGGATTCTGCCCCTCTGCCCCGCTCTGCTGAGACCCCACCTGCAGAGCTGCCTCCAGCCCTGGGGTCCCAGCACAGGAAGGACACGGAGCTGTTGGAGAGAGTCCAGAGGAGACCACCAGGATAATCAGAAGGATGAGTCCCTCTCCTGTGAGGAAAGACTGAGACAAGTGGGATTGTTCAGCCTGGAGAAGAGAGGGCTTCTGGGTGACCTAACTGAGGCCTTCAGTGCCTGAAGGGAGCCCCCAAGAAAGATGGAAATGGACTTTCTATAGGTGTTTGTAGTGATAGGACAAGGGGGAATGGCTTACTGAAACACGTTTAAAATAGAATCAGTTTAGATCAGATACTAGGGAAAATTTTTTTATTGTGAGGGTGATGAGGCCTTGGCACAGGTTGCCCAGCGAAGCTGAGCATGCCCAGTCCCTGAAAGTGTTCCGGCCGGACTGGCTGGAGCTCTGAGCAACCTGGTCTAGTGAAATATGTCCCTGCCCAGAGCAAGGGTGTTGGAATTAGATGATCTTTAAGGTCCCTTCTACTTTTAACCAGTCTTTGATTCTGTGATTTCATGGGAATGCAATATGCAGTTCCCTCTTCAGTTATATGGCCACAGATACATTTTCTCACATCCATTGTTTGTTACATTGCTTTTTCTTTTTTAATCTATGATGAAAGGTATGTTCTAATACCATTAACAGCAATTTAAAAATTTTTAACAGATTTTGGATTTAATATGGATATGCAAAAAACCAAACTGTCTTCCCACAGTGACATGATACAGCAGCATGGTCAAACCTTTCCTCAGTGTGTGCATTAGAACAGAACCTCCCAGACTGCTGTCACTGGCATTGTTGCTATCTCTTCTTGCTGTAGCAAACTTTTTGAAGCTGTAGTGAAATTGTGTTTAGAGATGTGCACTAAAAAACGCTGGTTTCTCCTGTTGATCTTATTACTCAGATTTCTGGTTCACAGGTAAGTTCCTAACAAACCACTGCAGATACAACAGGGGAGTTGTTTTCCAGTTGGCTGAAACACAGATATTTACCTAAGCCCTATTGACTCATAGCATAGATAAGACCTGACACCTGTGCTTTCAAATTATGATGAAATCATGGGCTCACAACCACTGCTCTAATGGAACGCACCATTCACCTTTAGCCATTAGGTGTTCTTAGGCCTTTAAAAGCTAGAACTCACATTCTAATAGATAATGGAAAGGCATCTTATTCACTGAACACCTCTCTTTCTTTTGTAAGGCAAACACGTTTTCAGTTTTGTTTTGTTTGAAAAAATGCTTTTGTTTTTTAAATAAAATTGGAAAAGGAGAAACATAGGTTCTAAGGTATTTGCTTCATGAAATAAATAAATAAACATTTTCCTAAATGCATTATTAAGAAGCATGTTGAGGTCTAACTCTACTTAAACTGGCTAATCAAGCAGATGAAGACCATAGAAGTAGCAGCAAGTTAGGTACTTCCAGAGTGAACCAATGTTCGTAAGCAACAATGCTAAACAAAATACTACTGAAATCAACAAGTTACTTCAAAATGTGCATTCATACTATCACACAGAATATGGAAATGACAATAAACTCTTGTTTTGTTTTTCTCATAGTCTGATTTGGAGCCCTCTCCTGGAACTTCCAAGTATAAGGCCAAGTGAAATGTCATTCAACTTTTTACCTTTGAAACCTTAAGCAGCCAGAATCAGTTCATTTCTTTAGTTTTTTTCATTTGATGTGATTCACACTATTTTCATCAGCTCTTCTATCTCAAAAAGTCAGACATACAATGGTTGTATTACTTGGGCAGGTTAAGACATTCTACTAAGTAATATTTCTTAAAGTATTATTCTATAAGATTAATATGAATTTATTTTTTGAACAAAATTTTAATTTTATTTTTTGAAAAAAAGGAGATTATGGAAAAACAGCAGATTGCTTTCACACACTTATGAATATTTTATAGATGTCACATTTTATTGAGGTGTTTATTAATGTGTGATGGTGGTCACAGGGGTCTTAGGATGAGGGAAGAGACATAGGTCGGACTCCATATTTCAGAAGGCTTGATTTATTATTTTAAGATATATATTACATTAAAACTACACTAAAAGAATAGAAGAAGAAAAAGTTCTCATCAGAAGGCTAGGCTAAGAATAGAAAAGAATGAATAACAAAGGTCTGTGGCTCAGACAGAGAGAGCACCAGCTGTGCCGTGATTGGCCACTAATTACAAACATCCCCATGAGACCAGTCACAGATCCATCCACCTGTTGCATTCCACAGCAGCAGATAATCATTGTTTGCATTTTGTTCCTGAGGCCTCTCAGCTTCTCAGAAAGAAAAATCCTAAGGAAAAATTTTTAATGAAAAGATGTCTGCAACATTAATGGAAGATAATCTTATTGCTGCAGCATTTGAAGTTTATATTTGCAACATGGACTCCAAGTTTATGGATACGTAGATTTGAAATAAATATTTTATAAATTTTATGTAAGAAATAAAGTAAAAGTGAATTAAAGAGAATTTGAAACATTACACAGAAAAAATGTTATGTGAATTATGTCAATAACACATATTTGAAGACATTAAAGGATTTAACAGATAAAGGTGGCTGGCCCAGCCTTCAACATAGAGGATGAATTAAGAAAGTTAAAGAGTAGTACAAATATATGAGAAGGATATGAATAATCTCTTCATTTAAAACAGCTGGGGTTTTTTTCTCCTGCCTGCTTCTTCAACCTCTCCACATATTTACAGCAGAGTGTGTCTCACAGACTCAACAGATCAGATTATTTCTGAAGGTCGAGGCCAGAATTTCAAACCAGAATGCTTTATCTGGTTTGAAAGAGCCTGGATGGAATGACTTTGGCATAGGGATAATGCATGGGTGACTACTGCCTTTATATCTTATTCAGACTAGATGTTAGTATTAAACCCATGGGATGACTGAGTGGGTATTTTTTTTTCCTCAACTGCCAATTATTTAATTAATATTGTCTCACAAACATTTCAAACATTCACTGCATTGATGGATTTAGCGTTTGAGATTTAGCTTAAAGATGATGGCTTAAACAATTAAATATGTAAGATTACAATTTACATATTGCCATATAACTTACAAAATGGGCAGACTGTATTTATTAATTGATTTTTAAAATATTTCCTATGTAACACATTTTAATGTAATGCTGCCCCTGAAAATTAAATGCCATAATAAGTTTCAAAAAATATCCAGAATCCATTTTTTGTTTAATCTCATACAAACAGTATGAGTCTATTTAATGTACTTAATTCTATATTAATTCTATATTAATTTTAATAACTTCATATTACTTTCTATTTTTTCATAGTTTATACTTACATTTTTTCTATTATATTACATTATATTCTATTGTATTTTACTTGGCTTAAACTTAAATCCTGAAAACTACCAACTTTTATGTTTCCATTTAAAGAATTCATTCATCATCTACTACTAGAGGCACATGGGTCTTTTATCAGTATCAGCACGTAGTGACCCTTTACATCTTCTAAAAGATATTTCTTTAGCAGTTAAATCTATATTTATGGAAGAATATTGCAGTTATTGAGATTTCATACAATCTCAACAGTGAATACACGTTGTAGTGTTCCTACTCACACAAGTGATTATTTGCTGGTCTTCATTTATTTAGAATGCTATCCAATCTGTTCAATTCCTTCTCAAAGTCTTCCTCAGATGACTAACATTCTTCCAAAGATAATATATTCTAAGTAGAAGAAATTGTACACTTTCTTCTTGGTTATAATCTAGTAATTTGAAAAATTTCTAAGGTCAGAATGAATTTTAAGAACTACTTAAGCCTTCTGCATCTTCATGGATGTGAGCTGCATGCTTGGAACAAGAAAAAGACTATCTAAGCTTCAAATAAGACTACTAATACCTTTTTCTTGGAGGTAAAATAATAGGATATTGACACAACAAAAAAAAATTTGTGTGTCCCCAGCTGCCATTTCCATCTAAACAAGGGTGTGGAACAAAAAGAAGAAAAACACTTATGATAGTAATTAAAGAAATAACAGATGGGAACCATGCACCAGCTGGTGCTATTTGAAGTGAAGTAGTTCAAGAAAATTAGAACAAATATCCATAATGTGAGTTCTTTAACCAGGTCAACCAGGATATCCAGTGCTCCTGACTCCTTACTCCCATCTATCTCTTCAGGTTTCCATGGGTGTGCTCACACATCCATGATGGTGCAGCTATGCTACCCTAGTGTCGAGACTCCTGCCTTCCTTGAAACGGAAGATGCAAACCCCCTCCCCCTGAATTATTATAATTTTGAAATTAGGGGCTCGCAGGCAAAGATATGGGAACTGATATAGGAGAAGATGTAGGAATAACAGTACTAGGAAAATTAAAAAGCAGAAATGCAACAGTACCAAAAAAAAAAAAAAAGCCCAGAAAAAAAACCACTCTCAGAGTCAGAATACAACCTGACACACTGTTGGTCAGGGGTTGGCAGCAATCCAATTAAATGGTGGCTGCTGTCCTCCTGGAGTGGCAGATGTGGTTCTGTCGAAGTAGTGACCCTGTGGTCTTCCTCTGAAGATCCAGTGGTGATGTAGATGGGCCTGGTCTTCCTCTGAAGATCTAGTGGAGGAGAAAGCTGCTCCTCTGGGAATCCAGTGGGAAATGGCTGTGTCTGTTGCAACAAATCTCAGATTATATCCAGGTAGGAGTGCTTGGCTCTTCCTTCTGGGTGGAGCATCTCACAATGAGATTATGTAATTTCATCAGTTATGCAGTGAGACTCAATGGATCATTACAGAAGATGTCTCCCTGGAGGGAGGATTGGTTGTGGAAGAGATAAAGAAAACTGCCCAATTAACAGAACAGAACTGCCACACCTCTAACAGATGGCAAATAGGATACACACATGCCTTACAACACAGGACACTTGGATTAGGGATCAGGGAGTAGAGCTGCATAAGCAGGAGCTGGGAGAATTTTGGTGAGGGGCTGTCTCTGCTTCCCCTGGGAGCTGCATCATGCCCAAGTCTCCCTACCTGTGGTGTTGATGCTCTCAGTGCCTGGCTCCCCAGAAAATGCACAGCAGCAAGTGCTGCTGCTTGACAAAACCAGTCACAAATACCCTTTCATCATGTTCACAAATCTGACAGTAATGGAGCTGTCCTGCCTCCAAAACTCAACCACTGCTCACTTGTTTGCCCTCTGTAACAGCTTCTATGGCCTTCAATATCCTGTTTCTTATGACAGGTTGCAAATGTCCACCCTGAGTTTCTGATTGCTAAGTGGAAAACACTATGGATTGCTCTCTCACTTTTATATTACCCACAATTATTCCTGAGATTTTGATTTTCCTCTGGTGACACACTCTAAGACACTTTGAGTCTGAGGCCTTGAAAGCCTTACATGGGGTTTGCACCCAGCCTTTGCCTTTCTGCCTACAGCGGCTTCAGGGGAGAGGCCCCTGCCCTGCCTTCCTGGCTGTGCTTTTGTAGTTTCCTCTTAGCTCCTAGTCCCTGGCACACCCACTGGCCCCTTTTGATCCGGGGCCTCAGATTAGGGTTACGCTATACAGTGTCTCAAACAACTGCTAGCTACTCCTTACACAGTCATTTGTTGTCATTATAGTGCAAGAGTTCTATTGTCATTACATTGCAAGGTGCCATATTACTAGAGTTTCATACCTCCTTGGTGTTTCTTGTAGGCAGCTCCTCTGGGCACTGACTCTTCCTTGTCCTCACAGCAGCCAACTGACCCCAGTTCCCCTCAGCCAACCAATCTCCCCTTTTATAACACTCTTCTTATTGGCTGCAGCTGCGGCCTGTTAACATCAGGCCTGCTCCTAATCCTTAATAATTGGCTCAGCTGCAACTCTTTAGGGGGTAAGATTACTTTTTATACTACCTTTATTTACTTATGTTCTGTCCCCCTACAGTCACTGATTACTTCACAACTCTCTGTGAGGCTGGAGGTGATTTTTGCTTCCTCAGGTCGCCTGATATTTCAGTCTCAGTGGGCCGGGGCTGAAATTGCCACTTGGAGAATTCAGGGTGTTTATGGAAAAATTTGACTAAGCCACTCTTCAGCTGACCCTTGGCTATTGAGAGGTGATGACTAGTAGCAGATAGATTCATGGGCTGTTCTGCCTACCTTTACAATGTCCTTTTCCAAGTTACATAAGTGAAAAGATGATAGCAGCCTCTCGCCCATCACCCAAACTGAAGCCTCAAGCCATCTTTGGAAACACAAGAGGTTTCTGCATGTCATTTTAGCTATACACAACTTAGACTCTAAATGTTAAAAGCATGGTCATTGGACTATCAATAATTCCTTGATTAGATGTCTAAGTGTGTTTCACCTAGAAGAAATATGAGCTTAAGAAACTATTCAAAATTCAAGGAAGCTATTCCAACTTGGATCCCATAACCTGGTGATAGTAAGAAGGGCCTGTAGATGTGTCAAAATCTTCCCATGTCTTTCTGTTGGTGCCATGTCTCCTGACACTAGGTGGGTATATTAGGCCCTCTCCTGTTGAATTTAGTGGGAAATCCTCTAATCCTTTTTCACCCTATACCTCTTGTGTCACTCTTCAGGCTGTTAAATGGATTGACTATAAGGTTTTGGTTATTTAATCTTGTGTTGAATACAGCCCTTTCTTTTTGCAAGGTACTTTAACATCACCTACTTTATTAACTGTACATGATACAAAAATGTGAACATGATTTATTTGATAGAAGGCCATCAGTTTAGCTTATTTCTGTTTTCTCAGAGCTTCAGCTTCCTAATCACATAACCTTCAGCAAATTAGGTAGGTCTGGCCCAGATATTTTACTTATATGATCTGAAACAGAAATCTTGTTATTCCATTGCATTAGTCACTATAAAAGTTAAAAAAAAAATCTAGCACAAAATTAGACTGTATATGAAGC
Source organism: Calcarius lapponicus (assembly GCA_039654755.1). Lineage (NCBI taxonomy): Eukaryota > Metazoa > Chordata > Aves > Passeriformes > Fringillidae > Calcarius > Calcarius lapponicus. Next base: position 64,612,636 of record CM077481.1, on the reverse strand, counting down.
AAATTTTAAATCTGGTATATACAATCTCTCAATCAAAAATAAAGAAATAGAAATGTATTATTATGGTTTCTTGTGACCAACACCTATCATATGACTTTATGTATATATTAATTGCAATTTTAATTATTTTGCTATGGACCTCTAAAGTGGTACTTGAAAATAAACCATTGAAGGAAGAACAACACTCTTTTCCAGGCAAATAAGTCACTTGAGCACAAATAAAAAAGTATTCTCATTGTTTAACTTCATAATTTGGCTACTGCCTTTATTAAGACCTAACATACAAAGGGTTCAAGGTTTTTCTTCACTTACATCTGTTTGATATACTCCATGAATTGTATCTACCTGCTGAACGTGGTATTCAGTGGGCTGCTGAGCAGGTTAATTGCTTAAATTTTAGCTAAAATTATTTGAACTCCAGTGCAGTTTTTCAATTGACTTTGAGTTGTCAAGTTCTCTCTTTTTCTCTTTTCATTTAGAGCTTTTAATTTATATATTTTCTTCTTAATGTTATTTTCAGTATTTTGTTGTTTTCTCGTTTAAAAGAAATAAAAAAGGTAGTTAATACATGCAAAGCTTAAATTTTCTGTTAAAAAGAGTATTTTTCTGCTCAAGCGTTCTGGTTTGAAAGCACAACCAGTGAGGGATTCCAAGTCAGAAATACAACTTATTAGGAAAAGTAAAAAAAACCCCTAAAATACATGCAATAATACAAAAGAAAAATCACTGACAGAGTCAGAATACAACCTGACACCCTGTTGGTCAGGGTGTTGGCAGCAGTCCAGTTGGAATGATGGCTGCAGTCCTCCTGGAGCGGCAGATATGGTTCCATTGGAGCAGCGATCCTGTAGAAGGGCGTGGTCTTCCTCTGAAGATTCAGTGGGAAAAGGCAGCTGTTCCTCTGGGAATCCAGTGGAAAAGGCTGTCCTGGTGTCCCAAAATCTCAGCTTCTATCCAGTTAGGAATGCTTGGCTCCTCCCTCTGGGCAGAGCTGCTCCCAGTGTGGGATGATGGAATTTTATCAGTCATGCTGTGGCACTCAATGGCACATTAAGAGCAGATGTCTCCCTGGAGGGAGGCCTGGTTTGTGGAAGAGATGAAGAAAACTGCCCAATTAACAGAAGATAACAGAGCCACACCTTCAACAGATGGCAAATAGACTACATACTGCCTTGCAATCTAGGACATCAAGGAAACTTTTGAAGGCTTAATTTGTTAATAGATTTTTGTGATAGAGATATTTTATGGTGTTCTTCAGATCAATAATTTTCTTGCACAGATTTTTCATTTTGTAATATATATTAATACTGTTCACCTTTTATATTCCACATATACAATTATCATGACTAAGCACATATAAAAATAAACCTGGAAACATTTTTAGCCAGGAGGATAAGTGAATGAAATCATACTAAAATCTCCTAGACAAACAGAAGCTTTAAAAATTCAGAAAGATGGGAAAATCCCTGAAAAACCCAGGCAGGTTTATGCTGCATCAATAAAATCATGGGGCAAAATTGTGTAATTTTAGTTTTATTGTACTTAATGTTAAAATTTTCTGGTAAAAGGCTGGACCAGTTGAAAATATTTGACATTCTGAAAATCAAAGCAACAATTCAGAATTTATATATTTATCTGGATATACTCCTGGCATCTAGACAGAAATATCAGCTAGTAAGAGGTTTTCACACAATGTGTGGTTATAATTTGCAAGACTGCTACAACCACCCCATATAATCTTGATGACTTGAATTACAAAGAATGTCATACCAATTGATCCATCCCTTAAAAAATAATGGGTTTTCCAAAACTGAAACCATAAATTTCTTAGAAAAATGTGAGATTCAGGAAAGAGAAATAGATATGAGACTTTGAGACCAAAGTCTCAAGTCTCTGCCAATTTAATTTAGAACTCAAATCTTATAAAAAACTGATTTTATAATCTATTTTTTAAAGGTTAACTATATGGACTGTACTTAGTACTGACTGGACTTCTTTTGTAGCACTATCTCTAAGATATTCGCAAGTTTCTTTTTTACACATTTCTGTCAGGGAATTTTTTTAACAGCCCAAATGTAGATATTGATAATTTCTCTTTCTACATGCACATTTACAGCAGTGTTCTCAGTTAATAAAAAGGAAAAGTCACCTAGACTACTTCTAGACTAATAACTAGAACTCTGACAGAAGAAAATTATTCCATGCCACTCCGAAATATGCACATTTGTTTTCTGCTGTTGAAATATTTGTTTATGCAACAGAGTACAGAATCACAGAGTGATCAAACATGGCAGGGACATCTGGAACCAGTCTGGTCTAACAGCCTGCTCAAGTATCACCTACAACCAGGTGCCAAAAACATATCCAGTGATCATTTTAACAGGTGTAAGCATGGATATTTCCCCAACCTCTCTGAGAAACCTGCAGCGCTGCTTGAGCATCCTCACATGGACAATTAACCCTGTGTCTCAGTTTGTGTCCATTGCCTTTGATCCTGTCACAGGGCACCACTGAAGAGTCTGGCCCTGATTTCTCTGCTTCCTCCCTTCAGGTACATTGATAAGATCCCTGTCCAGAGCCTACTCTTCTCCTGGGTCCTGTCTATTTCAGCCTTTCCACATGAGAGAGATTCTCCAGTTCTTTCAACATTGCAGTGAGCCTTCACTGCACATTTTTCAGCTCCATTTCTCTCTTGCTGTTGCGCAAACTGGACAGCTCCAGGTGTGGTCTCACCCATGATAAATTGAACTTACCTGGGGATGAAACCAGTGAAACAGATTTAATATAGAGGAGCTGTGTATTTTCACCTGCAATATGAACATTATATTTAGATCAAATTCACTGCTAAAAAAACCAAACTGCCATTATTTTAAGCGTAGGATGTAAGACAGAAATTTTGTGAATGTTCCTGCTCTGGAAATGCAGAATTTACCGTATATCATAAAACTTTACTAGCTGCCTGCCACTAGGGGCCATCTATTTGCAGATGAAACAAACAATGAAGCAGATCCAATTTAATTTAGATTTGTTCAATCTGTGAACCAGGCAAAAAGAAAAGAGAAGAGACTTCCCAGTTTTAGAAAATAATGAAACTAGTGTTTCTGAAAAGAAATAATTCATTCTTCTCTGTTGATCTACTCATTAAATTCCAAGGGTATGAAAATTCCAAGGATGAAACTTACTGTCTCAAAAATCAACCACTCTGGTAGTGGTAGTAGTATTGTATTAGGTAGTAGCCCTCAGTATGTTTACAGCTCAAACAACATGAAGGTTACAGAAAGCAGGTGAGGTCTGGCTGAATCAAAGAGATTATGGCATTGAGACAAAAACAGGAGAAGCCTTAAGTTTCCATATTGAGGCATATTAGTTAGGCAGCTTACTAAATTATGGGAATAACTGTAGGTATTAATTGTAGGATATCACTTTAACCCTCTCCGTATCACTAACCTAGTAATCAAACAAGCACACACTTAAATGTGTTTCACTTCAGGATATGTTGGTTGGACTTCCCAAGAATTAAAATGGAATGCCTTAAAAAAGATTCAAGAAAATATCTAATTTGTCATGTATTCAAAATAGGAAAGTTGATATTGTTTCCTTTGGTCCATACTGGTGTCAAAATTAGGCACAGTCCAAACTAAAACCTACACTACTGTAATTTATGTAGATACAAGACTCTAAACAAGCACTACTGTGGTGACAGAATATGATTTCCCTGAGGCACAATGGGATTTGGAGATACAGTCAGCTATTTAGATCCTACAGAAGTGTACATAGCTGTAGGTTTGCTTTTTTCATATAAAAATTTATCAGGGTTTTCAAAAGGAGACCAAAGCAGATAATTTTTACATAAGTGAGTAGAAAAATACACATAGGCAATAAGAATGCATTTTTTAAACATTATTTTGGGAACAAACACACCATCGGGACTGGAAAAGGATTAAGATCTTACAAAAGAATGAAGATAGTCTAGAAAAAATAACTAATTTGTGAAATTCCTAGTTCTACAAATCAATCAGGCAGGCTAATTTCTATTTCATTCTGACTGTCTCTGGTTACTAACATTCCTCTTCAAAACAGGAAATACACTTGGTAAAAGTGCTATCTACATCTTTAAATAGCAAAAAGTATGTAGAAATTCAAGACTAATTTTCATAACTGGAAAAAATTTAAAAATGAGATGCAATATATTACTTTTTATTCTTTGTTAAAAAAAAAGTAATATTGTTTTTTCATAGTATTCTTTGCATGAATTCTGACTCAGCACAAATAGTAGAAAGTTATGCAGAGAGAGCTAGTAGAGACAAAATAACTAAAAAAGGAGGATTTTTGTCAGTGGCAAGGTATCAGAAATAAAGTTCTGCAAGTATTTGAAGTCTGAAACATTCAGCAAACACTCAAAAGCTGCTTGGAAACCTTGTTCTAAGGACCCCAGGTAATCTACTTTGCATCTTATTTTATAGCTGGCAGAGTCAAAGGAAATATTGTATTGACAAAATGTTTTACTGAGTTTCTGGGAGATAATCTTGCAATATAAGAGTGGGTCTGTGCTCCACTTGGTCTTTATATGAGAGGGGATGACTCTGAGATCCTTGAAAAAAATATTTTGAATATGCATTTTCCCCTATCTGCCTTATCTGATTGCAAAAACTCAGTCACTTGAAATTCTGAGAATGGCAGTTCTGAGACTTCATAATGCAATTAATATTTCTTAAACATAACCACAGGTATTATCTGGCATTCCCATGACTGCAAGAAATGTGACATGGCATGATAACATGCAACTGGACAACCATGACTTGTGAGGGTGCAGACTCAGTAGCTGATCAAACACAATACTGTGAAGTTAGAAGGGCCACAGTTTTATAATTCTTCCACAAATTTAGCAATATTTTCTTTAAAAGGGCTGTTTTCTTTAAAATTGGGTCTCTGCAAGGTATTCCAGTATAAATTTATTATATTCTTCTGTAATAAACGTCCTTATTTTTCCCCTAGATTATGGTTTCCTATTCCTCCTTTACACTTAGGGACTGAAAGAGACTTCCTAGATAATCAGTTCTCATTTCTTTATCCTGGTTATAACTTGATACAGCTCCATTTGGAATTTTAAAATTCTGTAAATCCATTACTACTTTTTTTCAAAAACTCACCTCTACTGAAGATTAAAAGGCTCCTAATGTCAAGGAGAAAATTAATTAGTTGGAGAAGAGAAAATTAATTGTAGTCAGTTTGCTCATTTGTTCTGAAAGTGTCTGTTGCATTTTATCTTTTTCCTTATGGTTGCATATTTCATTAAACACTTCAACTTTTTAGATTGAACGAGCTTGTTTAGTTCACCTTTTTGTAAAAAACAAATTTCTCTGTAATATTTCTGCACATTTTATCCTGCAAAATTGATTCTATCTGAAGCTGAGGATACAAGTAGTACACTATATAGAATAACATAGGAAAAATTTTAGCAGATACCTCTGACTGCAATACACACATAAACTGTTGATACACACATAAGCTGTTGGTCATATTTGCCCTTTTGATGAGCATCTTTGGTCTAGGCAAATACCTCACCAAGTTCACCTCGTAGTCTTTTTCTTTTTTTATCTGAGCACTCTAGATACTATCAAAGAAACCACTTTTATTTTGCCATTTTCAGGTAGGTTTTGTATCCAGTCTTAAATGCCATGAACTTAAACGTCTGTTTTGGCTTTGGATACTTTCTCAGAGTAAAGTGGTTAAATCTTCCGCATTTCTCTGTAAATTGCTTTTGGGGACATAACCAGCACAAAGACACATATTTTGTTCTCTGTCTCTCTCTTCCTGTCCCTGTAGGTTTCTCCTAAAATCTGTACTCTTCTAAGTACAACCCAATTTAATTTCCTTGATTATTCAATTCCCTATTTAATTTTCAGATTAGACTTACAATGCTACCCTCCTCCCCAGTTTTCTTAAAAATGTTGTTTGCTTCATCTGAACACACTTTTTTTCATACCAAGCTGCACTAGCTTCTCTTTTTGCCTTCCATTCTGTCACCTTCCTGTGGTGATAAAACAATGCCACCAGCTGGCAGAGTGACAACTAGATGAAGGTAACAACAAACCTAGCTGATCTGGCAGATCAAGGAAGGTTTTCAGGTCTTATTAGCAGTATAATAATTAAGCAATTTCATGGGTTACTCTTACTGTACAAGCATGTAGGAACTCTAGCAAAGATCAGGATGTTATTTCAAATGGCATGTCCTACTTTACTATAATTAGGAGGATATAAAAGAAAACAAAAAAAAAAAAAAAAGGAAACACAAAAAGAAGTTCCTTTAAACAGACTGGTGTGCCAGCTGGTTTAGGCACATGCACATTCTTAGACCTCTCATGAAGCTGTTAACTGGGATATATCTTGATAGCCACTTAAGGAAACAACATTCTGGATTAAAGCCTGAAGTTATAATAAACTTCAGGGCTTGGGATCATCAGTGACTAGCAGAGGAATGCTTCACTGGGAAGCAGCTTTCTGCACTCCTGTGGGCTTGGGAAGGTGACTTCTGGCTGTGGGTGTGGGACAGCACTTTGGAGGGACCCTGAGATGGCCAAGGAGGAGGGTGGAGAAGACCCAGGGAAGTCCATGCCCCTCCAGCTCTAGCCACCACACGCTGTCCCTACAAGATGCTGCAGAAACATCAATAACAGCTGATTTTCCATTTTCACCCTTTTTGAATAAATAGAAACATATTCTCTCAACTAACTTACTTGTTTTCATTTTACAGAAGAATGTCTCCATTAAGTTTCCGTGTTGTTATGTAAATACTGGAAAATGTGTGATTGTATCTAAGAACAGTTGGGAATTCAAGATGATGCCCTGGCTTTCACTCTGAAACGGAAGTCACTGCTGATGCCTCTGGTTTCAATCCTCTTTCTCTTGATTCTAAAATGTCTTGGACTCTTTAAAAGGGAAGAACTTTTCAGGACTGTCTTGTACTGCCCAGAGATGAACTTCCATGGTGAAAGCTCTCAGTCTGGATCCCCAGACTCTCTCCCAGTTATGCTTGTGAAGATGAGTCAATTTACACTAAAGGCAAACAAACTCAGAGTATCGTCTTATGCCCTTGACAAATTCTCATGATTGATGTGTGTAACTGAGCCAATGTGTTTAATGACTGGGAACTCCAGCATGTGGAAACTTTCTGAGGTACAGGAGGAGAATATTTCAAAAGGATAGCATCTGCAAGTCTCCAGAGTTTTTGCTGTGGGCAAATCATGTTGCCTCAAGTGGTAAAGTACTGTATCTGGTACATTTTGCAACTTTTCCCTTTTTGCAACACTTACACAGAACATTTTAACGTCTTTGGGGTTTTTTTCTGCTTCTCGAAAGGAACATTGCTGATGACTTTTCTCAGGTACGTGATTCATTATTATTACTATTACTTTTAACCCTCGGAAGAATGTCGTTGGAGAACACCTACACGCCTGTCCACCGGCCCGACGTTCAGTCAGTCTCCCGAGGCCGCGGTGCGGGAGCTGTCCCGGCAGGGCCGCCGCGGGGCAGGCGTGGGGCAGGAGCGAGGCGGGCCGGGGAGGGGCGGCGGAAGCAGCGCCACCTGCGCGGCGGGGCTGGGCCGCCCTCGGGGTATTTAGCAGAGCGTTGGGCGCGGCTGCCGCTTGCAACCGCGGCTGGCAACGGGTTTTTTGGGCGCCATGAAGGACGGTGGCATCGAGAACCCGACGTTCGACACACCCTCCTCCGACTTCGGCCGGCCGTACCACGCGGGCCGCGCCGGGGCAGTCGGCGGCGCCGCGGCCCCCGCCGGGCCCGGCCCTTACACCGAGGAGGGGCCCTGCGGGTGGGGTTCCTGCACACCCAGAGTTCTGCAGTTCTGCAACAATTCCGAGGGGTACTTGGTTGCTTATAGCCTGTTGGCCATCTTCCAAGGTAACCTGTCGCTGCTGCCCAGCTGCTGCCCAGGGCACACGCTGTTCCCCTTCCCGGGGCTGGGGGAAGCCGGGCGGGGGTCTGGGCTGGGGAGGGCGGCGAAGGATTGGTGATGTTTTGGGTGGTGGGTAAGGAGAGACAGGGCTCCGCTAGTGCTGTGGCTAAACAGTGATGGTAATGGTTTGACTAAGGGACGAGAGTATACATTCTTCTGTGCCCGGGATAGGGAAGTTCCACAGTATTCCTTGTGCTTCGCTCCGTTTGTCCTTTCTTCTTTTCCCACGTACTTTATTGACCACGGAGTCCACGTGCCTGCAGGTTCTTTGCTTCATGCACTTGTCGATGCTGCTTCCCCACTGACCACAGGGAAATACTTCTTCATGTGCACACACAGGCAGTGGTTTAAAAACTAGGGATTAAAACACCAAAATAAAATTGTAGCACCCCACTACTTTCTTACCTGTTTGCTAATTGAAGAACTATCCTGGCCTGGTTTTGTAGGACTTTGGGTAAATTTGAAAACAGCAAAAACATGTGATTTTGTTCTGTGAATCCCAGTGCAGCCATCTTCTTAAAACTTAACTAATGATTTAAGTTGACCTTGGGAGTATCCTGAAGTTTAGCTTGCCCTAAATTCCTGTTTTTCAGCTTTAGAGATTCTTGTCCATACTTTTGGCTTTCTGTAATGATTGGTTAGGGCCTTAGCAAGCCTTAGACTTAGAAAGTAGAAATGTTCACTGAGGGGAGGAGAAGAATTACTGTAAAAAATATTAAAAAACGAGGTTTGTGAAACTTTGATATGTGTCTGCCAAAGGGAGTGATTTGGTCTATATTCATAACCTTTCAACTTCATTTGACTAGTTAGGAAAGAAAAGGGTGTTTCCTGAACAATTTGCTTTGAAGCTCCTTATTGTTACTCATAAAAGGGATTTCTACAGAGGCATGGAGGGGAATATTTGGATATTTCATGTTAGAGGAGAGAGCAGCCTGTACCAAAGAAATGCATTATTTGGATGACTCCTTTCCATGGGGAGCCACACTGAGGCAACTGGAATGGTATGAGAAGAAGAGAATTGGAGACTCTGCTTAAAACCTAGAAGGATTTTAGTGCTACTTGTCATGCTTGGAGATTCCTTGCATGAAGTAGTGCCGTAGTATGTGTTTCTGAGAACTTTTCCTGATTGAATCCCCTTCAGATTGTGATCTTGGTATAGTTTGGTATTCTGATCTTGGTATAGCATATAGGTTTAGTTTTAGAAAAGAAGTATTTAGAAAGTTTTTTGATAAGCCTGTTGTTTCTTGCTTGAATTTGAAAGGTCATACTACGGCTGGTAAGGTCAGGAGATGATTCCTGTTGCAGTTGTCTTGCCAAATTTGTTTTCTCTGTAAATACAAAGCGGGGGGGAGGGGTGTGTCTGTGGAAGAACTTTTTACATCATAGCTTTCAGTAGTAGCTGAGCAGTAGGAGGCTTGTAGAATACACATATAAACTTTTTTGGGTGGCATAAGAATAGGGATAGGCAATTAAAAACGCCCTGATATGACACTGAAAAGATTGTTAAAACTAAATAGAGTGTCTTGAATATTTCTGATGCGTCTGAATTTCTTAAAATCAGTCCTTCTGTTCTGATATGATTGTTGAGCTGAATAACAAAATTAGCATACTTTAAAATCTTGGTTGTAGACTGGATAGGTTTCCAACCATAAAAACAACTTGTATTATAAGAATCTCTGTCCCCTTAGGAGGTTATTTGTGTTGCTTGTGCCACTTATCCAAATATTGCTTTGGTTATCTAATGCTATACGTATGCCAGGCACCTAATGAATGTAGTTCAGGTTTAAGGCCTTAAAGGACAGAAACTGAAGAATTTTTGTTTTGGAAGCAGGTGTAGGCGTGGCTGTTAGAGATCTTGTGACATTCCTGATGTGTTACCTGGATTTTCTGACAAGAATCTTTCCTTTGCCTAAAACATAAAGGAAACTGGGTGCTGAAGACTAGCTGCAATTCTTTTTGAGATGTGTAAAACTAGATTGATCAGCAAGAAATTCAGGCTTGTGTGTGAAACTGTGAAAATACTCAGGTCTTGCAGCTTCAGAGTTTAGATAAAAGCATACAAAACACACCTAGGATTTTGAAGATACGTGACCTAACACTGTACTCTAGTTTGGGTCTACCCTCCAAATTACAGAAACCATCACTGAGGAAGGTAAGATATATCTATTAAACTTGCCTAATGCACCTCTAGAAAAGATTATTTCTTCATGCATTGAAGATTAATGAAATAATCCATAACACACTTTTGCTGAATGTAAGTTGTTGTCCTAGGCTTTTTAAATGAGTGAACATAGCGGATGATTATATATGTAGTGACCTGGTATGTTGTGAATCTAACTGAAAGCATGTATTTGTCAGCATATTTTCTAGCTGCTCTCAAAAATAGCTTGGTGTCATTAGCATCTGATATGCTGTATTGCAGCTTCTCCAAAGATTTCAGGTGGAACTTAACTCTAATCTGTGGCCCTTTCTGTTTCAAGTACATGTGAAACCTGTATTTCCAGAATACAAAACACTTCTTTGCCTAGATTTTTTTTTCCATGACTAATACCTGCTTTCTCTATGGCACTTAGAGTTGCCTAAATATATGATTGCATCTAGTAATACATTTACTGGGTATGCTGCAGTTCATAGCTGTAGTAGAAAACAAGTTAGAGGTTATCTCACTATTTTGAGTACAAGAAGGACTGTTTATTTCTCATGCCATTATTAATTTTTAGTAAGTAAAGAAACAGAACCACAATTTAAGACTGTCCAGTCTAATCTATCTAAAATCTTTGAATATCACTAATATTTTATAGGCTGATTAGACCTGGTACTTTTACCAAGGCATTTTTAATTGTTATTTTTATGTGTTGTTAAAGCCACCATTCTTATGACAACTGCAAAACACGTGTTTTTGTTGAATGGATGAAGAAAAAGAATACTCTTGTGTTTTGTGGTAGCAAATAAAGTTGGCTTATAATTAATCTGGATTTTATGTGTCAGTACACACTGTACCAAATCTCTAACAGATGTGGCAGGACAACAAGGTTTTGGTTGGTAATTTCTACACTACAGTTTTGAGTGTTGGGGTGTCCTTACAGAATTTGTTTTTCAGATCAAGTTAGTATCAGCCAGGTTCTGTCTTTCTTGAAGAGACTTTAATGAATAATCGCTGGATGATGTAATTGGAGAAGTTATGCTGCCGTTCATCGCATCTGCGTTTTTACAGATGAAGTCTAATTATTCAGTATAATTAAATTGAAGGCTTTATGGGTTTTAGAATGTAAATTAAAGGTAGTAACTTAAAATACCTGTAAAAGACAATGCCTTCTAGCTCTGTAATCCACTTGCTGTGTAGCACACCTTCATTCAAGTGTTTCAAAGCCTTAGTAAGTGTTGAAGTTCTGGAAGATGGGAAAAACTTGTTCGTTCATTCCTTCATGCTAGTATTGTTCTTTGGTTAATGCTTCTTAAGAGGAAAATAAAGTTACTGAATGTGTAACTAATGTCACTGGAAGGACACCTGAATACTTGTGTCAATCCCATATGAATTTAAGTGTGATGACTAAACTGACAGGTGAAATTGTCAACCTTAATAAAGAGCCCATAGTAGGGTATTGGAACTAAGATTGTGCAAAGAGTTGTTTCCATATAGAAAGCTGATGTTTGGCTATTAGAAAACAGCTGGTTTATTTGGAGTAATTTTTTAAATACATTAAAGTGCTCTAAGGAGATGTTGAAGCTTAGCTCAAGTAGTTGCACTTATGGATGGTGCAATGCTTGTTGAAAACTAGCTTAAACACATTTCTGTCATTAGTCTTGTATTCTCTCCTTAGATAGACAATAGAAAAGCATATTTTAATTTTAGAGTAACTAAAGGGCCTGTGTCAGGGAAGATCCTCATCAGTCATCTTTAAGGTTACAGAACTCAAATATATTTGTTGTACCTCTGACTCTGAGACTTCAGAACTATTTTTTCAGGTATCTATTTTATTATAGGTACAATTTAATTAGACTATGATAAAGTTATCTGACAGTGTTACAATTACAATTGTTTATCTTGTAACTGAATCCTATTTTGGGATTGCTAAAACCAAACTTATGTAAGTTTAACTACCTAGTGTTTTTCACAGAAACACAACATGAAGCAGTGTAGAAGATTTAAGTTAGTCTACAAACAATGCTTTTGTAAAAATGGACTGACAGAGTGTTTAAGCATGTACTGGCAATTGTAGCTTAGTTCTACTTTCAGTTAATTTTTTTGCAGTTCATCTGTGCTTCAGTAGGGCAGCTTGTGCAGTGACTTTTTTCCAGGTTGTTCTGTAACTTCAGGGAAGTTACAGATTCAAGGGGCAAACCTTCTTTGCTCAGTTGAAGTAAATCACCTCATGAAGTAAATCATCCTCTGATCCACTCCAAACAAACTAGGGGGCCTAGTTGTCTCAGTCCTTGTCCTGTTTGTCACTCCATTGCTACATACATCAAAACTGCGATCGATAGCCTTCCGCCCTCTGTCACGCATCCTGTTCTGACCCCTAGTTGCTAACGTCCTCATTCTGACCTGAGTAGGCAGCCAGCCAGTAGAGCACCCATTCATCATCATTGGCCAACTAGCCTCATTGGCCTACTTCACAATCATCCTAGTTTTATTCCCCCTTGCGGCCACCCTAGAGAATAAACTACTCAAACTCTAATTAACTCTAATAGTTCAGTTGCTCTGAAACACTTGCAAAGAATTATTGAAGAGCTTTGCACTTTTTTATATTATAGAGGATTCATGTTTGTTCAACTTCTTTTATCTTCCCTTTGTGGTGGCAGGGAGTTGATTGTTTGCAGTAAGTAGAAAACTATGTCCTGAACTTGCTTCAGCCATAGCATGTATTCTAATGCAAGTTATAACTTTGACTAAAATACCTTTAATTTTTGAAGTATCTTATGACACCATAAAGCATTCCATTTGAAAGCTGTGCTTCAGACAAATACATAGGTTCTGTACAGTTTGACTGGCTAAGCTAGCACTGTATTACTTACTATGTACCTGTATTTTACAGCTAGTAAATACCTTATAAAGCAGTCTTGTACAAATATATGTAAATTTTAACCTTTCCATCACACAAGGCTAAGTTTAGCTCTGCAACTCTATTGAGTTAAAGTATCTTTGACTAATTATCTCCTTTTCTTATTTTTGTAGGTATTGTGGTAAACGGCCTGATTAACATTAGTATTTCAACAATTGAGAAGCGTTATGAGTTGAACAGTTCCCTCACTGGTTTAATCTCTGCAAGCTATGATATTTCTTTTTGTTTATTGTCACTGTTTGTATCTTACCTGGGAGAAAGAGGGCACAAACCAAGATGGCTTGCTTTCTCAGCATTTATGCTAGGATTGGGCTCACTTGTATTTTCCTTACCACACTTCAGCAGCGGGAAATACCAATATGGACGTAAAATTGAAGGTAAGCTTATGGTTGTTTTGAAAGTTATACAAAAAAATTAAAATCTCTGCATTGACCTGGTGCAACTCCTTTCAACTCCGTACAACATAGTTAATCTCTGTCAATGTCCTAAAACAGGGTGCTGTCTGTAACTGAAAATTGATTCTTTGAAATCCGTAAGTTCAAGAGCTGCCTCTCTGTACAGTGAACTTTATTTTTCCAGAAGCAATCTGAGTGCCAATATCGGTTCTTGCTATTAAGCAACATTTGAATAAAATGCTTTTTTTTCTTGCCTTGATGAATGCAATTAAAATTCACTAAGGAAAAATTATCTGGCATCTCTTTGTGACTAGGAATCAAGCTGGGTTAGCAAGGTAGGAGAAACATTAAAGCTGTTAATCTTGCCATCTTACCTAAAGGTGACTAGTGCTTGCATTTCTTTGTGGTTTTGAGCTATTAAAGGCATGTTGATTAATTCATTAACAAGTTTTTCTAAGTTCTTTTAAAAGATGTTGATTTTAACTTATGGATTTACTTGAAATAGAGAGGGAGCTAGCAGTACTGAACTGTACTGAACAAAGCAGTACTTAAGTCATGGGTGTAGCTATCTCTCAGTTCTTAAACTTTTTTCACAAAACAAGACTGAGCGTTGTGTGATTAATGCCAACTATTTGTATTTCAATTTAGTGGCATACCTATAATACAGAAATGTTCAGATAAGTTTAAAGCAGGATGACTTAATTTTTAGGATTGTCTGGTTATTGCAGTCTTTAATCAAAATCATGCTTTCAGTTACTAAGCATATTAGAGTGCTCATTTAAAAAAATCAGTAGCTATGAAGCAACATGATGAAAGGTTGTTGATCCTCAAATTGATACCTTCAGTAGTAATCATTTTGTCCCCTTCTATGAGCTGTCTGCATGTTAGTCTAAAAAGTTGGGCAAGCTATTTTTTCCTATCTAATTAATGAGGATCTGAAATGGAAGTTAACTGAACTTTTAATTGAACAAGGTCAGAAGAAAACCTCTTTTCTGTTTTGGGGGGCTATGAGCAGATAATTACTTGATAGCTCTTGGGAGAAGAACAAAAGGGTGTTTGCTCCTGGGTCTGTTATAGTCCCATTTCCTTACACTTTTGATTTCAGTATTCACCTTTCTACTGCACTTTGATGAAGAGGAAGCTGAATTTAATGCATAAAAGTTTAAATCTGTTTTTTTTTCTTTCATTTGGAACAAGATACTCACAGTGTGGGAGAGTACATTACCAGCTATTCCAACTGATTTTCCCCCTTTCAAACAATTTTAGTTGAAATCCCAAGGAGCATGTTACTGTTTTATCCAACATCCATCATTGAAGATGGCTGTATATATTGATACCTTTATTAGGTACATGTTCCACATAGAGTTTTGAAATCTAAAAGGAATGGGGAATTTTTAAATTGGCATGTGTTTCTTCACCATAGCACTGTCAGGGGACAGCTTGCCTGCTCTTTTGATTGTTGTAATGCAGGTGCGTGCCTATGCTTTGCTGGTGGTGAACACATTCCAGATCTTAAGCTGACTTAAACAAAACACTATTGAAAATAAACGACTGAGAGTGCCAGTAATGTCAGCACTGGGCAGTCAAAATAAATCTTCAAGTGCAGTGCAACAGCATCTCTTAACTGTCAAGTAAACCACAGCACAGGATTATGTGTTGTCTGGTTTAACTAGTTCTGAGGTTGATGAAACATTTTAG
This sequence comes from Calcarius lapponicus, assembly GCA_039654755.1. NCBI lineage: Eukaryota > Metazoa > Chordata > Aves > Passeriformes > Fringillidae > Calcarius > Calcarius lapponicus. Next base: position 64,597,508 of record CM077481.1, on the reverse strand, counting down.
CTATACAATTAGTTGCAGGATTTAATAGCACCACACTCCAAAAGTGTTCCTTTTAGTTATTTGTGTGAGTTGCTTATAGAGATCCTAATTTTCTTTTTAAATTGAGCTTGTATTTTGTGCTTGTATTAAAATCCACCACTTATTTTTTTCTGAACAGGTCTTATAAGGCAAATTTATTTATCATAATATTACTTCCTAGAAATAGTCTAATCCATTTCATATTGAAAGATCTGCTAATCAGTTGTCTGCCTATTATTGTTTGGGGTTTTGTTTTGTTTTTTTGGGGTTGGGTTTTTTTTTTGCAGTGGGGAGTGGAGGAGTTGGGTTTTTTGGTTTGTTGGGGTTTTGGGTTTTTTTTAAGCCACTGTAAAATGTGTTTTCTATTTTCCAGAAAGGTTTTAGACTCAAATTTGTAACCCAGGTACAACCAGCTGTTTGTTCTGGTAAATTTCCAGGTTGCATGGGCTGCTGGTGCCTCAGCTGGCTCTGGTATGTGCAGTCAAGGGCTCTCCCTACTGCCTTAACAGAATCAACTTAATTTGATTAATTAGCACGGAGGACTGTGAAACGGCAAATATTATAAGCAATGTACCTTTAAACTTCAGTCTCGGATTTTATTTTAAAAATTAAACATGTTTCAGTATGTCTGTGACAGCACATGAGAATCCCAGTTTCTCACTTGATGCATGGAAAATGACTTCATTGTGAAGACAGTCAAACGTTGGGACAGCGTACCCAGGATACTTCCTAAGTTGAAAGGAAGGAAAACTTTAAAAACTCTTCCTTTTGAAGTGAGGTTTTCTTATCCCACATATTGGCCTGTTTCTGTGCAATGGCACTGTATCACTATTGTCTGCGACAGGAAGTAATGATTTAGATAAGTTTTCTTTAAATACCTGGCATGTGGCTAGCACTTTCTTAAGCTTTATTTTCTGAGACCATAGTGTGGATTGATCTTGGCTCTTCTATGCATAAGTAAAAAGTGTTCTCCGATGTAAAAGGATCTAAGGAAAATAAAGGCTGTAATAATTTTGTAGTGAAATAGTGTGAATCAATCAGTCTACTTATCTGATCTGGATGACCTTTTTATATATTTGTTCAGTGGGGCTCATTACTACCAAATGGATGGGTTTATTCTCCTTCTTAGGGTTGTATGCTCTTATGAGGAGAACCATGGAAATGTTTCTCCTACATCTTATCTCTTGGTATTCTGCTACCAAGAGTGCAATGATAGCAAGAGAAAGGAGAAGAGAACATGGTGCTACCTGTTTTCAGTTCCTCTTTTCTCTTCCCTCCTTGTAGTGCCAAATATTACAGCAGTAGACACAACCTTAGGCTGCTGTACCACTGCTTTCCTCTTTGTGTGTGTGCACAAGTGCAGAGGTTTTACATTAACTTCTCCTTTTAGAGGCATAGCAGTGTGTGTTCTATGAGAGAGTAGTGTAGGTTTTTAAGGTTTTCATAGGCAAACACTTCTCAAAAGAGTGAATGTAAAGGAAGGATTGTCTTTGCTAATGATAGACGTCACTTTCTGTCAGGCAGATTTCCTCAGGTTGTGCAGGCTGCTCTGTCACCTAAGAGTGGGACTTGTTAGTGCTCCTCAGAATTGTTATAAGGTACAAGAGCACAATGAAGTGTCTGTTACATGGGAGTACTCATAACCTGTAGAACCATTCGACGGGTGGTTGGTTGTTTGGTTTTTTCATACAATAATTTCTGGTCAATACTACTTTCAATAAGCCAAAGCATATTTATAGGGCTATTTGATTCCTGTTGCCAAAGCGTATTTATAAGGCCATTTCAATCCTGTTTCTTCCTAGAGAGTAAACAAAAACCAAGCCCTGCTAATAAATCTTTTGGGGGATATGATATCACAGAAGGCTTGGCACTGCAATATTGGATATATTAATAGAGTGTGAAAATTAAAATGGGAGCCTGGCATAACAGCATTCATTTGTAGTTTAGCTTTTAGTACAGATTGTTCTTCAAGTTGGACTATGAGTTAGGTAACAGAGTTGTAAAATCTTGCTGTCTCTGTTTTTCAGACACATGTCAGACTGCAGAAGCCACGTTTGTTAATGCCACTTGCAGTGCCAGCACAAGCTCTCCACTTCGCAAGTATCTGTACGTCTTTATCCTTGGACAGCTGCTGCTGGGAGTTGGAGGAACTCCTCTGTATACTTTGGGGACATCTTTTATTGATGATAGTGTCCCAAAACATAAGTCTTCCCTTTACATAGGTAAATTTAAAACTGAACACTGTCTACATAGATCATAGACTGCAATGCATTTTAAGTATTTTTATGAATTTGTCTAATTCAACAATTTTGTAATTATTACTTATGTGCGTGAAGTATTTCTACATCAGTTACAGTGCAGTTTAGATACTAATCTGCTTTAAGTACCAAGTCTTATCAGTTTTCATTTTGTAGAGCATGGTAAAGCTTCTTTGTGCACCCTCCTGTTACCTTTTCATGTCAGTGACAACTGAAAATTGTTAATGGTTCATGTAGCTTGTCTGTTAACAACGGAATAAGTTGTAGCAAAAAACTTGCACACTATTTTTCAACTGAAAAAACTGACTAAAAAGTATCAGGTCAGTAGCTAGATCATATTATATCCTTTAATAATTTTATTTACTTGTCTTCTAATAGTAGGCTGTGCACTCAGTGCATTAACACTGGTGTGCCTCATCTGATTGATCCCATTCTCTAGCCACATACAAATTTGGCACTTGGCTGTACTGGAAGTACAGAGATTGCCTCACTGGGACTGTTTAAAAGCTAAGGAGTACTAATACTTAGCAATGGTTTTTAGTCACCATTCTCTAGGTTATATGTCATTTTATTGCCAAGTTCATTGCAGTCTAAGTGTGTTTTCTATGGGTATGAAGATACTTATTTCCCCTATCTCATATGTAAGCTGAATAAAAACGTATTATCTATGCTTCTTACTTGCAGGAGGAATTCAAAACATCTCAGATTCCAGGACTGTATTCAGACTAGAACAATATTTTAAGGGGCAAAATTGAAATAATTATCTGTTTGCATGCAAATTTTTCACATTTTTCCCAGGCAAGCTACTTCATTTGATGCCAACAAACAGGATAGGTGCCTATGATAACTCTTAGATGAAAAAGACATGTTTTGTTTTTGCTGTTTCTTTATTTTGAGAGGGATAATATTGCGTTTTTTCTTCCTCCCCTGCCTCCTCCCCTGAATCCAGTGAAATAAACAGAGCAGAATTAGGGTTGTCTGCATAAATGGGGAAACAAGAAGTGACATGAAAACTCAGGAGAATCATGTCAGTATTTATACTTTTAGAAAAAGATCAATACAAAAAACTAATTCATGCACAGTCTTCAGGCAACTGAGTTGAGTTCAGAAGAGCAGTGTATTCTGCCTAATATAACAAAACTGGAATGAAAGTGAGTGGGTAGGTAACTAAGCCTTGATTATTTTCCTTGCTTCATGCAATGTGTTAAGTATTGAAGTATGTTGTGTTGCTTTACCTTATACAAGAAGTCTTATGCAATGCAGGAAAAAAGCCCAAAAAAACAACCCACAAAACCAAACCAAAAAAAACCCCAGAACCCACCCTTAAAATGGTTCACAAATAGCTGCCAGCACCTTTTGCTGTAAGCCTGCAACTTAGAAGTTGGTGTTTTCTTTTTCTATACTAGGTGCATGTTCATGAGGACTGGTACATCTACAACTAAAGCTAAAGAATTCCAAATGTACTTAAATTGAGTGTGTGGGAGAAAATAGGCACTTTCTAAGCTCAGTTTGAAGTTCTATAGGATGAATATGAACTTAACTCAGAAAGTTCCTGTGACCATGTCACTATTTCTGAAATGTAGGAAAACCTGGGGTATATCTACTCAGCATTTATTTTTACTTGACTGTCACATTCTGCATTGCTTTCTCCTCTTGCACCCCTCTCACCCTCCTGACTCCCCCATCATTTCCTCTTACTAACTAGAGGGAAATTAAGTACTTGTGATCCATATACTTCAGAAACAAATGAGAAATCCCGATTATTCAACCTGTGGAAATGGTAGGAATGCATGTTTACTAATGGATCTAGTTGCTATTAATTAATGGATGGATCTAGTTGCTATTAATTGCTAGCCTTAATTTGCAGAGGCAGTGTTCCTCCTGCCAGTGATTGCTAAAGTGCCTGCCAGAAATGTGTCTGATTGTATAGGAATGCTATTGTGACATCAAAAAAGTCTTATACTCTTTTGTAGGGTATGGTTACACCTGTAACTTTGCGGGTTAGTGTTTTCTTTTAGGGAGAGGGGGTCAGGTGTTTGTTTTGTTGCTTGAGTTTTTTTCTTTAAAACTGTCAGGAGCTGTTAAGAGCCTTGGCTTTGTGTTTTAAGGCAGATATTAGTCCAGTCACACACTTGGATGTAACTGTCTTCTCGTTTTAGAAAATCTAGAAAATCAACTTAAGATTGAAAAATAGAAATAAGAAGGCTCTTGAAGATTGTGGTTAATATACTTAACAACCAATGTTCATAATTTCACTTTTTTTTCTACTAGTTATTTTTTAAATTTAGGCACAAAATGGGGAAAAGGGCAGTCTAATAATGCTTAAAGGTGCAGTCAGTCTTTTGCTGAACCTGAAGCTGCTGAGTGCTGCAAATTTCTTTGTTGAGGCATAATTACAGATTTTGTCTTCTATGTACTACAGCTGTAGTGACAGTAAAAGAACAGGTTGACTTACAGAAACCCTTTGGTCTGAAGTTATTATTAAAAACATTATTAAAGGAAAACTTAAAAAAAAAATAAAGAAGTTATGGTGAGCTTGTTGTATTTTGTCTTCTAGGAGTTGGCTATGCCATGTCTCTGCTGGGTCCTGCTATTGGCTATGTCTTAGGAGGGCAGCTGCTTCAAGTTTATATTGATATCAAGATCCCAAAAAGGCAAGATACAACTTAGTTTATTGCATCCTATTTTCTTTTTCTAATAATTTTTACTAAAATATTCAGCTTTTCTCCCTGTGAGGGGAAAACTTTTCAGAAAATACTGTATTTTCAAAAGCTTCATTACCTTGGAAACAAGTTGCGCTTGAAAAGGCTTCATGTTAGTGAGTTACTTCCTAGAGTGAGTAGTGACTCCACTGTGTGTGGAAGTTTCTCTGTAGTGCAAATAGTTAGTTCTAGCATTTAAATATTAGCTATTAAATATTAGCTATGTAATATTTTGGCTCAGTAGCAAAAAATGCTTTTTCTTTTGCTTGGTTGTATATTTGGTGTTAAGCCGCCATCTACTGATGTCTTGTGGAACTATTTCATTGAGCTGGAGTATTAGGATTAGGATTCTTAACTCCTAAGAAAGAACTTGCTGGAAAATCTTTCTGTTGAATAATAGTCAATTTTTTTTAAAAAGTGTTATAAATTGTACTAATATTTAAACCAGCAGCTTCATTTACACTTTTATTTCCTATGTTTTAGAGCCTTCAGATTGATGCAATGGCATTCTGAACTTCTGAATTCATTTTGGTAGATTCCTCAATCAATGAGTTATTTCTAAATCCAGCATTTCCAGTATCTTCATAATGCCTCAGAATCTTGAAATTGGAATGACATTAACTAACGAGTTGAAGGCTATATTTGGTAGAATTCAATATTTTTATAATTGCCCAGTGAAGGTGGCTTAAACAAGCAAACAATAAATAAAACTAAGAAAATAGCAATATTAAAAGGCTTTCTGTTAAAATGTATCAAAAGGAAATATTCTAACTCACTAAAATGTGAAATTCAGAAAGGTAAACCTGCTTTTTCTGAATTACTTTTCCAGTACAAAGGTGGATCAAGATGACCCACGTTGGCTTGGAGCATGGTGGATAGGATTTATTGCATGCTTTTTTGCAAATTGGCTTCTTATAATACCTTTTTCATGCTTTCCAAAGCACCTACCAGGTAAAGGTTTAGCAATACTTGGCTACTTTGAAGAGACATTTGTTCATTTTTTTGGGTTATAGAGTACTGAACTGAATGTTTCCTGTTTGATTTTGTTCCTCAGTTAACTGTCTTTGACTAAAATCTGAGGACAAGTTTGTTTGTTTGTTTTGTTTGTTTGTTTCCCCCTCCAATATGCAGCCTTTAAAACAAGGTGAATCAGCTAGAGGGAGGATCTCATGTGTGGTGGTCTTGCCCATGGCCAGGGGGTTGGGAATAGATGATCTTCCAGGTCCCCTTTCAACTCAAATCAGCCTGTGATCCTATGATTCTCTATAATGATGGACTGGACTGGAAACATAGACCTAAGTGTGGAGACTGGTGGTCAAAGTTTGAAAGATGTTTGTAGCTAAGCACCTAGGACTATATTTAAAGCTTCTGTGTTACCCAGCAAGAACAGTGTAGAAATTCCATGAGGATCCAAAGGGACTTACTATACTAATATTGAAGGAGAAATGATGGAGGAAAAGAAAAAAGAAAAAACAAAGTAGGAAATGGGAGAATGTGAGGATGATTTAAAAAAATAAAAAGGGCTTCAGCATACTCTGAAGTATTTAGGATGTCCCTGATAGTATCTTCTTGCAGCCAAGACCTTCCAATGTCCAATGAAAGTATAATGCTTTCAGCAGAAATCTTTGTTCAACAATACACTATTGATCTCTCTAAAAATCTGTGCCAATAAAACAGGCAAGAAGACCTGTAATATCTGTCCCAACTAAAGGAAACACAAATTTTTGTGTTTTTTTGACATTGTCTAAGAGTGCAGGTATTCAATGTTTTCATTTTGATAAATATGACCATTTGTAGGAACTGCAAAAATTCAGGCTGAAAAAATCCCTGAAACTCATGATGATGGAGGTGAAGTAGTACTGGTTCAGAGCAACGATATTGGACAAAGTTTTAAAGACTTTCCTGTGGCTCTCCTGGTAAGAAAAATCTCAAATTTGCTAAACTGAATATATTCTGAGAAATGAAATTATTTTCCAGATGTTGGAAAATAACATAGAAATAAAAAATAACATAGAAATGGCTTATTGTGTTGTGATAGGGAAAACCTCAGATTGTTAGAAAAGCGTATTGCTGAAGTTCCATTTCAGAGGATCTCCTTTCAAAATATAATGACTTTAGTATTTAGTATTTTGGTACCAAAATCAAATAATTTCCAGAGTGTTATGATAATTTCTCCCTATAGATACTCTTGAGGAATCCAGTGCTTATGAGTCTAATAGTAGCTAGCTCCTCAGAAGCTTTAGTTGCCACTGGATTTGCCACATTTCTACCGAAGTTTATAGAAAATCAGTTTGGAAAGTCGTCAAGTTTTTCAGCCACTCTTGGAGGTAATACGGCTTTTTAATTTTAAATCTTATATTGTGTTGAACATTTTATTAACATTAGAGGTGGAAGATTATATGGGTATCTTTTTTGTTTCAGACGTTTGTGAAAGTACTTAGATGGAATGCAGTAATCAGAGCAGTATTTTTGTTATTCTTGCCTGCCCTTTGGTACTCTAGTACTACTTAAGTACTCTAGTCTGCATATTCAGAGGATTTTGAGTGCTGATGAAACTTTTAGTTTATCTAGTAGTTTATTCCTTTTAGTAAACTTGTAGTTTACTAGTAGTTTATTCCTTTCTTATTCTTGGTGAAAAACATTTAATTTTCCATTATTTGAAATTGGCTGAAGGAGCAGTAGTATCTTAGTCCCTACTAAAACAATCAAGATGAAGGGCAGCTAGGGAAAAAAAGCAGCGCTTATCACAAATAAGAAATTGAGTTTGCCTTTCTCTTCTTTAATTCCACACTGACATTACAATGAGTTTGCAATAAAATGACTGATCAGACTATGTAATAAGTCTGTTATATAACTGGCTCTGCTGTAGTCGGCTTACTGTCACCTATTTTTATCTGATATGCAGAAATAATATGTAGAACAGGAGAGAGCTTCTATGAAAAACTGAGTATTGGAGAAACAGAAAACATCAGATGCAAGAGCTGTGCTCAGTAGGCTCACATCATTGACGTAATTAATTCTGAGGAATAGCAACCAGATCAAGGCAGAAATATCCATAATGCAGACAAAATGCTTGCAATATGCAGATTTAATATTCATAGAATGTGTCTTGCTAAGCTGTAGAGTGCTGCAATATAACTATGGTTGTTGAGCTGCTCTTTTTCCAACAGAAATGTGTTTGGGAAAGACCTCCAGAATTACTTCTCTGGGCAATATTAGATAGTGTTGTTGCATCAAAACAAATCATCTGTAGGTTTTACATAAAAACATATTGGAATATATGCTCATTTGTTAACCAAAAACTAGGAGTGAAGTGAAAAGCTGAGTGTTGCATTTTTTGTCCATAGAGCTTGACTGAATGTCTTTGAGTTGAAAATAATGACAGCGTTTATTAAATGTACAGCTTTAAAGAAATGCCTACAGTAATGTTGAAAGCTGGCTGTACCTGAACTGAGCTAATTAGTCTAAGCATTACCAACGATTGTGGAAACTATTTAAACTATCACTGACTGTGGTTTGTGGAATTCCCAGGTCTGTGGCCTGGGCAGTTTTGTCACTGTACCTGAACTGTTTGTAAAGTTAACTGTCTCAGGTTGGTGTAAGTTATACTGAGTTCTGTGTTGTATTATAGATTAGCCATATAAAAATGCTCATTTATTTATCTGGTGTGCATAGAGGATAAATCATGGTGGACTATACAGACTATGACAGCAAATCTGACCCACTGATCTAGACTTCTTTAAATCTTTCAGTAGATGTCTTGCATCTTGTGTGCTGTCTCTTGTGTAACAGTGTTTATGTTCTTTTATTAACAAGTTTATAACAGATGTATAAGAAAGAACATGGACATGTCAAAAAACCACTGAAAGAATGAAACAGGATTTTCTGTTTTTGTGGAGACACCTACTGGTGTTCAGGGATTCCCACTCAACAGTTCTTCTAAGTCATCTAATTTAGCTGTGTTGAAGTTGGGTTTTGGACAGCTGTAAATTACACTCTCTAGTTAAACCTCTGGAAAGGCTAAAGGTGATGTAACAGTAGAATAAATTACTCATGTAGTTAGATTCTGGTAGTACGGTTTGAAAGCAATATCACATGGACTGCTTTTTGCAGGTAACTGTTGTGATGTTTTTCTTAGCATAAAATTGTGTCACAGTTAAGTCTTGCACTTTTATGTAACTGCTCCTTGTCTTGTTTTCCTCTAGGACTCGTACTAATTCCAGGAGCAGCGCTAGGCCAAGTCATAAGTGGTGTCTTGGTTTCCAAGCGTAAAATGGATTGCAGAGGCATAATCAAGTTCATGATAGGCACCTGTACAATTGCCTTAATATTAAACACAGTGTTTTTATTTGCTAAATGTGGGAATGAACCTTTTGCAGGTGTCTCTGAAACATATAATGGGTAAATATATTTTAATGCACTCTTGGCTTTCATATTAATATTTATTCAATTGCCATAGTTTCAAATAGTACACACCAGCAGTGTTTAAAAGCAGAAAGAGGGCAGCTAGCTATTCCAGAAGTCTGCTCTCAAGTGGTCAGTTATCCTATCATAAATTAAGAGAGCCAGAGGCAACAGCAGCTGTTTGAAGGTCTGTCAAAGAGCCAGATGGTGCTGTGCAAAATAATTCAAGTAGGCTGGTACCTAGGGACTGCTAGATGCCATCTAAAAAAATCATAGGCGTCAATTGTATGCTGTGTAAGTTGGTAAATAACTTAACCAATACCTTTTTATTGTTTTCCCAAATCTCCCATTTTATGCAAAGGCTAGATACTGCTATCTTGTATAAAAGCATAATCTGATAGTTCTTCTCCAATGCATAAAGAGACACTTGAAGCTAAATGAGATGGGGAAGAGGTGTGGTGCAGTTTGCTGACACAATAGCATGATTTGTACCATGAAAACACAGAAGATGGGTTGGGGAGGAAATTGGTTTTGTAGCCTCTAATGCCCATGCAAGTTGGTGGAAAGTAGAAATTTACTGGTATGCAAAATGAATCAACAAAGTTCCGTACACTGGTGACTGAAAGAAAATAAAAAGCCTTAAAGCCCAAAAGGCCCAAGTTACGACTCATTCTGATTTCATCTTTACAACTTGCTATGTAAATTGACAGTATATTTAAAGGCCAGTGTTGCAATTGGATGACTAAAATATGGCTTTGCTTCAGTGTCTGAAAAGATAGCAGACAGATGACTTAAACAACTCAGAACTGTGAGTCATAATTCACATTTTGGCTACAGAAAGGTAATAGTTACATATTTAGCAAATGAATCTGTGGTCATCAATAAAATGCTGAAGATATAGTACAGAAAATGGTATATGAAATTACCAGTATTTTTATATCAGGTCCTATGATAACAGGCAGCTGACAAAAGTTACAGCTGAACTGATTTTCGTCCTAAGTTAAATACCACTAGCTTGTATTTTACAATTTTGTGTAACTTTATCAGTTATGTAGCTTAACTGTTGCTAAAGGCTACTTATCTACAGCAATTGGAAGTTAACTAATCCTGAAATACATCTCTTGGTATCCATTATAAGAAATGGCTCATTTTTACCTTATGCAGTGTTACCAGTTGGCTTATACTTGACTGGACGTGTGCATCAGAATAGTTAGTGGCATTAATACAGTGCCAGTTCTTAAACTGTTTTCCATGAAGAAATAAAATATGTTTTAAAAGCAGTAGCTTTTTTAAAGCAGTAGCTTTAAAAAAATAATGAATTCATAAACTTGTGCAAGAACAGCCAAGTATTTGCCTTCGTGCTACTGAACAAATGCTTCTAAACGAATAAATTATGCGACTACTCTGAGACTTGACTTAGAATTTGATGTAGATTTTTGTGGAGAATTTCAAGAAATCCTTCATGGCAAGCATCATCTTCTTATTGAAAAATACTTCAGAAAGGTGAGAGAAGCTTTTGCAGGTTTCTTCTCAGAATTATATGAGTACAGGATCACTTGTTTGTGTTAATGAAAACAGCATCTTACTTTTAGTAACATTGTTTATTACTAAATTAGGCTATCAGCAGAACTAACATAATTTTGTCCAGCAGGCACTTCAAAGAATTGCTTTTGCCAAATTCTATTGCCAAGTGCTTCCCTTAAAACTTGAAGGAACAGAAATGCAGTGACTATTTCTGTACTTTATTTCCACATGTCTCTGGGACTCTTGATTAAAAACTCCTATGGAGTTTTTTTATGAGCAATTGATGGTCTCATCTGCTAGATTTTTTAGCAAAGCCAGGAGTATCTTTTTTGTTGTATTTTTCTCTGACTGGGTATAACTAAGTGTTCGTTCCCTCTCTGGACGTCAGGGAAAGAGACGCTGCACGTGTAACCAGGACAAATGCCACCAAATTGATTAAATATTTCTAGGCTTTGCATGCCTCACAGGCTAGGAAGGCAATGAATGTACAAATCTGATTAGTGAATTTGCTTATGGTGCAATGTAGTTCATTCTTCATACTTAGAAGAATTGAAGTTAGTTTGCTTAGGCTTAAAGTACAAATTAATTCAGTGGGGTTCTGCTGAATTACAACAAAATGGATTTTATATGTAGTTATGATGTCCCTTATATTCCATTTGAAGTTTGACTGTATGTAAGTTAATTCCTACATAAACTATTTCTTCTATTTTTTGGTCATCTCAAATTCTCAGACATAAACATACCTTTAGATAATTAATGTGGAACTTTAATTTTACAGTACAGTATTTTAACTCTAGTGGCAGTGTCAGTAACTTGGTTTTAGCTGCCTGAACTTTTAAGCTGTGAAAATTCTTTACTTATTAATGAACTACAATTTGAAAATCAAAGGATGTTTTTATTCTCTCTGGTTATGCCTTAGGACAGTCCTCACACAAACCAATGTGATCTTTCATGCTAATAATACAGTGGGACTACTTCAAATAAAACCATATGATTACCTGTATTGGAAGTAAATTGAAATAAATGCAGTGTGCAAGAGTTAAAGTAAACCCCGTTATTAGTTATTCCTTAAATAGCCACAGGAAATCTTTAAGGTCCTTCAGGCTGTGTCATTGCACTCTGCATTTAACACGTACAGTCATCGTTGTGCTCATACAATTTAGAAGTCTGCATGGCAGTGTTAGAAATAGTAAAAATAAGGTGGCTTTGCAACTCGACTCAAATCAAAAAAGGGGAAGAATGTTGGAGTAGGATCAGTAGAATAAACAACTCCAATACTGGTTTTAATCTTGTATTTTTTTTCTTGAAATTATAAATGGAAGAAATTCAAATACTTAAGTGGGAGGGGGAGGATGATATAAGAGTTGGGCTGAGATGCAGAATTTTGTCATCTCTTTTGTGAGTGGAAATTGGAGGAGTAATCTTTGGATAGAATAACAGCATAAAAAACCTAGGTGTATAATAAATGGAAAATCTAGAGCTCTAACTACTATGCTTATTTTTAAACAACTAAGTGCATAAGTAATATGAATAGAGTATTTTACATTTTATTATGCTATAAATATTGCTTTACATATTTACATATCTTCTGTTTCCCAGTTGCTTTTTTAAAAGCCTATTACCTTCTGCTTTTCAGAACAGGCACTCTGTATAACTTAACAGCACCATGCAACGTGAACTGCAGGTGTTTGCGCTCCCTGTACTACCCAGTTTGTGGCAGTGATGAAGTCCAGTACTTTTCTCCCTGCTTTGCTGGATGTGCCTCGTATCTTCTTAACAACATGAAAAAGGTACTTTATGCAATGAAGATAGCTGATATGGTTTGTTCTGGTTTCCTGTAAAATGCGCTGTATTTCAAAATGTCCTTCCCTACAATACCAAATATAGGTTGTATTTAACAAAATCCAGCAATTACAATACACAGTTCACTTACGGTACACCGTGTGACTCCCAGTGTTGATCTCTTAACATGTTCACTGCCACGGTGCTGGGCCTCCCCGGTTATTGGGAAGGTATTCATGGGTTGAAGCCAGGTCAAGCCCATTGCTCTCTGAAATGTTTCTGGTAGTTGTCTGGCTTTTTATACTCTATGTTGGGGTGAGCTACACTCCCTTCCTTTCACCCCCCCTGTTCATGCTGGTCTGGCTAACTTAGGAAAATGTTTCCACTCTCTTAATGAACTCAGAGAGAAGCATTTACATCACTGTTGATTCACTGAAGTGGCATAGCTGTTTGTTTTCTGTATAGCTTTCTTTGCAACAGTTCTGGTCATTCACAGCCTGCATTGTTCTGTGAGTTTTCTGGGCAGAACAGTCTTTCCCACCTCTGGGCCTTCTTTCGTTGTAAGAGTTTACTGGTTAGCCACAGTGTTTCTCATTTGTGTGAGGCCATTCTCCAAGTGTACATCTACCAGACTTCCTAATGCTGAAAATAAGTTAAATCTAAATGTACTTTAAATAGAATTGACAATCAGAAAAGTCAGCAATTGTCTTGAAGTTCTTATCTAGATCTTTAAGCAAAATGCAGTGTTTATTTTATACATATACATGACAACCTGCTTCTCTGAGTTTTGAAAACTTGAATGTCAGTAGCCCCTGATGCAGGAATGGTGAGTCGTGAAAGCGCCTAGGTTATTATCAAGCCTTCCTGGAACTGAGGGGCTTTCTGTGCTTATCTCTTCTAGTACAGCGGACTGTTGAGCAGGGATGTGGGAGCAGTATAGAGAAATCCAAAAAGCAATCTGACCTGGGAAAGGCCTTTATACTTTTATATTGGAAAATGAGAGAAGGTATTATCCATAAGAAAATGTAGGAGAGTAACTACTTCTTGCACTTGAAATTTCACACTTTGCTGACATGTTATATTTTTCTTTGAAAACAAACTTTGTGGATTTAGATGAAGAGCATATTCCATTTGTTCACCTGCATATAGAAGTGGTCCTATATTGCTTCTATTCTTTCCTGCTTAAGTCTGAAGTGTAGTGCTTGCCTCTCTGCAAATGGTTTGCCTCTAACTTCTGCAAGTTTTTCATGGTTGTAGCTAAAAGCTTACAAAGCATACAAAATGGAGGCTATCACTGTCTTTTTAGGTCAAAAATCCAAAAATACCTTTTGCTCAGGTGAGGTGGATCAGTCAAATTCTGGTGAGCCAGTTTTAAAAATTAGTCTTATTGTCATGTGCTCATCAGGAAATTAACTGCTTCCCATATAGTAAGGTCAATGTTTATTCTTGTCTTCTGTGATGCAAATGTACTGAAAATTTACCAAAATGTGTCATTTTGTGACATTCTGGGAGCTGAATTTTGTCTTATAAATTATTTGTAGACATACCACAACTGTTCCTGTATTGGGAAATCGAAAAGAGGAAATGGTTTGGAAGACTTGGTCTATGAAGCTGTTCCTGGGAAATGCCCAACACAATGCAAAGTTTTACCTTTATTTCTGACCTTCTTCTTTTTTGCTGTTGTTTTTACATTTATGGCTACTACTCCAACAACCGTGGCCATTCTCAGGTACGTTTTTTGGTCTGCAAGAGAGGTGATATTCTTTTGAAAACTACTATCAGTGAAATACTTAATTCTTTTGCTTTGCAATGCGGTATTTTAACAAGATTATATAGTAAGCAAGCAGTACTTTAAACATAGCATAGTCATACCACTTTTCACTCTTGTTAGTAGATGAGTTTTGAAATTATTTTTAAAAAATCTCTCTAGCATGTAGCAAAATCCATTTTATGGATTTTGAGCACTCTTGACTGTTTTAATTAAAGCAAAAAGGAATAAATGTGCTGTGTGCTTTGATGAAGAAAATATTTGTCTAGCTTATTGATACTGTCAGCATTTCAAATTGTATCAGGAAAAGGACAAAATAACAATTAGTCTTATATTTCCAACCTTAGATTCCTGTCTCAATTCAGTGTTCTAGCTTGAAAAATTGTAGTCTGTCAAGAACTGTAGACTATTTCCCATGATACTGATGTTGTATGTATGGTGGTCACTAATATAAAATGTGATAGGGAGTTAACCAGTGGTTTTGCTGTCTTCCAAATTGCTGAAGCTTATATGCATGAAATATAGATTTTTGTTGTTGTTGTTGTTGTTTTTTAAATGTGCTTCTCATTCTGAATTTAGAGGTGTTTTGTGTTTGTTGAAGTCAAACTACAAGTTTGACTAGTAGTTCTAATACTTCCAGTGAAACGATAACCATGATGCATAAGTATTTTCCTTTGTGAGGATGTGGCTAGATGCTCTTTGGTGAGAGGCTGAGGAAATCAGTAATATCCTACAACAGTGCTTTGTAATAGCCTCATGTGCAGGTTTGGTGTAAATCTGGAATTAACAGCTTGTCATTAGTGTGGAGGCAGAATAACATGAAATTCTGCATTATCTTCAAAATCGAGCTGACATAGTTTTATTTCAATAATTCTAAGCAGTAACATTTGGATATTTGAATCCTTAGATAATTCAGCTGAAATAGTGAAACAGTTTTTTTATGGAAAAAAGGACTGTCAGTAAATTAATTTTTAAAAACTAATTTAAATAGCTAAAATGCCAGTAAATTTTACAGTATATTCCAATGTCTTTTCTGTGAGCCTTTTTTGTGCAATTTCAAACATAAATTCATATTATTCATGACAGTGTTCTACTACTAGAAATAATTACCTGCATGATGTGGAACTCATTCTCCTTCTCTTAATTGCCTTTATGGATAATAGAATCCTACCTATACTTTTTTATGTATAGTAGCTCAGGATTGCATCCTAGCACTGTTTTAATTTTCTTGGTTGTTCTATGGAAAAAATGTCTAACAGTATATCAGGACGCTGATAGCAAGCTTACTTTTTATTTATACTATTTTGTTAAACTAGTTAAATCTAAAATTTCTTGATGGGCTGCTGGTGTTTTTTCTGTTTTTTTTATCTAAACATCACTTTAAATAGTTGGGTTACTTGTTCTGCACACTGGATTTCAGAACCCTTCAGCAATTAACAGGTTAAAAGAGTATATAGAGAAAGCACATTCACTGAGGGACACAGCACAGAAGTAGAAATTGTTTACTCTGTCTTAAACTGCAAATCTTGTTTACAGGTGTGTGCCAGATAAACAACGCTCATTTGCTCTTGGAGTACAGTTACTGTTTCTGCGACTACTGGGTATGACTTTCTTGTTGAAACATTTGCCTTTGAGTAATATACTTATTTGACTTTTTTTTCTCGACTTTAAAATAATGCCTTAAAAAACTTCAGGGGCACTTGAAGCAGTCTGTCATTGGCTAATAGAATACACTTGTAAGGTTACATCTGGATTCAAATTCATTGTTAATAGGGTATTCATGCTCTCTTTAGCTTTTCTCACTCTTAGCAGCACAAGCCAAATACAGGTAACTGCCATTCTTTCAGTAAAACACACCTGGTGCTACTTTCCCCAAAAGAAGGCCCATTCTGAAAACTGAGGTAAGAAGAACTGATGTAATAGAAAACAGTTTCATGTAACATCTGAAATCCAGAAGTTAAAAGAAAAATGAATATGTGAAGCCTTTCCTCTTCTTCCTTCCTTTAAAATGTCTTTTACAAACTTCAGCATTTATTAAGATAAATAATTGTACATAATTATTTACAGAGTATAATGTGGGAAGTATAATACTTTAATTTCATATCTAGGCATCTCCAGCATTTCAGTAAGACAGATGAATTTTCTTAAGTAAAACAAGAGTAAGCGTATATATTTTCTGGTCCACAAGCATTTGAATTTTCTCAGGCATAATGAAAATTCTTGTTTTAGTAGTAGACAGTTTTTAAATGGTATATTTAATTGAAGACTGGGACAAGACACAGTTGCTGATTGGACTTTCATGCCAATATTTAGTACTGTCGCCATTCCCTCTTCTTTGAGATTACATATCTAACACTCGCAGTATGAGTTCTGCCTTGCTGTATTCAAACTGTGATTAATATAAGTCATTCTACTGATAAAGTGTAATAAAACAAGCATCCTCACAGGTAGAAATAATCTGTGAGCCTCTGACCAGTATGAGGGTCCCTCTGTTTCACTTTACTCAGAGTTCAGATATTTATGCTAGATCTCTTTAACTCCTAACTTCACTGTTGAGTGATAGAAATTTTTGCACTGGCTGAAGAAGGCAGTAACTAACAGCATTACTTACCAGCAGCATATTTTTGCTGTAGGCTTTAAGAATCACACAGGGGTTTTAGACTGAAGACCTAGTAAGGGACATAGCTACTTGGTTAGCTCTAGAAGAGTTTAGGCCTTGGGTAGTTGGGTAGACATGCAGTGATGTACCTGGTGTGTTTATTCTAAAATTGGCTATACTTGGATGCAATACACTTGTGCACTAAAACACACAAAAATCACATGGAGTTAATAAAATCTGTACAAGAATAATTTTAAACACTTTGGTGAAATTTTTACTGGAAGCTTTGCGACATCTGAGGAATAGGGAGAAATGTGTAACTGAACATTTAACATAATTATATTTTAGTTCTCATAATTTGGAACAGGTTGGTGTGTATGATCAGAAGAAAGGAACCTTTTTCCTTTCAGTTAAATTCCTGATTTCTTGATTAGTTTTTTTCACCATTAATTTTAATTATTTTTGTCCAGTGAATACAGAGGAAGTTAAGAAGCTCAAGTCTTTGAATAAATTTCTTGCTTAATAAAGTGAGAACTGTATAATGAATTAACTCTCTGCATCCTACCTATTAACTGAGAGCAATGCTAGGTGCAGACTTACTATGTAATATGAAGCCTATGACTTTGATTAAAATGTTACGTTTAGTGTCTGGTTCTCCCATTTATCATCCCCACCAGCTTGGCATTTCACTGTATGCATGAAAACTAGTATGTCAAGTAACTCAAACATTCTAATGTATTGCTGTGTTTTTTAGGTACTATTCCTGGACCAATTTTGTTTGGTGTTGCTATAGACAACAGTTGTACTCTGTGGGATATTGATGAATGCGACACTAAAGGAGCTTGCTGGGTATATGACAATGAAAGAATGGCTTATTTGCTCATGGGCATAAGTAAGTCTTTTAAATTAAATACATATACTAGGTAACATATATACTGACCTTGTCTGCTAGATGGGAATTGTTTTGATATAAAACCTTACGCTTTTTATTTTTGGCAGCAGTGTTTTTTAACTTGCTTTCATAAATGATCAGCAAAATATTATGGAAGGAGAAACACTACAGTAAGTAAACCCTAAAGGTTACTTTAAAAACTCCTTTAACAATTACACAAAATAGTTT
Organism: Calcarius lapponicus; assembly: GCA_039654755.1. NCBI lineage: Eukaryota > Metazoa > Chordata > Aves > Passeriformes > Fringillidae > Calcarius > Calcarius lapponicus. The sequence continues at coordinate 64,579,333 of CM077481.1, read as the reverse complement.
TGGTCTTTGATCTTGCTTCATTGTCACGCTTATTTACTAGATTTTAAAGGGACTGGCTTACACTTCAGTCTGTCTTCAGGGCAATGAGCATGATTAGGGGTGTGAAGATGAGAGAGATGGAGCACCTCTCCTATAAAGAAAAGGCTGAGAGAATTGGGTTAGTTCAGCCTGGGAAAGTGAAGTCTCCAGGCTGACCTTATTGAGGTCTTTCAGTACCTGAAGGGGAGCCTACAAGAAAGATAGATGGAGAAGGACTCTATAAGAGAGCATAGTGATGGAACAAGGGGTAATGGACTGAAACTCAGAAGGTAGGTTTTGGTTAGATATTAGGAAGAAACTGTTCACTGAGGGGGTGGCCAGGCACTGGAACAGGTTTCACAGACAAGTTATAGATGCCCCATGCCTGGAAGTATTCAAGGTGTGGAGCCCTGAGCAATCTGATATAGTGGAAGGTGTGCCTACCCCCAGCACAACAGTTGGAAGTAGACAGACTTTAGGTTCCCTTCCAACTCAAATTATTCTGTGATTATCTGGGTTGTGTGTTGGCAGTAAAGGTCTGGGGAGCTTTCTTCCTCTGTGTCTCAGTTCTTTTCCATAACTTATATAAAGTTCTTGAAAATATGTCTGAACACTAGTCAGAAAAAATCCTGACTTGTTTAACAATTTGCTCCCTTCAAATGTGTGGTATATATGCCAGTGGGAGAGAAGATGTAGGCTATGCTTGCATCTGAGATTAAATGATGTCCTGTCTTCTAGCAACTGTGATATTTACAGTGTGTAAGCTGAAATACTGATGTCTAATCCTAAAATTGAAAAAGCAGCAGTCACAACTTGAGGATAAGAATCTCAAGGCATATTTAGGATCAAATACAATCCCTCTGGTTTTGCCCTTCTCCTTGGCCTTCCAAGTTGTGCAAACACCTTTCTATAGCCTTCTAAGACATCTGACCAGAGAATACTTAACAGGTATTCTATGTAGGAAGCTTTAATTTCTGGAAAAGAGAATATTGATATAACAAATTACAAGACTGAAACAAGAAATTAGAAAGATTTGCACTTCAGGCTAGAATGGGGTAAAGAAATACAGAACTGGAGCAAAGCAAAAATTGGCAGGCAGGTGAGTGGTCTAAATTCAGCTGTATGACTGTCTTTATCTGCCCTTTGTCATTCATGTAGAGTACATTTAAATTGAGGCTATGAATTTCAGTCTTACAAGGGTGTATGTAACTCACCATATGAAGCTTTATAAATGAGTGAAACACTGCGTCTGCTACTGAAAGTGAGTGTGATAAAAAGTCTCCTGTGCTTTGCATTCAGGTGCTGCTTGCAAAATCGTCACAATCATCTTTGTGGTCATGGCAGTGTATTTCTACAAGCCTCCACCATTAAATAGAGCCCTGAAACAAAAGACTTCAGAAAAGATATCTGCTATACACACATAAATTATGAGCAAATCAGGGACTTTTGAAAGAAAACTGTAAAAATAAGCATTATTACAACACTTGTACCAAAGTTCTTGTACACCATTGCCTAAATATAAAAGATCATATTCTACATTTGAAGAACTTGAAATATTTTGAATCTGTACTATTCTCTAATTCCTTTAGTATTCCATTGTGGCTGTCCAAAGAAATTACACTGGAATTTGCAATCTAATTTTAAAAGTCTAGTATGTAACTTAATTGAAGTAAGGTGGAATACTCTGATCATAAAACAGGAAAAATAAAGTGAACTGAGCTGTATTTACACCTAAATGTTTCTGTAGTGGGAGAAACAATTCACTTGGTATATTGAAGGGAACTGTGTATGTTTAAAAAGGTCTTAATGTGCACATAATCTGGGCTAGTGCCTTTGGGGATTTTTCTGTAGGAACACTTGGCAATGTGCGAGTTTGGCTATGTTTTAGAAATATTTTTACATGTTATCTTAATGGCATAAGTTCATATTTTAGTATTTGTAGGAAGATGTAAATAGTTATGGTAGAATAGCTGGGTTGCAAAATCAAAGTATTTGTTAATTTAAATACCTGAGTTTCTGTCGGGATTATATACAGAAAGTTGCTGTCCAGCTGCTTTATTTAAGCAATCTAAAAATGTTTCTATAAAATGTTAAAATAAAACCTATTTTCTTACTGCATCTGTGTATGCTTTGTCATTTCCAAATGTGACTGAGTTTTTCTTGACTCCCAAGAAACACAATGATCAAGGGCTAGCAAGAATGTGTATGGAAGTGTCAAAACTAAAATATGGCTTCATTTTCTTTCTGACTTATGTTACAGTTTTATTAAGTTATGAGTCCCGTTATTAAAGCCATATTTGTATAGCAGAGTTATATAGCAACTGGTCACAAATTAGCCACTGTTACCAGATGTTAAACAATGTTGCCTACTACTGAAGTGTCATTCAGCATTGTCAGGAAAATTGTAATGAATAAGATACCCTCTACACTTGCTTTACTTTGGTAGCATTTTTTTTCCTGTTGCATTGGCTGTTCATGTCAGTCTTAGGAAACTGTGTGCTTCCTTCTTTGGGTTACGAGGACTGTGTTCAGTGACTCAGTCAAGATTTTTAAACAAGTTCTAGAACAAAGGATTATGATATATGGCTCAAGTTTCATCTAATTCTTTAAATATAGCTGTTAAATTAAGTAGAGGTTAAGTATGCAACTCAAGAAGATCCTCTATTTCTAAATAAAGATAAAGGAAATAAAACAAAATTGACTACACTCTGTGAAAGCACAAGACTTGATAGCTTTTGAGGGAGAGAAGAAAAAGGGCAGGATTTGCTTGCTTCAATATAGACGAATGTCTCCTGATAAGTTTTGTGCTTGTTTCCTGATGAATGGGCTCATAGCAAGAGATTAACTAGCCCTGAAAGAATTGAATACTGACCCTCCTTAATGTTTGGCAATGTGGCCTAAAACTCTGAATTAATTTTCTAGCTTTCATGGTTTGTGTGGGGTGTAGCAGATTGTGAAAAGAGATATAGTACTGTAGCTCAACTGGTAAACTTGTGTCTCTTGTTCTGTCCTAGACTCTGAGATCATAGTTTAGTTTCTGCTGCTTAATGTGGCTGCATAGATTACAAAACTTGTGGGGCAGAGCAATGAGAGCTTTCTATTCTGAAGAAGTTTTCAGCAGTCTTGCTCTGGAGTGGTTATTTGGGGGAGAAAGAAGGAAGAATTGCTGTTGTAATTTATAATCTGGCTTTATGACCCATTAAAGATTTCCCCTGCTGGTTTAGGAGCATCACAGTGACTAGAATACAGACCAAACAGAAATTTATCCATTTACCTTGTTTCACAGAAATACATAGTGGAGGCAAGTAGATGTTGTGGAGGCCAGAGGTTTCACAAAGCAAAGGTAAACATCACAGACAAGTGTGTTGTGTGTATCCAGACAGGGAGGGTGAGCTAAAAACTGGCCCGGTAACTGTGCCCAGAGTGTCAAAGCATGAAGTCCAGGTTGAATCAAGTCACTAGTGCTGAACCCCACAGATCAATACTGGGGCTAGTAAAATTCAACTTTTTTATGATGACTTGAATGATGGGATATGTTGTGCAGTGGACAAGTGACTGATAGACTGGCTGATTGCTGCTGTTGAGAGGGACCTTTACAAAACTGAGAAAGGGGCAAAGAGGAATCTCATGAATTTCAAGAAAGTAGAAAAGCCTGCACCTGGGGGAAGAATAACCACTTGCACCAGTAATATGTAGGGGACCACCCAGCTGGAAAGCAGCCCTTTAGAAGAAGGCCCGAGTGCACTGTGGACAAGCTGACCACAAGGCAGCAATACACACTTTCTGCAAAAAAAGGCCAGGAGTGTCTTTAATCTGCATTAGGCAAAGCGCTGACAGCAGGTCTAGGGAAGTGTTGCTGTCCTTACTCAGTGCTAGTGTGATCACATCTGGAATGCTGGGACTAGTTCTGGGTTCTCCAGAACAAAGGTGTTACAGACTCACTGGAATGGGTGTTCTGCAAGACTACAGAGGAGATTAAGGATCATTCATACTGTGACCTAGGGAAGTTTCTTCTGGCCAGCAGATCAAGCTAAAGGTAGTTCTGAGCCTTGAAGAGGTAGAAACTACACTGTTGTTAATTCCCAGCTTTCTGGACAGTTAGGAGGCAGTGCACACAAAGTAAACACCTGAAATTTCCTCTGAACACAAGAAAATTTTAAGTGTGAAAGTGATCAAACACTGCACTAAGTTTTTCTGGAATTTGTGAAGCTTTTCTGGGTGATTTTTAAAATCTGACTGGCCATGATCCTGAGTGATCTATTCTGGCTGATCTTCCTTGAGCACAGGGTTTGGACTGGATGATCTCAAGTGTTCCAACCTAAATGATTCTGTGTTTCTGTGAGATGGTCGTCAGTGAGACTTTTGCCCCATTCACCTTACGATGTGAAGCTTCTCTATGTGTTTTTACAATGACAGAGATCTGTCTGGTTTTGCACAGTGTTTTCATACTCTGTATTTGTACCCCTTTCCATCTCACCCCGGATTTGTATCCATTCCCATCGGTAACCACTTCCCCTGCTTCCAGGAGGACTTCCACCCGGACTGAATTAAAATGAGAGGCTGTGGGAACTATATGAACCCTCTCAAAACAACAAACGTTGACTTTAACCCACCAGAACCACACTAAGTCACCCACTCTTGACCAGAGCAAGATTCCGTCTTGTCACCGTAATTTTACGAGCCAATGTTGCCTTCCTACGGACTCTGGTGAGGACAGAAGCCCCAGCTCTGCCGAGAGACAAAGCTGCACTCCTCCTCCTCAGCGTCGTCCTGTGGGAGCAGCGGCCGTGTGCGTGACCCCTCAGGTTCCCCACACAGAGCTGTCTTTAATAAAGGCCTTTTTAAAAGAGCTCATCTCCTGGCCCTATTTATAACAGTCTTGGGAACTCGTCTGGGTTTTGAGGATGAGGGAGCAGTGCAATAACATTCACCCAGCTTCTAACTATTGTTTTACTCTATGCACAGTCCACTAGTGATTAGTCAGTTAATCCCTACTGACAGAAGTGGAATCAACAAAACTTATGTTTAGGTACTGTTTTTATCCATATTGATATTCTAATAAAGCTTTCACAGCTCCCGTGAAGAGTTTGCATTCTCCTATGAGTTTGCATTCATATAATATGAACAAAAAAAATACAATTGATGTTCAAGTAGATCACCCATAGCAAAGGAATTTCCTACCTCATCCCTCTGAAGAAAAGCTCAGCTTCCTTTTTTCAGTGGCAGAAATTAAGGAATCAGGATGATTATCCTTAGAATTCTGGTTGTTTAGGGTTTCTTTAGATTTCGGGCATTTAGATTTCAAGAGTGAGACTAGAAACAACTAAATGTTTTCATAAATAGCCTTTTATTTGAGACCTCAAATAACTTTTCAAACTCTTCAGTTTACAGATTCAATAACTTGATTGAGGTAAAACTAGTTCATCATTACAGATCTAGGAAACATCTTTTTTTATTGCTTTTAACTTCTAAGACTTTCTTACTGGATGACATAGATAGATGGAACAAAGGAAATGAAACCTTGGAAAATCTAAAATCTGTAAGAAAGGATTATCTAATTCTATGCATGTATTTCCTGTATAAAATTACTGCTTCAGTAACTGGAAACTGTCATTATGGCCGTATTGTAGAGAGATAAAAGGGGGAAAAATAAAAAAAGAAAGGAAAGAAGAAAAATCAAAACCAAACCAAACAATCATGACTTTTTGATATTGTAATAATTATGGTTCCTGGAGCCTAAGATCATCTTTTTGCAACATCATTATTCTTGTACAGCAGAATATGAAACAATTTTATGCACACCTGATACTTTATATTCAGATAACTTTAGGCACCTACTTGATTTTTATCATGTATCTTGATCTGACATGGTAATGCTTATTTTCTCTATAAATTTTTACGGGAAGCAATTGGAAAAATAAAAGCTCTTTTTGCAAATGAAATGTACAAATAATTTACAAAAGCTGAGAGAACTTTTTGATGTCATGTGTGATATCATTCCCTAGTCATTGCGACTTTTCAAATTTGAAAGCATCTTTTTAAGATTTCAGTACCATTATATTTCTCAAATTGCAATAGGTTATACTTTAAAACTTACACATAAATCTCCCATTATAATATCCAGCTGATGAGAAAGAAGAGATCTGGAATTTATCTTTTTGTAAACTCTTTCTCATAGCAAAGCAATCATTTTATAACTTTTATTAAAGAATTAAGGATAAAGATTGAGTAATTAACTTCTTAAAATTTTGATATTTCATTTTATTAAGTAGTGTGGCTATATGCATACATAAGATATTTGGTGGCCTTTTTTGGTACTCTCCTAAATGATATTAAAATATTTTTGTATTTATTTTATTACAGAAAACCATTTAAAAGGGTAGAAAATAACCTATGGGTAGCCTAAGGGTAGAAATTATCCATGTGATAATTATTGCATGAAAGTTTGTCACAGTCTCACAGATAAGTGCTTGATTCTATTGTCATTGCTGTTTCTTTGTCATTTAAACTCAAATTATTAAATAAGTAGAGTTCACTTTCTACTCTGATGTTCCAAGTATTGTTACTATAAATGGATATTTATGTGTATCAAAATATAAGAAGTTATGTGAAAAGCATATTAACTTAGGAAATTAATTTTGATTATTAAAGAGTTTTTGAAAGCGGTGACTTGGAGTCAAACATCATGCAAATATTTTACATCCCAGGGGATGTACAAAACTAAGCCTTAGGGAAATGCAGCAGTTAGAATTAGGATCCTTCTTCAGTAAGTTCTGTATGTTTATTAAGTTCTAAGTGTCTCTGAACTGAAAGAACTGCATGTAATTGTTTGGAAAGCTTGCTGAATCAACATTGTAAATTACTTTGGACTAGCATTAGTTTTTTCCCCATTTGAAACCAGAATTCATAATGATGGAAAAAATTATTTTTAAATGCACAGTTAAGAACATCTGTTGGGCAAATGGACTAGATTTGAGAGACTTTCTGTATTCAGGCATCTGATTTGCTACATAAGTTGGACAGAGCAGGAACTCTAACATTACTGTTTAAAAGGTTTATGTCAACAGCTGGATCTGCTTTGATAAATTAGGTAGTACACTGATATAACCATTACTTGAGGATTTGTTAGAATATTTCCACAGGCATCTTTCACTAAACACTTCTTTCTCACATTCAATAACACCAGACAGATGTGATGCGAGTCCTAAGAGTCCTCATGAACAGACTGGGTTGAAGAAGCCAACTTCTGGCACGTATTAAAACTGACTGATTGATCAGTTGTCTATGGTATTTCTCTTAAATTTTCAAGCAAAGAACTAGTCACTTTACACAAAAGAAAAGGGGAGTTATTAGTAACTCCAGCCACTGGATTTGAGTACAAAAATATTTCATTTAACTATATGTCATGTCAATTTCATTTTTGTTCTAATTTTTTAGTCATTTCATGGTGAATTACTCAGACAAGAGAACAGTATTCATATTAGTAAAACAAGCATATGACAACTGCACTGGCATTTCTGAGAGGATATTTATCTACTGTTTGAAAAAGGATAAATACCAAATAAGATGCTATATTATTGGTCTCTGCTGTACGCCTCATGGACTTTTCTAGACATGTAAAGTTGTTATCCATTGATCTGGTCCCTTATCAAGAACACTGGTTTCTTTTCAGTTTAGTATTTTGCTAAGAGGTTTGAGTCCCCAGTTTACATCTCATTATCTCATCTGTCTATAGTACTTTTAAATCATCTGAATTAGATAATCAGTACAGGAGAAGAGTCCTTTAGATTCTTATTTTTCTGAGAATGATCCATACTAGCTCCTTTTGGTTCAGATGTCAGTTAAGTAATTTCCTGTTTGTAGTAGAAGAGTGACCAAGCAGTTGGTTTTGAATGAATAAACAGTTTTATCATTGGGACTACCATGGTCTTCAAGATTACCATCTACATTGTTAAATAATTTTAAATTTTGCCTCCCTGCTATTTAAGTACTGTCAAATGGCCATTTCATCATCTTTCTTGAACACTTACCTGTGTTGAATTGGCCCTTCATGCCTGATGATATAAGCTTCTTGGATTGCCTTCACTGCTGGCTCTGTGGGACAGAAATCTGCCTCTAGTAAAGTCTTCTCACTGCCTCAGGAATTTGGTTTTGCTGGTAGCCAGAATTGCACTTTAAGCATGCCAGGGAAAATGCTAAAATGCATCATGAATCTGAGGTTCTTAAATAAGAGGTTCTTAAATAATGAGGTTCTTAAAATCATTATAAACCATAAACCCAGATCTCTTGATCTGGGTCTATGCTGATATTCTTCTTGCACTGAAGATGGACCTGTAATACAGCACATAGCTTCTGGCCTCCTCTGGACCCCAAATAGTGTATGTGTTCTGAAGAGATACATGTATGTGCATGCTCTTCGTGTAATAACAGTGATAGCAATGGTGCAGTCAGGTTCATACTCCCACTACAGACAGTTCTCATATTTCTTGAATAATGCATGGCTATTGAGCCAGTGAATACTGCCAGTTATAGAAAAAAGCAAGATGAGGAAATGTGGAACGAAGTGTGGGTGATCAGTATTATAGTGTCTCCCTGATTCTCTTTTTACATGATCAGGAATCAGTATAGTCATACTTACAAAGACTGGCATGTGACAGGGCTAGATCAGGATATGACACTGACAATATGTAGGATGAGTATTTGATACTAAAATGGAAAACAAATAAATAGAATGGAAATAAAACAAAAAGCCCAATTAAAAATTACCATTCTAAAATAAAAAGGAACAGCTCAGGAAAATTTAAGAGGTTTTTTTGTTGTCATCTACAAATCATTGCTTATAAGGGGACAATTTCAGTATCAATTCACTGTCTCAAGTATTTTGAAAAATTATTGTTTGGTTTCCAGTTGTAGGTTGTTTTATTGTGTGACAATGAATAGAAAGGAATGAGATCAACCTTGGATCCTATTTTCTTTTTCTTCAATTATTTCCTGTGTTACTATCATTATACATTGGTCTTATGTGCAATGAAGGTGTGACTAAAGCATTATTAGGCTTGTACAAACACAAAAGGCAGAAGAAAAATCTTTGAAATGCAGGTTTGACATCCAAATTGCTCCTTCACTTGCACTTCCATTGTGGTGTTTTACTTAGATAACTCTTTCTGCTCAACTTGTTGAGTTTATATTCTGTATAAAATCAGAAACTATTGTAGTAAAAACATCTTATTAACTTTACAATTTGCAGTTCCTCTGGCACTTTACAGACATATTTGATTCAGCACTACAAAACAGAAGCTTTAGAATGACTCAAGAAACTCCTCCTTCTTTTTGTAGATTATTGCCTTAATTTATTTGAGTATGAAAACTTTACAATACTAAAAAACTTTGATGAAACATTTCAGTGTGTCTGATGTTTCTTTCATTGTGCTGACACGGTTCCACAGGAGATATTCCCAGCCTAGCCTTCTCCTGGACTGCACCAAGAGTGGTCCCTCTCTGTCCCTGAGGCTGGTCTGGGTATGGTGAGAGCAGGGCTGCTTGGCACCCAAAACAGCTGTGCTGCTCTCTACCTAAAAGGCATCAAGGATCAAGATAAGGGAATGGGAGGGGGGGTCCCTTGCATGAGCTTCCCAGAGGGTCATTCCCGAGAGGAGACAGAGGCAAAGAACAGAAAATTATGCCAAAGTACAGAAAATTATAGAGGGGGAAGGTGACAGAGGGAGGGCACAGAACTTCAACCAATTTCAGGGAACCAGGGGAGGAGTACAAGGTGGGGACCACAATGTTTAGACTGACAGGGAGTAAGAGGGGAGGAGAAGAGTTTGAGTACACCGATGGGGTCTCAGGGGTTATACAAGTGACATGGAAAGTTTTAGGAACAAAGGCAGGGCCACAATGATAGACAAGAGAGGAGGGCAGAGTTACAATGATAGGCGTGGAAGAGTCTGGAACAAAGGGCAGGGCTTTGGGAAGATGGACAAGGGTGGTGGGAGGATACGACTCAGGTATAAACCATCTACGTAGGGGAAATGGAACAGGCCATTACAAACTTGTAACAGAAAAACACAACACCATATTGGGCATAGTTTTATCAGTTTTAAGTACAGCCAAAATATGCATAATGCATATCAAGTACTTTTGCTAGTTTAAACCAGTAATATTCAGCTCTAATCATCTCACTGAGAATCTGAAATTATTATTTATGTAAAATACTTTAAATATAATGGAGCTATTTTAAGACCTGGGATCAAATAATACTATTATTATATTAATGTGAGATAATGAAGCCGAAATAGATCTAAAACACTCTTTTTAATGGAAACAAATTTAGCAACATATCCTTTAAAAATTTTTAAAGTCTTTTCCCCTCCAAAGCTGGTTGATCTTAACCCAGTTCAAACTTATTAACTGTCTATTCCAAAGACCATGGAATTTGGTTCATAGTCAGAATTTTTATCTGGATTGGCAAAGTTGACTTTTTTTATATTTTCAAAATAGAGGAATGAAACTGTTGTAATACAGTCTTATCAGTGATCACAACTGCAAAGTCTGATTATAAAGGGTTTTCTTTCTGCCCAGTGTGAGAAGAAAAAAGCAAATCTTTAGCAATAGGATTCTGATTTATGATAAAGATGTGACTGGAAAGTTACTACAATGTCTTAAATAGTTGCTGAATTTTAGTGGGATATTTTTATGTAAAGAAAGAACATCTTTGAAACTATGAAAAAAAATCTGGGCTTATGGGGCTAATAATTCCATGTTTTCTAGAAATTTCAGGTTTGGTTGTTGTGCTGAGGTATTGGTGATTGTAAGGTCTCCTCCTAAACACCCCGGGGATGCTGCTGTTCATATCACTGCATGCTTGCAGGCAGAGACAGGTTTATAAACACTCTGAAACTGCAGAATTTTTTTGTTAAGCTATAATGCACTAAAAACCACGCTTGTTTATCTGATAGATACTACAGAAAGAGGCCTTGTTTATGCACATTCAGTAAATGGCAAACAGTAGTTTAAATAGCTTAACTGACTGAAAATGTAACTATGTACTTCAAATTTCCTGCAGTGTCAAACTACGCCCCCTGCAATCTACATTAAAATTTGACTTTACAAGACAAGAGGCACATTCTTAACTCTCAGTCCCATTTATTTATAGATGTCTCCTGATTGTTACCTCTGTTTGATGACAGATTAGCTTCTTTTATGTTGTTCCCTCTTTCATCTTTCCCTTCCATCTCCTCCATGCTATTTAGTCTCAGTGTACAGGACAGTAGGTAGAAGAGATTTTGATAGATATATCTATAATGAAGAGATTTTGATAGATACATCTATAATATTTTAGACAACCAAAGTTTCCTTCTACTGTGTTTGGTTTGATTCTAAATATGATCTGACATTCTGAACCTGAACTACATTTCGAACAGCCCTACTTAAAATTAAAGTAATTGTATGATAATTACGTTGCTAATTTTAGCAGTTAGCTCATGGGAGCATCTAATTTTTCTCATTGTAAGAGAATAAAACTTCATGTGTATTTCTAAGCAAAGTTTTTATTTCTGTATATCAGTGTGCATCATATTTCATAGCCACAGGGAATTCTGTCGACAATGAAACACTGGTACATGCAACCTGTAAGAAGAAAGGGCATGCTGAATGCTCTGTGCCTTATGTTTCAGTAATTCTTCATGGTAACTTTGAGTTTGATCTCTTTGTCACTAGCTGATTTTTCCTGAAGGTTTTTAACATACAGTATTCCAGAGAAAGGCTGTTTGTTGGGTTTGTTTGTTGGTTTCTTGTTTGTTTTGTTGGTTTTTTAAATAAAACTTTCAGGGCATAAGCAAAATAACTTTCGAATATTACACTTTTGTCTGTACATGCTGTAGACAAAGCAGTCTTAATTATCTCAGCTTTCATCTCAAGACTAGACAGATTGTCATGCCAGCCCTTCTAACTCTAAGGCAATCAGAACATTTTGCTATCAAATCTTCTGGCTAGAAAAAATTTAGCATTACTTTCCATATATTTATAGCCATATAATTCTTTCTTTCCTCATAGGATCAGTGAAAGCAAATTTTGAATAATTTTATAATTTTACTTGACTTTTTGTTCCTTCTTTAGTGTTCTTGTGACTTTTTGTTCATTTATTGTGCTGTATATTGTCTCTCCATTTACAGCACTTAATACCTTGAGCCTCTTCACTCTTACGTGCATCTCCTTAGTAGACTGCTTCCCACCTCCATGGGCAAGTGTCTTCTCTTGTCTGAAGCTCACACGGGAATTCAGTGCAGTGGATAAGAGCTGATGTAGGGACTTCTGCTGAGGAACCCATTTTTGTGTTCTTAAAATAGAGTGCTCAGCCACCAGTGTGCACAGGCATTCCAACCCAGATCTGTTTATGGGTACTTGTATTTATTAGAATGATCTTAGCACAATTAGAGTGTTTCTGTCATACCCAATTCTTAGTACCCATTGCTGCCCCAAAGGGTAACCTGCAGTACAAGGTGGTAGACCAGGAAGAGAGTAAAAAAGATGTTTCCCAGTGTTATGAATGAGGTCCCATATGTCCAATTCCTTAAATCACAAACTTAAAATTTAGCAGCAGTTTTAACTGAGGTCTGTAATTTTAATTGAGATGAAGTAATAAAATCAGATATAATTCAGTAGTTACAGAAAAGAAGTTTGGCAGTGGTTCGGATAAAGCATAAGGAAAACCAGTCGGGGTATGGGAAGGGTTTCCCACCCTGCCTCACATATGAAGGCAAAAGGATCCAAACACAACTTACATACTGTGTGCTAATACATATTCACTACTAGTTTCCCATAAATCCCCTCCTATTTTTGATTCTTGAAATCTACATCACTCTACTACACAGTGCATGCTCCCGTTGTTTCCAAGGGGTCTTCTGGCTCTTCTGTGGCCTTCTTGGAGGAAGGCCAGCGTCTTCCTCACGTGCCCTCTGGATAACCTGGCAGGTGGCGCATGCGCATTAAGCTTGGTGTTATACAAGTAAGCAGCATGTTCCAGTTAAACCTTATTTATTTCATAGATAAGACCACTATTTTAGACTTCCTATCTGGAATTGTCCCAACATTATTCTTCTCAAGGCCGATTTTGCTTTGGGAGTCATCTTACTTCTACCAATTTTGTGTTGGGAGTTTTTCCTCCTCGAGGCCATTTCTTCTTTTGGATATTCTGCTTATTCCAACATTGCATCCGATATCCGGTTTCTCACAAGAAACATCTGGAAGGGAACCCTCCTGCTCTTTAACACTGATCACGTATACTTTTTCTTATTATTTTCCCAAATTATTGATATAATTTCAATTTTATTATCATGAATCACATCCATTTATCACATCAGGAGCAAGGGCTGTTCTCCAAAAGTGCTTGTTCATTTTATTTTTCAATGCCAGAATTGGATTATCAATTTGTAAATTGATAAATTCATTACTTGAAATTCCCTCCAAATGTTTAAGTTTTTACCCATGATAGCTGTATGTGAAAATAATTTGCTATTTGTCCAAGAATTGCTGAGAAGTCATCTTCACTGACTTTGTTTTTCAATTAATCAACCTTTGGATAATTGATTGTTAATGTAACGAATTGCTAGATGTTATAAACATCTATGGGCTGCAGGAACACACAGTATAATTGAATATTAACACATCAGCAGAAGGGAAATATGAAAGATTACAAGCAATGTACATGTCATCTGGATTTCTCAACGGGTGATACCCTATTATTTGAAACTTCAGTCCATCAACTGCTAGACCTGTGACAATGTATTTTTTAAATGCCATAATTTTCTCTCTGTCTCTCTGTGCAAGATAAAGACTGGAAAAAGGAGTTCTGTGGAACCCTCTGACTCCTCCCCTTCAGGGAAATCCCCAAAGCCTTGCCTTGGAAGACTGTATCATAGTGTCTGCAGCACTACTGCCAATCTACCTTAGATTGCCTCCCTCACTGGCCAGTTGACCCTGCACCCCAATTATTCATCTCTCATTCCCCCTAAAGGTTCCTGCCCTTTGCCCGCCCCTGTGCCCTCAGGTCATTGGTCACTGACCCCGTTCTTATGTCCTGCAGACCACATAGTCACAATTTTTTGTTTTGTCTCTGGTTCCTTTGGCATGGTGGATGTAATAAATCCTCACGGGAATGTATCATACAAAGACCCTTCCTGTTCCTCTGCTGAGCTGTCTGTGGCGTGTGTGTGTGCATGGACTGGAAATGGCTGTTCTTGTGGCCTTACTCTGAGCAGCTTCTGAAGGAGACATTTCAAAGAAGGCTGCTGCATTTCTACCAACCTGCCACACTGAAACAGAGTTCCTAATACAAAGAGTTCCTAGTACAAGACACGTGCAATGCATTGTCAGTAGAGTAAACAAGAAAAAGATGCAAGGGAAATAGCTGTTTTCATCTGAATAAAAGGTGATGCAGGCTGATGTGAGGAGACTGCTGCAGAGCCCAGAGGTCATAAAATCTTAGAAAGACACTCCACATACCCTCACCAGTTAGTGTGATTGACAAGGTTTGTTTTTTTCTTTCTCCCATATCATTGCATTGAAAGGTGTGTGTCTGTGTTGTTGTTTATTACTTCCTCTTGTTCTGAAAAATTTTCTGTTGAAAAGGCCCTTGACCACTTACCCTTAAAGGACTAGCCACTTTCTTTCCACACAACGTTACGTGAACCACTGCAATTTTTTGAGCTCTGCATCACAGGTCAGATACTGACAGAAGAATTTCTTGAAGTCAAATTATATATATATTTTAGGTGGCTAATAATAGTGAGGGGTTGGACCATATGACTCACTTGTGGTCCCTTTCAACCTTACCCATTCTGTACGATTCTGTGAATTTTAAGGATACTAATTAGCTTTGTCATTTTGTGCTGTAATTCTTCCTTAAAATATTTCTGAAGTCTCAGACTTTCAGTGCAGTCAAGCAGAAATTTTTAAGTATATAATCATAAGGGGTGTTTCAAAGTCAAGCAACCAGCAAAATTTGAAATGTAATTCTTTATTTACACTTGCATTTTTTATTAGAGTTTTATTTAGCAAACTAGAGAATAAATATTGGAAAGGATAAATTGAACCCACTGCATTATTTTCACTCACCACTTAAATGCTCCATATACACTTTCATTATTTAGCTTTGTTCAGGGCTGCAGGTGATTTTCAGTGTGAATTTCTAGCGTTCTTAGTAATGCTAGTGGCTAACTACAATCTGCTGCTAAAGGGTAAGCATCCAGTGTTGTGTACATCATCTTACCGTAACAGCAATCTCTGTGATAGAAAAGAACTTAACAATCAAATCAGAGATAATAGAAGCATTTCGTGGTCTTTCTGCTCTTGCTAATAAATTGGCACAGTCTTTACAATTAGCAAACAATTCAGTCTGTAATAATACACCTAGTATTGTTCTCATCTTTAAAGGTATTTACTCAGTTTTTCATTGAGTTCTATTTACTTCTGTAAATGGTTGTGCCATTTAAAGTTATTCATGTCTTGTAACTCCTGGTTTCCCTAACTGTATGTTAACAGGGCCTGCTTTGAAACAAATTAATGACCCCATTAGCTGCTTAGCTTCTTAATCTAATATGGCAAACTTTACAGGGAACGGAATAAATGGCAACTGCATTGTGCTTCTTGTGTACCCTCTTTGCAGCTGGTTCCTGCTTGCAACTGATTCTGAAGTGATTTTTGCTATTTCCACTAGCTATGGTTTTATCTTGGCTTCTAGTTAGGTTCCTAGCACTTGCTTACAGTCAAGAACATGTTCAAGTTGAGAGAGTTCTGACTTGTAGAATTATGTGTTGAATTTTAACCTTTTACTTAAGAAACTTCTGCCAAGGTTGCCTAGGGTGATATTATGATGCTTGTATTCCCATTCGTGTGTTCTGTTTATGCTGGATATGATGTTCTGTGCCTTCACGACTGGCTCTGCAGAGTAAAAGTTTTGGTTTGGTTTGTTATCAGCCTGCTCCCCCACAGCTGGTGGGGCACAGAGACAGGGCAGTACATGGTGCGGCTTTTGCTTTTTGCTTGGCTTTTCTCTTTGCTCTTGCTCTTGCTTCTGCTTTGCTCTTGCTTTTTGCTTCTGCTCATTAGTTAGTTTAGCTAAGCAGACTGGATTTTTCCCTAGACTGCTTTTCCTTTCCTTTTTTGGAATTACTTGAACATGCTCTGGACTGGGACCTGGGAAATACCCAGAATTTGCACCTTGTGGCTGCAACAGCTGCCCCCAGGTGCGACCACTCCCAGGAGGGACTTTCTGAATTTGTCATTTTTTTTCAGAGTGGTGAAAAAGTGTTGTCATCCGGTGTTGTTCATTTTGTGTGCTGGGAGTGCTGTGCCTGTTAAATAGACAGGTTCTTTTTACTTCTCTCCAAGGAATCCTTCCTGAACCAGCTGGCGGGAGGGGCCGTGTGGCTTTTCTTTCTGGAGGGGCCCCCCTTTGGAGGTTTTCTCCCGAATTTGCCCTAAACCAGGACAGTGATACAAAGGGCACAGGAAAATGCAAATTTCTGAAGCTTCTTGTGATAAAGGACAATACCAGGAGGAGAGCAGGGAATGCAAGAAACCTAGATAAAGGAGCTCCTCTGTTTCCAAGCTGATCAAAACCGACAGACATACTCAGGTAAGTGCCCAGGGACCACAGCACACAGGCAAAGGAGAAAAGTTCAAAAGTTCAGTCATCAGGAAGACCACAACCTTCAGCCTCAGAGACCACCGTGCAACCACCACCGCAAACAACACCGCATGCTCAGGAGGGCGTGGATCTAATTACCATGCGAGGCAAGGACAGGTGAGGCCAGGGTTTGCATATGCATGACGAGATTGTGTAGTGTAATGCATACGGAACATCTTCATGAATAAAGATGTGGCTCAGACCAAGGCTTGGGGCACAAGCTTTCACAAGAGCTATCTCGCTTGTGCTGGGCACTGACAATACATACCCACTTCATAACTACATCAGGCTGTGGAGTCTATTTATTCCACATATCGCTTCACTATTGCATATGCATATATTTCAGACATTATTCAAACATTCCTTTCACAGTAGCGTTTTTCTGCTTAATTTTAGATCTCCCCCCTCATCTTGTAAATCAGTCTTCTTGGTTCCTCAAAGTCTGACCTTTCTCAATGAGGCAATAATTCTTCTCTTGCAATATTGGTGTCTTGTTGCTGTTATCTCTATCCAGACAGGATAATGCAAAGAATTTCTTGATTATCTTTTCCATTCCTTGCACTAGTAACAAAAAGTAGCTTACCTCATATAGTTTCTATTTTAATATTATGCTATAGCCTAAAAACTATATTTACCACGCTACTTAAAAGAGATTAGTACAGCACTACTTAAAAGAGAGTAATACAGGATAACTTTCCAACAAAACACATATAGCATTCATTTTAATATTTGTGAAGAGACAATCATATAATATGCATTTTTCACATGAAATGTTTGTAATTCTTTGGACCATTTCTGTTAGAAAGATCACACTGATTCAGAATGTGGAATTTGGCAAATGACCTACCTGACATAATCATTCTCATCAGTGCGTACAGTGGACTTAAAAGAGCTAAATATTGTTCTGATAATTACTAATATGTTTGTTTTATTCAGTTTCCTTTCCAGGTATATTTCTATTCTCTTGCGAAGATAAACCCAGCATTCTAGCCTTTAATGTTAACTTTCAGGTGGAGGATGTCCTATCATGCCCTTGACAACATAAGCCTTTGCCTTCTACACTGTACTTTATACCTGCCTTCTTTTGCTGAAGCTGAGCGTCTGGTCTAAAAATGGATGTATATTATTGATATGACCTCTGGAAAGTTGATGTTTTTGGAGAGATTACAGAGAGGGACTATGATGATATTGTGACATCAATCTGTCCAGGGAGGCCACAGCCGATCACAGGGAAAACAGACGAGACAAGTCTCTTCATTGTTTAGAATGAGAGTCCATTTTATTTCCCCCCCGAACCCCGAGCCGGGGTGGGGAGGAGGCGGAGGCCCGGGAGCCCGAGCAAAACCCAGAGAGCCGAGAAAGCAGAGAGAGAGCAGAGAGGGAGAAGCAGACCTGGGGTTTTAGCAGGTACCCCGTAAGAGGAGTCTAAAGATCAGATTACAGCCTCTTCAGAACAGGAAAGCTCCACGATAAACATCCTAATAAATCTTTGATATGTTCTAACACCAAAATCTTACTAGCAATACTTCACTGTTTTACAGTCACAAATTAGAAAGAAGAGATATTCTCTTATATTAAAGTAATATCTGAGTGTGTGGTCCAAGACTCCTTTGGGTTCTTTACAAAATTTGTGAAAGAACAGACCATTATCTTCAGAAAGGAGTTTATTCTATTTATTTAAATAAATGGCATCCCTAGAGGATGACTCATCTGTCTTCACTGCTGACTAGTTTAACACTGGACAGACAACTTAAGGATGATTAAATTAAGCCACTTGAAGTTCTATCCATGATCCAAAAGAAGTCTAAACTGATAATACAACAAAGGCCTAATAAAAACACCAAAGCAGGTAATAAAAATAACTGTATACTTGTATGAGAGAATGTCCTGGTATAACTGTACTGAGTTACACAGAGAAAATTTTTAGTCTTGAAAAAGGCAAAGAGCTGTATCAGATGCATAAGAAAACCAATATTCTTTCATTATTCACTAAATGAAAATAAGAACAAACATATTTAAAGCAGAGGAGAAATATCATATACTGTGTGCTGGGATGACTTTATGATGCTCGTATCCCCATTTGTCGGCTTAGCCCAGAAATAAGTTTTGCACCTTTAAGACTGATTCTGAAAGTGAAGGAGGGGAGAGAAGAAGCGTGGAGTTTGTTATCAGAAACTGCACTTGCTCCCCCACATCCTTCTCCTGGACTATGTTGTCTACAGAGCAGACAGTGGGGGAGAGCTCTCCTTTGCTTTTTAGTTAGTTTTTAGCTAGCTAAGGCAGAGTAGTTCCCTGGACTGTGGTTTTTCCTTTTCTTGGAACTGTTTTAACCTGCTCTGAACTGAAAACCCAGAAGAGCACCCGGCACTCTCACATGTGGCCCACTGAGGTCGGGCCTGGGCCAGGGCATTTTCTAGCACTGGAGGGACTGATAAGAGACTGAGTGAGCTGAGCTACAGCCCAAAAAGGGGACTTTCTGAGTTTGTTGTCTCTAGTGGAAATATTCTTTATTGTGGAATATTATATTGACAAATAATTTTGTAAACGTAGGCAACTAAGAGGAGTAAGTTCAATTGCATTCAGTAAATGTGGAGAAAAGCCAGAGAACTCTGTGCACTTCAATGTGAATCAAGCAAAAGCATTTTATTGTGCTTCTAGACATTATTTATATTTACTTCTTATCTTGGTCTACAAACTCACACATTGTTTGATTGGTTTCTCTGCTTTGTTCATGCATCGCTTGATTGGTAGCTCTGTTTTGTCCATGAGGCAAACACGCATCTTTTTCTTAATCTAATTGGTAGATGCTGTAAGGGTCATTTTACACAGGTTGACACCCTTTTGTCTGTCAGCAACTTTTCTGCTTCTTTCTTTTTGCAACATCAGGTTTGTCCACAAAGATCAATGCAGCTTTATTACAAAGATGACCTAGTTCTTCAGTTCCAGGAGGTTAGGCTGGTTCATTCAGTACACGTCCATTTTCTTGTAAAAATATAACTCTACAAGTAAGATTAAATGGTTTTATATACTAAAACTTCAAGGTATAAGATGACATTAGATAACACCTTTTGTCCATATTAGAGCATTGTGGTCATGAACGTTAATGAGACTTTATGCCTCCTTGTGGAGGTATACGTAATGCCTCAAGGGCAGATTAACTATTCTTCACAACATTATAGTAACTTTTGTATTTTAAAAATTGTTTAAAATATTTACAGAAAAAGTTTCTAACATAAACTATTTACTCAGTTTCTGCCTTTTTGGAATTTCTATTTACACATGCACACACGTTTATGATCTGTACGTCTAAAACCACATACAGGCTCATTAGAATTGTGTCAAGTGCCTATGTTTACCAGCTTATTGATTAAATGAATGGGCAGATATTAAAAAATCCAGGTATTCTAAAATGCTTGTTGAAGTCAGAAGAAAGTGAAACAGAAAATTCTTCCTCCCCTCATGAAAGTATCCGTATAGATATTTAGAGTCATAAAATTTTGACCAAACCTATTTTGCTCTGGAGAGAGTAATTCTCTACACCAGTGTCATTTTTACCTCTTGGATCAAATGACACTGTTGTAGAGAATTATCTTTTCTTTTCTTGTGGTTGATTTAAAAAATCTGTATGGTAAGAAGAGCTGTAGAAAATAATATTCTCAGCCAAGAAAACAAAGTAGCATTCTTGCACATCCCATCTGAAGGTATTGATGGGTGTTAACACAGTCTGACATTAGATCAAAAAATATCACAGGTGCTCTGTTCCCCTGAAAAGCCAAGTCAAAGACTTGTTTGATAGCCCTGTGGCTCTCATAGCAACTATGTCTCATGGAATGTGTTTTGTTGCAAATCCTGTATATGAGGTGAGAATAAGACAGTAGAATCTTTGTTTACAAAGACTTTCCCCAAAATTATTGTTCATACTATTGTAGGGATAAAGAAAGCAAAGAAAATAATGATCTGACCACTACTTGAGAATACAGTACTGACTAGAGGAACATAAGGATCTATTAAAGTTTGCAAGATCTTTAGAAAGTCACTAGTCTTGTTGTTCAGTGAGATAAATAAAACTTGTGTGGTTTTAATTAGATTTTGATCTAAAAGAAGCTGGGAAGAATGCACTATAATACAAAATACCTAGTGGTAGCTTTCTAAACACTGAATATTTCAGAGAAGGATCTAGTACATATCAAAACTTTTCTAATAAACAAATATTAAGTAAACTCTGATGCTGAAGACAATGTTAAATATTCTCATTTATTTCCATTTTTTCTATGTTTTACCAGTAAGGTATGGGCTTTTTAGACTTTTTTTTCCCATCAAGGAGATGCTGCATAATCTTGGTCATAATGGATTTTGCTCTTTTGAGTGGTTCTGGAATTATTTTGGTAGAGAGGTGGGTAGCCTGCATAAGAATTATGTAGGCACACATTTTGTGATAATTGGGAGTGAGGCTGTGGCCAAGCCTCATCCCTAAAGGGCCACAGCTGTGTAGGACAGGTGAGCAGTATTGAAGGCAATGAGACATGGAGTGCTGAGGTGCACTGACCAATCACAAAAGGGCACACAGGGCACAGAAGTGTAATGCATGTAGGGTGAAGGGTATAAAAGGTTGTACTGAACACTAAAGTGCTGATGCTTGAAGCCTTCTTTGGTGTCAGTTGTACCTCCACTGTCAACTTACACAATATTTTTTTTTTAAGGAGGAACATAGAATGAGACTCCTATTCCAATTCCAGATTCTGTTAAGGAGGTAAAAACAATGGCTGGACAGAAATTACCTGTGGCTCTGAGGTGCATGTGTAAATGATATAGACCAGTCCAGCAGTCTCCAACATAAATGTTAGCTCTCATGTGGCCATTGCAATTGCAGCAGTTTTCCAAAAGAGTTTAGTTAAAGTAAGCGCTTTGTCATGTCATTTGCTTTCTATTTTTAGGGAATGTCACGTTATAGTAACTAGCAATTTAAAATTATCAGACACTGAAGAATGGGCAAGGTTTATTACAAGAAGCTGTACTACCATCAGACTGTTCTATTCCCATCGTCATTTTGACACTGCGAAAAGAAATATCCTGCTCCTGCACTGATTTTCTAGAAATCAGAGACATCATGTCTTCTTTCCATATAGAGGGCTGACAAACACCAGAAGAATTAATTATTTTTGAAAGTTGTAAATGTAAAGTAAAACCAAATTTATTCTGTTAGACTTTATATGCTTTGCACCAGAAAATCAATGCGGTGTTTACTTTTCTTTAGTGGAAGACCACCAAAATAAATTATAGAATTACAGAATGTGCTGAGTTGGAAGAGACCCACGCTCTCTTAAGTAGGGTAAACCAGAAAAGTTTGCTATGTATGCGTATTTCTTTTAATGTGAAAAGATGTTCAAATACATTTTTTGAAAATGCTGCTTTAAAAAAATGCTGACTTGCAGTAAGCAAATCAATATCTTTTCCTTGGGAAGGCGAATTGCTAAGCTAGACAAAAAATTACAGCTCAGCTTTTCACTTTGCATCTTCAACATTTGTGGAAATTTACTTCAAAATGGACAGTGACTTGTGCCTACAGTGAGATATACTCTATTCTTGCTGTCTGCAAAACAGCAGGGATGTTAGAAATACTATGTAGAATTCTACTGCTTTGCTCTTACTGAAGAAAAGGTTAGGAAGTCCTTAGTCAAGATTCCTAAGTAAAGATGAGTAAAGACTTTTGAATTTGGCTTCTTTTCCTTGCTAGACACACATACTTTATCAAGTAAGCAATAGCATGCGCCATCAGAATGCACCAGAGCACTGCATGGGATGATTGGTATTCAGGTCCCTAATTTTAATCTTGTCATACAAAACACTTATATAAGCACTCATTATATTTCAAAACCTTGTTTGTTTGTTTTTGCTTTGTTTGTTTGGAGTTTTGTTGTTTTGTTTGTTTGCTTTTCATCAAAGCTCTAATACTAAGAAATATTTTTGTAGCAATGGGGATCAAAGACACATGGACTTCCTTGCTGCTCTGAAGATCATTTATTGTAACAAACCGAGTCTTTTTATACTCTAAACTTAACCGAAAGAAGCACTCATTGGCTGCCTGCCCCTGCAGTATCATTATTCACACGTCCCTTTATCCAACCATCTCTCTGTTCATATGGTGCCGATGCATCTCCCCAGCTAATCACTGCCTCACACACAAGGTGACTATTAACTGACTCTCCAGCCTGCAGCTGAATCATTCCCAGAGTGTTTTTCAGCGAACAAAGGTGAAAATATCTTTATTTTTATTTCCCACACTTTCAGACGTTTATAGAGCAGTTCCTGAGTCAAAAGCCTGTCCATAGGAGTATCTTTGTAGGACAAGACACATGTCACCTGTGTTCTCAGCCTGTGTATATAGATGGTGATGAATAACACTGGAAGCATGACTGTAGGCCCTGACTGAGGTCTCCAAGAAGTTTTTAGACAGTTATTAATTGAGAATGGGTATACTGGATCTCATTGGGATGTAGAAAATATTCTTCATAACAGCCTGCAGCATTTTATGTTTTGGATCTGTCACCAAAACAATGTTGGTAATACACCAATGTTTTAGCTACTGCTGAACAGCACTTGGACAACACCTGTTTCTCATTGCTGCCCCACCAGGAAGTAGGCTGGGTGTGAGCAAGAGCCTGGGAGACTGCACAAGGACAGCTGACCCAAGCTAATCAAAGTGATATTTTATATGTCAGGTCTTGTTCACCAATGAAACTGGAGTGGAAGTTTTTGTTAAATAACTATTGCCTGGGAACTGATTGGGCATCAGTGGTGGTGAGTGATTGCTCTTGCATCACTCGAGGGCTGGGGTTTTTTTCCCTTTTATTTATTATGTAGTCCCTTGATTCACAAGTTTTCCAAGACTTGCCCTTCTTGCTTCTCCCCCTTCATGCTGAGACAGACTGAGTTATTTAGTGAGTGGATGAGTGGGGACTTATTTGCCACCCCTAGCTATCACTCTGCCTTGTTCTCTTTTAGCACTAGGGTTATGCCTATCTTTTTGTGAAGTGGCTCAGTTTCAAACAAAAACTTGGAGACTGATCTACTTATTTTGCACCCTAGAGGATTTCTCTGCAACTGGAAATTGATTGAGCTTACTTCATGTTCAAATGAACTTAGAAATCAAATTCTTACATGTGACATGACGGCTTTGTTACTATAAAATGATTTTGTTTGTGTTTCATACATGCTCTGACCTGAACTCTTCATTATCTGGATTTATTAGGTAACTTTAGGTAAATAAGGTAGGCAGGGATTTAGACTGAATTTTGTTTCTTTGCAGTGAATTAAAACAGCTATGAGTCGGCAATGGGCATGTGCCAAGGTGACCATGGTCTAACACTTGCATTTTGAATCTGACACATGCCTTGATGTAGGCAATTGGAACAGTTCTCAGGGCCTGACATCTCCTTTTTAACTTCTAGAAGTGGGCAATACAAAGTCACCAGTCACAAACTAACTGTTTAATCCGTCTGAATTAAATGTCTCCAATTTAATTTTACTTGGCTTTTTAAGTATATTTATTCATTTGATACCTTCCAAAATAAGTCTTGATATCTCATTCACATGTGAAACAGTTATCCAGATTTCTTATGAAATCTGAATCCTGAAATTGACTCTCAGGCTACAAGAGGGGCTAGCTACTAGCTAACTAGCACTTCGTGTTTGTACCACAGGAGGTGTTTTCCTTTTGAATAAACAGCTAATGTCAAGCAATTTTTTCTGAGTTGGGTATATGTCTCCATAAGTCATCTTACTGTGCTGACCGACCTCTGGTCTTTTTTTACAACAGGAAGTCTTAAACTTTCTAGTCATCCTAAATTGCTGGGGGGTTTATGAGAATAATTTCTAAACAATTTTATGTTGACCTAAAGACTTTTTTTGCTGTGAAGGACTAGCTTCTGTAATCGACTTAGGATAAGCATAGGAGGTGATGGATTTTTCCAAGCATCTTAATGTTACTGTGAGGAGCCAATTTAATCTTGATTTCTCTCTCAACATGGTTGTCAGAGGCACACGGGGGAGGGGCTGCACATGTGCAATTTACAGGAGGCAACTAGGAGAAGATGGGAGGAAGCCTTGTCTCTGGGGTTACTTTGCCCGGCAAGGATTTCATGTCTCCCATGGGACAAGCAGGCAGCAGACCACCAGGGACACTGCACCCTCCAGAGGGGTTCTCCAACAGATGGAAAAAGGTCTCCACCAATGGACTGCAGTGGAACGCTGAACACTGTGCCAGTGGTCTCCTGTCAGCAGGCAGATCATGGGAGGAGACGGGGGCATAAAAATAACTGAGGCACAAGCTCTGGGGCTTTTTTGACTCAGGCTTTCTATGTTGGGGGATTTGGTCTTGCCTTTTTGCCCAGGCTTGAGGTCTGCGTCTTACTCTGGCCCTAGCCTAATTTTTGCCCTAGCTCCAGCCTGCCTTTTGGCTCTTTCGCCCTTGCTGGCCCTCACTCTCCCGCAAGTACTCGCCCTCCTCTCGCTGGGCATTTGGCCGGACTCCGGCTGACCTCCGAGCCTTGTGCGCAGCCCGTGTCCACCCCAGCCCTCGCCTGTCCCAGCCGCCGCCTGTCCTGCCTCCCTGGGTTCCGACCGACGCCCTGCCTGCTTCGCTCCTGCCGGCCTCTAGCCCTGCTTCGCCGCTCCGGCCCGCCACCACGATCCCCGCCGCCATCCCGCCCAGCGCTCCGCACCTCCGGCCCGAGCGCCCCTCCCTCCCTGCCCCGGGGCCCGGCTGCCCGCGGGAGCCGCGCCTGGGGAGCCTCCCGAGAGCTGCGCATGCGCCCCGCGGCCAGCGGGCACACGCGGCCTGACGCCGGGCCGTCGGCGGCGCTCCCTGAGGCGGGGCGGTAATGCCGCTTTTCCTCTCTGTCTCTCCTCTATCTTCACCATCCTTCTCTGTTTTTTCCAGACCTCTTTAGTACGACAGCTTTTTTTTCGGTGCCAGTAAAGAGTTCTCAGATACAATGTTGTCTCATTTGACTTAATTTCTTTCTAGACCATCTGGTTTAATAGAACTCCTCGCAGCTCCCCCCACGGAAGGCAACAATAATTTTGAAAGTTTGAGAGAAACAGCCTCAATGCTGCCCCATTTTCAGTAGCGTCCCATGGCAGATCTACGGGCCATGGGGACAAACTGGAACGCAGGTGTTTCCATTCGAATGTCATGAAGTTCCATTTCATTGTAATGATGACAGACCACAAGCACAGGTTGTTCAGGTGGGTCGGGTAGCTTGGTCTTCATGCTCAGGGTCTCACAGGAAAAAAAATTGAACATAAGTGTCTAAAATTAGGTAAATTAAAGTAAAAAAGCTAAAGTTCTACCTTACAGAGTCACAAAGGTTTAGACTACTGCTAAAATTGCAGAATTCTGCAATCTGTATATTATTGTTTACTAAAGTGGAGAGTTATGTAGTAGTCTGTTTATATTCCAAACTGTCACAGTAAATTTTAAACTGAATAAGTTTTTCTTTTAAGCAAATATTTTACCTGGAACTGTGGAATTAATTAAGTTCATTAACATTTCCATTTAAGGGAAACCACTTTACATAAGTATTTAGAGTTTTAATGCAGCATTTATTTAAATTACACTTTCTACACATAGAATTTTGGAGCTTTTTTTTTTTTTGCCTTGTTTGTTTGTTTGGTTGGTTTGGTTTGTTACTTTTGTGTCATTTTATTTTCCTCCTCATTTAAGTTTTATTCTGAATTTGTCAGTTTGGCCAAGGTTTTTTGTTTTTCTATTTATTTGTTTTCTTCCAGCATTGCATTTTGTACTGCATCTATAATGCTGTTATATAATTCATCAAACAGGTTTGTTTGGAGGACTTCTTGGAGGAAAGGAAATGCTTTAGTAGATAAAGCGATTTTGAAATTTTTCAAACAATTTTCACAGAGTCATGGATGTCTCATCAATTCCTTTTCATGTCATTTTCTGTCTTTATGAAGAAATTGTTACAAGTCTGGGATATTTATGCCCTCAGTATTTCTACTCCTGAACTCTTTGTCTTCAGCTAGCTAACCAAAGCTTGTTGCTTTGGTTAAATTATATTTGTTTATTTTCTTTGGCCATAAGGCAGATCCAAAAGGTGTCTCCCTCCCCCCACCCCCCACCCTGTTTCCATATGCCTTCCCCCTACCTTTCCTTGTATTTCCACAAAATTGCTTTTGATTATACACAAGTGTGAAGGATTGTCACAATGGATGGAAAGGAAAGATAAAGATATACACTTTGCAGATTGGGGAAAGTCAAGGATCCGCAACACATTGGACCTCTGTCCCTAAATCTTGTTATCACTATGCTTTGAAATTTCTTCTGAAATTATTTCTGGTCCTTCCTGGAATCCTTCCAAAGTGCCCAGACTGGATTTACCTTTGCTTTAGAAATCACTCTGAAAAAAATTATTTAACTGCTTTCAGGTGTCCTGGTCCAGGGCAGGTGTCCTTGCCTGGTATAGAGAGACAAATCTATGGGACTCAGAGGTTTCCCTGCAGAACTCGGCCCGTACAGAAGAGACTACTTCATGGTATGCTAGGCCTTCTTTTAAAATCATATTAAGTTGTCCAGTCCCTTCACAAAAAAAAAAAAAAAAAAAAAAAAAAAAAAAAAAAAAAAATTGTACTAAATTTGAGGCTTCTATCACTCAGGTTTTTCACTCAGAAGTAAGGGATATGAAGTATTTCAATCAGAGGAATTTGAAATGCTGTAGATGAGTCTACAAAAGGGAGACCTCACTAGATATTTAGTGCAACTGGCAAAAATTTGACCTTTTAAAAAATCTATCAGATGAGCAAAACAAACTAGTATAGTCTAAGTTGTCTAAATTTTATTATTTTTAGAGCAGGATTATAAGTACTAAAAAAAAAACCTTTCCCAGTACTTCATCAACACTGCAAAATATTATGTGTTGTAGATGCTTCCATATGACATCAGTCTTATGATAGAAACCCAAAAGAAGTACTTACAGTCTGGTTCTAAAAGTTTAAAAGAAGTTCTGTAGTTTAAAATAATTTAAAAAAATAAAATTAATGTTTAAAAATGTTCAGAGATTTTTGAAAGTGAAGGTGTCATTTTTTCAGTTCTTTATTTCCAAGTATAATTAGGCAGCTTTAATTTCTGTCAGATATTCTCACTTTTACCAGAGCTATACAAAAAATTAACAAACAGCAGAATGAGGAAGAACATCAATTGGAGAGAGTTAGAATATCTGTATGAATTTTTATTCTCTTCTCAAGGCTGTTTTTGAAGACACAGTTACAAGCAATGCAAAGATTTTATTAAGCTATTCATGAAGGACTTTTATTAGTGATGTCACGTCTATTGTTTGGAGTTTTATGATCATAAACAAAATTATATTCTCACAACAGTTTTAGATATTTCTGAATATTCACTCGTAAGTGCAGCAGCAAGGCAGGGTGGTAGATGCTGCTACCTTCCCCAGAAGCCTCTCTGGGTGGAGAGTATTTGGGCGGGCACGCAGCACACCCTCAGCCTGCACTCTAGCACGCCGTGCAGAGCTAACAGATGGGATGCAGGAGGGTCATCTGTGTAGAGCTCTGACAAGGGTTTATTGTGTCCGCATGACAAAGGGATCCAGGGGCAGAAGCCCAAGACAAAGGAGAGTCCAGAGTATAAATACAGGGAAAGAGGGCGAGGGGAAGAGCATCAGGGATCCAAGGATCTCAGGGCTCAGGGGTGGCACACAGGGAAGGGACCAACAGGGAATGCCAGGGTGGATAGGCAGGGTTATAAAGGCCAATGGGATAACAAGGAAGGGAGAACTTACTAGAACATAAACATGTAAGTGTAAAAAGGATAGGGAAGGCCAATGGGCCGATGGGGAAGACAGAACTGGGATGAATTAATCTAATGCAGGGCACCATGGGGGAAGCCTTCATGTTAGTCACCCCTAACCTATGGGGAATGCCCAGAGACGATGGTGCATTTCTCCGGGACATCACTGTTAGCCTCTCTCCAGTAGGCTCATGGGTGTCCACACATAAGGCTTTTAAAAACCTTTGTTTTCTTAGTACTCACTGCTCTCAGAAATAAACCAGCTTGAGCAAATATAAATATTTAGTAATCATTATTTTTATTCATTTCAATTTATATTTATGTTGTTTTTAGTAAATATTGACCTTTTAATATAATCAAGGTTTCTGTTGCATAAAGCATATTGCATTTTAATGATTAGGAAAGAAATATTCACAATTTATTCTAAAGGCTACATAACAATTCCTGAAAACAAGCTTTTTTTACAGTTCACAGTTCCTTAAGCGTTTTGTGTTTTTTCAATGTTTCCATTTAGGGGTAGTAAGGGGTAGTAAAGAGATTATAATGCACTTAATGATATTACTCTTTCCAGTATAAATAATCAACTACATACAATGCCTCCCTATTTTTCATATACCCCTTCTCAAAAGTCTTTGAAAAGCAGCTTGTGAAAGGGAATCATGTCATTGGTTCTGTACAAACACTGAGCGAAAAAAGCAAAGTAAACTCCTTGCTGAGCTCCTTCAAGATGGGCAGCCTTGAGGCAAAAATGGACCTAGAGTTAGATGCTGATTAACAGAATATTGTATGCAGCTTAACCTTGACACTTTTATTACCTTTTGGAAAACCTTTAGTAATGCTAATCTCTGCAACAATGGTGTTCCTTGCAGGTTTCATAACTCCTCTAAGTTGTAAAAGTTACACTAATACGAAGAGCTGTTATCTTGGACCCATTTGAAACACCAGCCAAAATCACTGCATTTCATCTTTCATACTTTTTTTGCAAAAAGTAGAAGAACAGAACATCACCACACATACATGATAGCATGCTTTTTAACCCCAGGTGTGTTGCTACGTCTGTCCTTCCTCCATGTCTGTTCTAGTTTCAGCTGCTACACCTGCATTGCTAAGATACTGGGGACAAGAACATTTCTGAATCCTACTGGTAGTGGGACGACATCAAACAGCATGATTGAATCAAGATACTTACACCTACAGCTGTCTTCTGTTTTAGTCTGTTTCAGAGTATTTCAAAGACAAGGTGAAGTATGACTATTTTCCAGTTAAACCAGATGATCTGTGTTAGTGTCATAGCTCTTATGATGCTTCACCAAGCTGTGGGCTTCCTGCTGGAAATAAGTGTGGTTTTGTCAAACTTGTGATGACGGAAAGCAGCAGCTATATGTGTCTTTTGAATATATGGTATTAGCTAAAAATAACATTTAATTTACTCAATTTGTCACTATTTAAAATAATCAGATAGGTTGCTAGGATGGCCAATGACAATTCCCAAAAAGTAAGTCAGCCTGTTACCATTAGCTCTTTGCTAAATACATTTTCCTCTCTGACTTTAAATTGCCCATGAACAACTTCTTTTACAATGCCCCAAGCACATCCCTTCCTTAAGCATGGAGCTCTTGCTCCTTTACCAACTGATCCCAACTCTTTATAGTCTTCTAATGCTCTGAGTAAGATACTGAGAGATTGTTTTGAACTACCTGCAAAATAATTTATTCTTGTTGTTACAGCATGAAAACTAATAAAAAACTTTCCAGAAATAATTAAAGCTCTATTCTTGCATTTAGTTTCACCCTTTTAGCTTTTTTTTTTTAATATTTCCATGACAAAGGAGTATATCCATGTGTACAAGTTACACAGAAATCCAGCAGCAGGAAGAGTGGTGTAGGTAGTGACAGGGTAAGAAGAGGGAGCATTTTACTTTTCAGCTCTTTTCTCTTGAAGCTTTCAAATGTATATCAAAAAGTAATGACAACTGGCCCACTACTATGTAGAACTACTGAGGGATTAAAGGCTTAATACAAGCACAGTGACAGAACCTCACACTCTTGGATATATGAATTCAGGAATTTGGTACAAGACACTGGCAAAACAACAGCAACAACAACCAAACAAACAAAACCAAGACAAGAACAACAATTTTTTTTAAGTGTCAAAGTCTCACAGAAAATATGTACATGATGATAAATAAAACTCTTACTTACATTCTGAATGTGGTTCAAACTTCTGGTTTTTCTCCCTGAAAATCTTTCCTGAATTCAGAAGAATCCTCCCCTACTTTATTCTTCATTTAAGCTGCATATAAAGCTACACTTTTAACAATTAAAATAATTCATTAAAATAGGATGATTTCTTTATTGTGAGTCCTTTTTGCATTTCTGAATTTAAGAGGGTAAAAAAATCATTAAACCCAAGATTGCATGAATATTTCTGAATTCTCACTGGAATCCCTACTTTGACCAGAAAACTGAATACTTAACACAAAAAGTCTAGATATATAAAATGCTCTTTTTAAGTATATGGTGGCAGGAATGAACAGCTTTATTGTTTACATATACCTTTACTCTCTTGTTAGTTCATGAAATAATTTTGCAACCCCACTTAAATACTGTAGTACCAGGTCTAAATTTTCCCTCTATTTCAGTCCACTTTTGTAACAGCCTTAATGATAATGTTTATGCTGCTAAGAATTCAGAGAATTACAGAGAGTAATCACCTTATTAAGAGCATAGACCTTTTTGTTATCATATTTGTTATCTAATTGTGTATGTGTGTAGGAAGGGAGGAGAGCGACTCTTTTCTCCTTTTTGAAATTGTAGCTTCATACAAAGGGAACTATGCAATAAATATGTCACATGCTATCAACATACAGCATCAATTAGAAATAAAATGTGACTTTTTGCTTTTAGGCACTGGAAAGATAAAGTCATTATCCTCAACAGTCAGAAATTCATAGAAATATATGTAAGGCAAGACTATCCCTGCCAATATTTTTGCACTTTGATACCTGTTGCCATAACATGCTATAAGTAATCATGACATGAGTTAGTAACAAAAAGAAATAGCATTATCTGCAGCTAATTCTTTTCTATTACTGGAATGTTTCCATTTGTGAAATGTTTAGTTTTCTAGTAATTGGAATAATTTAACTGTAATCTTCTCTAAGGCAAGAAGTTAGCATTAAGGAGACAAGCCAGGAAAATGATGATGCATTCGAGCAAGGATAATGATTTATATTTACACTAAATACAAGGACACTAATTAACTTGAACAAACATATGAAAAGTTTCAGGGAAATTGTTTTTACTTCCTTACAGAGGACAAGAAATAGAATTAAATTGCTCTTCCTGCAGTCTGATCTAATAACTTCTACAGACAGTTACTCAATCATTAGTCTATTTTTCCTTTACTTATTGCCCTTGTTGGATCACTATAAATTAATGCTCTATTTAAAATTATGCAGTGTACATGGCAAAAGGAAAGAGCTGCCTCACTATGACACGCACAAAAGGATGACATGTGCTAAACATGGGTCTTCCACCCACAATTAGGTGGAAGCCTAAAAAATCAGACACAGACATGACAGTTTCTGAGAATAAGCACTCTAAAATGTAAACTTGTTTAAGTAATGCACTGAAGTACTGTTATTAATATGGGTAGTGCATAAAAATATTACTGAACTCTCATTTCTTTTTTTCTAAAATGGGTATTTTGAGATATGTTCCTGTGGTGAGACACTAGTCTAATGATATTTTGTCATTCATTCCATTTTAGACAGTATAGAGTTAATCCTAGAGGTTAAAAGTCAAATGGCAATTCGAGGCTATCTGATCAGTATATTTTATGTATTTGCCATGGAAATAAGCTTGAGCTTGCAAATTTAGGCTCACTTATACACAGTAGATGCAAGCACTTGACCTCACTATCTGCCTCTTTGCTGAATACTTTATTTCTTTATAAATTTTCCTTTTTATATACTTTTGACATATGAATGTTGAAATGATTGAAGATTTCTTTTTGAAACTATGATTGCAAAGTGATCACAAAGTGATCATTAAACATTCAATATGATAAAAAATGCTAACAACCTAGGAGATTTCAGCATGTGATAAACCCTCATTTTAAGGCCTAGTAGAGATTCTTGATACAGAATATGGAAAGCACAACAGAAACAACCCTTCTCTGCCTTCCACAAAAATTATCTTCAGCTGTTCTCAAGATGAAATAATATCTAAATACATTTTGACACTGACAGTATTTGGTTCAGGTGTTTTGGTCTTTACCGTTCACTACTTTTGTCTGTGTGGTTAATAAAAGATTAGTCACAATCAAATATCTTGATGGCTAGTCATATAACCTGAAATTCAATGGGTTTCTTGAAATTAGAAAATGTCATCCATATTCTTTTAAAATAATTATTTAACAAGTGCATATGCAAGTTTTAATTATAGAAGATACCCTTTCCTAGTAACTCCAGGCATTCAAAATTTGCCAAAGTATTTAACAAAACTGTGATTTTTAAAATTTAAATTGCATTCATTGTTTCTATATATATATATATACTAAATTATTTCATCCTTACAATTTCCTGTAACATAACATATCCTTGAAAGGTTTCGTGTAGTTAAATACTAAAAAACTGCAGAGACAGAATGCAAGTAGCTATGTCTGTTGCATTAGCATTCCGAATCTTCTCGTTAATCTGCTCTGCTGTATGTGACAAAATATTCATACATCTTCTGTACATCAGATAATCTATTCATTTAACCAAATATGTCTTCAGTAATTGTTTCTCTTTGATGTGGGTTCAAAATTGTCTTTATTTCACACTACACCTTAAAATATTTTTCGGATAGATGCTTTCACAAATCAATAATTTCTGTCTTTCTCTTTGATTGATTTAGAAATTGATATAGTTTGATTGGAAGGAGGAAAGAATGAGAATGTTATTTATTTCCATTTTTCCTTTTTATGCATTTTGCTCCTTGTAGAAATCTTGACATGCAAAACCACTTTGTGGTTTGTGTATCGTGGTTTCATTATTGTTTATTAAATTTTACTGTCTGGCTCCCTATATAAAAATATTTAAAGTGCCACATTCAGATATTTGAAGCAATGTTTGAGAAAGCTGTGTTAAATATGAATCTCTGTGAACTCTCTGGTGAAGTACTTGGTTCATTTCACATCTCCCAAGACTAGCTGGCTTATGCTTGATCAGATACTGACAATTTCTTGAAACCAGTTTTGAATTCTATGCATTTTCTTCTGTGAGGTATTATACCTATAGCTTTACCACTCATTGAAATAAAGAAGAATTTCAAGAAGAAGAGATGACCCTTGTCTTTGAAACTGTAGGACAAAACCCCCAGATGTATTATACCTCCTGGATGATGGTGAAAATGACATGTTTTGAAGCAAGTTGAATTTTGGAAATACAAAGAATTGCTTTCGTACTGCAGTTTGTGTGCTCTTCATGACAGAATTCTAACTGTACAATGGTGCCAAATCTCTTTAAAATTAATATCCTGGATTATTGAATTACAGTTTGGTAGCAGATGGTGATAGTACTTGTCCTGAATAACATTTGGCCAAAATTACTAACTGCTTTGGGAAACACAGGGTGAAAACCAAGATTTTATTTTTTTCATCTCTACATGCCAGTATTTTAATGCTGTTATTTAGATACAGAACAGCTATTCAAATAATTGATTTACGTAGTGGAAAACAAAATGCAACGGCAGTGTGTGGTGTGTGTTTTTGCTTTCATTTGCAAAGCCTTTTATGTCAGTAATACCTGCCACCAATGCAAAAAAATTCTCTACTATCTGTAGAGAAAGGCATGACACCAAATTTGGAAGAAAAGTTAATTGAAGATCATCCTCAGATGGGTATTGTTAATAATGTGCCGAGTATTTTGCAAGTATATTTGCAAGCTGAATGGAACCCCCTAAAAGGTCTTTTTCTGTTCTTCATATGCCCTTTTCCTAGCAAACAGAAAGCTTTTTTGTTTGATCAAATGAACCATTAATCACTGCTAAATTAATTCAGTTACAGAAATCCTATTTGCTTTGAATCCTGTAATATAAAATAATATTTAAATCCTCTGTGCAGAGGGGTGACACATTGTTCATGCAGCTTTTAAACCTTACAGCAGAACTGAGAGAGTTCATATTGTGATGGCTTCTTCCACAATCTATAAATATATTTTTCTGTGATCTTTAACAAAATGAAAGCGGGTTTCAATTATACTAGAGAAAGAATTCCTTTCTGTCCAGCTGTGATTGCTTTTTAAGTATTGGTTAGTATTTCTTTATTGGTGGCTTTTCCATGAGAGTAAGAGTGCCGTTAACTATCTTGTATGTCCTTCTGTCTGCTTTATGCCCAGAAATGGGTCCTGTAACTTTAAACTTGTCTCAAACCGAGACCCTTCTACACTGTTTTGTGGTGATTTTTGTGCAGAAACGATTTCCCCCCCTAAAAATACAAAAATGTAAAATACAGTAATAGTTGTCTACCTGTTGTATAACTTTGTTGCATGCAATTGAATGAAACATAAATAAGTAACCTTGAAGGAGAGTGCAGAAAAAGGAAAGATAGTCTTTCTGACGGGTTTCCTATCTTATAATAGATATTTCCCTGTCCAAAAGTAAGCAATGCTATGTTTGTTGATTTTAAGACCGCTGTTCCAGCTGTTTTTTATTGGGAAGCACAGGCACTTATCATACTGGAAGGCCTAAGAGGCTTCATGCAAAGCCAGCAGAGATGGCTCTGAACTGTAGTTCCAGTGAGGACTGCTGAGTGGAAATACCTCATTGTCCATGTACAGACTGGGTCACACATATATTTATGTTATGACCTGGGTTCATTTCAGTCAGACATATCTTGGAGGACGTACTGGTGTTTTCTCTGTACTTGTTAAGAACAAATTATTATCCCTTTGAACCATGTGTTTTTGTTTGCTTGGGATATCCCATAGACCTCCAACCCCTTACATCTCCAGAGACTGAGGTAGTAATATATTTTAAATTTGTATTATTTGTAACTATGAGTTCATAGACTGCCCATAGATGTCTATATTTTTTGGCATTGACAGTGGCAACCTTCATCTATATCAACCAATCCACTGATGAATATGCATTATTTTGGCATCTCTTGGCTGAGAAACAGAATAAATAAGTGATTTTTTTAATATATATTTGACAAATTACTGACTGGAGGAGAAAAAAAATTCTCAGAATAGAGGGCTACAGTGTGACACAGTCCCATGTCAAGTTTGTCAGTTTTTAAAAATGGCCCACTAACTCCTGCTAATGCAGGATGGGAAAACATGCTGTGGATGCAGGATGATATCCTTTTTCTCCATAGAGATTAACACATGATTATAAAATAGTACCTTGCTGCAAATGAATGTGTTCCAGGCTGCTCTGCTATGAACTCTCACTGTACTGAAAACTCTGGATAACTTGTGCTGTATAGCTGAGCAATTGTGTTAAAAAGAAGAGAGACAAGCCCCGGGTATCAGGAAAGGATTATCTTCTTGGCCACGATCATATTTTCCCTATTTTATTCTGTGTAATTTATTCTGTCTTAAAATTTGAAGCTAAAATGTAGACTTGACATTTGACAGTTGCAAATTAATCTGTGTGTTTCTGTAAAAAAATGCCACGACTTTGATTGTGGGAATTCACATACCAGCAGCAGGACCTAATCTTTGCATCTCTGCTACTAAGTTCAGCAACAGGTTCATCAAATTTCAAAGCCCTTTCAAATTTCAAAATTTTTTTTTATTATCAGGATCTCTAAATTAATATGCACTTTTAAATAATATGTGTTTCACATTAAATATACCTGCATGAAAGGTCAAATCACTTGAACTATGCAGCTGCTTGGCTATCTGCTTTTTTTGGTTTTACCAGGTACCTTTCAGAACCAGATATTTGCAAGTTGATTACTTTTGGCTGCACCAGCTCCCATTCCTTCTAAGCCTTTATCTGCTGGAAAGCAGATATTAAATTTTTTTGGAAATAAAAATTCTGTAATCTGTATAACAAAAATTGCTATTTATCTTGTGTACGAGAAGCAGCAATCCTAGAAAAGGTTATCATTGCAATACATATCAGGTCAATACTACTGCAAGTGAGGCATCCACATTGGTCCTGAGTTCCATTTCTCTGTTCCTTTTCAATTTTTGACATTAAGAGGTGAGCCGACAGCATGTTTGGCAACATTAACAACTAGGACAGGTTTGCTACTGCTAAATGAAAAGGCTTGCAGCTTTTCTGGTGAGTCCTTTCCTGGTGAGTTATTTAGCCAAATTTCAGTTAAACAGATGTAAATGTTAAATAGAGGTCACATGACTGAGATCTATAGTTAAACACAAATGTTATCTTTAATGTAGAACAAATGGTCCTATTTGGAAGCATTGGTTTGTAGTTTTGTTTTCTAAGCAATGGATTTGAAATTTTGTACTTATTCTGTCAAGTTTTTGCAGTGGTATTTATCCTGAAAAACGAAAATGTAGTTGATAATAAGGCTATTTTTTGTTTTGAGTCTTGTCAAACATTAAACTAATAATACTTTTTAATTTGCTTTTGACAGTGTTTCTTCACTTTCATAGCAGAAAACCTTCTGTATTTCTAAGATACACTGGAAAATTGAATCATCATTGAAATGCTTGATTGCTGTTAACATGAGTAACATAAGTTGCATTTCTATTAATTAATATCGCCTTCCACAACACACTAGGCTTTTAAACCCACATAATTTATCCCGTTGCAGTTCTTAAAGTGACATTGTTTAGTTTTAAACTTGTATTCATTATTCAAGCTCAGAAAAGGAAATTAGAAATCTATATTTTTAACACGATCAGTAAGCATTTTTTTATTTCTTATTTGTCTTCATTGCTTTGTTGAGGAAGATATCTCTAATAGCTAATGTTACAGCTTTCTGAATAAATGAGTCACAGACTTGATATCTGAAAATTGTTTTAATTATTAGGAAATTAATAACATGAACGTCCATAAAATAGTAGTCCATAGTATTTTTATTTCATAACCCTATATTTCTTCTGTTCTTCGATTTTTCATACACTGGTTTGGTTTTCTCCTCTTATCTTTTTTTTTTTTTAATTGGCCTCCAACACTTCTTTTAAAACAGTATACTAATAAATCTTTGATTATATATCTTTAATTTTACCTAGATCTGATAGAGAAAACACAAGGGTGATTGGTTTTTTCTGGTCAGACCCATAGACTTAGATTACTGCCACAATGACTTGTAGCTATTTTCCCCCCAGTAATATTTACTTTAAATTTTATGTAATTCCTCTTGTGTAAAATGCAGGAAGACTATCAAGATCAGAAGCCCTTAGTCGAGATTTGTGTTTGGTAGTTCTGCATCTGTTACTCATAATAATTTAAGAGTTTCATATAATTTTGGCATCTGTAAAGTTCACCTAAAAACTTTCTGCGACAGAAAAATAATTCATAGAAGGATTTAAAAAGAAATCTATTTTTATTCTTTTCCCACATGTAGCTCTGCATCATGGAAGCAGATGGCTAAAGGGTGTTCGAGAGCTCAGTTATCAAATTTATGGTCCTAGTTCAAATTAGATTCACTTAGATTTATGCTAGCCTTCATAGTTTTACCCAGGCTTGGTAATCAAGTGGCTTTCCCACACACCCTGTTCCATTGGTCTGTGCCTGCACCATTGGAATTTCTTTCCCAGCACTGAAACTAAATCCTCCTTACTGTAATTGAAGACCATTACTTTTTGTTCTGTCCGCTCTGGACATGGAGAACACACTGTACTTTTTTTGTTTGCTGCAGCTTCTGAGTATTTTAGAGCCACAATTACATGATCCACAGCCTTCCTTTTTCACACTAAGCAACCCCCAGCTCTTCTCCCTTATCAGGTTCCTTAAGCATCATCTCATTCACTTTGATTTTTTCTGGAACTTCTTCATTCAGTGAATTGAATTGCTACATCCCATAGTGGAAAATGTGCTGCAAGTGAATCCATACAATCACTGAATATAGAAGGGCTGCTTCACATTTTGCAGACAATGTTCTTGTTTATATCTTGGTCTCCAACTGCAAACATTTCCAAGTTCCTTCCAGCATGATAAACACATCTCTTCATAGAAGGGTGAATGTCCTTCTATGAAGACACTTCTTTCCACCTCTTCATGCTGGTTGACAGCAAATTTAAAATGCTTTTATATTTGTATCAATATTTAAAGGATTCACTATTCTTGTTTACCCTGTTTTGGATTTGGTGAGAAGGCATCCTGTTAAACCATGGGAAACAAAGCAAGAAGTGGTCCTTCCTTCATCAGGCAATAACTTTCACCATCAGGAACCCCACAGCATAATTTTCTGTGGTTGTTCCATGCTGACTTCTCCATTACATGTTTTTAATTAGTTCTCTGTAATCAAGGGGAGTCATATTATACAAGTAATCATAAGCAAACAGAAAATTATTAATATTTCTTCAAGAGGTTTTGTATAAACAAAGATTTATTTGTGAGACAGAGCATTAGAGATAACTGTCATAAATTTTCACAGAACTGAGGTTCTTACAATCATTTCATAAAGCTCCTGTTTTTATTTGTATGTGATAAGCTAGAAATAAAGGAAAAAAATTGAAAAAGTAGAATATTTTACATTAAAAAATATATCTAAGAAACAATACTGTCCTGCCAGTTGTCATCTAAAGGTGAAAAGTTACATGATGCGAAAATTGCATTCGCCAATCTGTGATACAAAATCACAGATATATAAGAGAATTAGCAAATGAATGGATAAAATGAAATCATGTCCCAACAATTAATAAATTACATGCAAGCAAGGATTTAAAAGTATTCTCTTTTCCTGATCCCCCTTATAAAGTGAATTATTCAATCAATCTTTCTGGTTATTTTTTCCTTTACTTGACTTGTATAACTCTAAGTATTGCAAGAATTTTTTATTGGTCCACACTGTGAATAACACAACATTTCAGTCTCCATAAAAACAGATTTAGTTCTTTATCTGTTTGTTTGTGTCTTACCACCTGTTGACATGAATTTCAGAAAACTGACATATTCTATGCAACTTCCTCAATGTGCAGATGAAAAATATATACTGTGAGGTAAATTCTTCACTGCGACCCAGAATTACAGCTCTTCTCTGGAATTATACCATGCTTCATTTACAAAACATCACAACATAATACCTTTTGCAATGAGTAATTAGTTTCACATTTTAGGTAGCTGTTAGCCCTAGCCTTAAATATATTAACATATATTTAAATTGATAGAAGGTCTTAAGGGTGTTCAGCATCACAAAAATAGAAAAAAGGTGGGTTTTTTACCTCTGGAATACAAAAACCAGAATGACATAATCTTCCATGTATGATTACAACACAAAACCTGTAGGTCATAATACACAAGTGAGTGTATACTGTATGAAATTTATTCTTAAATAAATTTCATACAGTACCTTTAAATGTATTTCATACATACCTTTAAATGTATTTTAAGGCAACATAATTTCTTTAAAATTATTCATATTTCACATTTTTAGTCTCCATTCATTATGGATTAAAAGTAACAAAAATGTGCACAATTCTTTTTCATTATCTTACATTTCCTGACCTATGACAGATCAGCAAACTGGTATTCCTAACACAATATTATTGCAGATATGAAACTCCAAAACATTTGTATCTGCAGTTTTAAAAGTCTGATTGCTGGAATTTGTTTCCCCAATAACTTCAAGTGAGAATTCTAGTCAGAAACAATACCAAAACCCAAAGTAAATAATATGCTAAAACCAGTATCTAATGAATCCATGTGATACTTGGCATACATTTTTATTAACATCTTTTTATTAAGACATGAACATTTTGGCTGATGACTTGTTTATTGAAAATAATAATGCAACTTATACTTTCTTTAGTGGAGTTTGGATTTAGTTTTCTGCACAGTAATGAAAGAAAGCAACGAAACTCTGCCATCAGAACATTTCATTGCAGAAACACAGATGTTGACCACTCTGCCTTTTCATCCTTCATTTATACATTAATTACGCTGATTTAGAGTCAATGATGTAGATATGTTCATTCTTCTGACCTGAAAGCATGGATGAATCTGTGATAGTCCTGAGCATAGAATATGTGGGTTGAAAAAGAAGCATGAATGACATACTACTGGCCGTTTTCATCTAGAGTCTAAAATAAGTCCTCTTTTACTAATGCTCTGTTTCGAGAAGGGGTAATATTTAGCCAAAGGGACTGTTACTATTTTCCCTTTACTCTCACAAGTGACTTCAAAAATTACTAGGTAGCATATTAGAGGCTAGAGTTCAGCTAAAGCAATAAAAAAACTTCTGCACATTTTATGCAAGAATCTTAGAAATTCACTACTTACGTTAATAAAATCCTGTATCCTGGCAGCAATTCTAGAATTATTATCCTACTTTACTGTGAATATTGAGAAGATAAGTTTGCACACATTTTTTGACATAATCTTGAGTAAAAATTCATATATCCTGACTTTTTTCTATGGATAAAGAATGCTGTTCTTTATCCATAGTGTCATCAGTAATACAGATGAAGCAACTATTTTAAGCTAGCACTATATTCAGGAAATGTACTCCATTTTCTTTGAAGGCTTTTCTTTTCAATATCTTCTATTAAAAAAATCTTCATTACCTGGAATTATATCAAGAATGATATATGCAAAATTTTGAAGATTAGATTATAGGCCTTTGAGGCTAGCTCAAGGGTAATTCAGTATGTGTGTTTCAATATTGATGTGTCCTTTTCAGTTTGTAACATTCCTGTTATCAAAAGATGCAAGTGTGTGATCTCAATGAGAAAAAAATTAGCCAATTAATTATAGACTTCTTAATTATTTCTGTGTATCTTTGGAAGTCTTACTAGAAAATAAAAAAGTAAGCTACAGGATTAACATTGTGAAGTTTTGCTTAAATCAACCACTTTTTGAAGAGGCATATGCCCCAGGCGTGTCTTCAAGTCCCACTCATGAGCACAAATACTTCTAAAAAACATAATCAAGCTAACATTATCTTTGGCAGAAAAGGAGTTTTAGTGTGAACTCTAGATTCCATGCTAGAGAGAAGCTCAGACCAGGTGTTACCATAAAATCTTGAGTGTAATGCCAATGAAAGAAAGTTAATTTCACTGTTATAACCAGTTTTTTTCCAACAGGTGCACACTCCCTT
Organism: Calcarius lapponicus; assembly: GCA_039654755.1. NCBI lineage: Eukaryota > Metazoa > Chordata > Aves > Passeriformes > Fringillidae > Calcarius > Calcarius lapponicus. The sequence goes on along the minus strand of CM077481.1, from coordinate 64,537,583 downwards.
TTTATTAAGCTTCTGCCTGATCTAAATCTTGGAGCTAATCACTGTGAAGGAAGAAGTTGGTTAGGAATGTTTGCATTTGAAAGTTTTCCGTTTTTCAAAATTCAACAAAACACTTTCATTTTTAAAAAACAAATGAACTTTTAGAACTACCTTGTAGATATTTCAGGCCTGAATAGCATTTCAAATGTCTTTTGTTGGCAAAAGTTAAGCCATGACTGAATAAATTCTTGCATTTTGAAAAGGTCATGGACAATAGTCAGAAGGATGTAAACTGTGATGTTGTAAGGTGTAACGGTCCATCTAATGTGTAGTACCATCCTTGCTTCAGTGGACAAAATTCTCAAAACAGTGAATTTGAAACTCATCTGAAAAAAACATTTCATATTAGATATACAACATTTTGCCCTATTAGAATGTAGTTAAGTAATGACTTATCACCCTTAAGTAAGAAAAGCAAAATCTCTGGCAAAAAACATTTTGAACAGCTTGTCTGCAAACCAGGAGGCCTCAGTTTCCTATTTTGCCTTATCAATATATTTAGGTATACAACCTCTCTTAAGACATTTAAATGCTATTTTTATTCATGATCTATAAAAGTTGTCCATTCCCAACATATTTTTTTACTGCTACTTACAATTAAATCTCCTATTGAAATACCTATTTTTAACAGACACAAGAATAATGTTTCCAATGTGGGCTTGTTCTTGTTATAGTTGCTGTAAAAATATAATTATCCAACAACAGATGAAGTGGTAGGAACAGGGGAGACTCAGATACCTTGCTCTAAATTTCATCATGGAGGGTGTTCTTATGTCTTTTATGTTCTGGACTTGCAAGACATTGTAATGGTTATGAAAGAATTCCCTAATTTTTAACTGTTCAGCATCACATCTAGTATGATATGAACCACAAAAGAAATTAGGTGCAATGGTCTAGCAGAACTGTAATTATCATATGCCTACACTAGGCTTTTATGGTGTAATTTTAGACATGCTCTTGTCACTCTCGAGGCTCTATTTTTCAAAACGAAAGCATCATTTCTTCCTACCTGGTAAGATTTTGGTTTTTAATGTGGAGGTAACATGCTAGTTTTCACTTTTTTTTTCTTAGATTTGTAAATATGTTGTGCATAAAAACCAAAAAATCATTAATTCACTTTGAGAGAAACATCTGTCAAACAGAATTGTAGTCTTCCTAGGCAATAGGACACCACTGTGCGCTGAAGCTGTAGCCTAGAAAAGATTTCAATTTTTCTTCTCTAAAACACCATTAACATCTCTGCTACCTCTGTCAGGATGGTTATGTACCTTCAGCTTCCAAACTCTGCATTCATATTTGGAAAAACATTTTCTGTGGTGGCTAACAACTGGCCTGGAGGCCTCACAGTCATAGATAACCCTAATTATAACTCAACAAGTCTATGCCTGTGGTGGTGTGTTTTTTCTTTAGAAGTTTGTAATGGCATGTTCCATTGCCCCTCTGCAGATGGTTTGCCCCTGAGTCATATCTTCCCACCTCCCTTGTCCATATTCCTAAAGATGTACCCTCAGTTCCAGCTCTTTCCATGCCCATCATTGTAACCTTACTCTCCTGCCTTGTCTATCAGGAAGCCCTGCCTTTGTGTATCCCTTGAGACCCCATTGAATTGGTCAAACTGTTCTCCTCCCCTGTTACTCCTTATTAGTCTGGACATTGTATGCCCTGCCTTGCACTCCTTCCCCAGGTTCCTTGCAATTGGTTAAGGCTTGTTTCTTCCCCTTATACGCTCCTCCATATACAAGTTGATGTAATCCTGTGTTTACTGCCTTTCGTCCCTGACCCTTTCTGGGAATAAACTTTCTTGGGAAACTGTAAGAAGGGTTCCTCCCTGTTCTTTATCCCAATCCTTGGCGCGGGTGCAGCTGGTGCTGTGGAGAGCAGCCTCACAGCTGTTGCATTTAGCAGCCCTGCTCTTCTGCCATGGACCAGTACAGGTCAGGTGTGGGCCAATCTAGGTACAGTCCATGAAAGGGCTAGCCAGAAATTCACCCAGTGTCACAGATAAATTTTTTGAAAAATCCTTTTGTTATGTTTATCCCATCAAAAAAACCACAAACAATATTTAAGGTAGCAGCAATTTTAATTGAATAGTTTAGAAAATATATAAATAAGGGGTAATTTGGTTCCAATAATAGCGTAAGCAAAAGAAAACTGCGGGGTACGGAGTGCAGGGCTCTTGGACCCTTGCCACCTCACGTACGAGCTTGCCAAGTGAAGATTCCCCCTTTATGCCATGTGTTAATATCATCTCCTCCCATTTTTGATTCATCACACTTTTACCTCCGCCCTCATCACCACCTTTACCGTGCATGCTCCACTATTCACTGTGGTGGTCACAAAAGTCTTTTGGGGGTCGTCTGATGAAGATTTTCGTAGTCTTCCTCTGTGTCCTTTATTTCACCTTTGGGTTACACATGCGCACCAAGCCAGTACAATGCAAGCCAAGTCCAACATACCACTATACCTTAATATCAAGGCAATAAATCCCTTATAAGTAGCAGTTTCTGGGACCCAACCAGGTTTTGCTCATTTTTAGAAACTGCATCTCCAGCTTTTTCTTGTGGTCCTTGAATATCTGCCGGGAAGGGGGGAGGTGGAGCCCCTCCTCTCCCTCTCTTCTTTTTGGCATTACAACTTTTAACTGTTTTATTTATTCTCAAATATTAATTACTGTATCAATATTGATTACTGTTTCAATTTTATCAGCAAGAATCATACCTATTTACCACACTTTCATTAGGATCTTTTCTCCCGAGAAGCTGAGAAGCTTCAGCTTCATGTTTTGCTGCTTTGGAATGTGATTTGGAGAATTGTTTACCCAGCATGTGAAATTGTTTTTACTTGATGGCCAATGACAGCCACCTGTGTTGAGGCTGTGAGCAGTCACAAGATTTTATTGTCATTCCTTTTCTATTCCTTTCAAGCCTTCTGATGAAATCCTTTCTTCTATTCTTTTAGTGTAGTTTTAATATACCATTTTCTTTTAATATAATATATATAATGAAATAATAAATCAGCCTTCTGAAACATGGAGTCAAGATTCTCATCTCTTCCCTTGTCCTGGGACCCCTGTGAACCCTACCACAACCCGGCACTTGCATCATATGCCATTTGGGAATAGAGATAAACATCCTTAGCAGGAAGGCACAAAGAAGCCAGGGGATTCAAATCCAAACAGCAGATGCCCGCCCCTGCTTGGCACGCCCACTCACAGCTTTGGGACTCAGGCAAAAGCCAGAAGTCGGACAGTGCCCAGCATCAAGAGCTGCTAGAACCCGGAGCCACGGAACACTGCATCCTGCTGCACGCACAGGCAGGGCTCAAGAAGCCTGAGGGAAGCCACAGCAGCCAGCGTCCACGGGGATGGAGGACCCTGCTGGTCCCGGGCAGCCGCAGGGAAGAGCAGAGCAGAGTGGGGCCCCCCACCACAGCCGTGGGCAGAGGCTGAGCCGCCCCGCAGAGCAGCCACCATCTGCAGCCAGAGCTCTGCGTAGCGCTCTGAGCCACCCACAGCCACGCCAAGAACCACTGTCCTGGGGGGCAGTGGAAGGCCAAGATGTCGCAGTCTATTCTGCAGCCCAGCTGGCAAAAGCTGGTGGAGAAGCTCATCATCCTTACTTAACAATCATGGCATCAGCATGCTCACCCAGCTCTACAGCATTAAGAAGGCAAGTGGATACCACAAATGGGCTGGGAAACCAATACTGCTCGACGATTTCCCTAAGGAAAGATCTACCTTTTTAAATGATCCTGAAGCCTTAACAAAGGCATACTGCTTTGTCCATAGGGTTTCAACAACTACATTGTATATACAGGTGGTGCCTGTATATTTGAATGAAAATAAATATTTCCCTAAATATAATCTAATATTTTCTAAATATGAAACGAAAAGATTTCCCTGTTACTGTATTTTACCATGGCATCTGTAACATTCCTTATCTCTTACCCTGAGAACACTGAAAATGTGTTACCTCTTCTACTAGACCTGCTGTCCTTAAAATATGTACTGTATTTAATAACCTCTTAGTAACATGCTTAAGCCTCAGTAGTCATATATCTCTATGTATTATGGCTGAATTTATATGCATACATAATACTTGCAGTTTAAATTAATTAGAATTGTCTTCTCTAATGAACATCTCAAAATTATAATCTGAAATATATAACAAAAGTGCTCTGCTGTATTTCACTCACAAGTATGATCATTTGTTTTGCATTTTAGGGTAACAGGGGAAAGAATGTGTCCCAGGAATAAGCATTTGATTATGAGAGGCAGTTTGAAGATTTTAAAGGTTACTTACATTGTTGTTAGGAAACTGGAGTGAATAATAGAAGGAGAAAGCTGTTAATGATACATCTACTGACGTGGAAACCTATTTCCTAATACAGAATGTATTATGTGTGGGGTAGAGAGTTTATTTCTTAGAGACTGCCTTAAAAATAAGAGATACCACAGCCTCACAAATAGTAAAAATTAGCAAAGTCTGAATTTATATTTTGTATCACAAGGCTTTGTACATTTATCCATTGTCCTGGGTTGTAAGATATGGTCTGGGGTCGTGTATTCTCTTGCCATCTGTTAGAGATGGGGCAGTTATCTTCTGTTAATGGGGCAGTTTTCTTTATCTCTTCCACAACCAATCCTCCCTCCAAGGAGGTATCTTCTGTTAATGGGCCATTGAGTGTCACTGCATGACTGATAAAATTACATCATCCCTTGTGAGATTCTCCACCCAGGGGGAAGAGCTAAGCATTCCCATCTGGATATAATCTGAGATTTGGAACAACAGAGGCAGCGTTTTCCCACTGGATTCCCAGAGGAAGACCAGATCCATCTACACCACTACTGGACTTTTAGAGGAAACCTACACCCTTCTACAGAATCACTGCTTCTACAGAACCACATCTGTCACTCCAGGAAGACCGCAGTTAACATTTGTTTTTTGTTTGTTTGTTTGTTTGTTGTGCTATTGCATTTGTATTTTAATTTTCTTAGTAAACAACTGTTATTCCTGTTCCCATATATTTGCCCGAGAGTCCCTTAATTTCAAGATTATAGTAATTTGGAGGGAGGGGGGTTTACATTTTCCATTTTAAGGGAGGCTTCTGCCTCTGTTCTTTTTCAAAACAAGACAGATTTTGGTGCCTAACATGAGGTATGAGGGAATCAAGAGAAAAAGAGTGAAAAAAGTTCTTGATTAACCTTATTCGTTAGGTTAACAGTTCTTGATTAATCTAATTTTTTGTGTGCTAGATATAGAAACCTCATTAGATGTCAGCATGCTTACCCTGGATTGGGTAGCATGTGGTTGTGGCTGTATTTCGCCCATTTGCAGGCCCTTATCTAAACATGGGTCCCATAACTAAGACTACTGTGGCTTTTGTCCAGTTTTATGGGTTAATGAGGTGAGGAACTCATGGATTTTTAACTTCCTCTGGAAGGCGGGCACGTGGATTAAGACCTGTCACACACAATAATGGTACCTACTGTGAGGAAATGGCACTGGGGGAAATTTTCTCCAAACCAGCTCTTTGGGTCTACCTCACCATTTTTTGAAGGGTTCAAATCTTCTCTAAATGCTAATGATATCCTACAGTGGTTAGTGTTGCTGATATGCCTGTTCTATTTAACATTTAGAGATAAAGGAAGATTGACTTGGGTAGCCACCCTGATACCTACCCCAGAGAAGAGGGATGCTGCCCCAGAACCTGACACAGCCCCAGGCACTAGGAATGCTGCCCCACCGCCTAACCCTGCCCCACAGCCCACCTCACCACCCACATTTGGATGGGTGTAATGGAAGAGAAGATACGCCAGATGCTGGAGGAATACATTTCCCCAGCTGGTGAGAAACCCTCCCGCTGCCAAGAAGAGGGAGAGTCTAATGGTGCAGCAATAGAACCCACGGACATTTCAACTGTCCAGGTTCCAGCTGAACTGCAAGGACACTCACAGCCAGCTGCAGTTACCCCTGTGGAAATGAGGAAGTCTAAGATGAAATCAAAGCAGATAATTAAGTTAAGAAAAGAAAGCTTTCAACAACCCCCTGGGGAGCCAGCAGTTGAGATCATCACTGAGTCCCTGACATATGAAAGTCTCAGCAATATGCACAAAGATATTTTATGTAAGACAGGCGTATGAGTCTTATACTTTGCTTCTGGGACCTTATGGGTACAGGCATGCAAGTGGATGGTGATTAGGCAAGGAATTTGGGACCCTTGACCCAAGAGTCACGTATGAATCAGGTATTCATAAGGGAGCCTGGGTCTCTTTCCCTCTGGAAGCAGCTTTTAATGACTTAAGAAAGAAGTTTGTCTACAGAGAGACAATGCAGGAGCATCATCATAGAATGTGCTAGAAGACCCTTGAGGAAGGGATCCAATAGCTGAGAGAAGTGGCAGTATGGGAGGTACTCTTTGGGAAGGGTGAACAGCATGGTAATGACTCTGACAAGGTCAGGTGCACAGGGCAAATGCTGTGGAATCTGGCAAACGTAGGGCCATCTCAATACACCACCTTCATTGTCGCCAACAATCATAGAAATTATGAGAGTATGATCAATGGCCTGATGCAGACTCGTGTCTCTGCCATGGTTAAGGAATTCAAAGAGGAGTTTAAAGAGATGAGGGAGATGAGGGAGGAGGTGAAGAAGATCAGTGCAGCACCAGTGCGAGTCACAAGCCCCAAAGTCAGACCCCAATGTCCCCAGCTAAAAAGAGAGGGTACACCCCCACAAGCTGAACTGTGGTTCTTCCTGTGTGACTATGGGGAAGACACAGCAAGGTGGGATGGGAAACCACTTCTGTCCTGGCAGCACGGGTCTATCAACTCAAGAAGGGAAACACTAACCAAGAGAGTTCCACTAAAGTGAAGGTAGCCTCAGCCTCCCATGACCGAGCTGCCTGGTAGGATCTGTGAGAACCCCTTAAAGGAACTTCTAGTATGTATGCCCAGGAAGAAAATTATAACCAGGGCTAGAGGGGGCCTTCCTCTAGCCAAGAAGAGGCACAGGAAAACTGGGTCTTTTGGACAGTGTCGATCTTATGGCCTGGCACATAAGAGCCACAAAAATATGAAGTGTTAGTTGATATTGGTGAGCAGTGTACCCTAATGCCATTGGGACATGCGGGGGCAGAACTTGTTTCCATTGCTGGAGTGACAGGGGGATCCCAGCAATTGACCCTGTTGGAAGCCAAGGTGAGCCTGACCTGGAAGAAGTGGCAAAAGCATCCTCTTGTGACCAGCCCAGAGGCCCCGTGTATTCTGGGCATAGACTTCCTCAAAACAGCTACTACAAAAACCCAAAGGGACTCAGGGGGCTTTTTGGAATAGCTGCTGTAGAAGCAGAGAACATTAAGTAATTGAACACCTTGCCTGGACTATCAGAAAACCCACCTGCAGTAGGATTCCTGAGGGTGGAAGAGCAACAAGTACCAATTGCCATCTCGACAGTGCACCGCCAGCAGCATTCGATGAATAGAGATGCCATGATCCCCATCCACAAAATGATCTGTGAGCTGGAGAGCCAAGGGGTGGTCAGTAAGGCCCTTCAGCAGTCAGGTTTTATTTGTTTGTTTATTTGTTTGTTATACTATTGCATTTGTATTTTAATTTTCCTAGTAAAGAACTGTTATTCCTATTCCCATATCTTTGCCTGAGAGTCCCTTAATTTCAAGATTATAATAATTCAGAGAGGGCTTACATTTTCCATTTTAAGTGAGGCTCCTGGATTCCTTAGCAGACACCTGTCTTATTCAAACCAAGACACTGAAATATAAAATAAATCTGTTACTCTTGAAACTAAAAGGAGATTGTTGGTCACTAATATAAATTAGAAGGTAAAGTTTTCTGTAAATCAACAAGGGAAATAAAGTTTCAAAGATTGAATGGGCATTTGGGAATTAGAGAATTTCTTCTTTTTTCTGGGAACTATACAAGAAACAAAAAACTTTCAATGACACCATAATGAGACCTTCTGAGAAAAAAAGGTATGTATAACAATTATGAGTTTGTTTTGTATGAAGTGGAGGGTAGCTATTGCAATGCTTTCAGGTGTAATAAAAACTTGCATGGATTTTAAGCAGCAGATTCTAATAAACTTTTCAGGAACTGCTTAGCTGGATCACTGATAAATCATGGAACACTGAAATCATCTTAGAGGGAGGAAAAAAACAACAAGAATATTCAAGTATGGACTTCTAGGTGAGAAAATATCCTTCACCAAAGAGTTCTTAATGTTTTTGTGATATTGGTTATCTTGATTTTTATCAGTACCTTAGAAGAAAACATATTTATTATGACAATTATTATAGTAAAGATTATCACAGAGCTACTGAGAAAATTTAAATAATGAAAGATATACTGGTGGATCTGGAAGACTTGGTAATCTGAAAATAAGCAAACAATATTCATTTCTATATCAATATTCAAAATGATACATAAGGAAGCACAGAAGTAGTTTCTGTTGCCTTGAAGTGTAGGATTCTAAGTTGGTGTGTAGTGTTCTAATCAAAGCTTGGACATACAAGGATAATTTAATAAATGTGAGATTTTGAAAGCCCATGTACAATTTATTTTTAAATAATATATCCAGCTCAGGTGTCCACAGATTCTTCAAGGTCTCTATCAACTGAAGAATATTCAGCAAGAATCATAATAAATATTAGTCCATATATGAAATAAATAAATTTGTAGTACTTATTTTAGCCAATTTGTAGGTCTTTTAATAATAAGTATAAATGTAGCAAACAGAAACTTCTCAGCCCATCAGGCAAGGGTCAGTAAGTTACCATTATCCAAATGTAAAGCAAGTGAAAGAAAAATATTTCCTTCTTTTAAAAAGCTCATGAACATGGATACTAAAATCTTTGAATCAACTCTGTCTCTAAAATTTAAATCCTGATTTCTCCTGGCATATTTTCATTGGTCAGCAACAAATAATTAATGAAAACCTAGAGCTTTTGCTGAGTTAGTGATGCCTATTGATTTTTGCCTTTTTTTTATTTTACATATTCTCTGTATTCTTCACACATATATTTGGAGATCTGTAGCCTATTATTGCATCTGTGGCTAGTTTTCCTAGTACTTCTCCTGTCTTGATGGGCAGAAAGATCAAACATATTACAAAGCCCCTATCCTATCTCGGTTCTCCTTAAGAACCCAAGCCAAAACCAACTCTTGAAGACACCTTTTAGTCAAGAAGTTCAGTTTCCATCTGAGGGGGGAGGACTTGGAAGGGGCTTTATCTCTGGGGGGAGTTGCATCATCACTTGTACTCCTAATTGGCACTTTTTTAGTCAATTAAGCTAATTTACCAAACTTATAAAACTGTATGCACCCCTGTGTAGGTGGGCTTTTGTGGACATTTTTCCATAACTGCCCCTGGAGGCCTCCAATAAAGAACAGCTTTTATATCACATCTTATAACAATATTTTCTCAAAAGTGTTTGTTGTTCCATTTCTAGGTTGAAAAAGGCATCACTGCAAGTCAAAGAAGGTGATCACAAAAGGTCCCTTAGGAGTATACTACTATACTTCAATCTTTTGGACGAGTTATGTTCTCTGTCACTGCCCTTTTAGGGTCCAAAATGGTCCTCCTAGACATCACTGGCAGCATGGTTAAGCACAGCTAGGTATTCCTTGCTCTACTTTCTATTTTCCTCCATGCTTCTGTAGTTCATGAGAGTGACCAGTACATCTTAAACCAACATTTCACACACTTTGTGTATATTTTCAGATATTTCTTAAAATTCTTTCTTAATGGAAAGGCTCTTTATTTACTCCACCATGATGACCAGTAAGTAGAATGCAAGAAGATAGATTCTGATCTATCTGTTCAGAATAGCACCTTGTAGTAAGTTTTTTTAAATAAGTAAGCCTTTATTTCAAGTGTTATAAAGAAAGATCCTGAAATGTCCTCCCCAGTCAACATGGGTAAATGGATTAATAGCTCAACTGGGGTGCATCTACACCAGTGAATGCAGCATGGGCAACAAAGAAGCCATTGTGCAGCTGGAAAACAACAGTTTAGCGTGACCAGCAGAATCAGGGTATAGATTGTACCCCTGTATTCAGCACTGGTGACACAACACATCAAATCCTGTATCCAGTTTTGGGCCCCTCACGCCCAGAAAGACATCGACGTGCCAAAGTGAATCTAGAGAAGGGCAGCAGATTTGGGGAAGGGTCTCTAGCATTTGTCTGATCAGAAGCAGCTGAGGGAGTTGGCGGTGCACAGCCTGGAGAAAAGGAGCCTCAGAGGGTACCTTGTCACTCCCATCAACTGCCTGAGAGGGGAGTGTATCCAGATGGTCTCTTCTTCCAGGTAACAGCCAACAGGATGAGAGGTAATGCCTCAAATTGTGGCAGGAAAGATTTAGACTGGATACTGAGAAAAATTTCATAGCCAGAAGAGTTGCCAAGTGTTAGAATAGGCTTCCCAGGGAAGTGGTGGAGTCACTATCCCTGGACAGATTTAAAAGATGTGAAGATGTGCCATTGAAGAACTTGACTGAGTGATGGATTTGGCAGTGCTGGCTTAACAGTTGGATTTGGTGATCCTAAAGGTCTTTCCATTCTTTGCCTCTATGGCTCAAAGACACCGTTTTGTCCTGAAAAGGCAACAAAAGGGGTTTTTTATGAAAATACAAGTGAAGAGAACTACTTCTGCCTGAAGATACTATGTGCTTCATTTTAGCTTAATGTTTTGCTGTTACAAATCCACATGAGAAAGAAAGGCAAGAAGCATCAGTTTGCTGTGACATGGTTGAACATCAGTTTGCTGTGAGAAGCTTTACCATAAGTGGGAGCTGCCTCCAGATAACTTCTGCATGCTAACGACTCCTCTCTCTGATATGACTGATCTTTTCTATAATTCTGTACAAAGACTCCTGACATGTATCCTTGTGGAAATCTGTAGAGGTAATGTGAAATTCCTTTATTTTACTGTATTCTTCTGTATAACATAGGAAATGAATTTTGAAATTACAGAAAAGGCCACGATTGGGACAACTGAAATGTAAGCTATGTGTAATATATAGTTTTAACATATTTAAAGAGTTTGTTTTATTTCTGATTAATTTTGTATAGGTCCAGAAAGAACTTATTGTGAATAACAAAAATAATCCTTCTATTAATTGTGAATAGAAACTGTCTGATAGATGTTTTAACATTTAATGATTGGCATATGTTTGGAGGGAATGTTTATGAAATTTAATAATGAACAAAATAGGATCAAACTGGATGCAAGTTTAAAGACTCAATTTGACTCAACTTCCTTTTGATGAATCATAATATAATTTGATTCATAATGTATCTCACTGTTAATCTTCAGCTTCACCAGAGCTGATCATAAATGTTGACTTTTCCTTTGTATTAAGAAATTACATGATGAAGAGAAAGACTGAATGGCTGAAAATTTGTATAGACTATTAACCTTTGCATGTTAAAATTACATTAATATGCTGCAAAAAGCATGGCATTGAAGAAATATTCTGGGAAATACATTTAGGTCACAATGAGATTTTATATCTTCTAAACATGTATTGTGCTTAACAATGAATTCTATCTACATACCATATCATAATATTCCAGGTGTTACAGAGGAAATGTTATTTCCATAGGCATCAGAGATTTCCTGCATCAACATGAATATGTTACTATGATAAAACTCCTTTGACAGAGGGGTTGGACGCAGCCAACAACTAAATGCGCTATACTGATGTAAAACTGTCCTGCTTCTTTCATAGTGGTCCTGCAATTCTTTGCTGCTTTTTTTTTGGTTGGTTGGTGTTTTTGGTGGTGATGGCAGTTCTGTTGTTTGAGTTTTGGTGGGGGAGGCATTTGATTGGTTGGTTTGGGTTATTTTGTTTTGTTAAAGGAAAAAGATGGCTAAGAAAAAAGTTTAGAGCTGTGGCTTCTGTTATTAATAGATAAGAGCGTTTAGCTAAGTCCTTGCCTTTTGTCCAGACTTCTGGCAGCAGACAGTAATCTTTTTGGGGTGACTAGCACCCTAAAACCTACTCTCACATAAGACTTTAAACAGGTTATTTATTACACAGGAATAAATAATAAAAAAGGAAAACTACTAGTAGATAACATACACCATAGATGTACCAATTATTACAGCTAGCAAAGAAATAATGTAGAATTCAAGGATTCATTTGCTGATGGAGCACTGTGGAGATAGATAGGGTATGCCAACCCTCTCCCTTGGAGAGGTATCCCTTGAATTGGATATTATAAGATCTTCTCAAACTCTCCTGGATTGAGAAATCCTCTGTGGTCATGAGTTCCCAACATACTTTGGAGTCCCATGTAGATTTGTTGGGACTGATTGGTTCCACCACCCCCCCCCCCCCCCCCCCCCCCCTTTGTATGACTCCTGCTTTTCCTCATAAAAACCTCAGTTTCTGCCCTGTTCAGGAGGGAGCTGTCATCACTGGCATCTTTAGCAGGGTGCTGGTATAAAGGCACCTCTGCAGAACAACCACACAGTGCTCCTGTCTCCTTGTTCCTGTGTTGGCAAGGGTACGCCTCTCAAGGCAGAGCTAAAAATCACTGCTAAGAGCTGAAAATCACTGCTAAGAGCTGAACTGCCTCCCCCTTGCTGAAGTTATCTTGTGGCTGAAGGACTGTCTGAGACACCTTGAAAGTTGTGTCTGGCAGGACCTCTCTCTGGAACATTGAGGCATCCAGGTCAAGCCATGGCCAGCCACCCAACAGAGCACACATTGAAATCCTTTCCCTCAATTTCCAGAAAAGTAATAATGAAGATGCATCCAGCTTCAGGGAGTAGTCATCTTCATTTCCAGGGAATGTGTAAGATGCTTCTACCTTTGTGATAATTTTTGTGACTTTTATAGTGTAAAACAAGGTCTCTTAGTTATTAATAAATATTTTCTTTTATCTCTTCCCACATCTGCTCTCTGTACTAAGATGCTGATTCTTGGTTGCATGGAAGACTGCAGTAATCCATTTGTTTCTGAGCTTTATATGAGTCCAATTCCGGCCAGCTCTGGACTCTAGCCCAAACGGATCCCACATAGACAAAGCAAAAGACGAGAAGCACTCTTTTACCACGGGGGGACGAATATCCAGTTTATTCTTGAAGTAGTACACATCCGATCGCAGCGATATCCAGGTCATGACAGAGGCTGAACCTCTTCCGGCAGGGGGTTTTATACCCAGGAGAAAAGGGGGCGGGGAAAGAGGACCATGGCCAACGGGATAACATTGGAGGGGCAAGGGGAGGGAGCACCCATGGGACCGACCGCCCGGTGTGTAAAAGGGGGTGCATGGGGAGAACCCATGTGATGGGAAGGGATGAATAATCTACATGACATACCACACTCAGTGTAAAATTTCCCACCACCCAGTGCAAAATCAACTAAATGAACTATTAGTGCACTACAACACCTCCACCTTTTCTGTTAACTAAAACTAAAGGAGAAACGTAGGACTGTTTCTGCTGCTGATTATGAATTTGTCCACCACTCATGGTTTGCGGGCCTGCCAATTTGCTTTGGTTCCACAAACTCTGAGTGGTTGACCTCTGCAGTACTGGAGACTAAACCGTTGACAGCCTTTAAAAGTATGCGATGTAGGATTCCAAATGCAAACATGATTAGGAAAAGAACAACAAAATAACAACAAAATCATCCTAATTACAGAGGCCCACCACCCTGAGAGTCCCCAGTCCTTGAACAATCCGCTGAACCAGTCCTCGGATTCCTGCTTGACTCGTCCAATTAGGCTTTTCACCTCTCGGAGAGCTGTGTGGACGTTGGGTGCCTTTGATGTTAGGTTCATGCAGCACAGTCCTTCAAATTCCTGACACTCGTGTCCATGCAGCAGCAGGAGGAAATCTATGGCTGCACGATTCTGGAGTGTGGCCTGCCTGGTAATCTCCTCATCTTCTAGGAGGGAGCTGATGGCCGTGGATGTCAAGTTTGCCTGACTACCCAGCACTCTAGGTGGCTCAATTCACCTAGAGCCTTGGCTGCTGCAACCCACAGACAGAACAGGGATACAGCAATTTGCTTTGACTTGGCCCAATGAAAGATGTCTGCATCACAATTTGGGTCCAAATTGTCTCTGCTCCTTTTATGAATTTTGCTGGCCGAATTGTTCTTTTGAGTCCACTCATCAATCATGGTTTGGTTGGGTGTCAACAGGGACAACCGCCCTCCTAAAAGCCGAGAAGGGATCCCTGCCCATGCCCGATCTCCACAAATTAAAAACAAGCCTTTGGGGAGGCTCCTGGGATGTGAATGGTATGGATCATCTGCTGTAACACGGCTTAGGACCTTACACCACCTTTTGGCAGTGAATTCCTCTCAATACTGTTTGATGTTGTTAAAAGGTTGGTGTTGGAACGTAGGATAAAGAAGTGTATGCAGTATGGTGCAGGGGAGGAGCCCAACAGCTCTAACTCTTGAGGCTCCTGAGCAGCTCTGGGTAGCTTTGGAAGCCACTCCACTGTAGGGTTTTTAATCATTACAGCTTGCTGGTGACAGATATTGTGTGGTTGTGTGTGATTTGGTTTGGGAGTCGGGGGAGGTATAAGTGTATCTAGTTTGTCTGTGAACTCTCCAGCTTGCAATGGAATCCCCAGGCAGGTAGACATTGGGTCTTTTGCTGCTGCTGTGGACAGGCATATATTTTCCTGCTGGAGCGTCTGTGCCAGGGTCACCCAGATGTTTTGGCGTGGCCGAGGAACGATCCACGCAGCAAATGTGTCTTGGAGTATTCTGTCATCGGGGGCACACACAAGCACATCATCCATGTAGTGTAGGATGATTGCCTCTTTTTTCTGGGCGCGCACTGGGGACAGCAATGAAGCCACGTACCCCTGGCAGATGGATGGACTGCATTTCATCCCCTGAGGCAATACTTTCCAGTGGTAGCGCTTCACTGGGGCTTTTCGGTTGGTGGTGGGAACGGAGAAGGTAAAATGTGGTGCATCCTCCACGTGTAGGGAAATATGGAAGAAACAGTCCTTGATATCTAGGACAGCCAATTGCCAGTTTTGGGGGAGCATTGTTGGGGAGGGTATTCCTGGTTGGAGAGACCCCATGTCCGCAATTCTTTTGTTTATTTCTCTTAAATCATGGAGGAACCGCCACTTGTCCTTCCCTGGCTTTTTTATTACAAAGACTGGGAAATTCCAGCAGCTAGATGTCTCTTCAATATGTCCTTTAGCCAATTGTTCTGCCACACGCTCCTCGAGCACCTCTATCTTTTCATTACTGAGAGGCCACTGTTTTACCCAGACTGGATCATTTTTCAGCCATGTTAACTTGTGGGCGGGGCGCTCGACAGTGGCTAATTGAATAGATATGGGGAGTCAAGACAAAGGAAAAAAACATTGCGTTCACAAACTCAAAGAACTGGTAGCCTGCCAGAAAAGGTGTTATCTATTGAGGATAAAAAGCAAGGAGGATTTGAATGGTGTAGGATCTGCCAGTGGAGAAGGAGGTCTGTGAATACATAACAATGTTTAATCTGAAGAGGGTCCATGTCATCAAATCGCTTTCTAGATTACTGTCTGCAAAGAATTTCACAGAAGAAGAGCACAGAATGGCACATGATAAGAGTTAACCTAGCAAAGAACAAGGATTTTTTTGGTAGCAAGCCGGAGCTCATTCATCAGCAACTTGCTTGCTTCCCCAGACTGAAAATGTACTAAGTTCCCTCCAAATAAACAAGTTTTTCTTGCGAAAACATCAGCCTGCATTCTAAAACCATTGCCCTAACAATGCTGCTTTGCAGGATGCACAGCTCAAATCCTGACAATCTCAGATGCTGACAGAAATGCTAGGACTAATGGATGTGAGACATGTCCAGGAATAATTTGTCCAGCTCAAGATTCCGGGAAAGATGCTGCTAAATCCCATTTGCAGTGGGGTGGTTCAAGGCTAAGGTATCATAGGTGCTTTTGAAAGCTGAATGTCAGTGCACCTGTAACTGCTAAGTGATACTCCTGTAACATACTATAAAATCTGAAAGCCATTGATTTGGAGGAAGCAAATGTCACCTGGAATTCATTACAAATACTACACTGCTGCAGAAAAAAGGGCTTCCCAAGCTCTTATTCTGAGAGCAAAGAATGTTTTTGTGCTCTGTGCCAGAGCTTGAGCTGGTAGGACTTGCCTCACTACAAAGCTCTTTCCAGTCACTGCCAGAGAGTATTGTCATTGTACACGACACTTCTATCTGTTCTTCCCTCTGCTTGGCATTTTTTTTATTTTGAGGAAAGAACATGGAATGAGAACAGACCTAGATGTGGCACATCTGTGTTTTGCATTGTGGAAATTCTCCACTAAGAGCAAAAACAAGACTACAGCACTTTGCAGCAGCTGAGAAAAAGAATTTCTAAGTACTTGTTTCTGGACGCAAACCTAGGTTCATTATATCTTTCTTTAGCCTAAGACCAATGCACATTTTCTCACTTTCCAGTCAGAAAAAATAGGTATACGAACATATGGAAAATATCCCAAAATTCTGCCAAGCTAAGTGGTGATTCCCTGTTCAAGCACTGTGGAGAGCTTTGTAGATGCCTGGCTAGCTGAGAAAGGGCACGTACCACTAGTAGAGCATGAAGGACACAGACCAAGGAGTCAGCAGTCAGTGTCCAATCACTGACAAGGATGGCTCGACCTTTGTGCAACATGAGGATAGAAAAGAGAAGATTTGCCAGAAAATATGGAGAATAGTTTCAAAAGTTGCAATAAAGAAACCAAAGAATGTAGAAGTAGGCGTAGTTGAATGATAAGTAATTGACCTATCCTGAGCTCAGCTTTGCAATATGTATGAGCTTCATTAACTCCAATATAAATGTATGTGCTTACTGATCAATAAACGAGATCTGCTGATCACCCATATTGGAGTGCCGCTTTTTCTCCTGCCAATACCACAAAGCACTTCAGACTCAGATTTGTCTCTTCCTCTGTGAGTCTGTAATTAGAGAATATTTACATCTTGTGACTTACAGTACTTTACAAATGTTTGTTTTACATATATACTTTTTCTTCCTTTCACGTATTACTTTCTTTCATTTAGGGCTAAACCAATGATTTCAAAACCAAATATTTCTTCTGCTCTAATGTTAAAGTTCACAGTCTGTGATGTTTACTTTCCATAGTATTCCTCTGAACTATAAAAATAATGGTGTTATTAGTTTCTATCAAAAATAGCTATTTTTGGGTTTTGTGACATAATTTTCTTTAAAGAGGACTAAAAAATAAAGTTGTCTAAGCCAAACTAAAAAGTCTTCTGCCTTTTAATTAATGCAAATCATATTTATAGAAGTCAAAAGAGTAGGTCTGAAATTGATACAATGCTTATACTTCCTCAGAAGAAATAGTCTCAGCATTGAGAATCTTCTAAAGGATTTCTATAACTGTCTGGTTAAGAATTTGTATGCTTTTCCTGAGTCGTCGAAATTACTGCCACAGAAAAAATAAATGCCCTCAATACTGTCTTTGAGGGGACTACAAGTAATAGGATTAGATTAATACTTCCATTTTTATGTGATAAAGTTGCATTATCTGTGATTTTTAAAACTTTTTACTCCAAGAGATTTAATGAAAAATACTAAAGAACACTAAGAAATATCTTTCTTGATATGTAATTTTAAAATTCAATGGCTGCCTATCTTGACTATATGAATAGAAGTTAGGTGAGCTGAAGGGATAACCTAACACTGCTGAAGTCAATCCAAATTTAACACCAACATCAGCAGATCAGCAACACAATGTTAGATCTCCTTCACATGACTTCCAATTGACCGGGGTGACATATGGGAAATGTAATTTCCTTGTGGATTTATCTTGCCCAGGTTGGTGCCAGGGTCTTCTCTGCAGACTGAAAATTTCTGATGCAGGCTTTCCCATGGGAATTTAAATACCTAGAACCCCAGTCATTTGTGAGTGGAACACCAAATCCTAGTTTGCAAAGAAATAAAACATAGAGGGGGGAAAAAATGGACATCCTTGCATTTAAGAGCAATGAGAGCTCAAAAGGATACTACTTACTTATTCTTGGAATGGAGCAGATGAATTGGGGGTTCTTGTTTTTAGTGCCAGGTCATGTTGTAAACCAGTTTGTCTTGTACTGTAAAACTGTCATTGAAAGCAGTCATTAAAGACAAATTTGATCATAACAATGCAGGGTGAGAATTAGCTTCACAATTTACCACAGCAGAGGGTGTACTATAAACCTACAGCATCTGTTAATTATGCAGTAAAAATTCACACACGTGCTTTTGTCTGCAGCAAATACAAGATTATATTAAGGTATTTTAGTTGCCAATCAAAAGGCCTTGCTTGTTCACCTGCTCCTAAAGGTCTGGAAGGTCTATAAACTGCTGATGAAGACAGAAAAAAAATCCTTTTTTCAACAGGCTTTGTATGCCAGGTCAGTGCAGAACAGACTAAATTAATGTTAGGCCTGACCTGTCCCAATGACCAGAAATTCAGTTTTGGATATAGAGAAGATTTCTTTTTATTGAAACTTATAAGGATGCCATAACAGTGTTGTTGAACTACGCTTTTCCATTTAGGAAAAAGAAAGGAAAAAGGTCTCAAGAAAATGTCAAACTCAGCAAATGCCTTAAAGTGTTACTGTCAAAGAAATATGTATGAAAACATAGTTAAAGGCATGGGAAACTCTTTTGTATGACTTCATGCAGCACAAAGTAATAAAAGCCAAGTAATTTTTTACTGTCTAGCTATATAATTTAACCAGCATTAAATTAAGCACAATTTAAAATAGTAGTAATAAAAATGGGAATTAGTTCCCAAAGACTGAATAACTGTTGCTGTGGCTGGAATTCAGAAAAGCAAGTTATTTCCCCATCTTCAAATCTATAACCTAGGTGCATATCTGGCTGTAAACTTTTATTAAAATTATTGTTCTCACTGGGAAGCCATTCACTGTTTTTAAAATATATATAATAGAACCTCATAAATCCACCATTTAGCTTCTCAGAAAATTTCTTTCCCCTTCTCAGTCATGGGGAACTCATAAAGTAATCTCTCATAATTTCACAAAAATGTTCTTAGCAAATATATTTTCACTTCATGCACTAATGTGTTACATAGAGATATAAATAAATGAAACTAAAGCACAGCCTTCCAAATGAAGGAAAAAGTCAGCTTTGCTTTTACAACCATTGTTACTCACCTTGAAAAAGAAATCAACATGCAAACTCTACATTAATAGATGTAAAGCAAGTACTATTTTATAACTTTATGAGATAATTCCTTAAACTTCATTTTTACAGCAACAACTGAAGAGAAGATTGCTAGCAGGTGTAGTGACAACATTTCTTAACTACAACTAACCACACTGTTGTGGGTGGGGTTTGGGATTGTGTGGAAACCTAAGTTCACCTTGGCTGTGATTCCAGGTGCCTCAGCCCTAGAAGCTTGCCTAAATATTAGAAGAAAAAAATCAACCTGGACATTTTGTGCCACGTTAAAAGAGTCTGCAAAAGCCAAAGACGACCTGCCTACATCTGATCTCACTTCTTAGCTCAGAAGGGCCATTGGAAACACCACAGGACCAATACAGGGTGTTGTGCTTAAACCCCAGCCAGCAACCCAGCCGCTCACTCGCTGCCCCACCAGCAGAACTGGGGAAGATAATTGGAAGGGTAAAAACCAGAGAACTCAGGAGCTGAGATGAAGATAGTTTAATAAGGGAAGTGAAAGCCACACACACAAGCAAACAAAACAAGGAATTAATTCACTGCTTCCCATAGACAGATATGTTCAGCCATATCCTGGAGAGCAGGGCCCCATAATGCATAAGGGTAACTTGGGAAGATAAACATCAAACATCATTCCAAACACCCCTCACATCACCTTCTCCCCCTTCTTCATCTACTTTGTGTACTGTATATATAAATATACCTTGTATATTTACCTCTGGTAAGTTATGGGCACCCATCCTGGTCACATCTCCTCCCATCTTACCACGTATCTCTGACTTCCTTCCTTGTCAGTGTGTCAGTATGGAAAAGAGAAAAGGCCTTTAGTATGCAATAACAAAAAAATCTCTGTACTATCAACCCTGCATTCAACACAAATGCAAAACACATTACCTTATCAGATACTATGAAAAATTTTAACAGTCAAAACCAGTACACAGGGCAAATGGTTTCAGACCTTCCTGATTGTTCGATGGAGTAAGGGACTCTGCAGCATTCGCTGATTTGAGACCACCTAAAACCAGAATACACTCAACGCAGCTGAGTTAAACCTCATCCAAAACATAACCCTTAATCCTCAACCTTAACCTGTAAACCCTAGGCCCTAACCCCACCACCCTAACCATAACCCTACACTGCAATGACCATAACCCTAATTCTAGGCACCTAAACTCTAACCTCAAACCCAACCCTTACCTCTCACTCCAAACCTAAACCCTAACACCTAAGAGGAAAGACTTTGTACAAGATTTCACTGCAGGCATGACCAAAGACAAACACATTAGGATTAACCTAATGATAACATAGCTGTGATTTTTCTTCTTCCCTCCTTCAGCAATATGTCCAGTTCAACTAAGAGCATAAGGAGGTGTACAGAGTCCTTTGCAACTCTCATGAATACCCCCTAACTCATAAAGAATGGCTCAGCAGGGCTGGACAGTAATGCAGGTTATCATAATTCCCTAAGTCTTACTTGGAAATACTTTAAATAATTTTTGCTAGTTTCAAAATTTGAAGGAAAAGCTGCCCTGTTGCCCTAATGAAAAAAGGATTGGAGGTTTGATGTAATCAGAAAGCAAATTGCTTTCTGAAGTTGTAAATGTTTATCCAGTTACATTTTAGATGTGTTTGCAATTTACAAGTTAAACTGCAAGCATGGAAATATGGCCAGAAATTTACTTCACTTTCTTTCATTTGACCTAAAAGAAACACCTAAGTAAAAAGCAGTCTCCTGGCTAAGTCATATTTTATCTTCTAGAAACAGAAATTCTTCATTTGGACTCCAAAACTGAATTGTATCTGATCAATTAAGTGAATCTGGGTCTTGACCACAGGTGCAGGCACATTTAAGTAAGGGAGACAAGAGGCATGTTCTTGCAAGAAGGACAGATCAAGACAGAAAATGGACACAGCTATATGCATTTCTTACCTTGTTTACTCAGTAGGCCTGAATTAGTCATACTTCTCCATTTGCACTAGCTTGAAGGCAAAGCAGTGGGAGATTCCAAGTCAGGACTACAATTTCATAGGAAAATTTAAATAAAGACAATAGGACAGAAACACTAGCTTAACCTGACAGAGTCAGAATACAACCTGACACCCTGTAGGTCAAGGTGGTGGGAGCAGTCCTATTAAATGGCGACTGTAGTCCTGTTGGAGTGATGGATGTGGTTCTGTCAAAGCAGTGATCCTGTTGAAAAGTCTAATCCTTCTCCCGAGCTCTAGTGGTGGCCTTGATGACCAAAGACCCTGCGGGAATCCAGTGATACTGCTCTGGCGTTCCAAGCCTTGGTTTATATACAGTTTGGACGGTTTGGTTCCTCCCCTGGGAGGAGCACCTCGCAGTGGGATGATGTAATTTTGTGAGTTGTTCTGTGAGAGCTTGATGGTCCATTAGCAGAGATAGTCCTCAGAAGGGAGTTATTACGGCTGTCTCGTGGTGGAGATAAAGAACGCTGTCCCACCTCTTTTAACATCTTATGAAGACAGTAATAGAATACAAATTTTTGATTACATCTTACACTGTAACCTAAGACACCATTTAAGTAGGTTCTTGTACCCTTTCTGAACACTGAACTTTTCTTCTAATTTCTTTTACTGGATCAGATATAGTTGTTGCCCTCTCTCCCAGTTGCCAACCCCTTAATCCTTCCATCTTCACCTTTCTTCTATATCAGCTTCTATCTTTCTCTTCTGTTAGTTCCCCAGTGTTCTCTAACCCTTATCTCTGTTCCCTAATTTTAATCTTCCTCTCACTTACAAAAAAACCAGGCCGTCTTGAGCCTTGCTCAAATACAGTATGGGAAGTACCGCAGGTCATCATTATTAAATTTCAGATATACAGTCCCTATGCATGTGATAGACATTTTGATTAAAAGTAGTGAGGATTTAGCCTTCTTGCAAGGCATATTAGCTGAGAGCCATCTTGAATTAGCATTTTTATAACCAATGTTTGTGGGACTTCTGCAATATCCTATGTCACAAAAGTAAAGAGGAGATCATGACAACTGACAACATCTTTCCAAGTGGTCCCTATCTGCATGATCATTCTGCTCGGAGTATGGACATGGTTTGTATTTTCCTACTGTAAAAAAGCATGCACTGATCAGGGAAGTATGCAATGCAATAAACACAACAGTTTATGTCCCTAAATTAAACATCCTTCATTGCTGTTGCACTGCAACTTTATCTGGGGACCTCTGCACTGGCTAAATACGCTACTGCAGAAAAGAATGTAAAACGGGTACGGCTTCATTGGGATTTTGTTCTAACACTTCCTAAGGAATTACTGCAGAATTTCTTCTAGAGAAAAGTATACTCTCTTCCTATCACCCACACAAAAGAAATGGCTGAGAATTTTGGATAAGTTTATTCTGTCTCCTCACTATTGAGCCTGCGATTGTTCTGCAAAGCAATTGCAAAGACTAAGTCATCACTGCATGCTGGGCACAAAAGTGACAGGGAAAGTGAATGGGAATATGGATTCTGACCTGGTTTTTGTGCCTCTGAACATCATGAGAAATTTAACATCCACTAACCCAAACCTTGAGTTCCATTTGGTAGAATAACTATGCAAAAATGCAGCTTAGTACATTAGCTTTTATTCTGCTGCCTATGGAAAGCTGTTGCATATAATTATGAAGTATTTTATGTGGTACTATTTGTAATGCCAGTAATGCTAAAAATGTAATACTGGACTTCTGCTACAAGAGGAAGAGATACTATTTCAAAAGGTGTACATATGAATGAAAGTATGATAGATGATGATAATCAGAAGCATAGAAAATATTCAAATTTGGGCTGTAAGAGCAATTCTGTAAGTTTAAGTGTTCTGTGCGCATTAGTCATAAGCAACTAGTGGGATGCCTGGTGCCTTTGCTTGAACCATCAATGAAAATATTGAAGGATATTGAAGTAGGCAATGACAAAAGATTGAAGTAGCAGTAGTACTTATAAATTCACAAAGCACCATTCATTGTTTTAGCTAGGTTTTTTTTTTAATTTTGAATTGTAAATACTATTAAATACATTCCATAGGATTAAATCAGAGTCAATGTTGTTAAGCAAATGCAAGAATGCCCCACAGCCTTGCCTGCTCCTGAAACAAAGCATGTACACATGACCTTTACATAATGTTGTGCATTTTCTTGAAAGTTACTATATAGGAATCAGAAATCTGTATTCACTGTAATTTGATAGACTGACATTAAAATTATATGGTAAAAAAGAATAGTTTAAGGGTACCTGACAAACTTACCTCATTTATCCTTCCACTTGAGTTAAAAATCCAGATTTGTGTAACAGGGTCCTAAAGACAACTAGGGATTGAAATGCTTCAGCTTCCCCAGGAAACCTCTTCTAGTGTTTCTTTATCCTCAGTGATAAAAAAGCCTGAATTAATCCAGAAGAGATTTCTGGCCACCCACATAAAACATGAAATACTCTTAATGAAAAAGGGACTTTATATGATAATATGCATTAACAAACATAAATGTTTCATGTTTCTAGGCACCATCTTCAGCATGAAATGTAGTTCTTCAAGAACTTTTTGCCATAGAAACTAATTAGCACTCTGAAATTTGAAATGCTTTAATGCAAGATTATTTGTATTATTTGCATTTTTGCTCCTCCAGTACCCTTCATGAAAGAAATTCTACTGTTATCACCAGATGCCACAAAATAGGATTTACTGAACATGTTTCTCGTTCACAGAGCTAAACCATGCCTCTAATTAATGTAAAATAAATCATACTATTTGATATAAATGCTATTAAAATATTTAAATTGATTAATTATTTAAATATCATTAGGATGTATGAGAAAGAGGAAATAATTTCAAGGCATAATTTAGATAGCTTTTTAGAAGTATGAACTACTGTAGATGGCACAAAGATAAAGGAATTGGTGAAATATGAAATGTGAATATTTAAACTCTGCACAGTAAACTCATTATCTGTAAAAAAATAATTCTATGATTGTAAATTAAATGTAAGATCTGGCTGAATTATATCACATATGTGCTACACATATATGTATTATTTGTGTCTGCCTGTTACTTGAGAGTAAAACTATAGTAGTTTTAAGTAGAGAATTCAGTAGAGAATAAAACTATACCAGGAGGGAAACCCAAGGAAGGGCAGAACAGCTGAGAGGGGTCCTCCTCACTGTAGTCAGAGCTGTAAGTCTATTTCTGAATGAAAGCTCAGAAGTGATTTGGAAGAGAAATGAACAAATTGGGATCTTGTTCTGGATCCACTTCTAAGGAGCTTCTGAGACTCTGCGTCCCTGTTACACAGATAACATCAGAGCTTTGAATGGCATGGGCAGAAGGTGAAGACAGTGAATCACTGTAGGGGATGAGCTGGTTTATGTCTCAGGATGTCACAGTCCCTTTCTGACCCAGAAGTATGTTTTCATGTTAGTAGAATGACAGGCATGGGAACAGCTGAAATTTTCAGGAAAATGCCACAGGTTCTTATGTGCATTGTGCTTTTGTTGAGAAGTGGTTTTCTCCATGTTTTTACCCAAGTAAACTGACAGTTTTTCATTGCAGTAACTGGAAAAATCCTTTTGAGTCTTGATGGTTAGGAGCTTGAACTTTTTTGGTCAGTTTCAGTCAGACTGGTTGCAACCAGACTGGGCAGGGAGAGAAAAATGCACTGCTGGGCATGGCAGAAACATCACTGTCGATTCTCAAGTGTCTTAGATGCAGGCAGGGATTTCTTGTGTGGGGTGAGAATTAGTTCTCACGAAGCAGCAGGGGAGCTGGGTTTTAACCTTCAGGGAGGAAGAAGTGCAGCAGTAGGTAGAAGAGAAGATGATGGAGGCAACACTGGTTTTTTTTTTTTGGTCTGGCATGAAACCCAGGAGCTGCTGTGGCTAACTGTATCATAAGCTGCCTTTGGCAGTTGAGGATGGATTTAAGTAAAATCACCTCTGAAGATGGCTGAATTTGGGATCCTCTATATACATTTTCAATGCCTATTTTCAATTAGTCCATCTAAATACAAGAATAATCTAATATACAAAAATTATATAAGGTATAAAAAATATCACATATGTTCAACAGAATTGACACCCTTACTTTTAGGCTAAACATGTGATGTAGTTTTTACAAAGGTATTAAGTAGGGTTTTGCATTGAATCAACTTTTTTTTTTTTTTTTTTTTTTTTTAAGAATGTCAGGTATTATACAATGGGAAATTTGAAATTCATTCTCACAGATAGAATGGGTTTTTCTCCCTTTGCTGCTGATGCCTTAGAGAGATCACTTTCTGAGACTAAGTTATTAGAGCCACAACAGAGAAGAGTGCAGAAAATGCAGCTTGATCTGGCTTGTGTGGAAGGAAGCTGCAATTTCCATTCCATTCCACTGAGACTGAATTTAAACTTTTTTACTACACACCACTGATTTTTCCAATGTAACTACTATTAGTAGCCTTAAGATTTTCAACAACTTCTCTAACCTTTCCTCATTCCTCATGCCTGCGAGGGAGCATTCTCCTACAAAGGAAGAATGTGTACTTCCAAATTTCTTTGCATCCACCTGTGAAATGCCTGTTACGGATCAGTTCTGGACACAAGATAGCAGACCAAATAGACCCGGGGAAGGTTCTGTCATCCCATGAGCACTTGCTTGTAATTTAAGCTAGGAAAGAGAAGTCACACTAAATTTCCCATCAAAGCCTTCCTGGATCCCTGTGGAAGGTGTGTCATATTGGTCTTAATTGTTCCGTAAGAGCAAACTTAAGGGCTGTGGGCAGATCCCTGTCACACAGAATCAGCATAGTTCCAGTTCACTCACTTTGAAAAAGGCAAAACAATACTGAGAAAAGCGGATTTAGCAAGTAATTTAATCTTCATGTGGCATTATCCATCTCAAAGGTTTGGGTTTTTTCGTTTCGTTTACGGGTTTCGTGGATGTCCCTTTTAAAAATTTTTTTTTTCTCCTGCATTTCAGAGGAACTGTCACAGCAGAAATTAGGAAAATAACGGCCTTGTTGAGACGTTGTGGATGAAACAAGACCCTGGAGAGCGCGGCATGGGCGGCGGATTTCGCAGGACTCCAGGCGGGTCTGTGCGGGGGCCACGTCGCTTCCCTTCAGCATTCCCGCCTTCTCCTGCGGCTTTGGGACAGCAAGACTGGGAAAAAACCCCAGCGCCTTGCTCGAGCCACAGTCAACCATACCGGGAGCGAGGGGAAAAAAAAACCAAACCAATGACCAAAATCCCTCATCCTTCTCCGGAGTGTGTTCCTTTTCTGCGGCACAACACCGGCAGTCCTTCGCCCTCACTTTCAGACGCCCAGCCGGCGACACGGGCACACCGGACACGACCCACGCCTCCCTCCGGCCCGGCGCAGCCGCGCGGAGCTCTCCCGCCTCTCTCCCCCCGCCGGCGCCGCCCGCCTCCGCCGCCCTCCTCCCGCCTCAAGGCCCCACCCGCTCTGTCCGCATTGGCCACGCTTCGCCCGCCCCCACCCCCGCCCCGGCGAGGGCGGCACGGGCCGCGCCTTCGGCCGAGGGGTGCCGCAGCGGATCTGGACGGAGAGGGGAGCCGCGGAGCGGTCCTCGGTTCGGCCCTGCTCATCTGACGCCCAGCGGCGCCGCGGACTCGTCTCCCCGGCCGAGGCGAGCTTGCAAGCCCAGCTGCCTGGCAGGGCGAAAGGGAGACAAACTGAACGCCAGAGAACCTCCAGCCTCTGCTCCTGCCTGGTTTTATTTTATCTTCTGTAATTATTTCGTAGAAAAATAACCAAAAATTACATCGCCGTGTTTTTAACAATTCGTGCCGTGTGTGCAGCTGTTTCCAGCACACCCCTGATAAACAAAGGAAAAGGGGGAGGGGGCCACGTTTCGCAGAAGACCATGCGTTCTGTCAGGAAGAGGTGGACTGTGTGCACCATAAGTCTCCTCCTCATCTTCTATAAGACGAAGGAAATAACACGGACCGAGGAGCGCCAGGAGGCAGCTCTCGCCGGGTAACTGCGGGGCGCCGTGACGGGAGGGCGATCCGAGAGGGCGGCTGGGCCGTGTGGGCTGTCAGGTGCTCCGGCGCCTCTCGGGCTGTGACCCGCAGCCTGCGATACCAGCGCAGCTCGGAGGGCCCGGATGCCGCTACGGGACGAGTGGCGAGTGGGGCGTGCTGCCGGGGCTCGGCGGCCGAGGGTGGGTGCGAGTGCACGGGAAGGGACAGGAGCTGCCCTGCTTCGGAAGTTGCCTCTCAGCCGCCGTAACGGGGCGCTCCTGGGAAGTTTCACCTGTCCGCGGCTACCCCGGAGACCGGGACGGCCCGAGGCGGCGGCGGCGGTCGCTGCTGGAGCTCGTTGTGCCTCGGTGTCTTGCCTTTCGCAGTCAGGCGTGGTGGGATGCGGGTGAACGTCTCCTTCCGTCTTTGATGTTTGCTGGAAGCTTTGCTTAACTTGGCTTTTTCTTAGGGATTCTTGCTCTGAGAAAAGTGTAGCTCTGTTAGCTCTCGAGCTTCCTCCACTGGGAAGTCTGGTCCCTCGCTGAGACCATTTATTACTCTTTCCCTTTGCTGCCTGTGGTTGACTCAAAACGAAGGGCAAAGAGCTCCTTGCCATTTTTATCTTTGCACCTCAGCTTTCTCTTTATGTATGTGCATTCATCCTGCATTCCTCACTTTTCTCTCATCTTGCAGCTGTTCTCTGGAGATGCTGGGTTTTCAGCCAAGCTGGTTTTTCCATGGAGATGTATAAGATTTTGGTTTCTCTGGAGCAATGCATAAATTTATTCGTTCAATGTAATCGATAAAAGCTAAGTAGGAACTCACACTTTCTATTTGTTTGTGCATATCGACTGTGGGTAGAATTCTTTCACAGCAGATTTTGTCCTCTGGTGTAAGCCCTTGCCTTAATTTACGGAGGAGGCATAAGGGGGTTGTAAGTACCCGTACAGGCCTGGAGGAAGCTGAGGCAATTACAGCCTACTTGGCCCCCGGAGTTAAAGACAAAGCACATCCCGCTTCCTCAGGCAGTCTGGTGAGGGAGCGGGACACAGGCAGCTGAGCACGGCACATGCTGAGGGCAGGGGCTGTCCTCACCTGTGTGTGCAATATTTGCTTTCCTTTTTATTCAAGATTTTTACAGCTTTCTGGTATCTCTTCCTCTTGTTCAGCCTGGGTGTAACCCGGTTTCTACCGCAAACCTATCTGTAGTCTTAGGAGATGTACAGAAGTTTAAAATTTGGGATTACAGCTGTGTGAAAACAGATGTGAAAATGAACATGTGAGGTAGAATTGTCATTGATACCCATGTTTCTTAGTATGGGCTCCTTCCTCTCAGACTAGAAGGAACTGATGAAATTGTTCAGAAATCACTTTATATAAGTTTGCAATGAAAAAACTGCCTTCTGCTCACTGCACATTGTTTTGCGCAACTTAAAATCTTACTAAAATGAACTGTTGCTTTAATATTAAATGGAAGGAAACAATGTGTTTAGTTATAAATACATATGTTCCTAACAAGCCTTTTAAAATACAGCTATAATATACTTCTGACTAGTCATTGTGATATCTCTATTTCTTTATCAGGGATACTTCATGTGCTGTATGGTACTACTCACTTTCACTGTGGAAATATTTTTTTCTCTTCACAGCCTGTCATCCCATTCATTACTGTAGTAAGCAAAAAAATTAGCCTAAAAATGTATTGCTCATCACTGCTGCCCCTATTGATGTTACACTTTCCTTTCTCCTGTATTAGGGGTTTGGGACGTTGGGTTATTTTTGACTGGTCATGTGGGCAAGCGAAGTCAGTTTTCCATGGGTTATTTTACTTTCAGAAGTTGTGGATGTACGAGATGGCCCATTTTATGGTTATTAGTGGCACCAGACAATTCAAAATGGACTGGCTGTATACAATTCCAAATTACATGAGAACCTCTAAACCAGCTGTGCACTTTCATAGAGAAGTGTGCTAGGACAATTACTGTGAAATACACTCTACTTCAAATAGACGGTTATCTCCCTTTAAAGGTTAAGCAAGTAATGAAACATGCATGCTATGGGCAGAGTAGTGTTGCTTAGACAGCGTCGTCTTCTGCTGAAATGGAATACACTTGAAGTCAGTTACTTTATTTCATGAACTATCTTCATGAGAAGAGAGTCTTATTGTGTAGGTCTGATTGGTCACCAAGGCCAGGTAATCCAAAGTGAAGTCTGACGCTGTCAGTTGTAAGTTCTGCCACAGTATGGCAGCTCTTTCAATTATATCAGAGAGAATTTGCAATAATTCTAGAAGATACAAAATAATCCACATTTCTTTCATTTATTTACACAATGAAGAATTATCTGGAGAAAGTTTTAATTTTTATGTATTAGTTTATTTAATATTGCTTTAAGTGAAACTTAAATCTAATAAAGGGAAGAGGAGCATCTAAATGAGCACAATTGTATTCATAGTAATAACTTTAACACAAAGTGCTTAGGATCTTCTTTCATAAGAATATAATTTAACATTTTTTCAATGTACAATCTGTGTAATTCACTGCAATTGTAAATTGTGACCATGGAAATCAGCCATGTATCGAGTGCTATGGTTTAAGTGTTGGCAGTGCATTTTGTCACTAAGTTTTGTCACTTGTTTCACTGTTCAAGTGTGTACTAAATAGTATTTAATCTACAGTAAACTAGAGACATTTCTGAAGAATCCTTATACTGAGAGCTTTACCTGGATGGAATTTGGTCACTTTCCTTTAGATGCATGCACTTAATGCATGTAGAAAATATATACAGGAATATATATATATATATATAAAATTTATATTATAACGATTTTGGAAAAGTTTTACAGAATAAAAAAATTTAATATAGCAAAAGGTATTAGTTGGATTCTGGCTATTGGATTTAGGGACTTCTGCAGCATCCTTCCGGGCATTCAAATTAGCAGGATTTGGGTAATTTGCATACAGGTCATGAACCTAAAATTGTAGGCTTTTGGTAGATGGCAGCCTTACCTGTACACCAGTGTGATGTCTGGGCTGCAGGGTGTTGGCATGAGGGTGAGGGAGAAAGGGAGCTGCAAGTAATGCAGGATGGTTTTGAGGAAGAGTATGGTAATGGTTTGTTAGCTATAGAGGCTTTTGCAATGACAGCACATTTTAGAAATTACTGTATATTACCAGTTTTGTTAATTTAGCTTAATTAATGTCCTATTGTCCTTAATAATTTTCTATTGCTTGTGTTTAGTCTGTTGTATATTTTACTAAGTATTATTGCTTTATATACAGCCAGTAATGTTGCTGTATTTCTTACTAAGGGCTCTGATACCATTGTTATCAAAGCTTACAGCCACAGAAAAACAAAAGTCAGCAATTCTGGAAAGCTTTACCGTTTTGTTCATTGAAGGGCCTGGGTCAGATATTCTGTTTCCAAGTTACTGTTACTGGCAGTATTTCAGAGCATGCTTATTTAACAGACAAACAGATTTCTGTATATTATTGTCCTGTGCACACCTGAGTTGCAAGACATTTTTTGTGGTGGACTTTTACTCCCAATAACTTCAATATATTTGTGATTAATAGCCATGTTTGAACTCAACTGGACATTGCTCTGGCATCTAAAAGACTATGGATAATACACTATGGATGATAATGGAAAGAGGTGGAGATAAAAATGAGTTTTAGTCGTAACACCTTAAGTTGTGCTTGTAGTATTTGGCTTCTTTGTCTCGTTTATGTTATCCTGTTTGCTAATATCACTGCAACTTGTGCTAACTCACCAGGTGTTTAGTGGTCATCACCCAAAGCTTGCTGTATTTATTTGTTTTAAGGTTACCTTGCCAAAAAGTTACAATCATAAAACTGATGGACTGGATAAGAAAATTGGAATGTTTTGGATGCGTGCAAGCAAAAGTTTCATGAAGTGTTAGGAAAATTTTGTATTTTGTATATCATTAAGCTCCAGAATTCCATACTTAAAAATCTTTAGCGTTTTTAAGCAGGAGCCCAAAAATATCTGTTAAACCAGTATTGCAGATTATGAGTTGGGCAAAGGCTTGAAATGTAACATTTGATTCTTAGTTTAGTAGAAATTTGGAACCTAGAAGTGCAGAATCTGCCTCACAATCATTATGAAGTTTTGTCCAGATTCACAATTCGGAGTTTATTGTAGTTCTTGTTATGGCTATTCCATTACAAATATAAACAAATTTAAACTCCTAATTTGCATATTCAACTATTAGAGATAACTGTGTCATAAATTTTTTCTGTTACAATTTATTTTCTTTAGAAAGCTAAGAGATAGTTGCTATTTTTTTTTTTGTGCGTGAATAAAAGGATATATTGCCGGTGCTTGGGATGTAAATTACTTAAACTGGAGTTATCCTTGATGTAATTGTGTGCTTTCTGTATTGCATTGCAGAGATGGGGTACTGAGTTTGAGTAGAACAATGATCAATAGCTCCGATAAGATAATTCAAAAGGGTGGCTCCTCAATTTTCCAACATGCTGCAGAAGGTTGGAAAATCAATTCTTCTTTGGTAATGGAAATAAGGTGAGTTTCTTAAATAAAAAGCAATTCATTTCACCTTGCCTATGATTATTTTAATTCATGTTGCTTTATGATTCCTTTGGTCTATAAAACAGTAATTTGATTTACATTTGCAGGTGGATGTTTTTAAACTGTATCTATTTAGGTTTCAGTGTTAAATGCAACTGTATGACATTAGGCTTCAAAGTAAAGTAATCCTTCATAAGAATTAATAAAATGTTTTCATCTGGCTGTGACTGGAAGACCTGTGCAATCAATCTCTGTTGTTCATGTCCATATTTAAGCTGGTTGTCTAGAACTGTTCCACAGTCAGTGATGAGAAACTGGTGCTTTTAGGACATGATTTTCTCTTATCCTAAAGGTTTGATATAGAACAGGTATCTTAAGCATACCAGTTTTCCTCCCTCGACTACAGAGGGAGCTTAGGCAAACAGCTGGGGTGCAGGAGTCAGTAGCTGGGCCATCAAGCGTTGTGAGTCCACTTGTGGCTGTGGCTGGTCCACATCACAGGGTCAGACACTGACAATAGCTGTGTTTTAAGCAGTTTCCTTTCTTGATATGAGGTCAAAAAGAGCCTTAGGCTTATGCTGAGGGGGCAACCCAATAGCAGAGTTGAACTGTGTGGTAGTTCTGATGTGTCTTTACAGTGGATCTCTGCACCTTGGGGCCACAGAGAGTAGCAAGATGCCTCTGAGTGTGTTGTGTCATATCTTCCCCATCTTCATCAGGAAGATGGCCCATGAGAGAAGCACATGGAGCCTGGATTGGCAGTGTGGAGATCTAGGAGTGTCACATGCTATGAAAAATGAGGGAAAGTAACTATTTTTAACAACAAACACATAGTAGATTATACCTGATTTCTGAATATTAAGATTTTGAATAGTAATATGTTTTAATTAAAATAGAGTTTCTATGTGATTTCCCTTTCTACTTTTACATTTTTTTAAAATTAAAGGACAGTTTACAAACCCCTAAATCAGGCATTGTTTCCATATATAAAAGCATGGCTTCTCTGAATGAGAAATTTAGGGATTTTTTTAATGATTGCTATTTTATGTCCCTAATTCTAAAGCATGCTTTAAAAAGGTAGCTCACAAATGTATGTATCATAAGTTAGGGGTCCAAAAGTTGGGAAAAACCAGCTTTTTCTACTTGTGAAGTAAGCTGATTTGGAAATGATTGAGTGGCTATAAGTAGAGACAATTATTCTCAGTAATTTTACTGAAAATTTGAGTATCATATTTCAGAGCCATTTAAAACCGATACGCTTTGCTGCTCAAGCCAAACAGCAAACAAGAAAAAGTATTACAATAATAACCTTTTGGTTAAAATCAAAAGAGAAAATTAAGCTTGGGTTTTGCAAAATTTCCACCTGTTCCAAATGCAAAATCTGTTATTCAGACAACAAAGTAAAACAGTAGAGAATGCTTTAGTATGTTTTCATCCTGTTAATACATGTGTATCATTTCATGTGTAATAATTTCAATCTGCTAGATTAATGAGATTCAAAATCTCTTTTTTTCTTAGTCAAATCAAAGTCTCTTTAATCAAATCAAAATCTGTAATTTTTTCTTTATTGGTTCCAGAGGGGGAAATCTCTCTTATTTAATAAATCACTATTGTGTACTTAAGAACCACTTTTATATGTGGGGTTTTGAAATACCGTGCAGGGAAGGAGGTCTTTTTTGTCTCATTAGTATAGTGAAGAAAACAGTGTATCTTGTACGCTGGCTTAAGTACTAGAAGTAGAGGTTCCACTGTAATTCTTCCATTGTAAGATTGTGCCATAGAGGGCATAAAACTGAGATTATTTAGAAGTCCACATTGCCAGTCTTGTTTTCAGGGGAAATGGCTACCTTAGTGAACTCTGGGGCAGACAGAGTAGGTAGGTCTGAACCAGAAAATTATTTTAGATTAATGTGATTTAGGGTCAGAAGTTGACATGAACTCTACGAAAGGAGTCAGTGCGACCCGCCAGGCATAATCTTTCCAGCAATCCTCTTTGCTGACATGCATAGCACATTCAGTTATGGTTCTCAGTGGTGAGGGATGGATATCAGGCATGCTTTTCACTGAGGAAGCTGCATGCAACCCCTTATGATGTATTTCAGTCTGATGTTGACTAAATTATGTACATTCTCTCACTTTTTCAGGTGGTTTGCTATGTACCTTTCTTCCATGTTACAGTAAGAAGCATTTTAGCTGTAGTTTTACACTTACACACCTATCAGGACTAACTTTAAAAGTGTCTAGCAAAGTTGTACAGTATTCTTGTGGTTTAACTAACTGCTTAGCCCTCCATAATATGTTGCATGCACTGTGTAGACTGTGAAGATGATTCATGGTCTATAATTGCAGCTGTTAACGTGAAGAGTGGTTGGTGGTCTTGTGGTGTGATCATAGGAAGTAACAGTAATAGAGAAATAAAAGACGCACTACTGCCTGTTGAGTAATGTATAAAATGTTATCAGTTCTAAGTAGGGGGGGAAATAATTTGTGAAGCCACTAGTGTGCATCATAAAGATATTTTATAAAACAGTCACCCATAAACAACAGATTTTTTTTGTCTTACTTCAGCTTGCCACCCACATTAGCAATTTTCAAATGTAGAAAGTATTTTTTTGCTTTGTGCAAGGACAGTTGGTCAGGGATGTGTCAAATCTTGTTGATTGGCATCTGGAATACTGTACTTTGCTATTGCTTTCTTGACTTTATAGGCATCATCTCTGGCCATTTTATTTTTTCTCAAGTTAGTGATGTGTCTGTCAGCCTCAAAGGCCTTAGGAATTCTTGGCAAAGCCAGGCTCAGAGAGGAGTTAATGAGTGGTAAATCTTTATCAGGACCCCATGGAAGGATGGAAAGCTTTCAGTGGGTTTCTGGTGCTCTAGAACTTTACAGCCAGAGAAGGCAGTCTGTGGAGTGTAGCAGCCTTCTTGGGAAGGCAGCAGCCTTTTGGAGATACTAAGCAGGCTTAAGAAGAAAGTGCTAGACTTCCTGTGATTGAGGTGAAAATTATGGGTATTACTAATTAGTATTACTAATTACTTGGAACTGTATAAAATGGTCTGCCTTTACAGTGACTGATTTAGTAGGAGACTGATTTTTGCAACTGATGTTACCTTCTCATTGCTGGCAACTTCTTTGAAGAAGAATTTATAATTCCTGTGACAAAGGGAAGAAAGGGAAGAAGACTGCTTTCTTGGCTCCCTTTTCTATCACTGTTATTTCAGTCATGAGGAGGAATCCAACATCTGCTAAGGCTTTATGTCTTACATCCTTTCTACTCTCTGTAGCAATGTGAAGGTTTTCCTTATGCTATAGAAATAAGGAGACTTCATTTGTAATGAAGGCTATAGTTCCAGAAAGTAGGGATGTGGCTGTGATGGTACAAACCTGTTTGGGAAAGCCTTCCACACAGGGCTGATGACAGCACATCTATGACCTATGTGAAATGAACTACAGTTTCATGTCTGTGACATTTTTCTACTTACTTTTAAATAAATATGGGAATTTATGCTGAAGGGAGCAAAATAAGGTTATGAATTGCAGGAAGACAAATTTTTAAATAACTACATTGGGAATGTATTTATCTCTGCAATGTAACAGAGACTATTTCCTGTCAGAAAAGCATGAGAATTTTTAAGATGTCAGCAGCATCTAAAAAAAAAAAAAAAAGCATCTTCCTCCTTCAAAAGGTTCAGATTATTATCAATTTTTGTCTTACAAGTTAGTGTGAAACAGCTGTGACAAATCCCTGAAGTGCTAGCAGTAAACACAAAGCCAGCAAAGGAGCACTACAATTGCTAAGTAGTAAATAGAGAATCAGCAATGGAGCACTACAATTGTTCTGAAGCTTTTGGAGCAATGTTCTGAAGCCATTTGCACTGTTTCTTTCTGATTGTGTCAAAGACAGAATCCAGGGTTCTCTGGTCAAAGACATAGAATCCAGGGTTCTTTGGTCTGGTTTAGTCATATTAATCCTCAGGAGATTTTTGCTTCCCAATCTATCTTACTCTACCTTGCTTATCTTCTTCAAAAGCTGGTATATGGATGACC
Organism: Calcarius lapponicus; assembly: GCA_039654755.1. Classification (NCBI taxonomy): domain Eukaryota; kingdom Metazoa; phylum Chordata; class Aves; order Passeriformes; family Fringillidae; genus Calcarius; species Calcarius lapponicus. Next base: position 64,501,763 of record CM077481.1, on the reverse strand, counting down.
TTCCTGTGATAAACAGTAGCTGAGTTATGGTCTGTTTAAAATCCCTCTTCCTTTTGCATGCCCACTCTCTTGTATTAAAGTATTTCTGTTTGTGTGGCCTCCATCGGCTGGGAACTCCTAGAAGCCCTTTCAGGGTTATTTGCAGCTAGGTATGTTTTTAAAAAATCCAAATTAGTGGTTGAACTAGATGATCTTTCAAGTCTTCTTCCAACACTAACTATCCTATGATTCTAAAGACTGTTTTCCTTGAAGAGCTTTTCTTGAAACCCTTTCAAACTAAAGTAAAACCTAGCACAGGTGCAAATAGCTGTGGTCCCACTGCCTCCTCAGGAAACTAACAGGAGCTGGAACTCTAGTCATGTACAAGAGCAAGTTGTGACCTTCTGTAACCAAAGAGTTTGTTCTTTCATGTTGTTTTTAATTAAAATAATTTAGCTGGCAAAAAATCATGTTTTATCTAGGCTGCAATCCCTGATGGTTCTAAAGGCTGAGAGCTACCTTCTGCTTTCCAGCTGCAGAGTGCAAAGCAGAGTTAGGGCTTGCTAGGCTGGAAAGTGGGGTTGTTTATGAAGGCCTGTCAGAGACAGTCTGCAGGAAATCAAGAGGAGGGATTAAAAATCTACAACATAAAAGTTTTTAAAAAAATATTGAGTGGTTTTTTTATCCCCAGGTAAAGGATATTGCTAAGAATAAAGTGTTGGCCTAAGCAAGGCATAAGGAACAAGAGCAGCCTCAGCTTCTGTGGAAAAGATCTGAGGAATACTATGCTTCCAGTAAGGCCAGGGAAGCACTGACAGAGGTACCTGGGGAGGTTGTCAAGTCCCCAGCCTACGGGATTATTAGGAACATATTAGATAAACATGGCCTAGGGGACATGTAGATAAAGGCATATCTTCAGTGTGCACAGAGAGGATCAAGTCCATCTCTGTTCCATAATGTGGTTGCTGGTGAACCCTCCTGGACACTTAGGATGCACTCTAGAGGCTTCTCTTCACACCTGGGGGGGTCTACTCAAGTTCAGCAGCAATGATTTATGGCACTGCCTTCCTTTACAAAAATAACTTTCCCCAGAAAAAGCATTGACAGTCATATTTCAGTTTTCTTAAGAATCTCTAAAAATATACAAGGTTTTGTAATCTTAAAATTCAAATCGTCTAGTGGTCTATTTTCTTTTGTTCATTCACAGAGTTCTGAGGCAGATGAAGAACAGTTTGTGATTGTATAATAGTTTTGTGGTACAAAGACCACAGTACAAAATGAAACTAGAAAAATGTGTGATGAGAAAAATGCCACCCCAGAGCAGTACATAGTCTTTAACATTTGGAAAGCTGTTCAGAGACATTACTGCTGCATGAACTCATCAGACAACCCGGGGTTTCTGTTGGCACTTAAATATTATGGAGATCTGTTTCTGCTTATCAAAGAAAAACTGTAGGTCAGTCACAGATTATGACACTGTTTTTTTGAGTTGTGTAAACATGTTCCAAGCAGCTGCTTGGCTACAATTAAGGGTGAGTCACATCAGTCCCACCTGCTCACAAAATGGCTCAGGTCACACCCTGACACAGTTTTATTTGTCATAAAAAAACTTGAAAACCACCTTAAATGAAACTGTTTGTTTACACAGTTTAGCTTAAGGCTGCAGAACACTGTTTCTTCAAGGTTTGCTAAAAACACTGCTCTTTTTTCCCTTGCAGTTGAGCTTACTTTCAAATTTAGTATGCAGCTTGAAGTGGATTAGCTTACTTGTGAAAATCGGAAGTACTGTTATTGCCATGGTATCAGTGAGTCAGTAGCACAGAGGAACTTAAAACAATAGCATGGACTCTGCATTATTTATCGTATTACTTTCAGTATTAGAAGAAACCGGGATACAGTCAGATGAATCAATAAAAAATGTTTTAGTGTTAACATTATTGCATATCTCTTATATAAAGGATTCTACTGCGTACTGCAATAACTGCGTTCACATTTAACTAAATATGCTAATGATAGCTTTAGATAAGAAAACATTTTTAAAAATGTGAGAAGATACTAATATTAGACACTTCTGACCATCTCAGCATTTTATTGAAAAATAAATTCTGTACACATTTTGGAAATTTTGGCTGTGTTAAGTGAGTGGTTGATTATCTGATTCTAATTCAGGTCCACATGAAATTCTTTGGAGGACTTTTATAAGCATATAGATAAATGAGTTTTGAATGTAAGCAACCAAATGAATAATGGAAGCCAATGTGCTTTTACATTTTTGACACTGTTTGCATAACTTCACTGCCTTCCTCTTTTAAAAATAATACAGAAGATACTGCGTTCATGCACAAATGTTGCTATTTTTTTGCTAACATGGACAGTTTAAGGCCAATTTTTTTTAGATAACAGGGACTAAAGCAAAACTTCTGGTGATCATGTGACTTTTTGTAGTTGGGAATCTAGTTCCTGTGAATTGCACATAATTTTTTGAGGTTTTGAGACTCATCAGTGGTTATCCCTTCTCACGTCAAAGCTGATGTGAAAGGAGTTTTTTGATAGCTTGGCCGATGATGTTTGTAGCTTTTGATGGATTCATATTATCTTTTACAGCCCCAGCTGTAGTAGCCCTCTTCCTATGTGATGAATTATTGCAGTAACTTTTAATACTTCTAGATTGGGCAATTCTTTCTTTCCTTTTCTTTTTTGTTTTGTATCAGTTGATCTATCTTTTGCAGAGTGCCCACAAAGTTAAGCTATCAAACCCAAGGATATTTAAAGTCCATTCAATTTAAAGGCCAAATTGGAGTCTTCAGCTTCCTTTTACAGAAATACCTTGCCTGGCCTTAGGAAAGGCTAAACTAAGGATTTTAAGATTGTTTATCCTGCTTTTCTGAGTCCCTCATATGCCTCAGCATAAGTTGCCTTTGCTTTGAGGTTGCTTGCTTCATATGTGACAGCTGTAACAGATAGCCCAACACATTCCAGATAGTCTTTCCTTTTTTTTTTTTTTTTTGGCCAAGTTTAGGAAATTAGAGGAATTACTTAAAAACCATTTATAATTTATATTATGTTTCACTTCTCCTATGGCTTTTAAGATCAGTTCCATGGTCAGTATTTTGTGTTGTTGGTTGCAAGATTCAGACATACTCTTCTTTCTTGAGGCAGCAACACAAGAGCTGGCTAGTGAGTATGGGTGTTTCTGTTGTTCATCTCTTTTAATTTGTGGGGGATTGTTTTCACCTTTATGGCTGTGACTAAGTGTTATAACTGCTAGAATAACATTTCTAGTTATCTTTTCCTGATTGGTTGTGCTCTATGGAAGTTCTACTTTAGAAGCTTAATATGTAAAAAAAAAATCTTTTAGTTAACAAAATACCCATTTTTTTTTTTTTTAATTCCACCTTACCTCTGACAACAGTGAAAAATACTAAGTTTTTGGGTTTTTTTTATCTTGGTAGAAGCAAAAGTTTCTAGTAGATTTATTATGTACTAAACACCCTGGCCTGGCTCAGCACTCCCTGTCTGTTCCATAAGAAGGTTGTATTTGGTTCAGATGTGATCTTTCTTCACAAACATACCTGCTTCACAGATAGACACAAGCTTGTAAAGCTTTGCTCGTGTCTTGGTTTGAGAAGACAGGTGTCTGTTAAGGACAGCTGGAGCTTCTCTTGAAATGCAAAATGTAAACCCCCTCCCTCTGAATTATTATAATTTTGAAATTAAGGAGCTCCTAGGCAAAGATATGGGAATAGGAAAAACAGCACTGACAGAGTCAGAATACAACTTGACACCCTGTGGATCAGGGTGGTGGTAGCAGTCTGATTAAATGGTGGCTGCAGTCTTCCCAAAGTGACAGATGCATTTCTGTTGAAACAATTATTCTGTAGAAAGGGTGTAGGTTTTCTCTGAAGGTACAGTGGTGTTGTAGATGGGTCTGGTCTTTTTCTGGGAATCTATTAGTAAAATGCTGATCTTCTGGGATTCTAGTGGGAAAAAGCTGCCTGTGGTGTTCTAAATAGCAGATTATATCCAGGTAGGAATGCTTGGCTCCTCCTGCTGGGTGAAACATCTCACAATGGGATGATGTAATTTTGTCAGTCATGCTGTGAGACTCAATGGCCCATTAACAGAAGATATGTCCCCAGAGGGAGGATTAGTTGTGGAAGAGATAAAGAAAACCGTCCCACCTGGTTTTAACAGATAGTAATCGAAAACACCTCTCTGTCCACATCTTGCATTTGCAACCTAAGACAGCTCACTTGCAATCCTGAGCCATCAGTTGCTCCTCCATCTCTGGCCTAGGGATTTTTTCAGCTTTTTATGTCAAGGGTGTACTGAAAACTGCTCTACTCTGCCACTTTAGGTGTCAGTCATTGCATACATTGGTCATAACATTGCAGTCAATAAGTATCTGTTTTGAATCTACGTATTGAACATGTGCCAGTTTTTGGACCCTCATCTCTACCATTCTGTTGTGGGCAGAATGGAAGCTTTGGACAGAGTTTATTAGAGCATCCATCCCACTGAGTTACGAGGTATAGAACTTGTTTTCTAAACCCCTTGCTAAGCCCCTTCTCAGAGAGGAGTCAAGGTATGATTTGATCTAATCTTTGCCCCTGACTTGGTCAACAGTTTATATTTAAAGGATTGTGCATGTGTAATTGAACATTTACGCAACTTTGTCCACAAGATTAAGGATGGCAAACCAAATATACTTAAGTTATTAAAGTAAATTATTTATTGATGATCTTAATGATAATAATTGGACTAAAAGATTGTGTTTATTTAATGCAGGGTACAGTTATAAATTCCATTATAGTGCACTGTTTACTGATGCCATATTGAAGCAACAATATTAAAGCTAGCAAAATAATTGAAAAGAAATTGATGGTACTTACCCATACCAGTGACCATAGGCAAGTCTCTTTTACTCAGACTTAAGGAGTAACCTGTAAGGGGACTCCCATTCAAGGAAGGAAGCTACACACACACTCCATCCAAGAAGAAATATGTCAGAATTCTCTGCCATTAAAAAGGGGGCCATGCCTTTTGTACTATAACATGATTGACAGACGTATCAGCTCAGCAGCTTTACTTAAGTTACCAGTACTGTCACTTGTTGGTTCCATTATAAGGAGCTCTGTCTGCTGCATCCTCACCAGTGTCAATTTCTGTTGGGAAAGACTGTTCTTCGCAGAATAGAGTGTTTAACTTCGGGATTGATGAGTCAGGCTGGTCTCAGCATTCTTCAACATCAAAAGCAGGGTGAATCCTTGTCATGGTTTCACGCTGACACAATGCCAGCGCCCCCATGAAAATTACACTCTCTCTGGTATCTGCTGTGAGATGTGACCAGGAATAAGCAAAGCAAGCTCCCACTTAGAAATAGAGAAAACTTTATTAACTAAACTACAAATAAAAAAGAAACACACAAGGAAAATTAAAACCTTACAAATACATTTCCTCCTCCCCCCACCAAATTTCCAATACAATACATCCCCCAAATCACTGACTCTCGGTCCGGCACTGCCCTTCAGACAATCAGTCCTCAGTTCATCAAGAGGAGAAGAGTCCTTCTTATGCCATGCTGACCTCTTCCTTTCATGTTCAGTGCTCTCACCACTGAACACGGACCAGAGCTGCTTCTAGGGTCGTCTTTTTTTAAGGATGCTTTGTCCCATTCCAAAAAGGGCACAGTCTCTCCTTCGGGACACCTATCCCCCCCAGATTATTCCCCCTGGGGCCGAGGGGCACCAACACTGAACCCTCTTGGTTCCGAGGCATTGTCCCCCCGGATGCAGTCTCTGTATCACAAGGAAACATGGTTCTGTCCATGGCTCTACAAAAAGAGTCCAGCAAAAAGCCACTCCATCATCTCTTCCCACCTAAGACTCTTCTCTATTCTTTTCGCATCTCTTCCTTGCTCAGACCTTCAACACTTGCCCCATCTCCTTCATTTTCCACTCTTATCTTTCTTCTAGGAAGGGTTAATGTTCTGTAACGTTGTCATTCTCCGAAAAAGGGTTAAAAGCTCCTACAAGTGGCTGGACACATCGCTGCACCCCCGCCCCCCCTTCTCTGTGGCGGACCATGCTGGCAGCACATGATATCAAATTTCAAGGCAACAGTCCCAGGCACTGGCTCTCTCTCCCTCTCCCCCCATCTCCCAAGGCGGGCGGGGGCGACTGCCCAATGGCTCCCCTTGTCTCTGTCTTCCACCCTTGGGCCAGGCCTACCTCCCATCTCTGTCCAAGGCCCGGCCTACCTCATGGCCGCATGGCTTTCCCCTCCCAAGAGAGCTTCCCAGGGGAGAGCTCTGCTTTTAACCCCTGTGTTCTCAGAGGTGTATCGAATGTCCCAGTGGCCACACCAGGTGCCACTATTAAAATCTGTACACCTATTGGCCTGACCTCTTCATCCCAGAAAACCTACTTCCTGTCAAACCACGTCAACCCCTCTTCTCCGTCAGCACTGATACCTTCTGCAAATAGAGGCAAGTTTGAGCTGCTTTACCTCCACTTAGGCAGAGCATCCTGATGTCCCCATAAGCAGATACCATGACTTCACTTTTCAGCTGACATAAAAGCAAACATTCTTCCTCAGTTATTTGCTGGGGGCTGGGAGGATACAATTGTTCATCTGCCATAATTCATTTGATACATGGTAGTTTATTAAACCCTCATATTTGGTCATGTGTGTCTGAACCTGTGTAATAGTTTAAACAGTTATTTGCTGAAAAGATGATCAATGTTTCAGTGTTGATGAGTTTGTAAAAGATTTTGAGTTTGGTTAAAAGCTTGACTGGACCCTGAGCTGCAGTATTTTAATTTACATTATGTTTTAAGCTGATTTTTTTCAAATTGGTACAAAAGACTGGATGTGTTCTCATATTGAGTCAATTAGGATAGCTTTAGTTAAACTTCAGTTAATTAGGAGGAAGTTTATGCTAAACTGGATATATTACTCTTATGGTGAAATAAGAATTTACAAGAAAACAGCTATTCCTGATCCAAGCTGATTTGTAAGACATAACATTATCTGATCACAAATGGTTTCATGTATTTATGTTTGTTTTCATGAAAACAAACTGCCACAGTTCTTTTTAAAAATGTCTTAATTCCAAAATTTTGTGAAGATAGTCAAGCACAGTATGCCTTCAAATTTTCAGTTATCTTTCCCTCATTTCTCTGTGTCTTTGTGTGTAGAAGTCATTAAGCTGTAGTTCTGTAGTATTTGTGTGTTACATTGTAACCATAGTGTTAACTCCATCCTAAAAGCTTTGCTCTAACTCCATCCTAGAGCTGGCAGGACTGACGCTATTTGCCCTCTGCTTTATGATGTATGGTTTGTGCAGTCTATACTGCTGCTAGATAAGATTCCATTTGAGCAGGGGGTGTTGGGTTTTGTTTTTATGTTTTTCTGTCAATGCAGGAAGAATATTCTTCAGTTCTTGGATGCCGAAAGAGATGTCTCAGTGGTCAAAAGCAGCTTCAAGCCTGGAGATGTAATTCATTATGTACTAGATAGACGTCGTACTCTAAATATTTCTCAGGATTTGCACAGCCTTCTCCCTGAAGTTTCCCCAATGAAAAATCGCCGATTTAAAACCTGTGCAGTTGTTGGGAATTCTGGTGTCCTTCTGAAGAGTGGTTGTGGAAAAGAGATTGACAGTCATGACTTTGTAATAAGGTAAGTTTTTATTTGCTGTTGAAGATGCATGGTACTATGTTTCTTGCAGAAAAGCTGGGAGAAATGTTTTAATCTGACATACATATTACAGGCATTATCTAAATTAATCTGAAACATTATCCACCAACATGTGATTCCCCAAATTTAAATTCATGCTTGTATTACTGATAAGAAGATTATTGTGAAAATAAAACAAGGGAGAGAGGTTTGCATTACTTAATTTTGCTTTTTGCTGTGCTTATTCCAGACAAAATGATTCTTACAGAGGTCTTGGTAGAAGAAATGCAAAATAGCTTCTTTTTAAGAATACTCTTTTTTAGCTTTTGGTCAGCATAGATGGCCTTTTGTAAATTACTACATTACTTTTGTGGAGCATGAAGTAAAATTTCAGTGTGGTATATTGATGTTAATCGAGGATGCCCCTGAGGTAGTTGGAAGTCACCCTAATATATTCCTTCACATTGCTTTAAGAATCTAGTCTTGCAGTTTGGGGGAAAATTATATGTTTCACTTTATATTCATTCTTCAAACCTACACAGTAGAGGGCCTTTGGATTTCATGTATCATGTCAAAGCTGACCTCATTTGACATCTTGGCATTATGTAGAAAATGCTGAGCAAGAGATGGGTATTTCTGCTTTTGAAGCAGAAGTTTCAATTTATTTGGTTTGAGAAGGGTGAAAGGACAGAAAAAAGGAGGATTGTGACAGAAAGCAATATAGAAATATTAGTCATTATGAGTTATTTGCTTTTTCCTTTTTTCACCTTAAAGAATGATGAGAACAATAAATAGTAAAAGTACATGGAAAAGAAAAATAACGGTTTTGCAGTACATAAATAAAAAAATATACATGAGTTTTATATTTAATTTGAAAGTTATTTTAACAAGTTGCAATTGAAGTAATAACACACTTCTCTTTCATTTTCCTTATTAGTCATACTTGTACCACTAGTTATTGAAATTAGCATCCTTACTTACTGCACAGGAAATCTAAAATTAATTACCACAGTTTTAAACTGCATGTAGCCTATGGCATGCTTTTGTATTCTCTCTAAGATTAAATGTGATTCATTTAACAGGATGTCCTGGTTTTGGACAAATTTAGGAGGAAGTGTTCTGAAAGGAAATGTTCTATATCCTTTACTGAAGAGTAGGTTTTAGCAACTTTTTTTTCACGGGTTCTTAGAGGTTTGAAAGGATTTTTCTTGGAGAAAGTGAAAAAATCGTTTATTTAACAAGCAAGTTGTTTACAGGTATGAAAAGAACAAATAATGTTAAATAATAAAACTTTTTGCTGCTTTGAAGAGCTTCAGAATTTTTCTGTAAGGTGTTCAGTCCTTTCCCAAGTCTGGAGCTGGTCTCTGGACCACAGTGCAATGTGGGAGGGCCCTGGACAATGTTTTGGGTTTTGGATTGGAGAAAAGTTGCATAGTTCTAGAAGACAAAGCTACTGTTCAGGAAAAACTTCTGCTTCAATTGACAAATGAGAAGCTAGCTTAAAAAGCAAAGAAACTACTCTGTCTGTTTTTCTCTAGAGAGAAAAAGCCACGAGTTGGGTGAAACCAAGATTCTTATCTCTGTATTTTTAAACACAGGGGGCCAAAAAATGTTACCGCTTCTCTTTCCTCTTTCCCTCTCTCTGGGTTTAGCTTAAAGCTATAGGACCCATTTTTGAGCACAAAGCAGGGAAACAAATCACACCAGGACACAGGACTACAGAAAAAATTAGATAAATTAATAATTTTCTAGAATAAAATTTTCATAGAGAAGGCAAGGTACATACTTTATTTTAAATCATGTGCTGAATTTCTTTGCAGTCATCTCCACGCTCTTCTGCACATTTTAACTAGCCATGAAACTAGGTGATGATATCTGATAGGAGGTTTTAACTAATTCAATTACATGGAGGAAGGATAATATTCTAGTGACTTGGTGGAGCTTAATAAGATCAGTAGGAAGTTGCTGTTGCTATGAGGAGTTTAGACTGGAGAGAGATGTGCATGTTCTGTGAAGATGATGAGGAAATGGAACAGGTTGCCCGCACAAACTGTGCATGTCCCATCCCTGGAAGTGTTCAGGGCCATGTTGTATGGGGCTGTGAGCAACCTGGTCTAGTGAAAGGTCTCCCTGACCACGGTGGAGGATTTAGAACTAGATAATCTTTAAGTCCCCCTTTCAACCTAAACCATTCTATGATTCCATGAAACATCTCTCATATGGTATATGACAGTAAAGTGGTCTGTATAATAACTGGTGAGTCTGACAATATTCTGGTTAATAGTCTCTAGTGTTTTGAGAATAACATGCTTGGCCCTCCTGCCTATAGGGAGTTTAAATGCACTGATTTTTTTTAATTTACAAATGAAAGTTAAGATATTTTAGAATTTACATATTATAATTTAAACTATATGATATTTGTTTATTTGCATCTCAATGCATGTATAGTTATATAGCATCTGTTTAAATAGCAAGGAATTTGTTTGTAACTGAAGTTAAAGAAAAAAACAAATCAGTCACCAGATTTAGTTTCCTACATTCCTTATCTTCCCTTTCGAAAAATTGTACATCACTTGATATGTAATCACATGGTATAATTATGAAATTCTGGAGTGCTTCATAAACCCTTACCAGTATTGCTGTTAGGATTCTGGTGTTAAAATGTACCATGACACTCTGTTAATCTTTTTACTTTTATCTGATCTCTCTAGAAGTAAAATGTCCTCACTTATGTGTTGGCTGATGGTATTCTTGAAAGGAGTTTCTGAATGGATCCAAATGTATAGGCTGGTGAAGGACAGTTTTGTAGAATCTTCTGATACTAAGTGCATTATTTGTGTGTGCTGTGACAAGTATGTCATACTATTCTGGTTAAATATATTCCATTGATTTTGATTGTATTTTTTTGGGGGGTGATGGGAAGGGGGTGAAATCTGAAGGAAAATTTCAGAGAGTCTCTGAGAGTTGTTTCTTAGAGGAGCAGTTCTTAGGTTAGAGTTAACACCAACAATACCATTAATTTAATGATCAAACTGACAGTGAAGGTCTGTGACACAGAAGAGGACACAACAGATATCCAACAATATTTGCAGTATTGATTAACTCAAGATCCTATAAAGGGAGTGAAAGTGTTAATAATAATGGACAAACACACAGAAGTTTTCACAAGTTTAGTGAAGTCATGCCTATTTTGGCAGTAGAAAATGTGGTCCATCTAATTAGAATGGGAATCAAGGAGACTCTCTGTTTGTAAAAGAATCCCAAACTGTGATGACTATGAACTGTTTTCTGATTCCCATATACCTTTCCTTTTTATCTCTCATGTTTTTATACCCCATAAGGAACTATTGATCTGTATGTCCCTGCTACTCTCTTCTAGTACCGAGCTTCAGTGTGCTGCATTTTGATCTATACCCCAGACAGAGTCTGAAGCACTCAAAAATATCTGATTGCACGAATAAGTACATCTTGGTGTTTTTTTTTTTTTTTTTTTTTTTTTTTTTTTTGTTAATGCACTTTCTCATGCTGAAATTACCAAGCCAGGGGTGAGTTAACTGTTGCATTTTACAGAGCAGAGGAACTTCTTATAATAAGTAGTATATTTTGAAATGCAGTGGTTATGTAGGAGTTTCTGAGAAATGCAGCTGTATTTTGGGCAAGTGGAAAATAACAATGCTAAGCATTGCCAAGTAATAACTTGGAATTACTTTGTAAAGCAAACAGTTCAGCTTTGGGTTCAGAATTTGAACAATATCAAAAATCAGAGTAAGTAGTTATATTTCTTATTTTTTAAAATGATTTTATTGGACGTTAGTGATGAGACCTACACAAAAGCAAAGGCCAAGTTCAGTTTTGGAGTAATTTGGTTAAAACCACCCAAACCCTAGTAAATATATTGTGTTTTTTTTCACAATAGTGAAAAAATATTGTATTTTTTGACCCAAGTCAAACACACCCTAGTAAATATATTGTGTTTTTTTTTTCTTGTGGCAACCCCACTTCTAGAAAAGTCCCTTTCATTTCAGTTGGACAGTATGGAGAAGAGGCCTGTTGAGTGAAACTTTTTCAGTAGGTTAGGGCTGCTCTGACAAGGAACAGCCATGAGAAGATATTAGTTCCTTCTTTCTTTGGATTGAAGTGCCTAGTTTCTACATTACAACTCTTCTTTTCTCACTAGAGTTTTTCCTGGTGACTCTGCCAGCATTTAGGAACCAAATGGATGGTTTTGCTATCACTGGTGATAAAATTTTGCTGGGCAAATGCAGCTCTATTTTTCCAGCATACTTTGACTTTTGTTTTTTAACTTTACCATCCATGTGGTTAGTGATGTTGGCATGAAAAAACTTGTAGTCTTTTTTTTTTTCCTTTTGAGAGGAAAGAATACATCCTTTAACAGATGTCTTGGTATGCCCTGTACATAAATGAGGATAATCTGACTCGACTTTCTCCCTAGTGTGTTGATTTTTGTGGGCAATAGGTGAATATTTCTGTGATATGCAGAAGCAAGCATCATATATGGTACAAGCAGAAGACAGCAGATATGGTCTGGCAGAAGAAAAGGACAGACCTAATCATAGTGAGGAGGTGTGGTATCTTATTTCAGGAGAAAAATTTAAATTAATAATAAGAAATTAGTAGTAGCTTTATTAATGTGTGTTGCTCCTTCAGACCCTAGGAAAAAAGCATCATAAATTTGTCAGAATAAAGGTTATGAGAATATTAATTTGCCTGTATCCTGGAACTTGGTTTTTGTAATTCATATCAGTTTTTATCAATTTTTTTTAGTACACCTTGCTTGGACTATGGCCATCATGCCAAGTAGAGCTAAATCCTTGGAGCCAGCAGATCTGTTGAAAGCAAAGTTGCCAATTTAACACATATATTTTAAAGCATGAGTCTTCCTCTAAAAATAACATCTGAATACATCATGACTAGATCATTAGACCCTTTTCAGAACTCAAATGTGGCAGCTCTATTTTTGCCTTCTGTTTCTTCCTTAAACTTGTCACACTACATTGAAAAATTAAATTAAAGCAGAGGAAAGCCATCATCTTCCTATGTTCTTCTTGCTCAGGGATTTGAGTGTCTTAGAAAAGGGGAGCTCTGGTGGAGTTGTTCCAGTCAGCCAGGTGTGAGTGGTCTCCACCTCAGGAGAGCCTTGGAGAAGGCTTGACTCATGTAGCCACATTTTAGGATTATTGTTTGTTTTTTTTCTTTTAAAGAAGTTAGTCCTTAAGTAGGTGATTTAGGAGGATATTTAAGGACAGAAGTCTAGAATGGTCAAGAAATACCAGTAGAAAGGGACTTCTCTACACCGATATGCAAATGATCATGGATTCTACAGAGCCTGCTTGAATAAATACATATCCTATAAGCATCCAAATGTAGAGCAGATAGGGTTAGTCTGAATCTTCTTTGAATCTTCTTATAACTATCCTGAGAAAAAAGCATACTATTATTTTTAAGTCATTTACTCCTATTGTTCATAATACAGAGCCTTTAATTTATTAGTTTTCTAAATGGTTGGAAATTCAGGAGCACTGTGCTGCTTTTTTTTCCCCATTGACTGTTTTTTAAGAGGTGAAAATGTTCAGAAGAGTCTTAATCTAAATAACTGGCTTTTTAGCTGTTCTCCATTTTGGAAAGTTCAAACTACTGCTGCTTTCTATATTCTGTTCTAACAGCCCCAGAGTGCTTATCCAAAACAATGACAATCATACTTTTTTCTGAATTTATTGCAAGGGTAATAATTTTTAACCCTTTCTGTCCTGATAATGTTGTAATTTTTTTTTAATTTTCTGTATCAGAATTATAACAATTATGTGGGTCTTCATAATTGCTCTACAGAAAATGCTCTTTATAGATAGTAATGTGTGATGGCATTTTCACATAAAAAGGGTGAGGCACAGGGGTTCAGGATACTGCTATGTTCCATTTCTTAGTTTTTCTTGCAGTAAAATATAATTTTTAATATTTCACTGGTGTCGTTTTTGTAGGGTTTTTTAAATAATTTTTTATATATGCAAAAACTTTCAGTGATAGAAATTCATTGCTTTATTTTCTTGTCAAAGGAATAGTACTGGGAAGAACAGCAAATCTAATCCATGTGTAATTTTGCAGCAGGACACACAATGAAGATGTAAATAATGTGTTTTGCAGCTCTCTCTAAAATGCCATTTAGACTTTTTCTGACACTCCACTTTCTGTGTCAGTTGATAACTTGGATTTCAGTCACTGCTATTCAGGGAGATGCTCAGAAGAATGAATTTGTTGATTAGCAGAAGTTCTAATCTGGAACTGGGCATCAGGAATTAATGAAGTTTTTTAGCAGGTGATGTTACAAAAACCATCTTCATACTGAAGTCATAGATTCAGTATTTTTGTGAGCTTGTGTTGTGAAAGGGTGTATCAGGTCAATATTTTACAGGGCACATACTAAAACCCCCTCATGATTGTTGTATGTGAATAGAATCTGCAGTACTGTACCTGAGCCTCTAACCTTGCAGTTCTCATGGAACATCCTCTGCCATACCATGGATAAGAACAGAGATGAAGTGGGTATGTTAGAGGATTCACTATTACTTCAGATTCCTATGGTTAATTTGAAGCAATTTTCGTTTTTTTCAGAAGTATGCAGAACATGTGAGAATCCATACACTTTACTAATAATTGTATTTGTTGGGGGAAATAGGAAGTTGATGCATGTTGTTTTTTGTAAATTTCTCTTTTTTTGGGCATGTGTGAAAGTTACCACAGCACTGCTGCACACCTTTATGTGGAGAACCTTGTCAAAAGATGTGCTATATGCACCCAAATATTAGGGCAGTGTGCTTCTTGCATGTGTAGATTTAAGTGTAGTCCAGCTGTGACATTCTCTTCAGTCTTGAACTCTTTTTTTCCTCTTCGGCTTGCTCGAGCCTTTAATTTTTCTTTCATGTAAAATTATTTCCTGAAATAGCATGAAACACTGAACTCAAGGTTACTATTTTGATTCTTACAAGAATTTGGATGTGAATCTTTCAGGCTACTCAGGAAGGAGTATATGTTATTGACACTAATCTAGTGTAATGCCTTATGTTTGAGAAAGGTTTAGTATGTCTGCCAGCAACAATCTGATTTTCGTTTTTTATCTACTCAGAATGTATGTGTTTATTTCCGTGCAACTGATATTTTTGGCTTAGATCTACAAAGGGAAGATATTAATGAAACAAAGCATTGGTATAAACCACTTCTTTCCCATAGCTTTATAGTGTTTTAAAGTACTTATTTCAACTTGTAATCCTCAAGTCCACCAATTGTTAGAGGATTAAGAAGTCTACAGATTCATGGCCATTTCTTGCCTTATTCCCCTGTAGGTAAAGTATTCTTTTGGTTCTCGAAGTCAGATAAAATGGAAATGATAGCCATTTTACCCAATGAAATTTTAATGGCTTTTATTTAAAACTAACTTGAAATATGGTCTATGAATACTGTGTGCTGGACCTTTGTATTCGTATAAATGATCTGTATACTTATTAATGACAAAGCAATTTGAACTGAATCTCTGAAGAATAACTGATTTCTCATTTGAGCATATTTTTATGATTTTGATTGCATTATTTTCTTGTTGAGCTCTGCTTTCTGAAAGACTGTGATGTTATGGATGTTTGGGCCGTAAAGATGGCACAGTAAACCCAGGGATGATCACCCAGTTTGGTGAAAGTGTGGTATAGGAGCACCTACTCCATTCTTCATTTTTTTTCTCATGGCATACAAGTTCAGCCATTAACGGTTTTTTTCTCCACTTTTTTTTCTTAACTTATCCTACTGCAACTAATACATTCTACAGGTGTTTGTGGAAGAAACAGGTTTTCAATCACTGAGACTTTTTGGTCTGTGTGTCTTACTATCTGTTGTTTTATGCGTGCTCAAATACTACATAATATTTCAAACATTATCTAATGTTTCACTTTTATCCCAGAGCTCTTTTTAGTGATAGCATTGCAGTGCACTTTTCAGTTGAAAATCTTATCACACGGAAAGCTCATGTGTGGGAACCCCCCTGTATTTTTACTGGGAATATTTTACAGGTATATTTGCCTTTTAGTAGTAGGGTTGTACATAGTATTTTTGTAAGTTAGGTGCCTCTGTAAGCTTAGAATTTTCCTAAATAATATAATTGATGCTTAATACTACGTTTAGAGTAGCCACCTTGTTGAAATAGTTGTGCAGAGGTTTTGTCTGTGGTCTGGTCTGATGTCATGGGAAGAACAGGTACTGCAGCATTAATTTGAGGTACCATGGATATTAGTGCCTATGATACTAGCAATCACATGAATTATGAATGTTTCCCATACGTTTAGGTCTTTTTCTAACCCTCTCTCTGAAATGTATCAATCTTTGTCTCATTAGACCATTTTCTAAATACTTTGACATAGATAGTGCTTAGAAGAAGTAAGGTGTCCTAGGGTGATGCTTGTATCCCCAGTCATGTGTTCTGTTTATGCTGGATATTATATTCTGTGCCTTCAAGACTGGCTCTGAAGAGTGAAGGTTTGGTTTGTTTTGTTATCAGTCTGCTCACTCCCCCAGCAGTCGGCGGGACACAGAGACAGGGGGCGGCGATACTTAGGGCAGCTTTTGCTTATTGCTTTGCTTTCGCTTTGCTCTTGCTCTTGCTTTTGCTTCTGCTCATTAGGTAGTTTAGCTAAGCAGTCAAAATTTTTCTCTGGACTGTTTTTCTTTCCCTTTCTTTTAACCACTCAAGCGTGCTCCAGACTGGGACCTGGGAAACACCGAGGGTTTGCACTTTGTGTCCTGCAGCAGCTGCCCCCAGCGCCAGAGGGACCGATAACAGAGCAACCACTCCCAGGAGGGACTTTCTGAATTTGTAATCTTTTTCAGAGTGGTGAAAGAGTGTTGTCATCCAGTATTGTTCATTTTATGTGCTGGGGGGTGTTTTACCTGTTAAATAAACAGGTTCTTTCCACTTCTCTCTGAGGAATCCTTCCCAAACCGGCTGGGGGGAGGGGCTGTGTGGGTTTGCTTTCTGAAAATCCCTTTGGAGATTTTCTTCCAAATTTGCCCTAAACTGGGACATAAGGGAACAAATAATAATTAATTATTTGCTAGTTTTGTGCAAGGGAAAGAAGTAGTAGGTAGAGCTTCTGATTAAATGCTTTTATACTGAAAAAAATACCCATGAGATTCTTTGTTTCAAATAATATACTGAATTTGAAATTTGTGGGAAAAACTAGCAAAGGAACCCATGATAACCATTATTTTAGACAATTATTTTTTCTGGGAGAATACTCATTCCATCTTTTTTGTCTGAAAACGGTGAATATCTTGCTCAAAGGAGATCTAGGAGATTTACAAACCTTTTTATAATGTGATATATTATCAATACTGAAGTTTTTAGCTATTTGCTTAATTAAGTGAATCTTCAGTGCTCAATCTGACTCTTCATTACTGTTCTTTTATTCTCAGTAAAAGTAGCATAGCAAGTTTGTCTTGCTCAGCTTTCACCTGATGTCTGCTTACTTGCATGCTAACATAAGGATAGCACAGAAGTTGTTTTTAGAATGAATGGAAAATGATGTGGTGTAGCAAGAAGTTTGTGCATATGCATTTATATGTTACATGGTACTAATAATGTGGCTTGTGAGAAAGAGGAAATTCAGTAAATTACAATCTTTTATATATTCTTCCTTAAAAAAACTCAATAAAAGTATGATTTCATTTATGGTGAATAAATCTCTAGGCACGTAATGCTTTTGGTGCAGAAACACTTTCACTACCTCATCTCTGTTGTGATTATATTTAGCATCTGTGCCCTATGGCAAATTAGCTAGAATTAAAAAGTACAACAAGGGAAGAATATTGCTTTGATTATTTAAAAGTTGTTCGGTTAATAGGTTTCTTCATGTCACTTAAAAGAATATTAATATATGTATGTTTGCCTCTTAATGTGAAGTTTTCAAGAAAAGAATCATGAGAATTCATGAGAGGTCATTGACATCTTCGAACAAAATAAACTTAAAAATTCCAATGGCAGTATGAAACTATGGCATAGCATAAAGATATATTAGAGGTTAAGATAAAAGTTCCAAAACTGGTAAAAGCTATATACATACACTCAGGTCTATATACAAATACACAATAGCCAGTTTTATTAACTGTGAAGCATATAAGAAGTATAGGGATAAACTTTTTAGTCCAGCCTGTTGCACCAGGACGAGGTGCAATAGTTTTAAAGTGAAGGAACGTAGATTCAGGCTAGTTATAAGCAAGAAATTTTACTCTAAGAGTGGTAAAGAATTGCAGTTCTATTGTTACTGAGTGTATTTGGATTGCTCATTATTTTCTGAAGTTATACTTGAAAAATCTGAGTATGCGATAAGTTACAAATTTATATTGCTTACACTGTCTACCTTTCTAAAATACACCTTTGAGTTACTGATGTAGCAGTAATTACATACAATGTATGCATACGGCATACAGCTTTTTAGACATGGTGATGTTGGTACCTACATGGCCTGTTTCTTAAAGTTGGACTGAGAGAACAGGATTTGCAATGTCAAGATCTGTCTTACATTTTTCAGTAATAGATTTCATCACGTGTGTATATGTGACTACTAAAACAAACCCACTATACAAATCCCTCATTATGTTGTGCAATCTGCCCTTAAAAGAGGTATTTTCAAGAGCAGCGGTAATTCAGTCAGTTTGATCGGTTGGTTTTAAGTACTTGGTTTGATTATTTTATTACATTTATTTTTAGATTTTAAAAAACTTCTAATAGTAGCAGGTTGTAAGTTCATGCATTAAGATTTTCAGAAGAAATTTACAAAGCCAGTGTTAAATTCAGTGGGAGTTTTTCTCATGCCCTAACAATTTTCTAGGAAATACGACTCCTAGCAGTCTGAAATTCATGCAGATGGTTTATGGAATAGATGTATAAAGATAATGAAGAATGTAAATCTATTTCTTTAGCCTACGTCTGCCCACATGTTATCAGAAACTTTGATTTCTTTATCTCCTAGGAATAGTCTTTATATAGTTGCTTTATAGTCTTCAGAACATCTTTCTGAAGAATGTAGGACCACTTCTTAACCTGATGAAATAATGAAATTATTAAAATGAAACCTGATTACATAATGAAATTTTTTTCTGGGTAATTAGTATTATCAGACAGCACTAGGTCATCAGTTGGTGTTAAGTAATGCTCGCTTACTTTTATGTCATTGGACATTTGGCATTAGAAGAAACTAGTGGATAAAAAATTGCAAAATTGATGGAATACTCTTTATATTAGGAGTGTGATAATGTGTAAATGTTTTGGAGAAGCCTGTTCCAACATTGCTTTTTACCATCCTTTGCCTCAAACAGAGCAGTCTGTTAAATTATTAAAATATTGTTGTATTGGGGTATATTTTTGGGGCATACCAGCTACAGCCTAATTCATTGTGGTTGTTTTGGAAATTATTTGTTCCTGTCACAGTATATTGGTTGCTGAAGTCACAGCTAATTTCTGAATTTTGTCACCTGCATTCAACACATATGTGGGATTACATATGTATGTATTTATGTAATTGAGGTAAAAATCTGCTGAATAATGGCGTAATGAGAACTTTTCAAGCCTAGGAAAAAGGCACAAAGCTACTGAAAAATTAAATAAGTTTTGAAAATGAGATATGAATGAAAAACTGACAGTTTAATACTTCTTTCCAAAAATTGAAGTTCTAAGTCAAATAAAAATACTAAATTTCTAAACACCTTCCCAACTGCAGTGGTAATACCAAGACCAAAAGTACCAAAATTTTATTTAAAGATGGGGTAAAGGTAGTTTGTAAATAATATATAAATACTGTGTTGTAAATAAAGTAAAATAAAAATGCATGGACTAAATCGTATAAAATATGCCTTATTTTGTTAGCATGGCTTTCTTTGTGTGAGAGCTGCTGGCAACAGGATGATAGATAATGAAAGGTAATAGGTTTAAGAAAGCATATTACTCACAAGTGCTGCTTTAGATGTTGATGCATTCTAGAGCATAATGATACGGTTTCCAGATGATTCCAAAGAGGAGTATTATTTTGTCACAGCATTCTGTACACTTAAAGTTTTTAAAAATTTGTCTGATTCTTGTCCAACCTGAATAAAATACTATGTATTATCACACCTTCTAGATTGGTATTTTTTTCTCACATTAAATTGAATTGGTCTTTCATGTTCCTTTTTAGGTTTCCCTTCATGCACACATTTTTCTGAGTTAATATTTCATATTTGTTTTCATTTTTCCATTCATTTCTTCCTCTTCAGGTGCAATCTAGCTCCTGTGGTGGAGTATGCTGCCGATGTGGGAACTAAATCTGATTTTATTACCATGAACCCATCAGTTGTACAAAGAGCTTTTGGAGGCTTTCGGAATGAGAGTGACAGAGAAAAATTTGTGCATAGACTGTCCATGCTGAATGACAGTGTCCTTTGGATCCCAGCTTTCATGGTCAAAGGTGGAGAGAAACATGTGGAATGGGTTAATGCATTAATCCTTAAGAATAAATTGCAAGTGCGAACTGCCTATCCATCACTGAGACTTATTCATGCTGTCAGAGGGTAAGTGTATGGAAAAGATTGGTCTGTCCTCAGCACAATGAAATCATAACTAGAATTCCTAGCAGGCAGAAAAAAAGATAAATGTCAAAAGGAGTATGGTATTTCCTATATTGATGTAATGGATTGCATTTATGGTAGGTTTGTTTGGTAATAAATGCTGGCCACTCATATAGCCAGCTCTGCTGCAAGCAAGTGAAATGCATTTGCACAATAACTTTTCCAGTTGCACTTTTATGTAAAAAAAAGTATCATCATTTTGTGATAAGCTAATTTTAAAAATAGTCTGAATACAGTGTATAATGAAAGTGCTACATGTCTTCTTTGGGAAACAATTGTGAAGATAAAAAATACAATCTAAACAGCATCAGGGTAAGGAAGCAACCCTGTTAATAATGAAGCCTGGCAGATTTGAACGTACTGAGCTCCTTCATAAAATATCTAGGATTTGGAGCAATCTTTCTCCTTTAGAATTTGGCAAGATGCTTTGGCAATTCAAAAACATTGAAAAGAATCACTGAAGATGTGAAACCACTTATTAGAAAAAAGATGTATCCAAGCTTTAAGCGGATATTTTTCTTTTTAACCCCATAATTAAAAAAAACCTGTCAGATGAAATCTCCAATGTCTTTGTAACTACTATATGTAGGTCTATGCCTGAAAATATATAGTTCTATCACTGAAAATCATTCAAAAGAGGATGGTAATGCAATGTGTTTGTACATCAAATTATGACAGTATGGTAATATTCAGCTTGAGTTCCTTGAAATGTGCTGTTTGTGGGGTGTGAAGTTGCCCCAAAGTACATGTAAGCACTTGTATACATAAAGTAAAGCCTATTAGCTTGTACACCAGTTACTGATTGTGTAGCTGTTCTTACTGTTACAGCAGCAGAGATAAGTTAGAAGGGATGTTTGAACCGTTATCCCAGTGTAGTATGAGTGTAAAGCTTAGGCATAAATTATTCTTCATGATATTTTGCTATGTCTCATAGATTAACTGCTGCATTCCTTCTGTGATGCACTTCTGGCACTGGAAAAAAAATCTTTTGCCTGTGAAATTAAGGAATCCTTCAGAGAACTGTTACTTTATTACTGAGTTACTCCATTTCATTAGACATTTAGACTTTAGCTATTTATGGGCCATGATTGTGTTGAATTTTCACGTATTCAGAATGTCTGTAGTACATAGTTTTGGTCGTTTGTATGTGTATATAAACCTGTCTGAGATTGCTTCCAATTTACAAACAACAGTTCTAATTTCCATCTGCTAAAATCTGGGTAAAATTATTAAATGTGAATGGTAAGTCAGAATGTGCAGTCTTTAACTGCACATTCAAGGTCCTTTAGGGGGCTTTGTCTTAAAAAAGTATTAGTACCTACATGGTCTCTCTGAATGAGGTAGCAAAAGCTCTGCCATCTTGAATTGTTGAAAATTTGGATTAAGTATATTTTAGATTATACCTAGCAGTGTCATCTGATACGACTGCATAGATTTGTGCAATTGTTGAATCTGCAGTTTAAACTCCACAGTAAATTTAAATTGATATCAAGAGCTCTTTGATTTAATGAACCTAAAATTATATTAAAATATGGAGATATGGTCAATTTCAGGCAAAATCATTTCATATCTAATAATCAATAAAGGTTCATGATTCCAACCTGATATGTTAAATACAAATAGAGAACATCTTGCTGAACAGTGCAGGCTCAAGGTTTGAAAAGTGTTGTCCGTATTCCTTTTAATATGCATCAAGCTGTCAAATTTTTCCTTCATTAACCTTTAAAGCATAAGGTGTTAGGCACTTTCTAAGGGCAAAAGATAAATTTTCTTTGACTTCTGATCTAATGAGGTCAAATTCTTTATTTCTAATGAAGTATAAAGTTATATTACAGTTTTATCTAGTAACAGGTCAGTTTGGCTACAATCACAGCACTGCACTGAAATTCTTGCTCCTGTTCTTCCTTCTCTTTTAATTAAAGAAATTTTATGAGCTGTATGTAGTGTTCCAGAGTTGCTATTGATCATATAGTCTCTATTGATCAGTTGACTGCATTCTGAGATAATTTTTAAAACTTTTTTCTGTCCATTATGCACTTTTTGTGTTAAAAGAAGGTAATGTGGTATTGGAAAAAGAAGCTAATGTTTTCCTGATTTCATGCTTTATAAAGCTGCTGTGAGTGATAGATGCTCCTGTAGAATCTGAGAAGGATTTTAGGTTTTAAAACCAGATAATATATATACAAGGTCCAGCACAATAACTGTTTTTTTAAATGAGTAGTATCATAAATGGCCATTGTATTCAGATTTTTTTTTCTTCAGTAGATTTAGTTCAAGTGGTTACCTGTGATAATTTTCTCTATTTTGCTTTTTCACTTTTTGATCAGTAAGTTTTGAATATGAGATTTTGAGAGTGATTTGGGAGCCTTTGCATGATTTTTTTCTCAAAGTATTTCTAAAAGCTAATTTATAGAACTTTTAATGTCACTGTGCACATATTGACAAAAAAAATGAGGCAATCAATACATGGTGGAGTTCAAGATGGAACTAAGATCTTTAAACTAACATCTTAACTGATTAAAAACACTTACTTGCTCTCTAATGTCACTGCCAGGAAGTTTAATTATAAAGTAATTATAATGAACAAACCACATAACTTCTTTTTATTGACTTCAATGACTAATTTCAGAAACTTTATTAAGAAAGCTGAGATTTAATGCTGAACTGTTTCATTAGGATTATTTGTAATAATACTTTCCAAATGGAATTATACTCTCTGAGATGTGGAAAGTGTCTGTATAGAGGCTTGTCTCAGTAGCAGAGCTGTAATTAAATGTGGATTAAATAGTAGGCAAACAGGAACTGAGGCTGCTGGGGTTAGAGTCCAGATCATACTTCTACTGGTGGCAGACAACCAAACTCAAAAGTAGGATCAGCAGGACATTTTGCTATGGATCCCACCTCGTGGGTCTGTGGAGAGATTAGAAGGATTCCTGACACTGAACATGTAGTTGGTACATTAAGCAGAGGTCAGTTAACTCCCAGAGCCTTGCACAGCTCTTTTTTTTTTTTTTTTTTTTTTTGTGCTTCTGCTGGTGAATATTTGAAGACATCTGTCATCTGTTGAAGAGGCTGAACACCACCACCCCCTTGCCCTGACAAGCAATACAGATTCAAAATGCACTAGTTTTCTGTGAAGTTTTTTCTTGTATTTCCTCTCCTAAATCCACAAAACAAAAGTTCTCACGCTTATCTTGACATGTAAGAATGTTTTCTTGGCTGCTCTTCCAAGTGCGCCAGTAGGGAACTGGATATTTTGAGCTATTAGTCATTCAGCAGCAATATCACTGAAACTGCTTCACATTAGATTCCTTCCCATCTTCTGGGTATGGAACAATTGTGTGGACATCCTGTGGGATTGGCCTGTGCTCTATTTATTCCCTCCTTGATTTTGCCTGTGAAAGAGTGGTATTACCCTGCATTAAACATGGCAGAACTCCCACTGAAATCTCTGAGTTTTGTCTATGTAAGGAGTATGCTGTACCTATTTATGGTCTCTTCACAGTGCAGGATCTCCTTTTCTTTATTAGTCAAAACAAACAGCTATTCTTTGGATGTAGCGAACATTACCACATCTTCAGAGTTCTTTACTCTGGGAGTTACAGAGAAAGTACTTTCAGAAACTGAAACATGCAGAAATCAAGTAGTTTTCCAGCAGCTCTGTACTGAGAAACAACTACTGTGAGTAATCTTTAGACACTTGTGTTTATTTTCTTCTTCCTAACAGACTTCCCTTTTCAGCTAGCTGCTAAAATGTATTTATTAAGAAAAGATGTTTTGAAATACATGGGTGAATAAATCACCTGAGAAAAAAACATGGCCATTACACTAAAAACAGAATTCTAAATATAAAATGACTGTGTCTTTTGCATCATGCATATAAATATTCAAAATACTGGGGAAGAAATTCACACTAGCTACTTTTCAGTGGAATACGATGCTGTTTTTTATATATGTGGATGTTAAAAAGAAGTGTTTTACCCTGTAAGTACCCTTGTGTCCTTTGTGGCTTTGTTTAAGTTATACAAACAAATAGGAAGCCAGTTAGTTTGGATTTTAAGAACCTAATCTATTGTATAATGTTGTTCATCTAATCCCAATATGCTGTCCTATGCGGAGATCCTGTTCTTGAAGTGGCGACACTCCAGGGTTGACTTTTCAGTCTAGCACCTGCTTTCCAGAGCAGCAACACCCTGCATGTCTTAAGGATATGCCCTAATCTTGTTTTAAAGTTTCACAGGATGAGCTTTTATTTCCTTTGCACAAGTTCTTCTATTTCATCACATTTCTGAAAGATTTAGCTAGGTTTGTCAATATCTTTCTTTTTGAGAGTTTTCATTGGAGGCAAGCACAGTTGAAGTAGAGGACATGAAAGCAGAACTGACAGTACACAAAACTGTTTTTCTATATTTTTCACTCCCTGGTCCATTCTGCCAGGTAAACCAAGATAAGTTTATCACGATAATAGGGATATTTCTATCCAATTTTTAAAATTCTTATTTACATTTTGACAATTCACTCCTGTAAGTTTTTGTTTCGGGAGAATGGTTTCATCTCTTACTGAGGCAACTGCTTTGTTTTTTATCAGCAATGTTTATATACCTAACACTTAGAAAACTTACTCCTCCCAGATTGAATTTCAGGTTTCAACTAGTGGAGAGCAACAGAATTAGTCATAAGAAAGAATAGGAATGAAATTTTCCATTTCCAAGTTTTGTTGTTTTGGTTATTTACCATGAGCAGCAGCACTCTGACTAATGCTAATGACTCCTAGGAGCTAAGCAGGGAGTAACACACTGTTATTCATACAGTGTGCAGATTTATATTTATTTGAAAACTGTTTTGGTACTTACTATATTATTTTTTGATTTTAGGTTGTTTTTATTTATTTTCCCTTACATAAAACTTGTGTTTCTGAAAGCCATAGAAATGTGTTATAACTCCCATTTGATCATTTCAGACTCCTGTAAAAAAGCTGTAGCTGTGCAATGGAGAAGCAAACTAGAAACATTTTTGTAGTGTATTTTTGATGAACCAGTAACAGGACAGGAATCCACAGAGAGTGATGTTGGCCATATAGTATTAATAGAATTGAGAATAGCTTCTCTTGGGATTTTTTTTTTTGACACATGAGATTAATTATCTGTTGATTCTGGCTAGAACATGTATGCATAAAAAATTGTTAGGTTTCCTGCCTTTTTTTTTTAAAGTGGTGTTTCCAAGATAAGACAATAATAAAAATTCTGCGTTCTTTTATTTTGATTGTAACGTCTTCAAGTGTTTTTAAAGATGTGTGCATTTAGTTTTATCCTTACTGATCTTCTATGATGAGGAGAGGTTGTATTAAGCATCCAGCCAGTAACAGATTTCTTCAAATGTTTAGTTAACTACTGAGGTGATGTGGAAATAAGCGAACAAAGCTATAGCAATATACACTGTATGGTTTGGCCTTTTGCCTCTGTCACTTCAAGTCGTTGGGCTGTTAACATGAGAAGTGCTTCCGTGAAATAATACACTGGCACAAATGTAAACAGTGGTGCCAGCATAGGAATGCGCAGTTTGGCTTAGTGTCTTCTGTAGCCTTGCTTTTTAATGCATATGAGTTCCTTCAAGAATGTTTAAATGGATTTGTTTGAAGTCTCTAAATTCTTGATGGTATACAGGGAGAGTTTTAAGTGTTTCAGATCAGAAGCACTGAGAAGTATGTGAGGATGTTTTGTCTGGAATTACCAAGTGCTAAGACTAATGGCTACTACCTTCTTCCCGAACATCTGTACCAAAATGTAGGTGCTGTGTGTTCTATTTGTGGGTAAAAAGTTGTTAATGACACACCAATGTTTTGGCTGCGCCTGAATGGCACTTGCACAGCCTCATAACTTCCCTGTTACCAAAGGAAATGCCATGCAATCCAGCATCATGCTCAGCAAGCAATACAACTGTGGTAGCAGAATAAGAAGGTGGTACTTTCATTCACCTAGTAAGCTGTCTTTATCTTGATTCCTGACTTTGCTTGGTTTTGCTCTTCCTGTTCTTTTCCCACCTCACTGAGGAGTGAGGAGGGGAGTGAGAGCATCTGGGCAGTGTCAGGCCCCCGTGTGAAGAAGGGAATTTTTTTATTTGATACACAAGTCGTGTATAGGCTTTTCAGAGGCTAAGGGAAGCCTGTCAGCCTGTTTCAGTTTACATCAAAGAATTAGAGCGTGAGAAGAAGGGTGAGCATTGCTCTATTTCAGAGCTTGTGAGGGTTAGGTCAGTGCTGACATGCCTGGTGTGATGTTTTAAGAACAGAACATGTTTTCAAGAAAATAACTGATTCATTAGGTGATAAATCTGGATTGTGCTCCTTTGCTGTTGGAAGGCTCACTGTAGTTGAGGTAGATGCTAGTAATGCAAGCGTTTTGGATGGAATGAGATTTGAAGTCTCTCACCAGTACTCATTTCCTTCCCATTCTAGACAGAAGTCTCTGTCCCTCTTCATTGTGTCTTGTGTATCTCTTTCAGCAGAAGTTGCTCCTGTGAATCTTGTTCTTAGGTGTTACGCTTATTCTTATCCTCATTTGTAGCCATGAGGACCTATCTATGCATGTGTGGGAGGTTAGTGCTGTTTGGATTCACGTTAGGAATCTTAATACTCTAACACTGCTGTATTGAAGTCCTTTTCTGAGCTCTGTCCTTCTGTCTTCAACAGGTGAATTAATAGGCCATAAGAAAAATTAGGAAAATAATAGTTACTTCTGTAATGTGTAAAAGAGAATTACTTTTATTTCTAACTTTCTAAAGCAATATTTTTAATAGCAATATTATAGTTCCATACTTTATGAGCATTGCAGAAACAGCTTATTGATGTTTTCTAGTCTGTATTTAGTGGAAGCAAGTGTCGTAATTTGCATTTTTGTATCATATCTTTAGTGAAGTAGTCAAAGAAAATGGACTTAGCAAAAGTTCTTGCTAGAACTTGCTTTTTCATGTCACATTTATTTGTACTTTATTGTCTACCTCTGGGATACAGGGGACTTTCCAAGGAAAATGAGTAATCATTTTCTTTTGCAAGAAAAGAAGACCCATAAAAGAATCTAAGATAGGGCCATACCGAAAACAAGTACAGTCCCTGGTTTCAGAACATTTTTGGAGGCTCATAAGGTGGGGAATTTTGTTTCCTTTTCTTTTTTTTTAAATTTAGTATAAGTGTGGGCAGACCCACTAGCAGAATTGGCAGAGGGAAGTAAATGGGTGTTTCACAGTCATACTGAAACCAACAGGTGTCACAGCTCATGATTGTATCAAATTATTTAGTTTCAGATGAAATGTAATATACAAATGGGCTAACGAGGCCGTAGAAAGATTCATGTGTGGCACGAACTTAACAGGTGAGGCCTTGCCTTTTTCACCTTTTAGTCTATAATGGACACAGCATTGAAACACAGTAGGAAAAAGGTGGTTTACATAGCTCTCAATGACAAGAAGGTTTCAGAAAATAATCTCAGTGGTATCTTCCTTTGGAAAGCTAGCAGTCATTTAAAAATCACTGAAGAGAAGTCCTGAGGTCTGAGAAAGAAAATGTCAAAGAGAGAGGCCCTCCCTCCATGTCTTTTAGAGAGTTCTCCTCTCTAAAAGGCATCCACTTGAAGCTGTGTTGGGTGTTTGAAACCCTGGGAGCACGGCTGTGCTGTTGAAAAATGAGTGACAAGCAGATAGGACGGCTCTGCCTGCTGCAGGAGTATTGCTGCATGCTGGCACTGGAAACAAAATACAGGCTTGACCCATAGATCACTGGTGGCAATTGGGATTTCTGCTGCTTCCAAGGGGTTTGTCATGAGTTTCCAGAGAGGAGTTTATTTGCTGTAGTTTGTGGCTTTCCCCCAGGGATGTTTCACAGTGGGAGCAGATCCAGAGGGATCATGCTTGCTGGCCCTGGGGTCTATTAGAAAATGAACTGAATGAATTCAGGAGAAAGAAAACAGGTTTGAAAAGATACAGATAGAGGAAGATTTGGTTCATGCATGTGTTAATGTCAGCTCTCTGAAGATGTTAGTAGCAAGCATCTTTTCCAAATGAATCTCTTAAAAGAACAGTAGTCTTCTCACAAGCAAGAATGATACATAAAGACTGGTGAAGAGCACAAAATTATGCCTCAGATCTCCTTGTGTTAACTCAAGAGATTGCTAAGCCATCATTGCTATTTTGGTATGATGATCATTCTCTGAAGCAGAGGTGAAACAGGAAATCTGTCTTTCTGGTTTTGTTTTCAAATTCTATAAATTTGTTCATAATATGCAAAGCAAGTTCTGGGCACAGAATATCTGGGAAATGTGCCAGTGTGTAAACACACTTTATTTCTATAGTATTAATGACTTAAAGTTGAGTGGCTTGAATTCAGACTGAAGATCTCACTTGAAATGACTGTTGGTTATATGGTTAATGGTAACTTAGTAGAGCCACTGACAATATACAAAGGTAGCTTTGTAAGTAGCAGTAAGACAGCTCAGATTTCGTTTAAAGGCTTTAATCCATAATGTGATAACGTTTTCCTTTTAAAATAATTCTAAATCCATTTGCACACCCTTTTTTTTTCCTTTTTCTAAATTTGCTTTGTTTTGATCTTTCAGTCTAGTGAAGTGGGTATATGGTTCAGGATTCCTTTTCTTCTTTATTTGATATGTACCAGCAGTAATAAAGTGAAAAAATAGTAGTTACCTACCTACTGTATGCCTCCATTGATGCAGTGCAGATTTAACGTGTGTAAAACCCACATAAAGAAAATAAAGCAAGTTTTACAGTACAGAGGACATGTTTCTATTTTTTTAATACTAGCCAATAATGCAAGGTCTTCTGTCATTTTTCTCTTTACTCCTCTTGTATATAGTCGGAAGAGAAAATGAAACAGAAGGCTGTCAGATCAGAAAGGAAGCTAAAGACAGAAAATCTTTGGGGAGTAAAAACATCCATTAACCTTCTTACTTTTGAAATTTCTCTTTGGAAGTTACTGCTTGTAAAATCAGTAATGGGATCTGAAGCCTTACACATAGGTGTCATATTTGTTTCTGATGGACTGTAGAAGTGACTAAAACCAATTTTTTCCTTTGTATATTGCATGTTCTTGTGAAACCAGTTGATGGGTTTGACAGAACTCCAGTCACATCCCATTGCTATTTAACGGGCATTTTGGTTGGTATTGTTTGCAATGAGCTAGAATTTAATAGGATGTGGACAGTGAGCATTCATTCATTCTTTAGATACAGAGGTCCTTTGGTGTGTGGGCTCCTGTATTGTTCAGGTGTGCTTTTTGTATTTAATGGATTTTGTAAGGCAGTCTACCACTTTGAGTTCCACATAAGTTGTGATAGAGCAAATTGTTTCTGTTCAAACACATTCTTCAACACACACTTGTGCAGGCTTCAGTGAATGTTCTTGACTGGTCAAAGGTTTTGTCTAACCTTTGGAGGTAAAGGAGTAACTTCTGCCTCCTCCATTTACTGAAGTAGTATACTTCTGTTTGTACGAAGCCCTTCCTCTGTCAGTTGGTTAATTCAATGAGAACCATGGGGCTTATGATGATGTCTCACTTCTGAGACAAATTTAAGAGAAGACACACTGTAATGAGTCATCTCCTCTTAAGAGTTTCAGCAATGCTCCTGCACCAGTATAAAATTATTACTAGAGGAAAGTGAAAAAAAAAAAAAACCAGTGGTTTATTAAAAACAAAATGCCTCCAATGCAAGGAAGAAAAACAACACGGAACCATCAGAACTTGAGTTCCACACCACACTCACAGAGGAATGAAAACCCAAAAATGCCTGAAAAATGGGGAAAATATTGGAGAAATACCTCTTCCCAACACATGGTTCAAGATAGCACCAGCTTTCATTCTGAGGGAAGTGGAGCTTCCATGAGGAGTTTCAGCAGGAGGCAAAAACCTGGTGGCTGTCTGTTGACCTCCACTACACAGCAGTCACGGCAGGCAAAAAAGCTGGTCTAGAACCTCTTGGTGTGCTTTCTCTCCCTTGGCTCCCTGAGGCTTGAGGCTAGAACAGGGCAGCCCTGCTCCCGCCAGTCCCACTCTGTTCTCAGACCTGCAGCTGTTGAGTTCACCTCAAGGCTGGTGAAAGATTTCTACTGCAGCTTCTTCAAGCCAGGGAAGGGAAAAGCTTTTGCCTGCACCAACAAAACCAAGCTAGCCAAGCAGAACCAAACCTCACAGAGCCATGGAGCATGTGCACAGTGAGTCCTCGAAATTGCCCACCAAAACCCCCATTAAGCTCCCCCCTCCCCAGCCCTGTGCATACCCAGTCCCGGGCGTTAAAGATACAGCAATCAATTTTGGACATAAAGCAGAGGATCACAGAATAGGCTATCATCATAAATCGCTCCAAGACAGAAAGTAAAATCAGTAGCTTTTATATTGATTAATTTGTTCTGGTTCATTTCACTGATCAAATTTAAGGTCCTGTAATGCATATTTTCTGTAATAATCTCTAAATAGGAGACTTCAGTTAAATTTAACTAATATTATTATTATTAAATTATTTTTTATTAAACCATATTTTATTCTATACAACTAAAGTTATATAGAGAGCTTCAATATATGTCATATATATTTATATAGAAAGAGAACTTCAGGTACTTCAAAATGTCTAACAAGTAGCATAGCAATGAACATGTTGTTTTATTGTATCCAAACCTGGTGTTAGGCATGATTGACTTCATCTGTAAAGGGCAGTTTGGCACAAGCTGAAAGCAGTTTAAAACTGTTTCTAGTCCAGTGAGAAAAGAGCATCCTGAACATATTCTCAAATTTGTAGGCTGCACTTATCAACATTACTTTCAGTATCAGTGCCATTAATGAAATGCTTTCCGATGAGGGCAGAGTACTCATCCTGGGATCATCTTTCTTTTGTAGCCCTTCTTAAAATGGGGTTGTTTTCTTTTGCCTACATTTATAACTGTTTTGTTAGGATTGGGCCCAGAATGGAAATTCAACACAACTTTTCCTACCAACTTTTTCTTTTTTTAGGGTAGATTTAACAGGTGATGTAAGTGATGATTTTTTTAGAAAATGGGCTTTCAAGAATACAGACCTGTGGAATGGATGCTCTAGGCAACAGATAAATTGTTCTGAAGTGATCAAAGGCAGAATTTAGCAAATTGATTGGGTCCTTCCATTATTATCTTCCTGATTCCCTACTATGCATAGTGGACACTGCATTTTATTTCTATTCTTCATATATTAGATTAGATTAGATATATTCTTCTGAACATGACTGGTCATGCATGGCTTGTCTGAACAGTCTTTTCAGAGCTATTGCATTGTTTTGAAAAGAGAGAAAATTAGTTAGATAGGATTCTTTTCCATTACAGAAATATATTAATTTTCCATTAGCGTAAGAACAGATATTCACTCACTAGGAAAGACTAGATCTAATGGTGAAAGCTAGAATTAAGGAATGTTACTAATTTTAATTACGATCCTCCACTAATATTCTGTTCAAATTTTCATAGGAAAAATGCTAATCAATTGTAAGTTGTTGTAATGTCTTCATAAAATACGAAGAATTAATGCCTTATATTATTAATTTTATGTCATAAAATATTAAAAATTAATGTAAGTTTTTGAAGTCCTTATTTTATGAATTTAATCCGAAGTTACCTGTGTGTTTCAAGGCACTTAGCAATGTCCCCAGTCACCCTGGTACAGATTACTCTTATAACTTTGCACTAAGGTTGCATAGTACTTTTTTAGTGTACTATCCTTAAACTGAATTTGTTTTTTTGAATAGCTTTGCTCCAGCTGAAGGTTTTTCTATGTTCTTAATTTGACATGGCTTACCCAGACAAGCTTTCACTAACACAGCTGAAGAATTTTATCCCATCAGTTGGACCCTTTTTTTACAAACCAAATTCCTCTTTCATTCCATTTGCCTATCATTGGCATGGGGGATAGATTTTTTTGTGGTAATTTTTAATGGAATATAATGTAATTTTTGTTACGCCCTCACCAACTCCCGGATAAAGTCAGAACACCAGGACATATTTTGACAAAGCACAGAAGTTCAAGATTAGTATGAACATTTGGCTTTACATACCCAACAGCGCTGGTTCTGTATAACCAAGTTACTGTGGGAAACATGGGTCAAATTCACTTCTTGGTACCTTTGCTGATCTAAGCCATTATCAAGGTTTCCTGTCAAGGGACTGCTCAATAGTCATTTTGAAGCTTGAATAGCTACTCTGAGTATAATAAGGGTATTTTCAGGAAGGGAGTAAGGCTGATAGAAAATAGGGTGTTTATTTATTATCCTGCCTGATCTCTGCCTATTAGAATTGCCCCTGTGGGTCAGGTGGGTTATACTCTTGGGTTCAGATTTCTCAGTTTAGCTCCAGAAGAGGTCACAGAGTGGGCTTGTGTTACTGTCATTCAGCTTGAGGATGGCTGCTGATAATAACCTTCCTGATGCCACAGACAAAATCCCTGCCAAGGAAATCCACCAGCCACATCTGTCACAGCTGCTCTGGATCAACCTCTAGGTCCATAAAATTTTCCATTAGTAGGGAACAGCAGCCATGTGCCACACCTAGGTGAAAAAGGAGCCCTAGAAAATGAGTGGAATGCAAAGTAATTCTTTCTAGCAGTTGTTACCACTCACAGCCAAACTTTTTCTTCAGTGGAAGAGTCTACTTCTAAAACCAAAGCACAAACATGAGTCAAAATATAAGCTTAGGCTACAAATGTCCTAAAACCTGAAAATATCTCTTTCCTGTGACTGCCTTCTCATGTTGCTGTTAGGAAATGCTGGAGCTTTTCTGTACACTACACATTTGGGGGATTTTGCCTGACACTTTTTCCTACTTTCAAGCTTATCTCTCCCACTTTTCATAAGTTTCTGTGTGTGGAATGGTGGTAGGTAATCCTGTTTTACTGAGTAGAAAATTAGGTTTTTAAGATGAAAAAAATGCTGTTGTGCCATCTTCAATCTGATTATGAATCATCCCTTTGCTTCATTGTTTCTGTTTAATCCAAATTAATACCAGTACCCTTTCTGAGGAGAAGAAATAATATTTTCAACCTATACAAGAGAGAAAAAAGCCACTGACACCCTCTGAAGCCATTTGTAGCCCTATTTATTTAAAATATAGTTGTATTCCTTTCTTAGAATTTTCTTAGATTCTATTCTTAGAATTGGGCCCAGTGTGCTTTCTAGAATGGCAATCCCACACAACTTTTCCAGACAAGGTTTCTTCTTTTGTAGCTGAGCTTTATAATTATAGACATGGGTAAGTATTTTATCTTCTGAGGTTTCATGCAGAAGGCATGAAACAAAGGAGAAAGGAGGACTATAAAATTATGGCAAATAGCTGCTTAGATTTGCTATTCAACCTGATGGTTCTATTTATTACTAGTTTATCAGATACCCTCTCTTTTGTATTTTATCATTGCTACTGTATGTTGCTACAGATATTGTATGTCACTTAGATTTGACTGTTTATCTTAGATTTGACTGTACCATCTAAAAACATCTCCTGACATTTCAAATCCTCATAAAGTCATGCATGCTTCTTGATCACCATTTTTACATCTACCAGTCACACTGTTCAAATGTTCTCCAACATTTCTAAGGTTTTAAAACCTTCAAAACCTTTTAAACCTTTGTCCTTAATATTTCCATATTTTAAATGGTTCCATGGAACAAGATAAAAATATACAAAATAATAAATAGTTGTTAAAGTATTAGAACTGTAAAGGGAATTTTAAAAAGCCCAGAAGTGCTGCAGGTTTATCACTGTTGGATTCTATTTTATGGCTACAAATTGATTTTAGAAAATGTTTTTTGAGTGATTAGGATTTCTTAACCTGAAGGAAACATTAACATGTCTTCATATGTATATGAGCTGGAAATATACACTCACAGCCCAGAAAGCCAATTGTATCCTTGGCTGCTTCAAAAGGAGTGTGGCCAGCAAGTCGAGGGAGTTCATTCTGTCCAATTTTGCTCAGCTGAAACCCCACCTGGAGTCTGGCATCTAGCTCTGGAGTCTTCAACAGAAAGAAGACAGGGGCCTGCTGCAGCAGGTACAGAGCAGGGACACAGAAATGATCATAGGGCTGGAGCATCCCTCCTCTGAGGAAGGACAGAGAGAGATGGGCTTGCTGAGCCTGGAGAAGAGAACACTCCAGGGACACCTTTCTGTGGCCCTCCAGTACTTGAACGGAGCCTACAGGAAAGCTGGAGAGGGAGAGACTTTTTACCAATCTCTCCAAGAGAGCACAAAGGACAGTGGTTTTGAGCTAAAAGAAGGTAGGTTTGGACTAGACAGAAGGCAGAAATGTTTTATCATAAGGGTGTTGAGACACTGGAACATGTTGTTCAGGGAGGTTGTGGATGTTCCATCACTGTAATTGCTGAAGGCCAGGTTGGATGGAGCTTTGAGCAACCTGGTCTAGTGAAGTATGTCCATGCCCAGAACAGGAGGAGAGGACTAGCTGATCTTTAAAGGTCTCGCCCAACTGAATCAATTCTGTGATTCCCTAATTCATAGAATTCTGTATTTTGCTCCATTGTCTGCAGAGTAGGCATATATTATTGCCCAAGTATGTCACAGAAATAAGATAGCCATGGAACACCTCACTGGAAGATCTATCTCTTTCCATCATATTCCAGTGAGGAGCTGATCTGTCAGAAAGGAAAATCTTTTCTCCAGAAGTTTCTCTCTTGACTTTCTGAGCCTGTAAAATATACTCTAGGTCTGTTTTCCTGCACCTTTGCTGCATGTCTAGTGCAACTGCAATCTCAAATTATTTATAGATGAGTTCTTCTAAAATTAAGCTATGTTTCGCTCTTGAAAATGGTTTTGTGTGTGAGTTGAGTGAGCAACGGTTCTTAGCAGAGTCATGTACTGTGCTAGAGTGTCAGTTGATGACTTTCATGACTGAAGCAAGGGTAGACATTTCAGTCTCTATGCAGCAGAAAACTAACCATATTTACTGGCAAAAGTTCAGGTCTCTTTTTCATCTAAATGGATTCTTGAGGGCTTAAATAATTTTTAAAACATATTGATGGATATTCTTGGCAAGTTTCATAGAAATGTAAGTAAGTAGCCTTTACTTTCCCTTGTTGTCCTGTAGTGTGATATATTCAGCTCAAAACAGTTTCTAACATTTCTAACTACTAAAGATCGGACAGAATCTTGATGTTTTGGTAGAGCTTTGATGGAGTTTCAGCTCTTCATAAAGTACATTATTCCTTTTAATGAAAGTTTTTCTATGTATGCTCTTTGAAAATATTGTACACTGAAAACTTTTAAGTAGATGTTGTGCACTCAGCAGTGCTTTTGTGCTGGCTGTCACATTTTCTGTGTTGTTGTTCACAGTTTAATTCTTTCACACTTTAGATTCCTTGTGTGCAGCATTCTGCACAAAGCATATCTCAGTTAGAAAAAGAAAAATAGGGCATTTTAAATTAAAACATTCACATAAATTGAGAGGGTAAATTGAAGAATTGTTCCTGTCATTGATGTGATTAATCCCACTGAAGACAAGAAAGCACAAGGAAAGGATTTGTTCTTTGAATTTTAGGAAGATACGTGCCCTAACACTTTCTTTTAGAAACCAGATGTTCGGTCCAAGAACATAAAAGTGGCTATTTAAAAGATCCCTTTCTAGTCTGTATTTTTATCAGTGCCGGGTTTCAACACAGAAACATAGAAGAAAAGTTAGAAACAGAGGAAAAATTACCCTGTGATATATGCATCACCAGCAGCTGAGCAAATCTTTGAGGAGTTTCATCTGCACTATTGGGTTTATGAACATTGACAAGTTGTGGGTTTTTTAGTCAGTTGGTCAATGTCATCCAAACATCCTATTGTCTTGAATTCCCAGTTCAGTGTTGTATTGTGTAAAAAGTACTTTCATCTGTTTATTTCACGCCTTATTTCAGACCTAATGAATGTCTTTACTGAGTCAGTTACTTTTTATGTTACAGTGCTTGTGTTAAAATAGTAATTAAATTCCTATTTGCCACCTTCACCACTTCATAATTTTGGAGTGTTTTGCATCTTCCCATCTAATTGTCTCTTTTTCCAGCTATTCTCTCCTCATACAGAAGTTACTTTATTCTTCCAATAGCATATGTTGAGCATATGTAGCTTTACTCTGTGTCTTGTCCTGTTCTGAAGTATTTTTTGAGGAAGTGTATCAAGACAATATAGATCCTCTAGCTTCTCACACAGACACTCTTGAGTAACACTGAAATGTTTTTTCATATTTCAAAATCTTTTTTCCCCTAGCTTCCTATTGATGCTAATATTTTTTTCACAAATACCGTATATGATTTCTCAGGAAGCTCTTTTTAAAAATATTCTCTCTGTCTGTAAAAGGAACAGAATTTCAGTGACAGCCAGGTATGTTAAGTAGGTTTGCGTGGAGATCAGCGTGGATATCTCAAGAAACAGAGCTTGGTGTATAATCTTTTGAGCTATTCAGAGTTTAAGCATATATGTTTCCTCAGATTCACCCCTGTCCAGAACAAGGAATTCAAAATCCATTGAAATATAAGCAACCAGATTCTGAATCTCTTTGTGCTATGACATCTTATGGAATTTGTAAATAAGGCAAATAAAGATGCTAAGTACACTAAATTACCTGGTATTTGAATGTAACCCATCATATCTGATTTTCTGTGTCTAAGACTACACTTCACTCTGAATACAGCCATGAGAAAGCACATCTCATGTTTTTAATCACAAATCATCTATTCCACAGTAACAGGATAAACAACTGTAATTTGAATTCCCCATATATATTTCCATTTATATAATGTGATGATGATTGGAATCGATTGTTTCACGTATTAGTCATTGTAATAGAGTCTCCTCAGAACATCATTTTAACATTAACTATTTTTAAAACAGATGTTTGTAAGTTTATGTGTTTATTTTAATTTAATTTTTGTCAATAGCTGCAGGAAGTCATTGTCAGGTAGTAACGTGCTATTCAATTGGCATTCCTCCAGCAATCATGCTGATAGTAGAACATTCCATTTTCATAGATATGAGGGTATCTTGCTATATATAAGTGAAAGTCTGGTGGATTTGTATATTTAACTATAGGTGATATTTTGATCTGATAGAAACAGGTTTAGTATTTTTAAAGGCCAAAATATTGAAGTTCTCTAAACTCAAATGTGTCAAAGTGATCTTTTAATAGTGCTTACAGTTGTAAGTAATTTACTTATATTCATCAGGGAAGACTCACTTTTTTCATTGCTTTTTTAAAATGTAGACAGAGTTTCCCACTCAAGCACCTTTGAGCCCCTTAAAGCACAAAAAGTATTTGCCAACTGAAGCAAGCTAAACAGTGAGCTGTTTAGAGGTGGTTGGGCTGGTGTCATGATACGTCAGTACAAGTGGGAGGTCGTGATGGTTTGTTAATTGATCTCAGAGTGGAGAAACAACACGGAGGGGATTTCAATATTAATCAAGACAAATACACCTTTTATTGAATGACCACAGCAAATGCAATAGAGGGATTTAAAAAGGAAGAAAGGAGATAAAGGAGAGAGAGAGAGAGGGAGGGAGAAAGAGGGGGGGACGGGTATAGCTACCAATGCAGGGACGAAATCCTTGATGGTCTGGACACAGGGAGAATTGTCACATCAGTGAGAAACTCAAAGTCCTGGTTAACTCAGAGATCTATTATAGTCTTTTGCTGATGGGGGAAAAAGATCTTGAAATCACCGAGGGGGGACAGATATAATAAAGAATAAGTCTGTTGAAACTGCTGAGGGGGAACAGGTACTGAGAATGGGTACGGACAGTCCATGCTCTCAGCAGTGGGCGAGACCCATTGTTTTCTTGGCCCAGAGAACACACCTGGGCTCGCTTACAGGGCTCTCAGTCCATGGGAGGCGGCTTCAATCTCCATCCATCACAGTGATAATGAAGCAGATGAAGGGTTTTCTCTGAGGGACCACCAAAGTTACCCCTGAAAGTCATTTGGCCGAGAGGTGGGGAAATTCACGGGCCATTGTTATGAAGCAGGCGCAAGCTCCTTGGCAGGCCCTGCTAGAAGCAGTAAACCATAGTGGCACTGTAAACACAGGTGCGAACAATCACTTGGCGGGGCATCCACCTCAACCAGGCCAGAACCCTGAATAGGGTCTTCAGTGGTCCCAGTCTCTGTTCTTGTGACAGTCAGGCAAAAATGAGGGAAACTTCAGACCGTCTCTTTCAGCTGGAGCACAGGCCCAGCCAGCAGGGGCTGAGGAGCCCTCCTTGGGGAAAGACGTTAGACTGAGATCTGTCAGAGGTCTGCTGACATTCCTTCCAATACAAATAATGTCATGATACTTCTAAAAGTCATTATTACTGAGAAGTTTAGGTTTTGTACCAATGCCTCAGTTTAAAAAAATCAATTCTTTATATAATTTTTATGGCTTTTTGTAGTATCTTAGTGGAGACAAATAAGGATCTTTGACAAAAAATACATTTTTACATACAGAATTGTAAAATTTGTGTTTTATTTATGGTGTGGAACTGCATATAGGAACTATGTTTCATTAAGGTAGTAATAAAAAGGAAGGAAAAAACATGCATGTTTAAAGCATCAAAAAGTTTTTTTTTCATCTAAAATATAGTGCTGGCAGAAATCCAGCATTATTGACAGTATTTCTTTCTAGTACTAACAGAAGTACCAAAAATGTCTTTGATTATTTTCATTTTTTAATATAAAATACAGTGAAACTTGCAAGTGATCATTGTTCAGATTTTAAAATCATGTGAAATCTATTTGAAATGTGTATGCTCTGTAAAAAGAATGGGTTGTAGAAGAGAGATCCATTTTGGACTGTGTGAAAGTGTTCTTGGATGTGTGGCCATGACTCATTACCTAATATGTCTGAAGTGGGTAAGAAGTTTTGAAGGCAAAGATGCTTGGATTTGGGATGAGGAGCTGAGGTGAAAATAGACAGAATGATAGTGGGAGCACAGGGACTTTTTATAGGAACCAGTACCTACTCAAATACCCTTTCTTTTCATGGAGGAGGCATTTTTAGTAGTCCCCTGCTGTCAGCAGGGTGACCCTTACTGTTACAGTGTATTATGGGGCTTTTTAGTTACCTGTTGCAAACGTGGTATTTATTAACAGCAGTTTTATAAAATGCAAGTACATGGACCTAAGTACAGATCTGACCTTCCTTTCATTGCAGACGGCTCAACATACTCTCTATTTGTGCTGTTTTTCACTTACTAGAGATTACTTTTAACTTTTGAGTGAAAATTGAAATTCATGGTATCTTGCCAGTGTCTTTACTACATTGCCATCGGCCATATGTTTTAAAGTAATTTGAAGTGAGATCTCTTTAAATTCGAACTACTCAACTTCAAGTCACAGCAATTATAGGATTAAAGAGTGTTTATGCATTGGCACATTCACTAATCTTCAATAAATTCAGGCTTCAGGCCCCACAGAAGAGTTGTTTTAGCATGAGGCATCAAGAAAATAAGTAGTGGTGCACTGTGTGGCCA
This sequence comes from Calcarius lapponicus, assembly GCA_039654755.1. Taxonomy (NCBI): domain Eukaryota; kingdom Metazoa; phylum Chordata; class Aves; order Passeriformes; family Fringillidae; genus Calcarius; species Calcarius lapponicus. Next base: position 64,461,935 of record CM077481.1, on the reverse strand, counting down.
GTTACAGACTTCATAGTGATGACTGTTTTTTCACATGGTGAGATCCACCCAGTCCTGTCAGCTAAGCTGATGCTGTATCCAGCTGGAAAATCACGAATTTGTCATGGTTGAAAATCTAGAGATATGAGAAACAAGAGAGATTCTCATTCAATTCTATAGTTAGTTGCTTCCTTCATGATGTAATCTTAGTTAAACAGAAAATGAGTGCATCCCAGAAAAGTATATGGGGAGAGTATCTTTGTACTTTAAACTAAAGCTATAATAAAACTCCAGAAACTAAAACAGGTACAAAATAGAGATGCTTATTGCTTAAAGCATCTATAACATCAATCACCCCTAATCAGCCTTAACTCAGAGATTAGAATAGGTACCTGAGCGACTGAAAAGTTGGCACATATATTTCAGATCAAAAAGACTACTTGAGATTTGTGTCACCACTTGATAATTCTATTCATTCAAGCAGACGTTGGGAGCCAGGAATTTGCAGAGATAAATGATCTTTAGGAAGCATCAGACTAGAGCACTGCGTGTGCCTCCAACTGTTTCATTTGTTGCATTTCTTTTTTTTTTTTTTTTTTAATCTGAAGTATAATTGATCCCAAGTTACAAAATTGTTATAGTAATTACATCAAGGACTATATTTTCAGTACATATAGAGAGAGATTTTGGGTATCTTTTCGATTTTAAGAAATACCAAATAGTTAAACTTCTGGTTTGTATAATACCTGAATATAACAAACAGAAGAGAATATATGTTTTTATACTCTTAAATTGTAAGAGGGTCTTCATTGCATTTTATTCCTTCATTACATACTTATTTCTGCACAGAAATGCTTAAGTAAGATGTAATGTCCTTTTCATCTTTACCTGTTTACTAATTTAATTTTCTCCCATGAGCATCCTATTCCTGGAAGGTTGAAATTCAGCTGGAATGATAGTGGTACCCTGTAGTACCAGATGCATCAGTTTTGACTGCTCTTTGGCTACAAACACTAATGTTAGATGGATGACTGCATGAGACTAAAGTACTGACTTCTCAAGAGACATCTACTTTTAGCACCATGAAATGCTAAAAGTGTTCCGATTTCTTTCTCCAGCAACTTTTCCATAAATAAATATTTATTTTCTAGAATGGAGTCTCTCCTTTAGTTTCTCTTGTCACAGAGTTGCAGTTTATTAGAGTGAAAACTGCTTAGCATGTTATGTCTAAAAAATGGCATTTATGAAGACAATAAAAATTATATGTGCATATGTCATTTGTAGATGTACCCATTCCCAATTGCATTCATCCCTTAAATATGCTTTTTACCATCCTGTTTTTACAGCCAAGTGAAATTCTCCCTATGGTGGCTTTGGAGAAGCAGTTATTCAGCTCAGAACTGTTTTCTGCTTGCAGGGTCCTTCAGCTTTCAAAAAATAAACTTCAGTATAATGCAAACAAACCAATCAACCAACCAACCAAATTTTAAAAAAGCCAACAGTAACAGAAACAAAAATCAAAGAACCCACCAAAAATAGCAAACTAGCTTTCACATGCATGCCTATCTATGATTCAAAGCTATGGTTTTGGCAAAGAATGAAACTGAAAAGGCCAGTTTCAATGGGATGGTTAATTTAAATGTTGCATATTAACTGTTGCTTTTAACATACTTTAAGCTTTTATTAAAGGCATAGTTTTGCTCTCCTGTCTTATACTGGAGGGATGGGACATTCCTTCTACTATATCATTAATGCCTTTATAGCACTCTGGATGTATAATTTCAAGTTTCAACCTTATTGAAATCGCGTTTAAAACAAGGCTAATTCTGGTCTGGTGAGGCTTTTCTCACTTTACCTTTCTCCTAGACTGTGGTAGAAGCAATTCACAGCCTACAACTAAGAGTACAGTGCCACACTGCAGTGGTTTTACATTTGTGTGGTAATGCTAAGTCATACTTCCCTTACTTGCAGTCACACAATTCCACAGTCCAATCAGTACAGCTATGTGCATGGCTGTTGTTTGTCCGAGTTAAAAGAATGACCAGCTTTAAGAATCTAAGTGACCTTTTTCATTTTCATTAAGTACTAGTGTACTTTCTATGGAATCAGACCTGGGAGAAGTGTTTTGCCAGCAATAGCTGGCACTATTTTAATGACGTTCTGATTTTAAAGGTTAGACATGTAGAGCAGTGTTGGTGACAGACTTTGAGGGTACTAACTGAGCTATGTGCTGGAATCCAGCTAAGTTTCCATTTGTGTCTTTGAAAACTCTCTGCAGCTTTTAAAGCAGACTTCTTGGTACTGGCTCAGGAAAACTGTGCTGTAGCCTCAGTCAGACCACTGAATGTTTGAGTACAAAACAAAACCTTTTAAAAATCAGTAGTGCTAAGGTTTTGCTTATCTGGAGACTGCCTTTAACAACAGGTAGTTTTATGTGTTTAATCACAAGGAAGTAAATCAAGCTTCTCTTTTACTGACTTCCGAATGTAACTTTCTTAGGTGTATCATTTCCATTTGCTTTCTATTTAAATAAGCAATCTGTGAAGTGACGACCAGACCAATCAAATATTCAGCATAGGGCTCACTTGATCGCATGAACTGGACACCACAACAGGTCAGATGTTTTATAGCAAGAGACTGTTCCCTGATCTGGCTGAGGAGGTTAACTGCGGTCTTCTAGCTTCTGCAGACATGATGTTGTGTTGGAATTAAAGCCTGAACTAAGCCTCTTAGTTGGCCTGGTTTTTCCAGCACTGTGCTAAGGTTTCCCTTTACCTCTTCTAGGAGGAATAAAGGTGCACCAGAACAGTGTCATTATGACCTCAGTTTAGAGAAAAGGAGACTTTCACCTTTTCATAGTGTAAAATGAATGCATAGTAGATAAAATAAGTTCACAGAATTTATTCACATGAAGCTGTATGAGTTTGCTAACGCACTTTTTCTTTCTTGGCAGCTATTGGCTGACAAACAAGGTGCACATTAAACGACCCAGCACTGGTCTTCTCATGTACACGCTTGCCACCAGATTTTGTGATGAAATTCACCTGTATGGATTTTGGCCATTCCCAAAGGATTTACTTGGAAAACCAGTCAAGTATCACTATTATGATGATCTGAAGTATCGGTACTTTTCTAATGCCAGTCCTCATAGGATGCCATTAGAGTTTAAAACATTGTATGTGTTACATAATAGAGGAGCACTTAAATTAACAACAGGGAAATGCATACAGCAATAAAGCACTAGTATTGTACAATAAATACAGAATACACACCTCATCATAAAGATCATAAAGATGATGTGAAATGGCAATGGGACCACAGTGGGGATTTGTTTCAATACCCACTAAGTCATTGGAAGAACGTGTTATATCAGAAGTACATAACCAGCTATTATACCTGTAAAGTGCTATATAACTAAGCTATCCTGACTGCAAGGATTCAAGTGCCACTTTCACTAAAAAGAAAGCTTGAATGTATGCTCAGTAGTGTTTACAGGATGCAGTGACACATTCATCACGAATTAAAGAAGAAAAAGAGCCTGCCAATTTGCAGCTGTGGTCAGACAGCCCACACAAGAATACCCAGTGGATGGAATATTTACTTGAGTAAATAAATCAGGCTTTGGCAGAAAATATCATGATGGATTTGAGTAGAGAAAGTGAAGTCTGTAAGATCAAAAAAATCAGTAAATGCCTTCAATCAGAGAACTGTTTCTGATATTGTATTATAACCTCAGCTTTTGTTGCTGTTTTTATTGCTGTTGGTTGGGTTTTGTTTTAAGTTTTGGAGCCCTTACAAGATTTCAAGGATGTTATGAGTAATTACATTTTTTATCTTATGAAATTGTCTTAAGGAAAAAAGATTTATAAGCATAAGAGGGTGGAGTGGAACATGAAATATTTTATCAAGTGTTATTTTGCTGCATCCTGCTGTCACACAGTCCTCAACATCCCAATTGTTTTTCTAGATACTGTTGTCAGTACCCATTACATGAAACCACACAGATACCATTTTGATCTGACTTACAAGTTTTTCTCACCTGTACAGATTTGAAGACATTCAAGAGGGTGCCCTTGTTTTCAGTGCCAAAGATTACTTTTATACACATTTTCCCTTATCTTGGAGAAATGGTGTGGGTTTATGTTTCTTTGCTGCTTAAAGGAACATATTCTTTGTTATTTATACTTTTAAGCATATCAAATCAAATCTTTTTTGTAGACTTCACAGAATTCTTCAGAAAAATCTGCAGGAGTAAAGAAATTACTTCATGTGTTCAAATACATATGTGTGTGTATATATATATACACACACATATATATATACATGTATGTATGTATATAGTTTTATTCTTGGTGGAAAGAAAAAGTCTAAAGAAACTCAGGTGACAGTGGAACTAAAGGGAACAAAAACCACCTAGCCAATTAACAGGAAAATATGTATATCGTACAGTTCTTTTAAACTTCTAATGCTGTTAAATGATCTCTTTATTTAATATACCTCTTGTATAATTTAGGTGTTCTGATGTATAACTGACTGAAATAGCACATTATCTGAGTTGATTTTTTGATCATTAATCTTGTTTATCCAAAAAAAAAAGAGTTCTTTCACTTCCTTCTTTCCAAAAAAAGCAAACAAGAAATTACAGGAGCATAGGAGAGGGTGGAGTGTCAGTATAGCATACATTAAGAAACAAAACTTGTTATACTGTCATGTATTTTAGTGCTAAAGGAGCACATAAATAGGTAACGTCATGGTTTCATATCTTTCCTGTTATGCTTGGCTAAGGAGTAGGCATGCAGGTATAATGTGTGGATATTTTCTTGTTATATTTTCAGAGCTACATTAGGTCCTGATCTCCAAATATGATATTCAGCATATCTACTGAATTTTTAATTAGTTTGAGCAATTTAATATGTTTTACCAATCTCACAGACATTTATTAGCTGAAAATGCTCTTTATTACCCATTTTCTTAAGTTCATGTATTTTTTCATGCATGATTGGAGATCTGGGATTATTGGTAGCTAAATCAGTGCCTTGCAGTCAAATATTACAGGAAGTAGAAAGCCGGTTTTGTTATAGGTAAGATACAGTAACATCTTTCCCTATTCACCAGACTCTTGTACTTGGGACAGTTTGCTCTGGCCACATGCTAATGTGCAATAAGTGGTCCTAACATGAAACTCACTGAAACCAAGGCATCATGAGGAAGTAAACAGCCATGCAGACTGGAATGTGTTTAATTTGATGTTTATAAACCAGAGGGTGCTATTTGTTCACTATGTACACCTTCATTTTAATACAAGGTTATTTCTTCAATTAAGGGTAAGCATATTCTTGTTCTTGCTGTTAGGGTTTTGCTACTGTTGATCTTCTAAAGCATATTTCATATACATTGACAAAAATTGCTATTGAAATAAAGAATTCATAGATTGCTAGTCTCTCAGAAGCTCAGAGAAACATCCACTCAACTTTATCTTCTGGGAGTGTCTTTTCTTCTCTCTAGTGTCAGGCCATTGACAAACCTCATGCTCACGTAGTCTAAAATATTAACTGACAGGTGATTTTGTTCACCTGTGGAAGGTTTGAGTATGCCAATTGATTATATATCTGACAGCAAAATGGGTACTCTCGCATTCCTTGGCAGTAAAAAAAATATTTGTGCAAATGGATATGTGAAAAGAGTATCATGTAAATAGAAAGATAGGTGAGAGAATTTGCATTTGAAAGTCAGCAGAGAAATTAAACCTTGGCCTAAGCCTTGGTTTTGCATGCTTCACATTTAATTTTCTGCAAGTGAAGTTAACTTTAGTACAAAAGCCATGTAGTCCAGATTTTTACCCTGCCACTAAATTTCTCTGACTTGGTTTGGCACAAGACATGACAGTAGTACCTGCTTCAGAGACAACAGAGTTTTCCCATACCTCCTCAAAACTGGGCCTTAACCTCACGTTCTGCAGGCTTTCTACCTTCAGTACTGCACTCTTGGACACTGTGAGCCATAGGCTCAGGGCACTCAGCTGTCATCCACACTCATCCTTCTCACAGCACCCTGCCCTTAAACCAGCGCCTGGGTGTGTCTCCTTACCAAAACCATGGGACTCCACACCAGTACACCTCTGCTCTCACCTGCCTCGCTTTATCCTGAGCTGAGGTGTGATGTAGTGAGGGGTGGGTCTCAGACTATTCTCTGAGGTAGTTGTCGTCTGACTGTGTTGTTTTTTACAAAACCTAGGGGTCATTTTATGCTTGTTCTTGTATAAGACCTGTGTCCATGTTGAGCCCAAAGATTCTGGGTGGCTCTTTGGTGTGTGGTTTGATGTTTCAAAAACAAATTGTTTTGAGATGGTTTGTGACCACCAGTTACTGTTTGGTCTAAGGTGGCCTAGGGTGAGACATGCCCAGGACTTTCCTTGTTGTTTGCATTCTACAGCTGGGAAGCTGTAGCAGTGGATTCATTGCAGACACCCTTCTTATCTTTCTCTTATACTTCCTGGGCTCTTGGAGCATTTCTGTTAAGACACTCCAGAACCTAAACGGAAAAACAGATTGCTTCCATGGTGTGACTTTTTCCCTAAAGGTGACCCAGGACATTGCAGCAAAGTCTTAACTTCTCTTTAGAGACTTTGAGGTGGAATGGATTTCACTTTGCAGTCCTTTACTGGCTAGCAGTCAACAGCTCAAGCCTTCATAGCTGCCTTTGGTGATTTATGTTGTTTTATCTATATTCACACCTCTGCTGCCAGCAGCACAGAGCAGATAATCAATTTGTATTATAATTACCACTTTTATAATCTAATACTATCAACAACTAAAACAAAGTAGTAGGATAAAAAGAAAGATCCCTAATGTATCTGCCCTGGTGAGGAACAACTGAAATGCCAATCAGTTGTATTCAGAGTGTTCCTCAAATTTATCCTCTCACCAGCTATATCAGTTTCCTGCTGTAGTTCCTAAATGTACATTAAAAATTAGAACTGGAAATAAAATCAAGACAGCAGTCTGCATCTGTTTTTCCAAAGGTTATGGCAGCTTTGCATTAAACAACTTGATTTCATTCAGATAAATTGATTGTAAATTGTTTGTTAAGATACATGTTAATGTGTCTGTGACAGTCCTTCATATTTCATACAAACAATAGATAAGTGTTTGATTGTTAACTTTCCAGCTTTGGGACAGTTCTCTTCCACAGCTCTGAGCCACTCTCCAGATATAAGATCTACTGAACCTTTCAAATGTGAGTCTGATGTGTAGTAATGACTGTATCATTCTTTTGTTAGACAATAGAAACAACATGTTTGAGGTCAGTACTTTTTCTCTAATTGCAATTTGAAGAAAAACAGGTGCAGGTTCAGTACCTTTTTAAGTGATTGATCTAGCAAAGTGCTAAGCACTCTTTGCAGTGACTTTCCTGGGAGAGACATGTCCAGGATTTACATGGGGATCTAGATTAGCATATTTTGGGATAGAACTCTGAAATTGCACATTATTTATTTTTAAGAGCACTGTTACTTTGTGCAAGGAAAAGCACAATTGTTATAAATGTAGATAAAGGAGAGTATTATTGCTACTGAATGTGTCATACAATTTCTGTGGTTTAAAGTATTGATACATATTCTTTCAGAACTGCCATGTTTGACACTGTTAGTTCTTATTTCAAGTACAGCTATGGGGATTGTTTTTTATCTGTAAAACTGAAAAATAAAAAATTTCCTTTCATGTTTTCTGCTATATTCTGTTCCATATTTCTTTGTAACACAGTTATGGTAATTTAATCAATCTTGTGCTAATGGTAAGAATCTGTGGAAGAATGCCGGCTCCTTAAGATGTCTGATCAGGGACTTTCTCAACACAAAAGGGAAGAATAGGAGGGAGGAATTAAGAAAAGGAGGAAGCAATAAACAGGAACAGAGAGACACAAACCTGCCTGACCAATAACAAGGCAGGCAGAGATGAGAACTAAAACTGATGAGTCACACAAAAAGTAAGGGTCAAGTGTAGGATTTTTTTATTCCAGTATAATTTTCTGATCAAGGACTTTGTCAAATGGGATTTTAAGGAGAAGGGGGAACCAAAGTATGTGGAGAGCCAAACCTGACAGGCAAATCATAATGGAGACAACAGAAAGAAGCCAACCTCATCAGTCACCCTGAGCAGCAATCAATAAAGTGTGGGCAAATGGTACTTTGCAACTGATAAGAATGCAGTCCTGGGGGTTCAGAATGTTGGAGGGGAGTTGGTGGGTCTTTATAAATTGGGTGGTGTTCAGGGGAGGAAGAAAAGAGGAACAGACAGAAAAGAGGCCAGTCACTTGTAGACCATGGCAGGTCAGTATGCTTGTCTGGCAGATTCCTAAGGCTGATTGCCCCAGTCTATCTTAAGTCCATTAAATCTTCTCTTACCTCCTTCTCTGTGTCATCTCACTGTCTGTCCTATGTATGTGCATGCTGGAAGGACTCAGTGCCAGATAGTAGGGGACTGTTGTGAGAGAATTGGGTGCCAGTTGCTGGAGTGCTGATGAGGGATGTAGATGCCCCTGGCCTGTGGTGGTAGCTGCTGGAGTGAGTGGTGGGGGTCTCAGTCACTATCTACATCTACTGGAATGAAGAGCTTTATGCCAGGGGGGGTTGCATTGGATATTAGGGAAAATTTCTTCACTGAAAAGGTAGTTAGCCATTTAAACAGCCTGTCTGGGGCTATGGTGGAGTCAGACTTAAGGGACGTGCTGTAGTGGCGGATTTGGCAGTGCTGGGTTAACAGTTTTCCTCAATGATTTTAGAGATCTTTTCCAACCTTAATGATTCTGGGATTCAGTGTCAGCACTGTAGCAAGTAGTGTTGACTAACCTCCTTTTGGGGGAAGGGAATGCTGGGTGTTAACAAAACCAGCTGCTGGGCAGGCTCTGCATGAGTGAGGCAAATGATCAGCGCTGGTTGCTGCAATAGAACCACAGCTCACATTCTATCTGTGTGGTGCCAGCTGCTGAGATGAAATACCTGTGTTCTCCCTAAACCTGGTGTTGATGGGATGCATGTGGCCGTCACCAGCCAACTTCCATCTGGACCAGCCAGCAGGTTGAGGACACATGGGTGTGATGAGGGGGTCTGGGACTGGGGCAGGGGCGTCGGGCAGGCAGAGGTGGCCCCATGAACACGCGTATGCTCATGAGCCTGGAGAGTGTTCCCAGACTGTTGCACATGGGACCTTCTGCCTGCCAGCCCAGGAGGAAGAGCAGGAAGCTGTGGGGTACTGTGCAGTGCCAGCGTGAGTGACCAGCTGTGTGTCATGGGAATCTGTGCTCAGCTTCACTTCTGTGTGTGCTTGAAAATGGAAAAAACACTGCCCTCAGTCTGGGCACAGTCTCCGGGCCCCCAGGCACAGGATATCAGCAAGGCAGGAGAGGTCCTGGCCCAAATGCCCCACTAATAGACTCTGTTATAAAATGTTGGAAGCAATTCACAGGAGAACAAAACTGGATCAGTGAGATCTAGATTTAAACTCTGTATGGTCTTTAGATTTTTAGATAAAGTGGAAAAAATGGAAAAGAATTTGCCCAGTGATTGTATGAAAGAACATAGAAATCATAGATAATACTGCAAATACAATACAGTATATTAAAGTCTATTAAATCTATCGCTTCAAATAATAGATTAAAACAACAACAGATTTCTAAACCTTTACCAGACATGTTGCAAAAGGAAATACACGCCTCCATTCTGGTTATAGATACTAGAAAATATCCCCAACTTTTTCTGTAATGAGTTGGATATTTCTATGCTGCAATTGCAGTTTCCTTTTTCACACACTGTTGGAGCTTATGTGTCTTTGAAAGTCCTATGACTGTGTTCTTTTTCATTACCTGGGCGTAAAAGAGGCCAAATTTTGCTGAATTATGCTTATGGCTCTGTAATATTAATTAGATTATTTTAAATTGCTATCCATTCTTATTGGTCTTTTGGGTGCTTACTACAGCAAAAATACAAGCATATAATTGTCATGGCAGGTGGTTGTCCAGAGTGCCACAACATTCCCAACAACATTCTCATGGGAACATTCCCATGGGAATGTCACCTTGTTGAAACACAGTTTTCATTTTAATCACAAGAGATTATTTTGTTTAGTGAACATGGTGCATATAATGAACCACCTCTTGCATATTGAATCTTGGAAGATGACATATGGAGGTTGGTGTAGAAGTTTGTCTATGAGGCTCTGAGAGCTTTTCCTGCTTCAGTACTCCAAATTACAAAAACATTTCTGAGTTTTCTCATCATAGCATAATACTGTGATTCTTACGTACACATATTTTATAAATAAGAAAACATATGTCAAGAAAATGTTTCATTTCTTTCAGAAGTTTTTTTATAATTCATTAGATGTCATAAATCTTCCTTAGTTTTACTAGTAAATTGAAAATTATTGCTTTTTGTGCTCCTCTCTTCCTCATGCACATTTTGTCTCTATGAACTCCCATTCTTCCTTTCATGTCTCCATCTCTCCCTCTTTCTTTCACTCTTTTCTCATGTAGCATGGCCTCTCAATTTATTTCCCCCTCTCTCTCATACCCTCTGTATCCAGCCACTTCTCCTTCATGATCTGCCTCTCTTCCCAGCCCCTAGAGAGAAAAGGAAGAGCCGCTTCCTTTTCTCTCTAGTTCACTCAAAAGTAAAGTAATGGAAAATTCACCTAGTTAAGTTGGTTTTTACCCTAAGTTTAAGGAAAATAGTATTTACAAAATAAACACTTTGGATTTAGATTCCCTTTTTGTCAGAACAAATAACTCCGCTTCTGTGGGATAATTGTAAACAAGACTGTATTTAGATAATAGTGTGATCTGAAAGAAACAAAGTAAGACTCCATATTCTTCTAAAAGTGACATGGCTTTGGCTACAACTCTTATCCAGGTAATGCCATGAATGGGAAAAAGTCCTCTGCCAATATTTAGAGAAAGTTATTTTCTCGATGATAAGCTTTTTGACTGATGATTGGGTTAAAGAAGTTATAACTCTTCTATAAAGAAGTTATGACTCTTGTTTAGTTAGATATATGGGTGATGTCATTCAAGAGTCTGTGATTGTTTATCTATTTTTTTTTATTTCATACTTCTGTGTGTAAAATTCTTGTGGTTATTTCCCTTTAAAGTCTATCTCCTTAGCTTAATTTTTCTTTCAGTGTTGACCTATTTTAATTTTTGTATGTCTGTTTTTTCTTTAATTAAAATTTACTGGCAAGAAGCTGTGGTTTAGAGGGGTGAATGAGAGTGTTCAGGGTTTTTTTTTCTTTACTTAAGAATATATAAAAAATTTTAATCATTCTTCAATCCAATTTACTCAACAGCTACAACAATAAGAAGTAATAGTAATGTAAGTAAGTCTTGAACTGTAATTTCTACCAGATTATGATATTTTTAAATACCTGTTTTGTCTCAAATATAAAGAAATTGTAATTCTCTTTTGCTTGCCTATAAGTAGTTTAGCTTTGCAACCAAGTATATTGCTTTCTCAGCTGAGTACTAAGATGAAGTTGTTCTGTTGTAGCATCAGGTAATCTTAACGTTTGCTTCTACCCCTTTACTTTAGCTGATTTTTACAGGTTTGTCTTGAGATCATTTAACTTCTGCTGAGGAATTCTAATGAAAATGGGATCCAAGAAAAAAAGATGAAGTACGATTAAAGGGAACAAGCTATTTGGGAAGAAAAGAGATCCTACATCTCACTGATAGGCAATCCAAAGGAAAGTGGCTATTTGGCATCAGTGACAAATGTGTGCTGTTGTCTAAGACTGAACATGTTTGGTTATAATGTCAGAAGAAATTGAGTTTCTAGGAAGCCAAGGATGGGGAAAAAAACCAGCAGGAGTCATGCCACACAATAACAACAGAATGAATCTCTCCGCTTCCCTTCAGACTTAGCGTGGATTTTGTGTACACAAAAGCCAAAACAGATGGAAGAGGAAAGGACTTTTCTTCATATGAATGACAGTATTGCAAACTGTGCATGTGAGAAGGGAAATACATTCACTCTTACAGGACTAAAAACCTTTCTAAACACTATCTCTTACATCTCCAAAGCTTTTTCACCCATCTGCAGCAAAACAGAAGGAGGTCATTATCACCTTGGCCTCACTTTGTGTCAAAAGAAAAACGATTAAAAAGTGCATAACCTTTACCAAATTACCTATAACCCTTCTTCACAAACTCTTGCATTTTATTCACACATAGATAGGCAGCAAATATGTTTAAAAAACAGATAGTACAAATGAAAACTTAAACACAGTAGGATTTACTTTTCACTCCAAAAATCCTTGTTTTCAGTGGCCAGATATTAAAGTCATTCTTTGTTAGCTCAGCGGTTGTTTGTACATACCTGAATTTAGGACTGTAACAAATACTTGTAGAGGTACCTGAACAAAAAAGGTTAGCTTTTAAAGTAAGACTGTTCAATTTCTCCAAATTTAAAGGCCCTCAAAACCTAGAGATAAAGCAATTTAAAAGATGGAGTGTGATAAGGAAAAATGGCTTTCTAGACTGCAATTATGATATTCTACAATCCTCCCTCTTGCCTAAGAGCTTAGTTTTGGTTATGGTGGGAATGAATACATCCCAAAAGAGTTAAGCTGGACTAGGATAAAATCTAACTTGACAGGTCTCTGGAGCATTGCTATCCCAAGGAAAAAGGGAGTTCTGGGGAACTGTAAGATGACCATTCTCTGTAAGTGCAAACTGTTTATTTCTCAATGATTAATGGCAAATAATGATGGGCGTAAGTGGGGTTCTGTGTGCTTTCATGGCCTACTCTTTCTTAATTTATCTGTGACTCTTTACTACATATCTGAGGTCTGCTTTTTCTCCTGCCCAGCTACAAGGGACTCACAGGATTCCCTGTCAACACAAGCAGGACAGCAAAGATTTTTAAATGTTCTTTAACCTCAGGATTATGACATAGTAGGAAACTGCTGACTTCCTGCTGATGCTAGTCTGTTTCAGATAAAGTTCTCTACAACACAGAGCTGTTTCAATATTTTTCTATTTTTACCCCAGAGGTTCTATATTTTGCTAATTCCCAACCAACATGGAAAGTTTCTCTCTTTACTGACTGTGAATGTGCAGTTGCACATACTGTGTTTCATAGGTTTAGAACATACACATACGTAGATCAATAGAAACTCATATAAAGCACTAATGTTTTGACGATAAAGGTGTATATATTAAATATTTATACATAAAACCTAGTGAAATGCATATATATTCCTCACAGGATTTTTTAGTTACTTATAAATCAGTTGCAATTTTTTATTTTGTCTTATATGTTGACATGTTCTCAGATAATCAATCACATTATTTTTTCCCCTCTAAGCTTTATCTTCCTTTCATCATCAAGGGTATAGAATCCCTTTATGTGTAGACTGAGATGAAAAAGGAAGTATTCTATTATATTGTCTGTTAGTAGATACTTCATTAGGAGTGTATTGTCTACAGCACCATTCATCATAGCTAAGGCAGTTATTTTAACTTTAGCAGGCATGCCCCTTTGTTAGCTAAGTGCCTATTTCTCTCTACATTTTTAATCAAAACAGAGCAGTCCTTCAGCCTGGGTGTATTACCAGAGCACTGTGAGATTTCCTGGAAAACGGGTGGATTTACCCCAGCTGAGGTAAAATCTCCATGTGTACTTTCCCACAGCCAGACTTCACCTCATTTCACTTCTTTGTTGTTTGATTCTCCTCCAAGAGAAGAAAAAAATAATGAAAGGGAGAAGTCAACAGTTTCAGATCAGACTGCAAAAGAAGGTTCACATGATCTATAAGAGAAATGAAAGTCTTGCTCCTTCTTTCACTTCCTGCACCAGTGTTTATCTGAATGATGTGGAAAGACCAGTGTGAGGGAAGAGAAGTTTCATATGATGCAAGAGTTTGCATTTGGAAGTTCCATCTGATAGTGAAAACGCATCTTACCTGAGAGCGAGATTACTTATTTTTGGCTTGATTTTATGAAAGTTGTTCTTATTTAACTTGAGAAAGCTTTAAAAATATGCTGAGCTGTAGCGGCAGAAGCATAATTTCCATAGGGTTCATGTCAGCACTTGCAAAGATGCCCGAAAATTTGCCTGCTTCGTAAGATTGATCTCTAAATTTAAAACTGATTTAACAAATTGGGTTAATTGAGAATTCTTCAGCATGTTTGAAAGTAGTATAGTATTTGATGTTGCCTGATTTTACTTCCTAAATATAGAAGGGAAAAATGAAGCATGGATGACCTCACTTTGAAAAGAAGGCTAAATGTTAATCAGATCAGTAGCAGAAGGTTCAGCACAGAAACTCTATATCTTTCTTCATAAATAAAAACATATATTTTATGTTGACTAATCAGAATGAAGAAAAATTCCTACAGTTAATGCTCTAGTCTTGAAGTCATGGCAGAAGTAGAATGCACATTTTGCACTCAGAAATATTAACTAAAACTGTGAAATTAAACTGTTTGTACAAAAAATTGCATAGAAGAACTATAGCAACTAGTTAAATTAAAATCTTCTAAAAATATCCTGTTTTTATTTTCACATATTCAGTTTTGCTAAATAAAATCTAACTATTCCACAGAAATTGATATTTAAATATTACTTTGCAAGTTGTGTTAAAGTAACAATGCTGACATATAGCAGAAGCACCTTCTCTGGGTAAAATTAAATCAGCAAAATGTTTCTTAATTTATTACTTAACAGATATGCAAGGAATATAAATTCACAAGTAAGACGTATATTCCCAAGTATTAGTTTTATTTGATCAAATAAAGAAAATTACTTCTGCCTCTTCAGAATAAGCAAAAAAGATTATGATTGCTTTTAAATTTGTTTAGGTAATGGAAATGTAAAGAAACTCTGAAGAAAGTTAATTGTGTGTGTGGAGAAAATATCAGTTGTTTCTTCAGTGAAAAAATAAAAATAAAAACAAAGAGACAAAACAAGGCAGGTTCAGGATTGCAAAGAGGACTGGGATAATGATTTTAATGCTCTGCCTGTGATGACATCTCCTTTCCAGGTGTTGCTCATAGTATCATTGAAATAATTTTTACTTATAGAAACAAGAGATAATCAGAATAAACAGTAGAAATAAGTGATCGTTGAGCTATGCATATATGATTTAAGATCCAGGGCAAACAACTGAATGTATATTGTGTTTTAAAGAATTCTCTGGAAGCATCCAAGGGGGGAAAATGGCAACTCGTTCAATTAGATATTCATAAATACCAAATATATGTGTTTTCCTCCATCATAACGGAGGCCTTTACTGTCCTGACAGTCTAAAAAGGGGAAAAAAGTGAGAAATTCTCCTTGTACCAAGCCCAAAGCCAAAGGATAATCACAGATGAAGATTCTAACTAAAAGTGGTGTTATGTGGTATGCAAAAGAACAGCTTGTGATCCCTCCTATTTGCAGTGGCAAGGTGTTGTTGATCTTCCTTGTTGCTTTGGGGTAGAGCATTTCAGAATCATATTCTGAATTTTCTTTGTTTTTTGTTCTGCTTTGAACATCATACTAACTCTGACAAAGACTAACCAGCCATAATCCATGCTTGCTCAGTGTGAAATTACCACATCAAGTAAAAGTGATTGCAAGACATTCCATGTCAAAAAGGAATATTTAGGCAGTATAAGAGTTAATTGTACTTGTTGCTTGGAAAACAATGGCCTAAAATCATGCATTTGCAGCCTTATGTTGATGAAAAGCTCTGTCCTTCTGTTTCAGAGGGGTCATACTAACTCAGATAACATCATAACCTGTAATTTTCCAGGATTTGAATGAGTTGACTCATTTCAATTTGTTATTCATATGTTGATATACTGATTTGATTTCAATATTAAAAGTCAGCATTTTTTCATTTCAGTTATATTGGTTGGTTCACTAGAATTTCAGGCTGTATGTGTGGAAATATACTCAATTTTCTGTAGATCAATAACAAAAATACAGATCTATCTTTATTACTATATATAACAAAGGCTGAAACATTTACAAGTATTAGGTGACTTCTTTCATTTCTAAGACTTGGATTCCAAATGTACACTGGAAAGCTGATCTGGATTCCAAATGTACATTGTTGTCTTTCTCAATTTACTGCAATGCTTCAATATTATAGCTCCCTTTCTCTTTTTAATTTGTACCTTGATTGCACAAGTTACTTATAAAGTGTGCTTTGTGATTTTATATATTTTAAATAGCTTCCAGATTAATTTGTCAGGTGAAAGCTTATGAAAAGTTGAAGGCTTGAAAGTTATCTAGCATATTCTCTATCTACTCTTGACAGTTCAGGTAACAGGGTAATTAAACACAGTCTTTAGCTCTGAAACGAAACTTTTTTGTTTTTATCTTAAACATGCTCATTCATAGCTATTCAAGACATGGAAATGTATGGATTCTAGAAGGCATAAAGTGAATCTCCTGAGAAAAATGTGAACTTCCAGTAAATGTGCGTTTAGTGTACACTGTTGTCAATAAAACATGTTTAAGATCCAGGATGATAAATTTAGATAAATAAAAGATGTTGCTTATTTTTAATGTCTTCATTATCTAAGTGAAGGCTTCTGAGTTGAAACTTGAAGGATCTGAAGGCTTAATTCTGTTTTTAAAAAGTTATGTGTAGCTTAAATTCCTTCCAAATCCATCAGTACGGTGTTTCCTATTTGGCAGTCTGGCCCTTTCAGAGGACCTTCTACCAATTTGAATTTCTTTAACTAGACAATTTAAGTTACCTGCAACTAAGCCATTCTTGTCATGAGTGTACAGAAGGACAGTTGTATGAGGAAAGTGGTTATTCTATAGTATTACAGATATTTGTGGTACTCTCCAAATCAGTGAGATTTAATAGGTGCATTAATACTTAGAAATTTACCAGATGTGTATGCGGAAGTGCAAAAGTAATGTCTTCAAGACATTATATTGAGGTTAATATAATAGCAAAAATAATGAGGGAAGAAGCACTAGATATAGAATATGCCCAAGAAAATTAAATTTACCTTCTTGGGTAGTAGTTATGTTACCACAAAACTCAGTCTTTAAATGTCTTTGGGGGGGGGGAGGGATTGGAGGGGAGGGATTGGGGGGGCCTACAGGGCTTGCAAAATCCACAATAAACATTCCTAATATGAACAGTTTTATGCTGTCTAAAATTGAATAGCAGCAGGCTGTAATAATAAGTGCTATGAGCATTTTGTTCTTGATTTTGAATTTATCTTTATGGGTTTAATAATGAACAAATTGAGCAAAATTATAAAAAATTCTTGAAATGTACTTCAGAGCTTGGTCTGCAACCCATAAAGATATTTTTATTCATGAAAGGAAATGGAGTAGCATCTTAAAATAAAAAAAAAAAAAAAGTATCAGTCTTTCTTATGCCTAAAAACTCTGCTGAATCTGGCAGGGCCAGTCTCTTTTAAGTATTAGAACAAAATTCAACAAAGCCAAGCTATGAATTATAACAATGCCATTCACCCTTACTTGCATTTCTGTTTTAAATTTGCAGACTTTGATTTGACTGAGGACATTTAGTGAGTTTTATTGCTGCTGCATATGTATTAGATCAGGGATAAAATTACACTACATGGATTAATTAAACCAATAACAATTGGTTAATAAACAATTGGTTAAAAAACCAATTGCTTTATGAAACAGCAATCTGTTAGATGAGCTCAAGCATTGTAATTTGCCCTTGCTATATACTACAGATTAAGCAATCTTTAGTATATATTTCTTGCTTTCTTATGCTGCAGAGTCAGCTTTCCTGATCTCTTGCATGTAGGCTGTACAGAACTTCTCTGCTGTACAGAACAGCCACTTCTGGAAACACAGAGGGAATTTAGTGAAGGCACTAGAAATTGTTGCTTTATTTTTGCATTATTCTTGCAAAATGCAGAGTTCAGTCCATAAAATGGAGTTTATCAAAAGGTTAAGTGGCTGAGAAGGGCAACCAGTTAACCATCTTAGTTAACTCTGCAAAGAAAAGATATATTTACACAAGGTGGTGAATGGAAGTGGATTACAGAAACAGCATCTGCTTTCTAAGACCAACACAGTCTGTCTCCCCCATTTTAGAGGAAAATGTATATTTAGCTTATCCTCTATAATTTATTAGACTTTTTGCGTATTGCAAATTCTTTTATCTTATTTCGAACCTTTTTTGAGGCTTTTTTTTTAACCTTTGACTTAACAGCACATAAATGTTTGTGATACAGTAGGTTTCCTAGTACACTTTCCCAGCAAAGGGTTTACAGTTAACTGACTCTTTTCCATAAACTTATTCCTTTATTTTCCCACTCTTGTTTCTCCTAAATAATTAAAACCCATTCCCTTTCCTTTCCTGTGGTTCCTGCACTATATATCCCATAGGTAGACTTTTACCACAATGCTGTTCTGCATTCTGTAATATGTCTTGTTTCCCTTTGGCAGTGACCATGCAGTCTGAAGGTGCTCTGGAATTGATTTATCTTGAAGGGTTTCATGCCTGGACAATAAAGAATTTAATGTCTGGACAAAGCACCTGGGTGTCTCCTGGGACAGCTCTGGGAAAGACCACAACAGGGAGGCCTTTCTGTGTTCTTAGATTCCCATGTGTATTTATGCCCCTGAGCTCTTCTGGACTCAGGAAGATGATGTGTTAATGAGTCCTATGGTGTGCCTAGAAATGGCAAGGCAGTGTGTTCTTGGGCTTCCACACCTGCTTTGTTTCTCCACGCTCCTCTGTTTGTGCAGGTGAGGTTATGTCACATAACATTCTGACAATTCAAGGTACACTTAGAGGGAACCACACTGTGCTCTCCTTGAAAGGCATTTGAAGACATGTTTCACCTCATGAGACAGATCTGCTTACCAAGAAGACAATACTGCTGCCAGGTACCTTCTCAGGGGCCTGTAGGTCTATGTGGCTCCCGTGTGCTGAGCCCTACAGACCCACTCCCCGGGAAGGGAACTGAGCATCAAAGATGCTGCATGGCAAAGATTCAAGGCAACTGCTCAGCCAGAGAAAAGTGTACCACTCGTCCATACTGTCAGGTCCCTCAGACTCCATTCCTACCTCACCATTCCAAAGTAGGAGTTGCTGACCAACTGTGTCTTGGCAACAAAAGCATAGAATTGGAAAGATTTCATGGCACTGTACATCAGACAAAGAGAACAGAACACCAGGCTGGAGGCCACATTGTCCCAGAATGAAGTCTGCCATGTCTATGCTTCTCACTAAGCCTGCCTCCCTCCTTCCTTCCTTTTTGTGGATGACAGAGCAGGTAGAATATCAAAAATCAAGAAAGAAAGGAGTTGAGAAGTCCACATACATTGATATGTATCTATATCTATCTATCTACAGTAATATACATATATTTGGGAAATGAATTTTTCAGCTCAGAAAAAAACCAAGAACTGTGAATGACTGAAAGTACAGCTGACGCTTCTGCTATCAAAATAGAAAATGCTTCTTACACAATGAAACTCTGGAAGAAACTAAAAGACATTTCTCAGAAGCAGAACCTGATTGTTTGTTAATTCATTCTGATTTCTGCATTCTATGTATTGGGGGTTTTAATATGATAATAGCAAAAAAGTGAAAGTGAGCAGAAGATTCTAAACAGAAGAAGTACCATTTTGGAAACAATGACAGTTTGAACACTAGCAAAATGCTTCATCTTGCTATTTGAGTTATCTTTTTTACTGAAGAGGCATCATTTTTGTTGCTCTTTGCATTTCTCAATGCACAAAAAATCAGCCTTGCAGACAGCTCTATTCTTCATAAGAATAATTAATTTAAATGAAAAAGTTAGCACATGTGCCTCTTGACTTTGACAATTTGTTCTATTTGAGGTAAAGAAACAAAAATTAAGACAATAACATAAAGGATTCCTTCCTGGTAGTTCTGATGGTTATTTTAATTACATTAAAATTCATTTTCTAGATAAATGGGTTTTAAAAGCTTTCATCTAAGAGAAACACAGTAAAAAAAGAAGATTTAATGAGCCCAAGTAGTCACAGTTCTTTTTAAGGGCCTTTTCAAGTAAAACTCGCTTTGCTGTTGGTCCTCTGGTTTTAAAGCTGTGTGTTTCTGACTGCAGTGATACAGTATAGTAATAACCAAAGACTAAATCAATCTTAGGTCACATTTATACTATTTGCATCTAGGAAAAACTATGAAGATTAGAAGTACTCCTTGGATAAATTTTTTTATAACTTATTCTGACCAAAGTGGAGAAAAAATGTTCTAAATGTTACAGTTTTCACTGCTGTCACAGTAGCCAAGAACCTAAAATTTGTAGACACAAAGTTGATTGTCTTGTATGCCAGTTGCATATGATTGAATTTTGTATTTGACATTTTTGTCAAATGTGATTTCACTTTTGTCAAGTAATTTCACTTTCGAAGCTGACCAGGAAAATTCTAAACATCAAGTTCAGGCACAGGGGGTTTTGTTAGGATAGTCTTTGAATTAGAAAAATGAAAATCACAGACATCGTAGAAATAGAAAAGAAGATAATGTAGTTCTTGAGACTAAGTGGAGACCCTAATCAGTGCTCTTAACAAACACAAATACACCCAGCTTCATTCCCATTCCATTCTACTTTAAGCCCTCACAATACTTTGTTATTCAGAATTATAGTCTTGCTTGCAATGTTATTTGTAAAACTACTGATTATACAGGGATGTAGTATTTGCAACTAAAATAACACAGAATTGCTTTTATTTTTTATGGCTATTGTGTCCTTTGTGTTCTTATTATAATGATGTGAGTGAGTGTTACTCACTGTCAAAAAAAACAAAACCTACTGTCAAAAATTCATGTGGGAGACGAAGATGGAAGAAAAAAATGCAGCAGAAAATTGATGGAAACACTTGCATTTCTAACAATGTTGGGGAGCTATCCTGAAGAAAGCCTAACATTTACTTTGCCTCCTAGTTTAATTCTGATTATTTCTGGTTTATTATGCAAATGATTCCTAGTGTAGAACAAAAGAGTTGTGGAAGGAGGGACAGAAGTTTCCTGGCTGTCTTTACCACAGGATTCATAGTAATGTTTCCTCTTGCAAGTTTGTTTATAGGCCCATATGGTAGTCTATAATCAACTCCAAATGTGATTTTTGGATTGTAACTTCCACATGGGTCACAAGGAAGTATAGGAATCTGACTCTTATCAGGCCAGTTATTGAAGTCCTTTATTTCTTGGGCAAGTCTCCTCTGCATTAACAGGCTGAAATGTATTCCGCCTTCTTATGTATATGTGCTTTATACTGAAGTACCAAAATTCCCTTGCTATCCAGTGAAACCAGAAATTTCATTGCATATCAGGATGGAAAGAACATGTGGGCTGTGATACTTCAACAATTTTAGATGGGAGAAAGATGCTTAATACCTTTGGGAATGATCAAAGTAAACCTAAGAACTTGGCAGACTCTTACTTTATTTTATTTTAATGATCTTTAAGGTCAACATATGATATGCATTGTGGCTCTGCTTATGATATATAAGAAGTGATGTTAGTTTAGAGTTTGCCAGAGGCTTCAAGATAATACAGAATAATAACATGAAAATTATCAGAAAATAATTTTGGCAACGGAGTCCTTTGGGAATTCACTAAAATCTTACTCTTGATCTCACTCACACTGAATAAATATTAATAGCTTTGAA
Source organism: Calcarius lapponicus (assembly GCA_039654755.1). Lineage (NCBI taxonomy): Eukaryota > Metazoa > Chordata > Aves > Passeriformes > Fringillidae > Calcarius > Calcarius lapponicus. The sequence goes on along the minus strand of CM077481.1, from coordinate 64,440,304 downwards.
AGAAGTGATATTACATTGTCATCAGTCACAGCCAACACCAGTTCACAAGGGGAAAGTCCTGTTATACAAATTTTATTTTCTTTCATGACAAGGTTCCCGATCTTGATCAAGGGAAAGCAGCTGATGTAATCTTCTTTCTAAATTTCAATAAAACCTTTGATATTATCTTTCACAGTGTCCTGGACAAATTGTCCAGCACACAGATGGATAAACACATAATCTCAGGAATGATCTATTGGCTCATGGGTCAAGCACAAAGGGTGACAGTGAATGGGGCGACATTAGACCTGGTGACCTGTTGTGGGGACCCTAAGAGGCATCCCTAGGTTAGGGAGACACAGGAAGCTTCCCTTAAAACGCTGTTAAGACCCCATTGTCTCCTTCCCCTGTTCCTTTGTCCCTGAGGCACTCCTTCCCTATTCCCTGATTGGCCCAGATCTTTGTACTGCCCCAAGACCAGGGGAACACCCAGAGAAATGAGGATGCTCCCCATGAGTGTGCCTTGGACCCTGAACATCTTACCACATGGCTAAATTAAACATTGTGGATACTATGCAAAGGGAACTCTTCGCCTGGAAAACATCTGCACTAGACCACCCCAAGAATTTGGTTTTTTTTACCCCAGTGTGGTGAGTTTGAAATTTTGGTTCTTTCCTCCTTTTACTCTCAGGTGTTAGGAAGAGATGGGTTGTTGGGTTAAGATGGAAACAACACTCACCCATGTGTTATAGATGGATAATGAGAGGATTTGCTCTCGCAATTAAAAGATCACTATTGTGTGAATATTAAGAAAAGCTTTAGTGATGAGTAGTTATGTTATTGTAGTTTAGATGTCCTCTGTTCTCCCCAGAGTTCCCTTTTCCCCCCTGTATTGTGACCATCAGACAGCCAGGCTTGTCTAGGACAGGTAAAAAAGAAGGCATGCACATGTGTCCCTTGCACGGGGCAAGCTGGGAATGGAAAAGCTTGTTGCTTAGGGGGTGGCCAATCAAGTACAAGAAAGCAGTCTCCAGCAATAAATGGCAAAGAAGAGCTGACTCAGGCTTTGGGAGGGGCCAGGGCTGGCTGATGCAACGTCCAGGGGTACAAAAGACAGAACATCCATCTTGAAGATGAACCAGCCACGTGGTATGCATGTGGGAAGTTCCCAGCGCAGAATCTTTTTCCTTATGTAGTCCTTTGTTGTACTTTTGTTAAGGTTTAATAAACCTTTCTAAATTTTCAAAGTAAGCAGTTGTCTCTCACACACAACAAGAAGTTTACCTTAAGAAGTCTTTCCTTCAAGAAAACTTTTGTTTTTCAGAGGGGGAGTTGAAGTGTTCCGTACACTGTTTATTTTAGCATTTTCCTTATATTTTGTGGAACTCCAGTGAATTCCATGAAATATAAGGAAACTGCTTAAATAACTAGTGTACAAAAGTCTCGTTGTTAGGACTCCAAAGTCCTAACCAAAGAACTTTTGGAAGCAATTTGGGAAAAATTAGGAACTAGGAAAGAATTCTAGCCTTTATTTAATATGATGATGAAATGCACTCTGACTCTTGAGGAACATTTTTTAAACGGTGAACGCCAGCTAAAAACCCCTCTTCCGTGTTCCCCTTTTCACGCCCCTGCACTCCCTCCCCTGTTGCAAAGAAAGACTTGTAATATATGTTAGAAATATTTCGTGCTACCTAATAATGTATTTTATAAAGATTGTGAAATCGAAACGAGTCTCTGACCACAAGCAGCCTGAGAGGCGGATGTCTATTCAAACTCCGAAATTCCTGGAGTCGGCCAGATAACGATCGGCATTTTAGCCCAAGAACAGACGCACCCAGTGATGATCCCCAGTATCCCGAGTCATTGGAAACTGCCTAGGAGTGATCATCATCACCCTGCGGATAACATCGATCAAGATAGCTGAAGTTGCCAGAAAGATAGGCGTGAATACGCGACTTCCCAGGATTCAATCAAGGCTGGCTATCAACCAGGAGACGGCCTTTGTCCAGCTCTGCACAGGGAAAGAACCAACTATGAATGTGAAGAGTTACAAAAGAAACTGGGACTCCTTCGCCTCAGCACAATAAACTGTATAAAACATCACTGCTAGAAGCAACTCTTGTGAACGGGGACGGGGGGTGGGATTCAATGATTCGATGTGATAGAGGTCAGATCCAGGTTCACCCAGCGCCGAACCCGGGCTCGACGCTGCCTCTTTGGCTGTGGTGGTTTTGAGGACCGTATTCTGGTCACGGAAAAAGATAAATAAATCTTTTCACATTTTTTATAATTTGGCTTTTGACTGATCATTTGTAACAGACTCCTCCATGTTTTCCCGTCCTTGCTCCTGGTTCAAGTTGGTTTTCACCACATGGCCGTGGCTGCATGGTCACATTCACTTGCTCAAGGTGACGGAGACTGCATGGCAGGAGCCACAGGGTCTCCCCTTTGGCCGTCTGGTCCCCATGTCTTCCACAGTTCCCATGGTCCCAGATTGAGGGTAGTGGGGTCAGAGAAGCAGCCCCTGATTGGCAAATTACAGCTGCACCAGTTTCTACAACCAAGGGGAAAGAAACCCCACATGCGAGCCTTTTCCAAACACACCGTTTAATCAGCCTTGCAGTGCTGGAAAGGCCAAAAAGAATGGATGTGTTTACCACCCATGGCACCGACCACCCGGTGTGTAAAAGGGGGTGCATGGGGAGAACCCATGTGATGGGAAGGGATGAATAATCTACATGACATACCACACTCAGTGTAAAATTTCCCACCCCCTAGTGCAAAACCAACTAAATGAACTATTAGTGCACTACAACAGGCAGTCCCACTGGAGGGTAACTCACAGCCGCAGTGCTGGCAGCAGAACCGCCCAGGGGAGCTGCACCACCGATGCTGCCCTGGCAGTGCCGTGCTGGCAGCACCCACCTGAGACAGACGCCAAGAAGGGGCTGGACCCTGGCGCAGCCGCCAGTGCTGGGAGCAGGACAAACCTCGGACGGTGGTGCCTCAGCACCAGCACCAGAGCCAGCAACAGGTCTGGCACCAGCAACACAAAACCACTGGCAAAGGTCAGAAAGTCCTTGCCATGAAGGTTTTGGGGACAGTGAAATGGTTTGATGTAAAAAACGGATGCGGTTTCATAACCTGGAATGCTAAAGAAGGTGTGTTTTTTCATCAAACTGCTATAAAAAAGAATAACCCCAGGAAATAACTCCACAGTTTAGGAGATGGAGAAAATATGGAATTTAATATAAGGAATAAAAGGCCCCCAAGCAGCCAGTGTGAGTGGAGCTGGTGGAGTTCCAATGCAAGGTAGTAAACATGAATGAAACTGCAAACCTGCAAAATATTATCCATGTCATAGGGTTGGACCTAACTAGGTTCATAGCCTACCACCTTGGTAGGTGAGGAAGGGTATTGTCCCACTCTGTTCTGCAGTGGGGCAGTTTCACTTTGAGTGGTGGGACCAGTTTTGGGCGCCACCAACTATAAGAAAATTATTCAGCTATTAGAGAATGTCCAAAGGAGGGACATGATGATCATGAAGGGTCTGGAGGGGAAGTTATAAGAGAAGTGGCTGAAGTCACTTGGTCTACCCAGCCTGGAAAAGAGGAGACAGGTGAAACCCCATAGCAGTCTACAGTTCCTTTGTGAGGGGAAGAGAACAGGCAGGCACTGATCTCCTTTCTGCGGTGCCCAGTGACAGAACTCAAAGTACATCGTATGAAGTTGTGTCAGGGGAGGTTTAGGTTAGATATCAGGAAAACCTTTTTTACCCAGAGCATGGGTGGGGGCTGGAACAGGCTCCTCAGGGAAGTACTCACAGCACCAAGTCTGACGTGGTTCAGGAAGTGTTTGGACAATGCTCTCAGGCCTGTGCTGTGGCTCTGTGGGATGGTGCTGTGCAGGACCAGGAGCTAGACTCAATGATCTATTTTGGTCCCTTCCAGCTGAGCATATTCTGTTATTTTACTGTGGGTTTAAAAATTATCTGTGATCTATCATAAAATATAATAGCAGTACCAGCAGAAACTAGCAATTTCTTATTAGCTAACCCTGACACAGAGGTCTGCCTTAAAATATGTATGCTCCATTTGCATTCCATGACATCCTAGTGTTTCAAAATTCTTTGGATCATGCCTACCCATTTAAAGCACAAAATACATATGAGAAAATCTGTGCTGTGAAACTCCAGCTTTGTTGCTGCACAGTTACTGGGAAAATTTCATGAAGAAAAAACACTGTGAAGAATTGTACCAAGCACAGAAGCATTCATGACATCTCAGATGAATACTAGAAATATTTGAATATTGCAGTACCCCAGTCTCTTCTCAAGGCATTAGGTCATCAGGTCTCTGAATTCCTCAGGGATTTAGATTATCAAACCATTTTTATTTGCATTCAAGAGCTAAAGATAACTAAGTAAGAAATACTAGTCTTGTGGTAGAAGCTCTTCTATTTACCAGCTATTCAGATGAACAATACTTTGGTATGAATTATTTTTTTAAGCAGTTTTATATTGGAAACAAAATATCTTAGTTACTCCAGAAGTTCTTAAAAAAATAATTTGGAGATAATACAAAACTGTTATAAAAGCTTATTAAGCACAAAGTATAGAAGAACTAGTGAAGCTTTAAAACTAATAATTAAAATAGCTGATGTGTGTCTAATGCATTCCTCAGTGTCTTTTAGAACCAGATCATCATAATGTACGTTTAACTTTTTCTTCTGTTTCATGGAAATTATTGCTAAAACTCTATCTAAATATTCTGTCAATATCCTTGTATGGTATTTGTACTTGGAGCATAAAAGCACTAGTGTGTTGTCTACTGAAAAATCCCTGTGTGAATGTACAATATCTGAGCTATCGCATTTAGTGTTCTGCCTCATTAGAAGGCAATGCATTAAGTATCAACTGACATGAAGAATCTCTGACTCTGTAGCGTATGATATGTGTTTTAGAATCAATAGCTCAGAGATGATGTAGAGGTGACTCAGTGATCTGTGAGACTGGGGTATATTATACCTGCCAATCTGGAATATGAATTTTGGAGCAGGTGTTTTCCAAGGTACTCTTAGGGCTTTTGAGCTGCTTTCCCATACAATGGAAGAACCCAGTTTTGTTTGTCTTTTAGATTGTTCTATCCTGACTGCAATGGTCATGTCTAGACAGACGTTTTAGTCCAGCTGGTACATCTAAATGTTGAAATTCATTGTAAATAAAGTGATCCCTTTTTCTTCATGGCCTTCTGCAGGAGCATCAAGGGATTCAAGCTGCTACATGCTTCTCCAAATGTTGTCCAGCTCTTTGATCCTTTCAATCTGCTTATCTGTTTGAAGTTGGGAGTTCTTAGTAAAATTATAGTAATGCAAGTGGCAGGCAATTTCACTAGCTTTCACTTGCTTTACACTATGTCCTCTTACTTTCTTATTTTTCCTTTAACACAAAAATTACCACAGGTTCATAATGCTTGAAAATATTACACCAGCCTGAGAGATACAACAATTTCATTTATCAGCCTCCACAGAATGGATTTCTCATTTTAAAACTCTTTGTATATAATTAATCTGTTCTATTTTTGTAAGGACTTCAAGCAGACTTTCAACAATTTACCTGTGAACATAGAAAACAGGAGAAGGGATTATTAATGACCATTATATTACCTGTCTCCTGGAGAGATTTAAGGTATGATAAGGTATAAAGCCTGGAAATGCAGTTGTGGTGCCTAGTTCCATGCCAGGAGAGAGTTCAAAAAAATTGTTCAGAGACATCTCTCTGATCACATTTTCACATTTCCTATGTTTAACCCATAGGAGAACTGCCACAGCTACTGCAGAGAAAGATGCTCTTTCATTAACTCCCTATCAAGAGATTACTCAGGTGAAAGAGCAATACCAAATATTTATAGAATGTGTACTCCACATTTAATGGTAGGGCAAAGATATTTATTAAATTTGCATTATTCTTAGATAGAAAACTTAAATATAATTGGAAATGGAAATACCTATACCTGAAAATGTATCACTACCCAGTGAGACAGCTTGTGAGCATGCAAGAGCCTGGGCTGAGAGCTTGATAAAACAGCTTGATAATTCCCACTTTATGATTTTGTGAAGGTCTTGGATCAAATGCAAAGAAAGGATTATTCTACTGTCATACCTTCACAATAGATTTCTTGCTCAGACATAAAATTCATGAAGCTGAGTTCAAGTAACTAAATTCCCCATGGAAACTTGAGAGATACAGATATTCATAAATGTGTTCACAGAACCCAGCACACTGACCACCAAAATCCTTAATACTGCTACCAGGAAATGTTGAAGAGATGGATGTGCTTAAATTCTCTGTGTCTCCTCTCTGCCTGTGTGCATGTGTCGGTGTATGCGTAGATGCACGCAGGAGTCCAAGAGCCTACTGAAATATATGCCAAGTAGGTACCCTGCACCACAACTCCAAAAAAGGAGAGGTATTTGAGAAAGAGGAATCATATCATTAAAATAATTTAATATTAAATCAGGTGAGAGAAGGCAAGAAACTGTTGTGTCCTGCTATTATCCATTAAACTGTCATTAAAACAGAAGTAACCCTGAGAATAGGCCTTGTGTACTCTTTGTTCCTGAGAGGACTTGTGAAAGTCTATGTTAGGACATTCAGAATAACAATCCTCCTTTATTTGCAATCATCTTGTTTATTCCTCTCTTGTGTAAATCAAAAGTGATAATCTTTCTGTACTATAAAAGAAACAGTCTGATTTCATGCACATCAATTTCAAGCCCAGCAGCATTAAACAAGCACTCAATTTTGAAATCCTAAAGCTTCCTTTCAGTTTCTATGGATTGTGCTTCATTTGTATCTTCATACTGCAATCAAGGATTGGCAGTTCTTATCTGAATTATAAATTGAACTTATTCAGTGTAGCCAGCTGAAACAGCTTATCTATATTTCTGTAATTAAGAAGCTTTATTATCGTTTCTTTGTGGATGCCAACATGCGCTCTGCTCACTGTTCTTTGCAAGAACAAAGAATGCAGACATAAAATTTTTAATAAACTTTTCTTTAAAGAGATATTTGTTAACTTTCTTTTCTTATTTTCCCTAGTCCTTCAGGCAGGTTGGGATGACAGATTGTTTCTGCTGCTTCCATTTTTGAATCCATATATTTTTAATCTTTGTTTTTTCACTCATTTAGAAATTTGCAGTTCAAAGACTCCAGTTTAATATGGGAAAACTCTGTTCTGGGGAACATAAATCTTCTATATTACTGTTGCATTTCAAATGCACTAAACCATAATATAATTTTCTTATTTGCCTTTTAATTCCATTAACTAAGCTATAGAGATCATCAATTTGGTTAGTTATTTAATTTCCCCCTTGACTTTATTTAATTTTTTAAATACTGGAATACTGTGTAATGACAAATTTCAATCTTTCTCTCAGCCCTACTGGTTAGATCAATCTGTGCATAAAAGAAAAAGAGGATATCTGCCACGTGCATTCTTGGGAAGAAATTCTCCAGCTGTTTGAATTATTTTTTTGTGTCTTAGCTGCCTAATCACTCCATCAGATCATATTGCCTTCTTCTGTAGTTTTATTGAAAGTCGTGGCACTAGTATAAAACAGGGCTATTCCAGTCAGAACTGGATCACACTGGATGCCTCGTCTCACTTTCCCCGTAGGGCAGCAGAGTTGGTCCTGAGGAGTAATGACAAATCGTTGCTTCCTCCAAGCAGGGACAGTGCCTCTCAAACTCATGCTCTGTGAGGACCCTAGCCTTTGGCAGCAAGGTTTTGATAGCTAATGTTTGAAGGAAATGTCTGAAGCAGGCTAGGTGTTGGCTCCTACACTCTACCCAATATCTTTCTGAAGTGGTATTGGGACTTTCAACAGCACTTCATCTGTGCTGTTTCGAATTAAGCAGTAGTATCCAGTAATAAAATTCAAAAAGCTATTCTGTCATAATATTAAACTTTTCACAGGCAATCTTAGGGGACCAGAAACTCTGTTTTAGGAGATTCTCAGACCCATTTTAATACTTAGAAACTGGGTTCTGAAACCTGATTCCAATAGATGGCTTGCTATCCCTTTTAGGATGTGAAGTATATTTAGGTGGAAAAATGAAGACTGTTCACTGCCAGTGTGCCAAAACCCAGCCCAGTTTGTGTTGATTAGCCATACTGGCAAAGGAAACTGCAAAGGAAGGGAGGGAAAGGAAATATCTAAATGAGCACCATGAATCAGAAAAATCAAAATATAACTTAAAGCTTGGATCTTTATCAGGGCTTGTTTTTCCCCTTCTATTCTTTAATGCGTCCTCTAGGTCTAACTACTTTTTCTTTACTTTTCTTTTCTAACTTGTATTGGATAAGCTGATCCTCCTGAAAACTAAAATGAAAACCATTATTTTTTCAGTAAACCCTAATAAATATGTTTAACTAACTAAGGATTTATTATACTACCAACTCCTTCAAAACTGATTTTTATATTTTGGGGTTTTTTTAACATAAGCAAATGCTTAGGGAAATAGGAGATAGTCAAAGCATTTTAAGAAAGTCATCCCCAACTACGATAGAGATGCTGCATTATTTCTGTAAATAAAATTTTTAGATTAAATAAGATTTAGTTCTGAACAATCAAATGGTTAGCCAATCACAGCTCATTTGTATGGTGCCAGTTGCTGGGGTGGAGTGCCTGTGTTAGGTGATCAAAATTTAGGCTACTGGATTTCTCTAAAATGGTTTAGAAATAACTCAGATAACTCAGTATGTTGGGCATGGGAAAGATCATTCATTCTGTGAAATTTTTCAGATTTTCAGTGAAGTTCATAATAAGAAAAAAGTATTGGAAAGTGAAATTAGGCAAAATCAATCATTAATGCAGTTGTGCAGCTGACATTTCCTAGAAGTATCAGGAGAATGACAGGATCTCCGTCACTTACTCCTTCAGGAAAAAAAAAAGAAACAAAAAGACTAAATGGACAGATAAAGTCAGGACTGGAAAGAAAAAGGGAAGAAAATCTAGTCCAGCCATAATGTAAACATTAGATGCTGTGGGAATCCACAAAATCAGAGGGTTTTGGGAAAGCTGCAAAAGGCAGGCCTCAGAGACAGCAGAACTGTGATTAGAGCTGAGCAGCAGCCATGAGATAGGTCAGCAGAAAAACTATTTAAAAAGTAGAAAAGCAGCAAGGACAAATAGAACAATGGTCTATGTATTAACACTTGTCTAGAATAACTCCCTAAGGTACTGAAAAATTTATCTAGCAAGATATTAGGAAGTTTGAAGCTTAATAATGGAGCTCTGTTCATTGTGTTTTAAGGCTTACAAGCAGGTATTGTATTCAAAATAAGCAAGCATTGTTTTAACAAAAGGTACGTGTGATTATAGTGGTTGGATAGAACTACTGTCAATATGCTTCTGCTTTGTGTGATTGGTCAAAAAATTTATAAAGTAAGTTGTAACATTGAGTTCTTGGTCTGCTGCCTGGGATGTGAGCTGCTGGCATCTTCCCATTGCCATAACCATGGAATGAGAGTGATGCTGAAAAATAAAACAGCTCAAGACACGTTCCTCAGCAGCCCCATCCTGTTTGTGATTTGTACAGAGACTCCCGGCCAGCGATAGATGCTAGGTGCAGTCTGTAGTCAGTGTGATTTGTGGAGTATGTGTAGACAGGCAGCTACAGCTTCTTAGGGAGGTGGTTGATGCCTCAAGCCTGTCAGTATTTAAGAGGCATTTGGATAGTAGCTTAAATACCATGCTTTAATTTTTGGTCAGCCCTGAATTTGTCAGGCACTTAGAGTGCTTTGTCACTATACATCCTCTCCAACAGAACTATTATATCCTTGTCTATTTTAGAGCCTTATGCAATGCTATTAATGCTGGACCTCCAGTATCTGCCGTGTTCTTTGCCAAGTTTTATTTCAGAAATAAATTATTCTTCTGCCACACTAGATTGCTTGCCAAAAGCAGTATTTTACCACATTTATACATTTTCTTGGAATAAACATCTTTCTTTTGAGATTAACAATCCCTGTGTACTTTATGGGTATGGGCCTTTGTAAAAAGTCTGATGTTTTTTTCAGACCACCGCATGGTAAATTATTATTGCATATGAAGTTTGTTTCTGCCTTTTAAGAGCTCTCTCTACTGAAGTATAATTGCACTGGAAGAATGGATCTAAAAGAAAATAATTTTAAATCCCATCTTCACACAGAGTGGTAATTTGAAAGAATGTTTGGAGCTAGAAAGCTGTTGAGATTTGGGTCATGCAGAAACCCTAAGATGTTGTGACTAGGTAGCCTAACAGTTTCACTGGAATAAAACTGAATTCAGATGTCTGCATACCTGCTGTCCTCACAATATTCAACACTGTTCTCCTAATGTCTTCAGGCTAAACTCCCAATTTCTTCATACATACAAACATATATACATACATACATGCATACATACATATATACATACATACATGGATAATGAAAGCTTTGACAGTTTGATAGAATGTACATTACTAGTGTGGCCAAAGGAAAAAACAATTCCATATTCAATTAAACTTTTACATAATGGTTTCCATAGAACGCTTGGTATTCTGTTTAAAAGATTAATTTTTTTGTTTTGTCTCTTCTCTATTTGACGACCTCTTTTTTTCTTTTATTTCTTATGCATAGGAAGATAATGCCTTCAAGTACTCCCTTTCTCAGGGCCAGCATTTTCATTATTAAGAGAGGCTAGCAGAAAGACTTTTGTATGCATGCAGATAATGTGGTCATGATGTTTGTTCCCTTGGGAAGATAGGCTAAATCCAGGAACTTACTTACAATAACAATTCCACTGCAATACCATGCAATCAAGCTGAGAGCCAAAGAAAAGCAGAGATATTTGATGTTTCATTCTACTGGGAATGATTTTTTTGCATCAAAAAATTGCTTGATAGACATTATACAACTTTATGGTAATTGTTACTAGAAGAAGAGATGTCAGGAAAAAGTGCATTTTTACACACAAATAGGAATAGGATTCTATCAAGCATAAAAACAATCTTTCAAGTCCATCCAGTAACACAAAATATTTGTCATAGAAAAGCGTACTTCTATGTATTGAATTATTTTCAAACATATTTTGGAATACCACATTTTTTGGTAATGTAGATTCAAATACAAAATGCTGTCCATAATTATGAGATATGAGTACTTCAGATTTATGTTCAATTTATCATTTTGAATATTATCCAATAGATGTTTATGCTCAAAAACCCAAATCCAATTTCAAGTGTTTGATAACATTTAAAATACATATTATAACAAAAAGAAAAGTCTTCTTCAATGGAGGAAAGTATTCTATCTGCAAGGCTAAACTTAATGGAGGATCTTGTCCTTATTTTTCCTCAGGTATTTTTTATTCTGTCCTGTTGAATCCTCTGCAAATTAAATGCTCTGATAGGAACAGAATTTGGCAGATAATAGGTATTTTTCAATTTTCATTAGTCACCAAACAAGTAAGACAAAGCATTTACTGAAAGTGGAGCACCGGAGTGACATGATGCCTGAATAATAGTACAGAAATAGTGTCAGGACACTGGGTAGGATACAAGAGAGCTCTTTGTGCCTCACTGTATATGCAATAAAGTGCCAGTTTGTTTGTTTGAAGAGAAATAGAAAACAATTAAAATTATAGTTCAGGGAAATAGATAGGTTGCTTATGCAGTCTTAATTGATGTTGCAAATTCTCAGAGAAAGCTACTGAATTAATGCCATAGTGTGCAAGTATGTGTGTGTATAAGTAATATAACTAAGAATGGAAAGGGTGAATGGTCATGTATGGATCAGATAATTATATGGAAGGCTACTGATTTCTCCATGTCCTTTCACTCACTATATGTGGTTTCTCATTAAACTGAAGATGTTCTGAATGTATTGTTGATAAATACTAGTCCTACTCATGTCAATATGCTAAAAAACTACCCTTTTCCAAGATAGTTTGTGTGTATTAGAAATTATTTTTTCTGCTGTTAAAAATAGCTACAGACAGAAAAGAATGCTGGACACTCACAATTTTTATTAATATGTAATATTTATAACACCTGTCAAATTTTGAACATGTGCTTACAGAGGCATTTTCTGCCTTACTAATGTTACTAATCCTGCTGGTGAAAAGCAAAGGCTCTTCGACCAACATTTGTTCTTTAACATATAGCAGATTATTAAACTTGCTCTCCAAAGTAACTGAAGTATGACATGCATCTCTGTTAGATAAGTGCAATAAATAGAAGACATCTTAAAAAGAGATTTTCAGAATCTTTCACTGCTTCCTGCTGAAGACAAATACAAAATGAAGTTCTAGAAGGGGCATACGATAAGGATCTAAATACTTTAAAAAGTTGCTTATGCAGCACCTTTTCCCTAGCAGTCCAGTTTGAAGCCGGCCAAACTGAGGATAAGGAAGAGCAAACATAAAAAAAAAATACTCAAACCTTGAGGAAACATGAAATGCCATTGAATGGCTGCATAGATATAAAGCAGATAAAGCAGCTGCTTTACACAATTAGGGAAAAAATCTGGAAAATTATAAAAATTACAACATTATTTTGTTCATAATGAAAAATCATGAGAAAAAAGAGTACTGCCTAGTAAGACAAAGGTAATTCAGAAAAGATATGATTTCTCTCTGCCAAACTGGTTCCAACTGGCAATTTACAAAAATCTGTGCATTTGTCTTAGACTATAAGCTTGCTGCAGACATTGCCAATAACTCCTGTTGTCACTTTTGACGTCACAAGTATCTGCCAGTGGAAATGACAGAGTTGTGATCAAAGCATAAATGCATTGTAATATGTAAAGACTTTACAATCTGCATATCACTTATGCAGTCAGCAATGTTCATTTCAGAGAACAAAAATACCTAGGAAAGTGAGGCTGTACAGGCATCTGAACACATGAATCAGAAAGAAAATAAAGGTGATGAACAATATCCAAAGGATTAATATTCTGGTCTTACCTCCTTGCTTTGATAGTGTTTCAGATTTATAAAAAATAGAAAAATGAAATACAAAAATACACTGACAAAACTGAAACTCTTGTGAAGTAAAAATATATCATTAATAATGTAAGTATTTAATGTTTGACCTTCATCCCAAAACACTTGATTCCATGTTAAAGATTTTGGATCTGAACCTACAAGCTGTCCTGCAGATTCTTTCTTTTTTACTGGTGTATCACACAAACCCAAAAATCTGTATGCAAACCTAGGTAGAACAGACCTCGTGAAACTGAGCTGCTTCACAGACAGTAGCAGCTACATAAGCATGTACTTATTTTTTCATGCAAAATATGAAAATTTTGCATTATATATTCAGAGACTTACTTTACTAGCTGGAAGTATTCCTTTTCCAAATTCCCTCAACTCTTCATCTAGAGCAGGTAACATTTCTACTCCTCTTTGGGAGTAGATCAATCTAACATCCATCCATCCATCCATCCATCCATCCATCCATCCATCCATCCATCCATCCATCCATCCATCCATCCTCGTTTCCACCCACTTAATTATATATTACTTATACTACAGGCACCACAGGGAAGTGATCACATCACCAAGCCTGGCAGAGTTCAAGAAGTGTTTGGACAATGCTCTCAGGCCCATGCAGGTATTCTTGGGGCTCCCTGTGCAGGCCCAGGTGTTGGACTAGATGAGTCCCTTCAAAGTCAGCATATTCTCTGAGTGAATGATTCTAGAATTCTGTATAAAGCCTCTGTGTGTCAGAGGGAAATAAAACACAGGTGAGCAGAAATACCACATCTCTTTGTAAACTGAATATTTGCCCATCCCTTCTATAAATAAAGTCGGCTAAAAGTTTGAATAGGTCTTCAGGTTTTTTACCTCTTACAAAATGAGCTTACAGGACAAGTTTCCTCCTCTTGGTTGAAAAGCTAGCATCCAGAATAGCTAATGTACAAAACTTTGCAGAAATACATGCTATTGAAATTTTAAGCATCTGAGGCTGAAAGAAAGATTGTACTTATAATTTAGGCAATCAGCCACCCTTTCAGGCTGACAAATGTTTACTCTTTTTCAGTAAAACCCTAATGATTTTTAAACTCTGAAATTATATGTATTTCTTAGCTTCCAATTCAGTTTATTCCATTATTCACTGCATCAGTATACAAACTTGCGGCTTTTGAGGGGTTTTTTTGCCTGGCCTTAATTTTCTTTTCTTTTTTTTTTCATCATGAGTATTCAAGAGGGAAAAAACATTTGTTAGAGCACACTCCAGGACATTGCAAAGTTTACTCTACATTCACATCTATAACCTTCAAGATTTTGCAATAGGGGCATCTTGGGGTTTCCGTGGTCAAGATGACCTTGAGGCATTAAAAAGTCTCTTTTTCCCAGACCTGAGATTGAAGAAGGAGTCAGGATTCTTCGGCTGTGGTTTTCAAGGTTGTTTTATTCTTTGTTATCTGAAACATTCTTTCCCTGACCTGCTGAGGTCTGTCCAGTAAGTCGGTCCAAGGCACACTGACTGCCTCAGAGGCGGTGTTATCTTTTTATACTAAAAACTACATGTACATTATTTACAATAATTTTCCAATACCTATCACCTATGTTAGACAGTGTGTTTCTACTCTAAACCAATCCAAAAGTGCCAACATCATGCAGAAGATGGAGGCTAAGAAGAAGGACAAGGCACGCCCAAATCACTCCATCTTGGCTTCTGAACCATTCTAAAAATCTTGAAATTCTATTTTTCTATCTTAGTAGTAGTAAGAAACTAACTATCATTGTACTTAAACTTTCTTAGCTTCTGAATCCTCATATAAAGTTGGTAATTTTTTCCACAGGTTAAAATCAAAGATGCAGGTATCTTTGGCTTTGTGCCAAGGTCTCTGAGCCCCCGGCCAGGGGCTCGAGCCGTCCAGGGCACCCAGAGGTATGTCTAGGTTCTGACAGGGGCAGACAGCAGTCACCTTATGTCTGACATTTCTTCTGGTATGTTTCTCAATAGGTTATGCCCTGGCATCTTCATACCTGCTGCCTAACAACTGAAACAAGATCCAGTGTCAGTTTTCATTTGTTACTGAGGAAGTACTCTACATCATGGAACCATAGATTCATTAGGATTGGAAAAGACCTTTAAGAACCTTCAAGCCAGCATCACCACCATATTCACTATTTAACCATATCCTCAATTGCCATATCCATGCATATTTTGAACATTTCCAGGAATGGTCACTTCACCACTTCCCTACGGAGCTTGTTTCAATGTTTGACAACCCATTCTGTAAAAAAAATTTCCTATTATGCAATCTAAACCCCCCTGGCACAGCTTGAAGCCATTTTCTCTTACCATGTCACCTGCTGCCAGGGAGAAGAGGTCGATCCCCATCCAGCTACAACCTCCTTTCTGATTGTTGTGTAGAGTGATAATGTCCTCTTGACCCTCCTTTTTCATAGGATAAACAACTCAAATTCCCTCAGTTGCTCCTCATCAGACCCTTCCTTGTGCTTCAGATGCTCCAGACCCTTGTCCAGCTCCATTGCCTTTCTCTGGACTTGATTCAGCACCTCAGTGTTCTGAATTGAAGGGCCCAGAACTGAATCCACTGCACAAGGTGTGGCCTCACCAGTCCTGAGTACAGAGGAGCAGCCACTGCCCTGGCTCTTCTGGCCACAGTATTGCTGATCCAGGCCAGGATGCCATTTGCCTTCTTGGCCACCTGGGCACAGCTGGCTCATATTCAGATACTGTTCACCAGCCCCGCAAGGCACTTTTCCCCAGGCAGCTTTTCAGCCACTGTCACAGTTTGTAGCACTGTGGGGTTGTTGCGATCCAAGGGCAGGACACAGCCCTTGGCCTTGTTAAACCTCATCCAGCTGGCCTCAGGCATCAATCCAGCCTATCCAGATCCCTCTGCAGAGCCCTCCTGCCTTCCAGCAGATCAGCTGTCCCTCTCAGCTTGGGGTTGTCTGTGAGCTTGCTGAAGATGCACTCCTGTAATGAAGGAGAAATAAAGGAAGACACAAATAAGGACATGGCCAGTCTGAAGAATCAGCTCCAGGAACTAGCAAAATTAATCTGACACCTTTAGAGTTTTTAATTAGTACTTCACAAACCTGGGTCTTACGGTGTAGGACCAGTCTTTCTCAGCATTGTCACTTAGGTTGATTTTTCACATACCAATCTTTGGTAATCACTTTCAGGGGCACTCAAAGAGCAAGAGTATTGGGAAGCCGCAGGAGGACAATCTGTGCATGACAAAGATGAACAGGAGATATCAAAGCATACAAGGACTTTTGGAAGGCTGGAATTGATAAATATGATTGTCTGTTTGTGGCACAGAAGGAAAGAATTTCCTGCATTTTTTTCCCAGCCCCTAAGTTGCATATTATTTTGCTTATCTCTTTGAACCAACCATAACACAGACTTTCTTAACAATTCCACAATAAGTTTTTCATATAATTACTGGTTTATGCATGGGCCAGGCATAATATGGCAGCAGAATCTTTATTCATGTCCTTGAGTATGCAATACACAGGCACAGTCAGAGTGCCAAATATTTTCAAGAATAATGTAATTGTCTTTGTCTAAGAAGCGTGAAGGGTTGTGCTAATAAAGAAAAGGGCTGTACCCTTTGAGGGAAGAAGGGAAGGAGAGAAAGAGAATGGATGAAAAAATATGAGTGAAGCAGAACCTGCTAAAATGCTAGGAAATGCCACTAAATATGGAAGTGAAAGTGATATATTATAAGTGATCTGGTATCTGCAATATTGATTATAGGGATCCAGGAGAGGGGATAACACCGTAAGTACAAGAAGAGTATGCCCTTTCTGCATGTAAACATGTATACACACAGAGGAAGAAAACCCCGTCCCTATATTTCCCATTCCTGGGCAATTTTCAGCATCTGTACCCTCCTCCATTTTCCAATTACTAGCCCAATGATCACAGCTGAAGTGGTTGTATGACCAACACTCAGGGAGAGAAAGGAGGAAGTTGAGACTTTGGCTGTGAGTTACCCTGTCCCAGATTGCATTTATGTAATGGTTTTGTCATCTCATCTCCCATCACAGACAGATGCAGCAGAGAAAAAGAGAAGTGACAAAAAACCCAATAAAATTCCTGACATCTCTGCTGCCAAGTACATATTTTGGTTGCTTATTCAGCTCTATTTTAGTATTTCATGTTTAATGATTCCCTTTTCATCTGGGAGTCTGTTAAAACTCTGTCTAGGCTATGAATAATCTACAGCTAGATTTTTGAAACAAAACCAACAATTAGTGGTTTTAATATAATATTATTTTGTTGAAGTCAGACCTGCTTGTTAAATCACTACCACATTTGTCTCTTAAGACCCATCTGCTATTTAAGAGAATGAGCAGAAATGAAGGCTTTCTTAAAGTCTAGTTCCAGCCCTGCTGAGTGAAAAAATGTTTGAGTTTATTGGAACTACAGGATCAAGCTTAATATCTAATATTTTGCAATCAAAATATTAGACTTACCTTCAGTAATTGAATGTCAGGAAAATTTCTTCTAGGCCTATACTTCATGAAAAAGAAACAGAACCTGGAGTTGAGGGGAAATAAAAATGTTAACCCTATTATTACAAGGGCATTTTTACTCTTCAGAAATTTCCAATACTACAAGAATTGCTTTTTCGAATAAGAACAAAACTGAAAAAGGTAGACATTTTGCAAATGCCAATGCACTCTAAAATTATTTTCCAAAATTCACTTTAAAGAACACTGAATATTTGACTCAGCATTTCAAATTAAATATTTCAGATGTAATTGAGAGCTAAAATAGAAAGACAAATACTTATTTTTCTGGAAATTTTTCTTCTTATCAGGAATCAAAAAAAAAAGTAGGATATTCTTGCTTGGAGGAAAACACATAAGAATGGAAAACATTTTTTTCCTGTTACAAATATTTTTCTATGTCTGATTTTACCTTCAACAGGTAATATTTTTGTGTAGCAACATTTCCAAACTATTATTTTTTAGTCTGTGTTATGAAAACTGATTTCTGATGCTTGAATTCTCCACAGTCATTCCTGTATTGAAATATTTTGACAAGCATCTCCAGTGATTGAATATTTATTTATTTATTTTCCATCAAATTAGGGTGATTTTTTCCCCCCCTTCAAACAGAACTTAGATATACACACAAACCCCATTTATTTTAAATACAACCATACTGTTCTAGCCAATACTAGTTCTTCTACTATGCCTTTAAATTGTCATGAGACTATTAACAGGAAAGAACTCTCCCTGAAAGTGTTCAAGTCCAGACGGGGTTGGGATTGGAGCAACCTGGTCCAGTGGAAGATGTCCCTGCCCTTGGCAAGGGGCTGGTCCTAGGTGATCTTTAGGGTTCCTTTCAACCTAGGCCATTCTATGATTCTGATTTTATTTTAATATATCAGTAAATAAAAGTCGTATTATCTCTTAGAGAAATGTAACTTCAGCTGTTTTCAAGTGAGAAAAATAAGCTAATTTTGCAACTAAATTGTATTTTATCTAAATATAATGGAAATTATTGTTCTCATCCTTCCTATCTAAAATATGTGATGATTTGTTCCTAGTACCCACTTATTCTCTGTTAGATAATCTGGTGTGAATTTGGAAAACACATTCTCTTAGTCTAATAGTTGCTGCATCAAGCAGCTCTAAAAAGGTCCTTTCCTTCCCTTGAATACTTATTTCCTGCTGCTTTCAGCAAAAGGAAACATGTCAATTGGTTTTGGATGCTGATGTCAAGATGTACCTGTCATAAAGGAAACATGTCAATTGGTTTTGGATGCTGATGTCAAGATGTACCTGTCATAAACCCAACTTATTAATAAACCTGAAATCAGAATTTACAGTTGGCTTCGAAACTGAGTCTGCAAACACAAAGGAACTACCGAGAGCCCTTCATTTGGATGTGGTGCTCTTCAGAGGGTTTGGTGCTCCTGATTCCTCCCTCCATGTGCTGATGAACTCCTAGGAATAGAGAGCCTTAGGCTTGAGCTTCGTGCTGCCATCCTGTGACCAAGGAAATTATTAAGGATGGTCTCCAAAAATTCTACACTGTTACACGTCAGAAAAACTGGAAACTGGGGGGGGTGGGGAGGTGGGTGTGGGAAGGGGGGAGAGAAGTGTTTGTACTCCTAGAAAATTAAATAATGTTTATTTAAAGGAAAAAAAGGAAAACATTCAGCCACAGAAATCTTGGATACCAAATAACAAACATAAATTGTTAAACATTGGAGTCAGACCAAATATTAGTAAACATGCATTGTAACTAAATTTGGTTTGTCTGCCAAGTGGACCTCTGTATACACATCCCCTTTGTTGGGATTCAACTTCCTTTTGGAAGGATTAAGTCACAATTATGTTAATCCCTGGCTATCCATTACTTCCTGCTGTTGCTGTGGCCTCAAAGACAAGCAGAGTTGAAATTTTTTTTGAGTTCGGTTGTACCTTCTGTGGCTGAGGTATCCAAAATGTTTTCAGGACCTCTGACTGATGGAAGTCAAATACTACATCTGGGTTTGCTGGAAGCACTTTTCACTTGCAGCCACTCAGACATGTCTGTGTCCATATTCAATGCAGTATGACTGAGTATTACACTCAGACAAGTAAATGGGAATCTGAATCATTGATTTAATCTCAACTTTTCTCCACACATTGGTAGTTATACCTAGGACTGATATCCTGAAGCTATTTCCTCTTGGCCCCTACCTGGTCCCCTGGTTCCCTCCTTGGTCTTTTAATGCAGACCAAGGGTTGCACAGTTTGTAGCCTCAGTTGTTACCTCTGGAATCCGCCTTGTTAATTAGCATTTTAGGCATTGATGGTAAATTTGTCATTCAGAATAAAACCTTTTTTATTCTCATATTTAATTATTCATCTATGCAGAAGTACACTGGTTAGACATTCAATGAAATCTGCTTTAGCAGAGAAAGCCAGAACACAATCACCTAATTTGTGTTACATAATAAGATGGGACATAACTTTCACTAGTTCAGGAAAGTCACCTTACTTAAAACTGACCCTTAAACAATGACCCTTACACAATTATTTGTTTCTCCTTCATTAGGAGGGGGAAAAAAAGAAAAAAAAAAGGAAAAATAAAAGGAAATGGAAAAAAAGGAAAAGGGAAAGGGAAAGGGAAAAGGGAAAGGGAAAGGGAAAGGGAAAGGGAAAGGAAAAGGAAAAGGAAAAGGAAAGCCTCTGCTCCCACTTTTCTTGAGTGAAAGATCAGACCAGGTCAGCAAATAATTTATTATTTGCCCCTCCTGATGCAAAATTTGTGGCAGATTATAGTGTACTCTATATATTATAGTGGGAAACTGAAGATACTGCTGCTTCTTGTCTATTAAACCTTGTCTGCTTCACTTACTCAATTTCAAAGCTCTTGGTCTGACATATTTATTTGTAAGTAAACCAAATACCAATAGCTGGGAAGGAAACAAAACAGGTATCTCCAAATAGAGCACATAGGTACACTGTAGCAAGACAGATTGCTGATATGTATGCACAGAAAACAAAATAAAGCATATCCTCAGAGACAATTTAATATTTACAATTGCAGATAAATGGTTCCTTCAGCCTTTTGGTCTAGATTTGCAAGAGGCTATTCAAAGCAAAACAATTCAGAATTAGTTGCTCTTGGACAATGAAATAAATTGAAACCTCTGGAAAACACTCCAAAGACTATTTTATCCTTGAAAACTTCATCTCAAATCCCCTACCCTTAAAGAAATCCTTCCTCCTTCAGAGGAGTATTTAATAAAGTATTCTCTTCCAAAACAATTGCAAATTTAACAGTTGCCAAGTGTTTGTTTGGTTGGTTGGTTGGTTGGTTGGGTTTTTTGGTTTGATTTTTTTTTTGGCTCCTGAATGCTAGCTCAGTTCTCCAAACACAAATAACTTCTCTTTAATCATAGAAGGAGAAGGTTGCCCCCTTGTGCATATCACTGCAGTACAGCCCTTAATTACATAATTAGAAAGTATTTTTCCCTCTTCATTCATCATGTAAGACTCGGTACAACTGAGGAATGAAGTAGGGATGCATGGAAATTACACATCTATGTGCTTTATTTCAAACCTAAAATGAAAAAGAAAGAGAAACAAAATTGAACAATGCTCTAGAGAAACTGATTCCACTCCAAGCTCTGCCACTGAGTCTCCAAGTGATGTCAAAGAAATATTTTAACTCAAAATTTGTCCACTTTGCCATTCATAACGTAGTTCTCATTTGCTGATCAGTCAAATTAGGATGCTGGGTCTATAAAAACTCATACAACACAAAAATGAAAAAAATCCAGCATATACACAGAACATATGAAATGCTTCAACACCCTGGAAAATCATCTCTAGCTGTTTTTAACTGAAGAAACTTTATGAAAAACTAGTAAAAATTTAATTTCTTGTGGTCTTGGTGCCTTAACTGTAGAGTGGGAATAAGAACTTCTGGTGTTTCTGTGAAAAATGATTGGATTTTTATTCATTTGAAGGACTAAGACACAATTGGTGTGGGTGTCTTGAAATAAAACTAAGGAAAAAGTAGTCATTCTTTATGTATGAAAACTGGAATATGACTTAATTATGCAAATGCATGAGGAAAACAGTACAATGAAAGTTTATTTATTAATTTTCTCCATCCTCCAGTAAACAAGAAAAATCCTGTGGAAAGAAAAAGGAGACACAGTCACTAATAATATCATTATGTATGTAGAGAATTAAAATAAGATTGCTGAGAAAATCTGTATTTTCCCAAAGATTTAAGCACTTGACATTTTTTTGTAAATACACCTATTCTAACTGTTTGAATAGCAATCAGGACATACCCAAGCCATGAAAGAACCCAACAAGGGTCAGAAGACTTCTGTTTGAAATACTGCCTTTATAAATATCAACAATCAATTCTCCACTAAATGATCAAATATGGTATTGTAAAAAGTTTATATTTAAAATTTAAGATTTAAAACAGCAAGTGTGTAAAACCAGACCACTGATATTCTTAGTAAATGAAAGCCAGCAGAAACCCCCCAAACTTCTGATCATGAAGACTAAAAACACCACCTTATGGCAACAGTGAGGATTACTTGAAACAGATATTAAGGAATTCATGTAAGTATTTCCATCTGTCTTATACAGAGATTCATAGCAAACAAGAACCTTCAAGCAAATTCATTTCTTTTTGACAATATAAAAAAAAATATATTGTAAAAACGGATTAAATTTTTACTTCAGTATAAAGCAAAGAATAATGTTTAACACATGCAATTAATTTTTTTGATACTGCATACTACCTCTGCATACTAATATGTAACTGCAAATTTTAAATTGAGTAAGTGTTCCTCTTTTTTGTACACTGAAGTATCTGGCCTTCTGAATGTCTGTAGAGCAACATGTGTAATCAAAGTGGTTAGCAAGTTCTTCATATGTTGCAAATTTTTATTTAAGTACACCTACTTCAGATTAAGCCAGAACTTTATGATCTGTCATAAGGCTCACTTAGTAGTACTAAGTACATAATTCCTTGACATGAACAGGGTATGGTGTCTGCCTGCACACTGTCAACTGGGAATGGCTTTGCAGACACCTGGTCTAGTTACCTGATTCTTCCAGACAAACTGGAATTCCATTACTACAACTTAAAATGCTTCAAGCTAAGCAGAGACATTAGACATCAAGTTAAATCCAGCTAACTACCATGGAAATTAGGCACATGAATAATTGTTTTGATAACTTTGTTCATTTTATAAAAGCATCAATTTTATTGCTGAGTAAGAAGATTGCAAGGCAAAGCTGTGAGTAGTGCAGCTATTCTGGACGTAAATATTTACACAGCTTATATGTAAACCCTATCTCTTCCTAGTACACTGTGTTGTCAATGTAGAAGAATCTATCTCCTTAAAAGAGAATTAAATACATTGTAATGAGATATAACCATCATGTCTAGACTGCTCCTTTACAACAAATCTATAGTTTTTTAATAAAAATGTTATTATCTGCCACCTCCCTGTGCTAATAACTATGTAAAATGAACTGTCTAGCACAGATGCATTCATCTTATAAAAAGTAATCTGTCATAAACATGAGCCAATGACCTGCACGTGCCTGAGTAACTATGTATAGGTCAGCCAGACATTATTTTCAAGGGTTTATTTAGGCTACACATTTCAACTGTATGCACAAAACGTTCCCACATGGAAAAACACCAATATATCTTCACTTACACCTACACTAATAAACCACAGAGGGGACCACTAAATCAAGATTTAAAGAGACCTGAAGAAGGCATGATGTAAGGCAAAATTGACAAGATTTGCTTTAAGTCGGGCAAGTCTTTTCTGGGCCTCTTTTCACTACCAACTCACCTACTCATCAGCTTCTCTCTCATCTACCTTGGTTTTTTAAGGTCTGCCTCGCATTTACCTTCAATGACCACACGCATCTCACTGAGGCAGTATGCTGCCATGACTGGCAAGGTGGAGGTAGATAAGGTAGAGCTTTTACCAAGCAGAATTTCAAGAGACATCTAGTAAAGCATGGGAGAGGCAGCCACTCAATCTATAGCAACTTGGTCAGAAAAAAAAAAAAAATACTAAGCTGCTATCTGAGCAGTTTTGACCTGGCAGTTTTTAAGCCTACACCCACCATTGTTAAAAAATTACAGGTATACAGGCTGATCCCTTCAACTTCTGTACCCATAAATTTCCAGGTGCAAGAGGTTGCATGCCTGAGCTAGTTTTTGGAGCTGGTGCTCTAGTCAATTTAGCAGCCTCCATTTTCTAGGCTTTTCTTCCAGTCCTGAAGCAGGCAACACTAACTGTCAAGGGATGAGCTTCATGGCAGTTCAATACAACAACTGATGTAGTATAACAAAGATCTGTGTGTAATGTAGTACAACAAAGATCTTGTAGTTACAACAAAGATCTGTGGCACCACCTGAAATATTCAGTGTAACTGCCACAGAATTCAGTACACATATCATGCAGGCCCATAGATAAGATGAACACAGGGAGCCGGCAGTCTCAATCAAAAGAACAGTGAGGTCATAGCAGTGTCTCAGCAGAACTGTTTCATTCACACTCACATGAAGATACTGGCTGTAAATACTGGTGTGTATCATGTCAGAACTCTAGCAGTTTTCTCCTGAGATAAGTTGGCACCTGTTCCAAACATGAGACATCAACTACAACATTGTCAACAGCATTACCTTACTACTACTGTTCCAGTGGCTAACATGGCTCCAATTCTAATCATCAATGCTATTAGAAATAATGGGTCCTTAATTTCTGCCAGGTGACCATGAACTGTGCCCCTAGGCATTCCCATGCACACATGAGGGATGGGAAACCCAGAGCCTGGTGTCTTGCAGGTTGACTTTGATTCTGGATAGTGATTGTGCTTGGGAGAGCATTTCATAGGAAGGATGTTTCCTTGTCAGCACTTACTACATAACAGAAGAGGGTTTCCTTGTTGAAAGAAGAAGGAAGGCAGAGAGGAAGGAGGAAAGTAGGACGAAGGCAAGACATGGAAATGTTTATAGTCCAGCAAAATGCAATCACTTGGTTCAGATAGTCATTAACAGCACCTCTGAATGATACCTATGCAAGAAAGTTCCCTTTCCATTCCTTTCATGAGTCCTCAAAGGCCTCTTCATATTCCACCGCAGTCCATTTCATTTAGCATTCCTTTAAGTGATCTGGAAACAGCCTCTCGTCCTTGAGAAGCTGACAGCAGAACAACATAAAATGCAGCATTTACAAGTCACAGACAGAAAGAAAACAAATGCCTTTCTAAGATAGAAAACCTGTATGTTGTAACATGCAACTACTTTGTTGAGAGTTTTTTTGCAGATTGAGGAGTTTTTGTTAGACAATGGTCATATTCAGCCGATGGACCATCCAGCCTGCTTGTACTAATGGACAATGGTCACATTCACAAATAATGAATAATGGACATATTCAGAAATGGGATCGGTATATCCTTGAAAGAGATACTAGAAGAATCATCAGGACTCAGCAAGCTTGTTAAGAAAAAGTGAGAAAAAAGTGAGTCATGGGTGGACCAGACCACCACAGCAAGACAGGTGAAAAATTAGGAGATGCAATCAGCATTCTAATTTAGACGTGTGAACAGCTAGGATTAACCAATCATGTATTAGCTAGAGACGCGTGGACAGTAGAGATTTATTATAAATATAGTCTTTTTAGGGATAATCAATTTGGCTTCACGGGATCATGTTGGTCATGGTGTGATGTCCCTGAACCTCCGCGCCCCGCATTTTTGGTGGAGAATGAGGGCAAACCCAACATCGTTGCACTAAAGGGACTCAAGGTCGGCAATTTGGCTGCTGTGCAGGGGATCGGAGCCAGCCCTCGAGGAGTGGAGGAGCCGGTCGAAAGTATCCTCACTGCCCCGGTGAGAGGAAAAGGTTACTGGAGCTCCAATCGTAGATGACTTGAATCTCGCCCTGATCAAGCTGAGCGACCGGGGAGGAGATGGGGTCTGAACATGAAAGGGAAGGTGTTCAGAAACTCCTCCAACATATCCTCTCTAAGAGAGAACAAAAGCATGATGCTTCCAATTTGAAGGGACTGTTACACTGGGCTTGGGACCATAATCTCACAGCACAGGTTGCTTTTGAGATTTCGACATGGGAAGCTGTGGGGCGGATGTTGTGGGGCAGTATTGCATCTGGCGGGAGTGAGGCAAAAGAGGCGTCCAAATATGCTACTTTGTCCAGCAATTGTTTTCTACCACCTTAGATATTCCCTCACGCAGCCCACAACCCCTCAGCTCAGAATCAAGCGTTACACCGACTGCTCCTCCAGCTCAGAGCAAGAATGAGGAAGCTGCTGCCTCTTTGTGGGGGTTAGCCTGCAAACCAAAGGACAGTTGTAATCGGAGTGAAAAACTTCTTCGGGGGGATCAGCCTGCAGACCCAAAGACAGTGGCACTCAAAGTGATATAACTTCTTCGGGGGAATTGGTCTGCAAAACAAAGGACGGCTGTACTCAGAGTGAAGAAATTGTTGATAACAGGAACTCAGAAACTAAACATGCTGTATGTGAAAAGGATAAGGAAGGAGATGTTATTGTGAATAATTCTTCTATTGAAGAGGATTTAAAGTCTTTAGTGGATAATTTGCAAAAATTGGTAATTCAACAAAAAGATTCAGTTGTCCCCAAAAAAGACTATTCTTTTGAGAAAATGGACTTGCCAACGATAGTGGGTTCAGATAGACAACCTGGAATGAGGTTACCACCCTCTCAGTCTGTCCCTGAGCTAGCACTCGAGCCGGTTGAACAAAACCCTCCCTCTCATGCTGTAAAAAATGTGGAATTAGAGTTGGAATGTGATCCTGAAATAGAAGCAGCTCAGAAACAAAAGTAGAAAAAAGCTATTCCAGAAGCTATTGTAGAAGGGACTGTTCTCTCAAATGATGTAGAGGCTTTTCCTGTAGTAACTCATGCTGCAGGTAGTGTTTGGAACCTTTCAATTGGAAGATTTTAGAAAGGTTAAAAGCTGCAATTTCACAATTTGGTTTAAAATCTCAACTTGCACAGTCACTTTTGCAGTATATTTCTCCATCTAACACATTTATTCCAGCTGACGTGTATACCCTAGTAAGACTTAGAATGCCACCCCATCAGCAGGTGATGTTTCATAAAAGCTGGGAGGAAAAGTGTGCTCAGGAAGCAGCAAGACCTAGAGTGCAGGGTGATCCTTTGTATGGTTTAACAGCACAACAGTTACTTGGCAAAGGGCCCTGGGCTACTGCCACTGCCCAGGCTAAGAGCATTGATCAAGTCTTACAGATGAGCCTGATAGTGGGGCCTGGGAAAATATTAAAATAGACTCTGAAATGTTAGGCTTTGTGCTTTTCCCAGATCACTGCACCTGCGTAAGCAACATGATAAATGATATAATTGTTAGATGTGATGATTGTTTAGTAATTAAATATAATTATTATGTAACCATAAGAAGAATAATGAGAAACTATGTTGAAAATTCAAAGGGGGGCTATACTTAGCTGAAATCTATGTATACAATAGAGCAATATAAGTTTAATAATTAACATGAAAGTTATATAACTATAGAATATAAAAACATGTTCATCTCGGCTGTATGGTTGGAGTCAGATTTGGGTTCATACCCCTGGCACCCAGAGCTCTTCAATAAAAGCACCCACATAATCATTTCTCGTGGTTATGTGTTTCTGAACGCTAACATTTTGGCCACCCAGATGGGACCCTTGTGAGTGCTGCTGAGCGAGTTCGTGACTCGATCACGCTCCAGCTGGCACCGAGGGATTCTCGGGGAGCCCATCGGCCGTGACTGCTCCCGCTGCTCACAACGTCCTCGGGAGAAAGGTAAGGTGCTTTTATTTTGGTTTGGCTGCCTGCCAATAAGACGTGACGAAAGCTATGCTTGGTTGGGCTAAAGGAATTCCTGTCATATGCCTAGGCACCGTCCGTAAGACAATCGCGAAAGCGTTGCGGGTTTGGCAATTTGTGCAATTTGTGGCATATCTGGAGTGGAGAAACTTAAAGGGATTTTGGGCAGTAACACCCCTATCTCACAAAATTCTCCTTTGGGGTGCTTATTAGCACATTGGAAACAGGGTAATTTTGGAGAAGAATTATGTAAAGCTAAGTTGATTGATTATTGGTGACCAGAATATCCCTTGGAGAATGGCGAAAAATGGCCAAAATACGGCACTCTGCAATATAACACCATTTCACAGTTAATGTCGTTTTGTAAACAAGAAGGAAAATGGGGTGAAGTTCCGTACGTTGATTTGTTTTTCTATTTACGGGGAAAGCCAGAATGGCTCAATGAATGTGGATTAATGGTGGTTAAAAAAATCTGCAAGTAGTAAGTGCAGGGTTTGTGAAGAACGTTGTTTAGAACACTTGGCGTTGAAAGAAAGCTGGGTAGGGAATATGATACAGAAATTGATTTACAGGTAGCTCCAGTAAGACCGAGAGAGCCTAACCCTATCCCAACTGTTTTATCTGGCCCTATTCCACTGTCTGCTCCTAACCCACCTACTGCTCCTAACCCACCTACTGCTTGCCCACCTAGCCCTGAACCTGTCTCGTCTAGTACACCCTTCCCTCTTTACCCTCCTGTCCAGGTTTAGAGCAAATTTGGGAGAGAATCCCCCCAAAGGAGCTCTGGTAGGAAAGCTGATTCAATCAGCCCCTCCCCCCAACTGGTCCGGGAGAAAATATCTCCTTGGAGAAAGGTGGAAAAAAACTGTTTATTAAACAATAAAATCTAAACAATATCAAACAATAAAATCCCTTGCCACTCCAAAGAGATGACAAACTGAGAAAAGTCCCTCCCCAGCTTGTGGCTCAGCTCACTCAGTCTCTGATGAGTTCTGCCGGTGCTGGAATGTCGCAGGCCAGGCCTGGCCCGGTGGGCCACAGGTGTGAGCTGCTGGTGCTCCCCTTGATGTTCAGTCCAGAGCAGGTTTCAAGAGGTCCAAAGAAAAAGGAAAAAAAACCCAAAAATCCAGGGAACTTCTTTGCCTCGGTTAGCTAAACTAACTCAAAGCAAAGGAGAACTCTGTCCCGCCGTCTGTCTGGCCGCAGACAACAGTCCAGGAGCAGGAATGTGGGGGAGTGAATGCAGTGTCTGAAAAAAAAAACCTGCCGCTTCTTCTCTCCCCCCCTTCACTCTCCGAGGCACTCTTAAAGTGCAAAACTCACCATTCAGAATGGGACGATTGGGGATAAAAGCATCATATAGTCAACCCAGGACACCTCTTCTCCCATCGTCACCTGATACCTCTTCCTCGGAAGATGAGCAAAACCTAACTGTGATAGAAAGGAAGGGGGGAAGGAGGGGGAGGGATGCAAGTGAAAAAGATAGCAATGGTAATGAATCAGCAACCCTGATAGCCCACAGAACCCGAAGCCGGTCAGCACTTGCCCCGGTCATAGGTAGAAAAGACACAGGCAGACAAAAACGGACTGTGATTGCTCCCTTGCGACAAGGTGTAGGAGTGGAAGGGCCAGTGTTTGTAAAAGTGCCATTTTCTCCGGTGGATTTACTTATTTAGAAACAATCAGCCAGAACTTATAGAGAAAATCCTGATAAAATGGCACGAATAGTAAAAATGGTTATAAAAACTCAGAATCCTGACTGGGCTGACATACAAGTAATATTGAACACTTTAATGGATTCTACAGAGAAAGAGATGGTACTTAAAGCAGCCAAGGAAAGGGCAAGAGAAGATATTAGAAACGGGCTCAATAACAGGGAATTTAGATACAAATTTCCCAATTGAGGACCCAAATTGGGACCCTAATTTATTTTGCAATATGAGGAAACTACGGAAATATCAAGAGTGGATCCAAATAGGGGTTCAGAATGCTGTGCCCAAAACTATAAATTGGTCTAAACTATATGAGGTTCGACAGGAAAAGAAAGAATCTCCCACTGCATTTTTGGAGAAGCTTAAGGAGGTAGCAAGAAAATATACAGATCTCCAAATGGACACAGAACAAGCAAAGGTTCAGCTCGCTCTCATATTCTTGGGCCAGTCACAGGATGATATTCGTAGGAAACTGCAAAAATTAGAAGGGGAAGAACTAAGGAATTTGGATAAGCTACTTGAGGTGGCCTGGAAGGTATATAACAGGCCCGAAAGGGAAGATAGTAAAAGGCAGCAGCAGAATCTTTTGGCAGTAATACAAGGAAAAGGGAACCCAAATTTCAGGGGATGTAACAGAAATGGTTGAGGTAGGAGACCAGTCACGCAGGGGTTAAGCCTGAATCAATGTGCGTATTGCAAGCAGGAGGGGCACTGGAAAATAAGTTGGCCCGACTTGAGAAACCAGTTTCACCAGAGTAATCAGTTCCAGCAGGTTACCAAGGAGATGGTTTTGGGCGAATATAGCAGCTGACTGGACATGGAACCTGTAAAACAGGTTCAATAATTTGTCATAAATATACAATAGAATCTAATACACCAATATTTCCAGTTTAAAACAAACAAACAAACAAACAAACCCAAAAAACCAAATAGGTGAATATAGATTAGTGCAGGATTTGAGAACAATAAATAAAAAGGATATTTATCCAGTGGTAACACATTACTGACATCCGTAAAAGAGATATATAAATGGTTTACTGTAATCGATTTAAAGATGCCTTTTCTGCATACCCTTTGACAAAGAAAGTAGGAAACTGCTTGGTTTTGAGTGGAAAACCCCAGGGAACGGAAGAAAGACCCAGCTCACCTGGACACGACAAGAACTCACCGACCCCATTCGGAAACCAACTGGCAAGGGAGCTGGAGATTTGGACTGAAAATGGGCAAGTACCAAGAGACCAATACTTATTGTTGCAGTATGTTGATGATATACTAATAGCTACGGAAGAAAAAGCAACCTGTATAAAGGTAATCATTGAGATTTTAAATTCACTGGGAATGGGAGGCTATAAAGTATCCAGAGGAAGGGCACAAATTGCCCAGCAGACTGTGATCTACCTGGGATGTGAAATTTCACAAGGGCAACGAAAACTAGGTACTAACCATATCCAAGCTATTTGTGCTATTCCAGAGCCCCAGAATTTACATGAGCTGCGAGTCTTCCTTGGGATGGCAGGATGGTGTCGCCTGTGGATCATGGACTATGGACTGATTGCAAAACCCCTGTATGAAGCTCAGAAGATGCAGCCATTCACCTGGGACAAGCCACAGAAAGAAGCCTTCCTAAAATTAAAGGAAGCACTGACAACTGCTCCAGCATTAGGGTTACCTGATCTGTCTAAGGATTTTCAGCTGTTTGTACATGAAAGGCTGCGCCTAGCACTAGGAGTCCTGACCCAATGTTTGGGAAGCTGGAAAAGGCGGTCGGCTACTTTTCCAAACAACTTGACAACATAAGTGCCGGGTGGCCCCCATGCCTGCGGGCAGTCGCAGCTACTGTGATGCTGATACAAGAAGCCAGGAAGCTTACTATGGGAAGGCACATAGATGTCTATGTACCACACATGGTAACCACTGTCTTAGAGCAGAAGGGGGGCCACTGGCTATCTCCAAGCAGGATGATGAAATTCCAGGTAGTCCTGACTGAGCAGGATGACGCCACATTAAAAACAACTAACCTTTTGAATCCAGCTCTGTTCCTAGGTACCACAACTGAAGAAGGCCCATTAGAACATGACTGTGTAGAGGTAATAGAGTACACCTATTCAGCAAGAGAAGATCTGAAAGATGTCCCCCTAGAGCAGCCGGAATGGGAACTATTTACAGATGGGAGCAGCTTTGTGGAAAACGGAACCAGATACGCTGGATCTGCGGTAACAACAGTCTGTACAGTAGTGGAGGCAAAGGCATTACCACCAAATACATCTGCCCAGAAGGCAGAACTGGTTGCTTTAACTAGGGCACTAGAATTAAGTGAAGGGAAAAAGGTAAATATCTGGACTGACTCAAAATATGCCTTTGGAGTGGTGCATGTACACGGGGCACTGTGGAAAGAAAGGGGACTGTTATCTTCTTGGGGTACGCACATTAAACATCAGGATGCAGTCCTGCAATTGATAAAAGCAGTACAAAAACCTGAACAAGTGGCAATTCTACACTGTAAAGCACACCAATCAGGAAACTCCGAAATCTGTGAGGGAAATTGAAAGGCAGACTGGGCAGCCCAACAGGTTGCTTGTAAGGTACAAACAACAATGGCATTGATACCTTTAAAGCTTAATGTATCTCAATTCAACTTGCCTCCGAAACCAAAATATTCAGTAGAAGATGAGAGACTGGCTCGTTTGCTAAATGCACAGAAGAATTCAGAGGGATGGTATGTGACTACACAAGGACAAATAGTGGCAGCCCCCTTGATAATGAGAGAAGTTCTACAAATTAAACATAACGAATGCCATTGGGGTGCAGAAGCATTGGTAAAATTCCTAAGCATAGTTTAATTTCGGTACGGATGTTAACAATGGCAAAATCAGTAATGTCAAAATGTGATATCTGCTTGAAAAACAAGCCAGTGGCTAGGCGACAGGCACAGCTAGGAAGAATTCGGATAGGAATAGAGCCAGGAGACTACTGGCAAGTAGACTTTGTAGAACTGCCAAGAACTCGAAGATACAAATACCTATTAGTGGGGGTTGACACATTCTCTGGATGGCCAGAGGCCCTTCCCTGTCGCATGAACCAAGCAGAGGAAACAGTTAAGTGGTTACTACAGGAGATTATTCCCAGGTTCGGGGTACCCCTAGGGGTATCATCAGATAGGCGGCCCCATTTTATAGCTACAGTAGTAAAAGAAGTAAGTAGATTGCTGGGGATAACTTGGGACCTCCACAAACCATGGAGACCGCAGTCAAGTGGACAGGTAGAGAGGATGAATCAGACACTAAAAAGGCAAATCAGTAAAATATGCCAAGAAGCCAAATTGCAGTGGCCCCAGGCTTTGCCAATAGCACTGTTGAGGATTCAGATAAAGCCTAGAAGTGGCATGTCAGTCAGTCCTTATGAGATACTGTATGGGAAACCATATGAATCTCCTGAGCCTAACCCTAATGTACATGTCACAGGAAAGCAGGAAGTGTATAATTATGTTCTGTCTCTCGGGAAAACTTTAGCTCAGCTCCAGAGCATCCTCGTGTGGAATAGACCGCTGACTTTCGAGAACCCAGTTCATAACATAACATCCAGGAGACGAGGTGTACATCAAGAACTGGAATGAAGAACCACTGAAAGAAAAGTGGAGTGGACCCCATCAGGTGCTACTGACCACCTTTACAGCAGTCAAAGTGGCCGGCGTGGACCCCTGGATTCACTATACCCGAGTGAAGAAAGTCCATCCCAGATCACAGACTATGTAAACTGTGGAACCAACAAGGCTGCAGATAAGATGTGTTTAATTGCTTTAAGAATGCTATCAGTAACTGTGCTAACATTATAGTCATTAATGTCTTTGGGATGTGGAATGCAAAATGATCAACTAACTACTCTTCATTCTAGAATGAAGAGAGAGATACAAACAGAAACACAGGTAATAAAGGTTTCTAATGCAGTTCGGACTGAGAATGTAATGATTGGATTAGTCAAAGATTTTGCCAAAATGCAAAACACCAGTCGAATAACTGCCTGTTTGCCAATACCAAAGGCAGCAGGAGACCCAGTAAATTGGGGAATCATAACATCAAAACTACCTGAAATACAAAACAACAAAACAATTACATGTAAACAGGTACCCGAATTGAGGCAAGTAACCAAGGAAACTTGGGAGAAAACAGGAACATGGATGAGACCCATGAGCGAGAAAGACTGTGTTCTAAGTGATGGCATACTAGGAATCCCTGTGGGAGAATCAGAAGGCATCACACAATGGCAATACTATTTTCCACACTATAAAAAGATTATAGAAAACGTTACAGAAACCACTCTGGTATGGAAGTGTGAGGCCAAGGATCAGAAAGATCCGATAGAGCCTTGGGACAGTGCGTGGTCGGTGAGCATTCTTCAAAGATTCCAATATATGGCAAACACCCCTTGGTGTCTTAAGTGGGAAGGCCCTGAGAATGAAACAGATCCAGCAATAACGAACACTGCCACTAGTAGCAGAACGAGGGCAGACAAAGTAAGTTGGTGGGCATGTAATAAAACTTATGACTGCACTTCGGATGATGTAGAGATAAAACAGATGCCACCCCTGGCAATAGCCCTACAAATTGGTTGTGCTTGCAGAGGGATCAAACATAAGCAAGGCAGAGTGGATTATAAAGTAATTATAGGATGTACCAGGGTTGCAATCTGAGGCCCAGGACAATTTGTATGGCCAGCAAGTGATGGCACCTGGACAACACATCTGCCTGTAGACGGGAAAGTAAAGGAAATTACTTTAGGCCTTCCAACCTTGTGCCCAATTTGGAAAAAGTCCCCATTTAACAGAAAACATGAACTTCTGCAGATAAGAGCAAGACGAGAAGTTCTAGACAATGAAAATCCAGACGACACTTGGCAAGAACACTCTAGTGGAGTGAAATTTGGGTGGGCCCTAGAGTCATTGCTTGGTCCTATAGCAAACTATCAGAGTAGAGAGATGCTGTACAACTTACAGGTCAGGTAGATAGACTGGCAAGACACACCCGGGAAGGATTTAAAGAATTAAACATACAATTACAAGCCACCACAAAAATTACTTTACAAAATAGATTAGCCTTCGATTTGATACTCCTGAAAGAGCATGGGGTATGTGGATTTTTAAAGGGACAAGTTGATCATTGCTGTGTTCATATCCCAAATGTAACTGCAAATGTAGAATATGACATCACTCAGTTGAAACAAATAGAGCATGAAGCACAAGAAGAGCAAAAGGACTTGACTACAAGCTGGTTAGGAAAAATCTTTAAAGGGTTAGGGTGGAATGTGAGTTCATGGATTAAATCTATCATTGAGAGTGTGATAATCTTACTAATTGTATTCTTAGCAATTTGGTTAGTTTACAGCATCTTAAAGGGAGAAATACAGAAGAAAACATCATGGAACCAGAGAATAATAAAGGCACTGACACGAGATCCATGCCCACCATCTTCTGGTTCTCCAGTTCATGATAATGTCCAGAACAACGTTTCCATCAACCCAGGATTTGAAGAACATCAAGTATAAATTGAGGAATAAAGGACTGTATTAAGTGAAAACATTACACCTATAGTAAAGCGAAAATGCTTTCAAAGGGGGGAGAATGATAGTGGGGCCTGGAAAAATATTACAATAGACTCTGAAATGTTAAGCTTTGTGCTTTTCCCAGATCACTGCACCTGCGTAAGCAGCGTGATAAATGATATAATTGTTAGATGTGATGATTGTTCAGTAATTAAATATAATTATTATATAACCATAAGAAGAATAATGAGAAGCTATGTTTAGCTGAAATCTATGTATACAATAGAACAATATAAGTTTAATAATTAACATGAAAGTTATATAACTATAGAATATAAAAACATGTTCATCTTGGCTGTATGGTCGGAGTCAGATTTGGGTTCATACCCCTGGCACGCAGAGCTCTTCAATAAAAGCACCCAAATAATCATTTCTTGTGGTTATGTGTTTCTGAATGCTAACAAAGTGAACAGCTCACCACAGTCTGGCCCACTCAGCTGCTTTTCCTTCTGACCCTCCTGGGGAGGCTCTGAGATTTTCTCTTCCCTGATGGAAGTGCAGCTGCTGCCAAGGGAAACATCCCCATACTCACTCAAGTGTTCCCTTTGCTTGCCAGATGTCCCGTTGTTTTGCGGAGATAAAGAAAAGAACTCCACAACTTTGTTAAAGTTGTAAAAGCTGGTATTTTTATTACAGCGCTGGACGCATGCGGAGAATATTCCCCTCAAAAGTCATGCATACCTCTCTGAACTTCAGGTCCCTTTTTATCCTCCTTGCAAATACACATGCATACAGTTTCACAATAGGTTCATACATATTCATTTTTACAAGATTTTGCGTGACATTTGCCGCTAGTTTCTTTTATCAGAAAGAATTCCTAGGTCAGGTCGACTTGCCCTTGCACTAGAACTTGTTTATCGGTTTCTGTCTTCCCCTTGTCTCCCTATTATGTCTGTTCTGCAGTTTTTCCTTCAGCTTTGGCCTCACAGACTTTTCACCTCTTCTGGACATTTCACCTAATTCAAAATGGACTTTCACTCTTGGGATTTTTACTCTGTCTCACCATCTGCTGTCCCTGTCCAGCAGAGCTGCTCTGTATGGGAGGAAGAGACCGAGGGAGAGCCTGGGAATATTGGCGGCTGCAATCCCTCCTGACCTAGTGCTGTTTATGGATGTGTAGAGTTAGACTTTGATAGTTACACGTATAGGGATATTTACATACACTGACTGATATTTGTATAGGGATATTATAAGTATGTATCTAGGTACATTTATGGATGTATGGTATGCGTACATATATATATATATGTAAATATATCTAAACCCATAGATATGTATGCAGTTATTTATATGCGCACCTATGTATCTAGTTATATTTACATGTCTGTGTTCACTTTGCATCCCTGCTTATATTCACATATGTGTACAGTTGTACAGCTGTATAGTTCTACTGTTAAAGTTAGATGGATTTTTATATTGGTACATTGATATTTGTATTTATAGATAGGATTCTTATTTATATATTTATATATGTCTTGTTATATGTAATACGTAATACTTAATATATATCTGTACTGTACATTGTTACGGTTGTGTGTTTACTTCCATCATATTGAAATGCGTATGGATTTGTATAGTTCGGAAATTGTACTCCTTTAATTCTAGGCCTAGGGTTATTTAGAGAAGGATATTGATATTTCTGTGTTTGTATATAGGTTGTACAGTTGTAGTAGTATGCAATAAATTTAATTCTTAAATTGATTCAATTGATATTTGCTTATAGTTAGTGTTTGTAGATGGTTTCAATACATTAGTTTTTTAACTGTATTTGATATTTGTAAATACACTGCATGATAGTAACAATAAATTTTTTTTGTAACCTTAAATTGATATTTGTATGTTGGCAGCACAGGTGTAGCAATTTATAAAAATTTCATTTTTAAACTTAAGTTGATTTTTGTGTAATTGTTCACTGTTGCAACATTGCAGGGTGGTAGAAATGCTGCAGCCTTCTTTGAGGTGTGTCCTTCAGAAGCTGCTCAGAGGAAGGCCACAAAAAGAGACAAAATTGTATTTAGTTACACATATTTTTAGTAAGGCTGTTAGAGGGTTTTAGCTCTCTGCTTCTCAATGACTAAAGATTCCTTATTCTTAAGAAATTCACTTGGATCTTCTAACTACCATTATAAAAAGGAGACAGAGTGGTGCAGTTAGAATGCAACAGAATTTTGAAGATGGAAAGCATTCTTAAAAGCTCACAAGAAATAGCTATAAAAGAAGCTATGCCTTTTTAAAATTTTTTTTAATCAGACAATTTGCATGTGTTTGAGCAATTGAACATTGGTATATATCTTTACATGACATTCACACATATAGAACAAAGAGTCTTCTACACTTCTGAAGTTGCTGCAGGTGAGGTTTGGGTTCACCTAGAGGGTAGACAGGGGTGGTGAGCACTGGAAGATGCAGCTGCAGTTCCCCCCATCCATGTCCCCCAGCACCCAAAGTGCTGGCTTTAGGGTGTCTGCAGCCTGGATCCAGAGCGCCCTGGGGGGCTCCTGTGGCTGCCTTTGCACTCAGGGTGAGGATGCCCAGGAGCCCCTGAGGCCGGCACCGGGGACCAGGGCTGGGGCTTGTGGCCTGGCAGGTTGGCTCTGGGGCTGTGACATGCCAGGGCATGGGTCACAGTGGGAGCTGTGAGCAGGGGTGTTGAGCATTTGTTGCAGGACAATGGACATATGCACGACATATGCACAATCCAGCTTTCATAGAAACTGAGTAAGGTCACAATGCCCTTGAAGGACATGAAAGGAGAAGAACACACTCAGAAGCAGAGAGTTCAGGATAGAAAGGCAGACAAGAAAACCACAGCGAGACGCATGAAGAAGAAAGACTAACCAAAATTAACTGAAATATTAAAATGCATGTGTAAAAAGGATTTAACCAATCATGTATTAGCTTGAGGCGTTAACAATAGAGAACAGCATAAATACAGTTTGCTTTTTGTAATAAATCGGCTTCAATTTATCATATTGATCATGGCGTGATGTCCCGTTACTGAGCCTCGGCACAGGGGCACGGCCAGCTTGGCAGCTGAGTGACATGGTTCTGCTGGCTGTGACATCACAGAGGATGGGTCACACTGCTACCTGTGTCCAGGGGCAGCACCGGGCAGTTGGATTCTGGCAGCCAGTGAGTGCACACGCAGGGGGACAGCTGGGCTGGCTGGGGGCTAGGAAAGATGCCCTCTTAAAGCCAGAGGGAGAGCAGGGACCCTCAGGGCAGGCACAGTCCCCAGGGCTGGGAGAAGTGGGGCTTGGGGCTCTCAGCATGGCAGGTGCCCAGAGAGGCTCTGGGGACATTGCAGTGTTGCCAGCCCCTTGCTCCCTTCCAGCCAGACGTGCTGAGCCCCCTTTCTCCCACCAGGCCATGTCTCCAACACTGGCCTTCATCCTGGCCCTGTTATGCACCCCCAGTGGGTTGAAAGCAGACATGAAAATTGATAAGGATGTGGTCAGGCGGATGCGGGAGTGGGAGGAATTTCTGCATCAGGAGATGACTCGCCTCCTGCAGGAGATGGATGACAACAACTCCATCATGGAAAGCCTGTTCCTTTCTGCACGGCAGCTGCTGTGGCTGCCTTGGTTCACCAACGCTGGGCAGAAGGTGAATCCAGAAACTGAAAAGAGTGAAGCTGAAAGGATGCAGGAGCGTGAGGAGCACCTGCTTCAGGAAATGACTCGGCTCCTGCAGGAGACTGATGGCAACAATTCCATCATGGAAAGCCTGTTCCTTTCTACACAGCAGCTGCTGTGGCTGCCTTTGCTCACAGAGGCTGTTCTGCTTTCTCTGGCCTTCTGGCTGGTCAGGAGATGGAACCGTAGCTCTGCCAGCTGCAGCACGCAGGAGGAATCCAGCAGCAAGTGGAACTTCGTCAGGGTGAAGCTGAACAGCAAGGATAAGGTCAGTGAGCATGAGAAGGCCAAGGGTGCAGACTGGGGTGGCAGCACTTTGGCTGTGCCCAGCCCATCACCAATGGGCACATCCAGGATAGGGCTGCAGTGGGATGTAGGCAACCTGATCTCATTGGGAATGTCCCTGCTCATTGCTGTGGGGTTACACTGGATGGTCCATAAAGGTCCCCTAAGCCCAGCTGTTCTGTGATTCTGTGATTCCGCAGCAGGGCCCGCCCAGCACAAAGGTGCTGCAGGAGCTGGTGGACGAGCTCCTCGGTGTCTGCCGAGTGCTTT
This sequence comes from Calcarius lapponicus, assembly GCA_039654755.1. Classification (NCBI taxonomy): domain Eukaryota; kingdom Metazoa; phylum Chordata; class Aves; order Passeriformes; family Fringillidae; genus Calcarius; species Calcarius lapponicus. The sequence continues at coordinate 64,401,433 of CM077481.1, read as the reverse complement.
CCAGGAGGAGCTTCATGCCGGAGCTGCACCCAGCTGGGACGGACACCAGCCCTGCAGCCTGCGGCGTCCAGGAGAACAGCAGCACTTACCGCCCGCTGGTCATCCTGCGGCCACCCCCCGGCCACTCCTTCAGCCTGGAGAGCACGAAGTGGCCGCCAGCCAGGCGCATCCGTGTGGCGCTGGAGTGCCTGTGCTCCGGGGAGCAGCTGCTGGGGCACACGTGCTTTCTGCACGCCTCTGGTGGCCAGCTGCCCACGGATCAGGAGTGGTACCTGATGGACACCCTCTGCACGGGCTCGTACTTGGATGTCAAGAAAGTCACCCACTGGGTGCAAACCTTGGTGCTGTCGGCCTGGCTGCTGCTGCCGCAGTCGCGCCACTGCCAGCTCACGGCGCTGCCCTGCGGCAAGTCCTGCAGCTTCCGGCTGAGCGGCGCCTCTGGCCTGCACTGCAGCATCGAGATGGCTCTGGCCGTGCAGCAAGGCAGCTCTGGGGCCTGCCTGGGCCTTGAGTAGGCAGCAGCCGGCTCTGCCAGCAGCCCCCTGTGGGCCAGAGAGCTGCCGCCTCTCAGACTCACTGCCACGATGCCACTGCTGCTGAGGTGACAGCGTTGCCACCGAAAAGGAGTTGAGGAAGGTGAAGAGAACCATTCCTCATGGGACATTTTTTGTTTTCTGTTAGGATTCTTTAGTTCCTTATTATGAAATCTGAAAAATGTAGCCAGACCGTAATAATAGTAAAACCTCCCAAGGCAGAGCTGGGAAGGTTAACATGATTCCAAATACGTAGAAGTTTATGTTGAGAAAAATTATACATCCATAGGCATTTTCCTACACCACTTGATTCTTCATTCAAAAATAAAATTAATTTCTTTGACTCATATTTGGTCTCCCAACATGTCACTTGTGATGAGAATACAGACAAATCATAATTAGTAAATTGTCAATAGAAGCAACTGTGGTGGCAATTCAAAATTTCCTTGGCTCTCCCACAGCTCCATCTCAACTCTAGGAAGGTTTCTTTCAAAAAGAAAAGAGGAAATTTGGCCCACTACATACCCATTATTAAAAGGAAAGAAAAGCTTCTTGTATCTATGCCAGAGGTGACAGAGCCTAAGTGAAAAATGATCATCACATCTCAATTTAAAACTGCTGGCAGCTGCGCCGCACCCAGACTTGGTCTTCTGATCTTTAGCAGGGAGCTGGGGGCTGTTCCGAGGAAAAGAAAACAACACAAACTTCCTGGGCAAAACCAAGCTGTGTAACTGCATCATCTTGGGATCTTTTGGGCTGGGTTCTAACTTGTATTGCGTGAAGTGCTCGCTGCACTGCTCTTGTTGCTTCCCCCAACTTAATTACTACTATGACACTACTTGCAAGCAGAACTTAGCACCAACACCGAACCTCCTCTTTCTCTTCCTTCTGGGTTAGAACAAAATAAATTTGAAGAGGAATAGTGCCTGAAAATTTGTTTCTCTACAGCTCCAAGTTGATCCACAACAATTCTAAGAGATAGCAAGAGACTATCAACTCTTCCAGAAGCTCCTGCATGGTCATGGCTGAGGCAGCTTTTCCTGCAGCCCTGGAAAGGGCTCCAGGGGCCCTTGGCTGAGGACGGGGATCAGGGCTCAGGGAAAAGAACCAATGGGCTCAAGGCAAAGGCTGAGAGGGCAGAGCTGCCAAAGCGTGGCACAGAAAGAGCCTCATCATGTTTTTCCTTTTATTTTTTGCTGTGAGGGAATGAAACCAAAGAAGTTGGTCTCGACATGCCTTCTGGGACTGCAGAGATCCCCACACATCAAACCCCAGGTGAACCTTTACCCTTACTAATTAGACCAATCCTGCATTTCTCCCTCACCTACAAACTGTATGAAAACTCTGAGGCAAAGGCTTAGGGATGCCAGCTGTGAGTAATGGCCTTTATCTAGTGACTGCATCTCTGTGCACTTTGCAAACTCACAGAATTATTCAAGAGAACTTAAAAGGATGAAACAGATTTTGTCTCTCCTATCTCCTCCCGCGAAATCCCTGGCGTTTCTGGTCATTCAATATCTTTTCTTTATGGTAAGTATTGCCGGCCGAGGGTCTATATACAAATCACGAACAGGATGGGACTGCTGTGGAACGTGCCTTGAGCTGTTTTGTTTTTCAGCATCACTCTCATTACATGGTTGTGACAATGGGAAGATGCCAGCAGCTCACATCCCAGGCAGCAGACCAAGAACTTAATGTTACAACTTTGTTATAAGTTTTTTGACCAATCACACAAAGCAAAAGCATATTGACAGTAGTTCTATCCAACCATTACAAGCACACGTGTCTTTGGTTAAAACAATGGCTGCTTATTCTGAATACAATACCTGCTTGTAAGCCTTAAAACACAATGCAGAGAGCTCCATTATTAAGCTTCAAACTTCCTAATAGCTTGCTAAATAAACTTTTCTGAAGCTTAGGGACTTATTCTAGCCAAGCATTAATATACGCACCATTGTTCTATTTGTCCTTTCTTTTCTACTTCTTATATAATTTTTCTGCTGACAAAACTGATGGCTACAGCTCAGCTCTAATCAAAGTTCGGCTGTCTCTGAGGCCTGCCTTTTACAGCTTTCCCAAAACCCTCTGTATTGACAATTCCCACAGAGAGGTACTCTGTTTTCTGACTGTTTCTGTTGCCTTGTTTTGTTTTTGTCACCCTGAGTTTCCTGAGAGGAAGAAACCCCAGGGACAGAAAGCACCATTTCTAGAGCACTGGCAGGGCAAAAATCCCAGCAAAATGAAGCAACCAGAATAAATAGATTCTGGGCCAGGTTTACCTGTGATGGCAAGGTCCTGCACATGAAGATGGAGGTGCAGATTGTCCCGGTGCTCCTTATTCTGCATCTTTCTAGGAACTAGAGGAATCCTGATGGAGCCTGTGAAGCACTTGAGCTTGGAAAGTCATGCTTCACTGTTCCTTATTGTTTTGGGTTTTATTTGTGAGCAGCATCCATTTGTAACATCAGCCAAGCCTGCTTCATTCCTGGCGCCACTCATCATTTCAGTGAAGAGGAAGAAGGAGACATTAACACTGTGATAATGACATCAGGACCATTTACTCCATAACTAGCTTAGAGTAGGACTGTGAAGTAGGATTATAGAGTAGGATTGTAAATCAATAAAGTTTCAGAAACTTCAGCTCATCTGGAAGATTCCATTCTTTCTCACCCTGTGAATAAGCTCAGCATTTCCTTCTGACCTGTCAGTTGTCTCTTAAAGCTGCAAAGTGACATTTATGGCTTCTTTGGCGTGCCTTGAAAGTGGGGAAGGATCTTCTTCATTCATACTCTCCAGACCACACTGCCTTTGGAATATGACCCACTGGCTGGTTTTGGCACATCTGTGGTATTTCTAGTTGAGGCAGAAAGGGCAATGGCATTTGCAGGAAAAACCAAAGGAAGAATGGGGATCCCCAAACATCCTGTGCAGATGCAGGCCTTCAGCTGTGATTCGAGAACATTTGGGTTCCTGCCACTTGGATTTGGATCCCTAAATGCAATGTCTTTGGCGGGAGGAGAGCCCTGCTCCAGTGAGAAAGCAGAAGGATCAGAGAGGGTGCTCGGGAAGGTCTCCTGTGGGGCAGAGCTGTCAGCGCCTGTGAGGTGAGAGCGGGCCCGGCCTTGGCCAGGCTGGAGCCCCAGCAGAGCCCCGGCAGAGGCCGGAGCAGGCTGAGCCCCGGCAGAGGCAGGCTGGAAGGAGGCCCTTGGAGCTGCGAGAGGCAGCAGCTGGGCCCTGGGTGCCTCTTGCTGGCAGCGGGCGAATCCTCCGCTCTCAGAGCCCAGGGGGCAGCTGGCTGCTGCCGAGGGGAAGCGCAGCCGTGCTGGGCACAGCCCGGCCTGGAGGCATTGGCCGTCTGCAGTGTGCCCAGGAGCAGAGAAAGGCCAAGGGCAGCCCAGGGCCGCTGGGCTGGCTGAGGATTCCTGCTCTTGTGCCGGCTGCCCTGCACCTCCTGGCAAAGGTCAGCAGTGTGTGCAGCACTCTGGGCCCCGGGGCAGGGAGCCGGGCTGCTCGGCAGGCTGGAGCACAGGGCAGCCTCCTTCAGGCCCGGCCCTTCTGCCAGGGGAAGCCAGGCCAGCGTGAGGCAGGGACAGCTTGGCAGGGCACAGCTGCAGGAGCCAGCACCTCACGCAGCTCTGGCAGGAAGTGCCTGCAATCCTGCAGCTCTGCACTGAGCCACAGCAAAGGTGTGAGATGCAGAGTGTTTGGCAGAAATATTCAGGCCCACCAGGCCAGCCTGCTTTGTGCTCTCTGGCGCACAGCAAGCGCTGTGCAATGCAGCTCTGAGCTGCTGGGAGAGTGGGAATCGGGGATGTGCCTGAGGCTTGTGCTTGAGGAGTGAATTGATTTGTAAGGGGGCAGAAGGGTTGCTGTAGGCAATTTGTGTTTTCTTCAGTAATTTCTGAAAGGAAGTCATAATGTGTTGCACACAGGTAGGGTTATTAGGAAAGAAAGGCCTTATAAAAACAGGCCTTGCTATGGTCAATTCCCAGCTGGCCTGGTCTGCTTTCTGCGTGCAGCTAGCTAACTTCCCATGGGAACAGTCATGAGTGCAGTTAGCACAACAAGCTATTTTGCTAAGAAAACTGTTTGCATCTGGAATAAACAAGAAATCTGTCCCATGAGCGTCCACAAAAGAAAAATGTAATCACCTGAGTGAGTCTTAAAAAGAGACAGTCTTAGCATGTACACACTAAAAGACTTTCTAAGCAATAAATTGTGTGGCAAGGAAACTACCAGCCAGCTGGAGTTGAACATGAGGTCTGTGAAAACAGTATAAAAATGAGTTATGTGAATAAAGAATTGGCTTTCCCTGCATGAAGAAACCGAGTCCTGGCTGCTTTATTGACACAGCAGAGTGGCTTCACTCAGCAAGAGCACTTGCAGGGTGTATTGATGAAATGCTTGTGTTTGATTCCCAGAACAGGAAGGAGAGGCGCTAAGTGTAACAAACAGGGCTTAGTCTTGTGAATTCCTTTCGCTTTAACAGGAGTGCTGAACCCTGTACTCCCCCACTGCAGTGCTTACGGTGTACAAGTGGCTGTCTTGGCCTTGAGAATAAGGAGAGTGGTCCTGCTGAGAAGGTAGCTGGAATGCATTCAAAGGGAAGAAAGTGTTTTTAGGAGGCTCTTGTCCACCAAAGGAGAGTTTGAGCAATGGGATTATTTCCCAAATGACTGTGTCAGGAACCAGTCGTGCCCGAAGACCTGCCACATTTGATCCATGTTTGAGCAGGCTGACAAGACAATGAAGAAAAGTGTCTTGTTCAACAGGTAGGACCTTGACCTTTGAGAGAGAAACAATGTGTTGGTCAATCAGTGGGCAGTCAAGCTTTGAAAGGGGAACAGTGCATAATGGAGCCCTTGGTGGCAGGGAGTCATGGAGTCATCCTGAGCCATCATCTCACAACCAGCCATGTGTGAGCTGATGCTGTAACTGGGGAAATTCCACTCCTGAGCAGGAGATACAAGGCCTGGTTCTGAGCTGGAAGGGTGTGAAGGATGAGATGCACACTTGTGGGATGTCCTGGAAGTGCACTGCCTACCTGCCCCTGCTGCCGAGCACCACGCTCCATCTCCTTCTCCTGCTCAGCAGATTTTTGGGAATCCAGAGGTCAGTATGTATTATTTGCTACTGCAACTAATGGAATACATTTACTTTGCAAGCCCACTTGTGTCTTAGGTTCTTTTGTGCATGGGTCTCCTCCTGAACCTGTGGCAACAACCACCAGGGACCTACAGGACACTCCTACTCTGATGTCAATAAATTCTGAGAAGTGATTGAAATATGTCAATAAATCTGGGGTAATGTTGAGCTTGGGAGTTTCAGTAAAGTATTGAATATGTCTTAATTCCATGGATACAAACTGGGAAGTGAGATTGCTGGCTGTGCAGGGCTTAGGGAAGTGAATCCCTATGAACCCAGCGCAGAAATAAAGTAATGCCTCATTTCTAACCCTGAGCTGGCGGCAGGGATCAGGCCCTGCTTGGAAACTTTCATTTTGGCAACTCCTGTAAGCAGGTAAGAAAGGTCAAAATGAAAGCTTTTCCAGCCGTTTTCCTGTGGTTGATCTTTTTAGGCACCAAAGCTCTGTGCCACGGGTGGCCTGGGTGTGTGCAGAGCAATGCAGCCCCCACAAAGCCCTTGGTTTCCCCAGGAGTTGCCAGTTTGGCTGCTTCCAAAGGGGAAGAAGGGCAGAGATGTACATGCACAGGAGTCCTGGGCATGTCCAATAAATGTGCAAATATGTGGGGAGATTTGTTAGGAATGATTGCAGCTGTTATGCCAACAGTGCCTATCAGGAGAGAAATGTAATAGTTGGCTCTCACAATTAAGAGAGAGATATTATGTGGATAGATATTAGGTTAAAATGTAAAGTTCTGTTATTGTAATATGTCCTCCCATATTCCTATCCCCCTTGCAATAGCCTAGTAGTCAGGGCGTTTGGGGAGGGCTGGCTTGTGACCAGCAGGCGGAGTGTGACAACACCTGACCTCCAGTCAAGATGCCAGAATGTAATCTCCACCAATGGACAACAGAAAAAGAGTTGACTGACAAAACATTGGGAGGGGCTAAGGGTATAAAAGGCAGAGCATCGCTTTTGTAGATGAGCACGTGGCTGCTACTCATGGAGACCCCCAGTACTGCAATCTTTCCTTATTCAGTCCTTTCTAAAGGTTTAATAAACCTTTAAAAAGTTAAAAGTGAGAGTAGTTTCTCAGACGGGCAATGATTTGAGACATTTTCTTGGTCTGCTTTCTTTTGCTTGGGTCCCATCTGAGTGCTCAATTGGGGTCCAGGCTGTAGGTGCTTGGTGCACTCTTGGAGTTCCTCTTGGATCCTGTGAACAACAGGCTTTGGCCTATGAGGGGAATTTGTGCTGCTTTGTGACAGGAGAACTTTCCAGGCTATTTTGTGTTTGCTCTAGGGAAGGTTGGTTATTGCTTGGCATAAACTCACAGACCAACACAGAGCGTTTGCTTTGTGACGTCAGGGCAGGGTTGCCACGTCGTTGTGGTGACATCAGAAGGGTGCCTTGGTGCACGGAAGGCCTGAGTGTCAGAGCAGCCCTAGCGTTTGCTCAGATCAGGAGAATCCTCCTGATTGAGGCATTTGTCAGTGGGGAGTTCCACACTGACAGGAGCCTTGTTTTTGCTACTGTGTGAGCAAAAGCATTGTAGCAGAGCAGTGCTACAATGATTGAGCGAATTGCCCCAGCACTTTTTGCTGTATATGGCGTCACTTATTCTGCCTATTTTGTGACTCACCTGGCATGTAAGTAGAGGTTTTCCCTGGGTGTAAGCAAAACAACAGCTTTTGTATGTCTTCCTGCTCTTGGTTAGTGACTGAGTTTCTGATTTTGAAACAGGAAGAGCATCAGGATGCCACTGATTTGGTAAAGCTCCTGTCAACAGGTTCAATTAAAAAGGGGGTGTCTGTAGCCACAGGGGCAGCATTTGCAAGGGAACTTGTTAAAGAAGAATCTGCATTTTCTTGGTCATGTTTGTAGTCATTTACTGGCAAAACAGGCCGAAGTGTAGGCACAAGCAAGAATATTGTCCGGATCTCTTGCTGGCTGTGTGAATGAATGTGTATCCTGGAGGGATGCTGTGAAATGGGAAATCATCTCTGGGTTGACTTGTTCTGTGGGATTCAGCAGCCCAGGCAGTTTTCTCACAGCATCTGGTTCATTTCCCCTGCCCACTACAGGTCACCTGAAGCGTGTATTCACTGGCGCTGATCCTGAGGTGAGTGAGAAAGGGACATTTCATGTTCCTGGTGTTTAAGAATTGTAGAGCAAGCTGTGAGACTGGCCAATGGCAGTAGAGTGTAGATGGCCAGCTAGGGAGGCCAAAAGAAAATCCATTTTCACACCTTCAACAAAAAAAAAAACAAAGGCAAAAGTGGATATTTGCTAATTTCCATCTCAGAGCCCTGCAGAACAATACACTCAGTTTGGTAGAGAGAATGATACTTGCTGACAGCAGGCAGATGGGAATACTGAAGCAAGATAAAATAGAAGTTGCCTATTTAAGTCTACTCAAGAGGGACTGAGAATTCTATTCCCATAAATTTAATGACAGCTCCTTAGAAGATGTGGCTGTAGAAAAAGAAGGACATCTTGAAATGGTGGATGCTGTATTTGAAGTAAAAAAGGCAGCTCTGTGGCTGGGCTTGGTTGGAGTGACTTAGAATGCCATTGCTAACAAAGTTGATGAGTTCTCCTTAGAAGATGTGTGTAGGAGCCTTTGGGAGGGCGGTCACATGGTTGGGACGGACGGAGACGAGATCTCTTTGAAGCTAAGTTGTATAACTTGCAGTTTATTGCAGAGGGCGTGGGTATAAGGCCCAGCTGCAAGCTGCCTGCTGCAGCTCGGAGCTGGCCTGAGAAAAGGGAGACAAAGAGAGACAAAAGAGAGAGAGAGAGCAAAAAAGAGGGCAAAAAAAGAGAGCAGAAAAGACACCGAAGTTCCCGTTACAATACAATAAATCATCTTCTGTGTTGAATATTCAAATTCTCATTAACCAATCTAATACAGCATGCATATCTTGTAACATTTCCATACAACCTATAAGAATCACTAAATTAGCATACTATGTTTACATTTTAAACCCTAAATCTTACTCGGGTCTCTTCGGCCAGGGTCTGCTCTGACCCTTGGACCTGCCTGCAAGCAGAGGGAATTGTTTCCTCCAGGGGGAATCACATTCAGCTGGCCACATCATTGTTTTCCCTTTGTTCAGTAACTAAGGAATCTCAAAGGTTGCTTTCATTTCAATCTCTCTTATAGTTTCTATATTCTCAAAATCTTTTGCCAGGCAGTCATATTTATAAGGCTTTCTTATTTCATCCTCACCAACAGATGTGGCTGTAGATCCGAGGAGAAATGGGGTTAGAAATGATAGGCAAGGGCCTGTCCCTCATGCCTCTCTCTTGCCACAGGTGACAAGACCAACAGGCATCTCTCCCCTGCCTCCCTCTGCTCCTGGAGAAGAAGCCAGAGAGGAGCAAAATGAGCAAGACGACCACAAGCGTTCAGCTGTGGTGCCCCCACAATCTGATCATTCTAAGAGATTAAGTGCCAGTTGTGTGTGGTGCTGTCGTCAGTGCAAGGCAGAGGTGCAAGTTTCTGAGCAGCCAGCACTTGCTGTTGCTGGCCGAGGATGCTGGGTGCTGGAGTCCTGCCAGGAGCTAGGGATTTCCTGAAGCAGTGGCAGCTCGAAATTGGCCTTTGACCTGTCATGTTGGGGCAGCGCAGAGCTGGGGGCTCCAGCTGAGCTTCTGACTGCTTGGCTCAGGGAAGCTCCATCTCTGGGCTTCTGCAGTGTTACGGCCAAGGGCTCACGTGGTAGTGCTGGAGGTCAAAAGGCTTTGTTAGTTTGTTTTCCCTTAGTGGAAAGATGTGTTTGGCTTGTGGAAGTGTTCTGCAGTTTTCTTGAGTTGTTCCTTACTTGTATAGTCCCTGTTGGCCCAGCTGCCTTTTAGCTTTTGCTAAGCTGCAATGGAGATGTTTGTGCTGTCCATGAAGCTGTGTGGTCCCGTGTGGCCAAAGAAAGGAACTGCAGAGTTGCAAAGCCTTCTTGTGAGGCAAACAGCAGAAGGGGCAAGTTTCTGTTGATCTGTATTGTGCTGAAGACTGCAGCTTTGGCAAGTGCCTTGGAGCCTGGAGCGGGGGTGAAGCTACAAGTCCATGACTGCTGTCTTGTGTTGCTCGGAAGAAGTTCATCTAGAAATGGTGCCTGCTGTATCTGAAGTGAAATGGGCACCTTTGTGGCTGGGGAGCTGCATGGGCCAAAAGGAGGCAGGGCTGGCGGCCTTGAGCAGCTGCAGATGAGGCAGCGTGTGGCCAGGAAGGCCAAGGGCATGGTGGCCTGTGTCAGCAGCAGTGGGGCAGCAGGAGCAGGGCAGCGAGCGTGGCCCTGTGCTGGGCAGCGCTGCGGCCACAGCTGGAGTGCTGTGTGCACTTGTGGGCCCTGGGAAGCAGAAAGTCATGGAGGGGCTGCAGCGTGTGCCCAGAAGGACAGGGCAGCTGGGCCAGGGGCTGCAGCACAAGGCCAGGGAGGAGGTGCTGAGGGAGCTTTAGCCTGGACAATGGGAGGCTCTTGAGGCACCTTCAGGCAGAATTCCATCCATCAATCCCTGCATGACAGTGCTCAGCACAAGGGCTGTTTCCCTGCCAGACATCCCATCATTGCATCCAAGTGCTTTAGACACTGGAGTGGGTGACACTTCCATCTTGTGGTTTGTTGTTTCATTGTTTTGTTAGGAAGAGAAGGCCTGTTCATTTTCTGCTTTTTCCAGCAAGTAAAGATACTTCTGCACAATGTTTCCTGCCCTTTTACAGCCCTGCATGGGATTGTGATCCACTTTGAGTTTTCTACATCTGCAGCAGCAATAGCAAAGGCATTGCTGTTGCTTTCCTAGTTTTCCATTTGAGTGCTTTCAAGAGCTAAAAGCTCCGTTTTGCTGCAAAAACCTTGCTTGCTGATAGCAGCCATGGAGGAATATTGAATTCATAGCCATTTAGAATTCCATTGAATTAGCCCATTTTAATTTGGTTGGTGAGGCTGGTGTGACTGAGAATCCCATTACCAAAACAATTTATGATTTCTGCTTAGAAGATGTGGTGGTGGATCTGAAAAGAAATGAGGTTCTAAATGATAGGGAACAGCCTGTGCCTCATGCTCCTCTCTTGCCACAGACGACAGAACCAAGAGCCGTCTCTCCCCTGCCTCCCACTGCTCCTGGAGAAGAAGCCAGAGAGGAGAAAACTGAGTTGGACGAGCGCCAGCCTCCATCCTTGGTCCAACCAGAGCCTGGATATTCTGGACTTGTAAGTGCCAGTTGTGTGTGGTGCTGTCTTTAGTGCAAGGCAGAGGTGCATGTTTTGGAGCAGCCAGCACTTTGCTCTTGCAGGCTGAGGATGCTGGGTGCTGGAGTCCTGCCAGGAGCTAGGGATTTCCTCCAGGCAGCCACCACAGAACTTGGCCTCTGAGCTGTCATGTTGAGGCAGCAAAGGGCTGGTGCCTCTGGGACAGCATCTGGCCGCTTGGCTCAGGGAGCTCTGTCTCTTGGCTTCTGCAGTGCTATGGCCAAGGGCAAAGGAGGTAGAGCTGGAAATGCCAGGCCTTGGGTTGTTTTCCCATTCTGGAGAGGCGTGTTTGGCTTGTGAAAGCGCTCTGCACTTTCCTTGAGTAGTTCTTCACTTGTACAGTCTCATTTGGGCCAGCTGTCTTTTTTTTGGCTTTTGATAAGCTGCAAGGGGAGGATTGTGTGGTCCATGCAGCTGTGGGGGGCCACTCTTGTCCCTCGTGGGCAAAGAAACAAAGTGCAGAGTTGCGAAGCCGTCTTGTGAGGCCAAAAGCAGAAGCGGCCAGTGTCTGTTGGTGCGTATTTTGCTGCATTCTGCAGCTTTGGAGCGGGGAGCCTTGGAGCCTGGAGCGGGGATGAAGCTGCAAGTCCTTGACTGCTGTCTCGTGTTGCTTGGAGGAGGAAGGCCATCTTGCAATGGTGCCTGCTGTATCTGAAGTGAAATGGGCAACTCTGTGGCTGGGGAGCTGTGTGGGCCAAAATGCAGGTCATAATTCTCAGTTGACAAAAGAGGGAGAAGAAACACCTTGGTCCTCTTCCATATACTGAGACGGCCATAGAGTTTCTCTGATGCCCATCAGAGATCTTTGTATGAATACTCATCTCCTGAATGACCAGGATTTCTAACAAGAGTGTGGATGTCAGAAAGGCAGGAATGCTGGGGCAGGCCTGAAAAGAACTCCAGAAGTGTCTCTCACAAGGGCTGAGCTCACTCAGGAAGCCACCTGCAGAGCCAGGATGGAGCTGTGGGACAGCGCGGGGTGTCAGTCACCACTGAAAGACAAACAGGACATGGCAGAAGCAGAGGGAGGCCCTCACCAGACCCCTGAGAAATGCCACACCTTCCCTGTCAGCTGCCTGAGAGGCTGTTGGAGCTTCAGTTCCAGATGGCCCCTGATTGTAGGGCCAGGGTCACTTTGGAATCTGTGCCTCCCCTTGAACAGAGAATGACCCAGCAGAGCAGCAGCACAGTGCTTTGGGAACGTGTGAGCCCAGCAGTCTCTGAGTCTTGGTCCACAAATGTCATATGGGAAGCTGAAACCCATCTTCTCTTGCTTTCTGTGCAGGTGCTTCTAGAGAGAGAGAGCAGGAGCACACTGCTTCCTCAGAGATGCCATGGCAGACTCAGGGAGAGCTGCTCCCAGCCCGAGAGCAGGAAGAGCAGCTCAGGCAGCAGGTGGAAGAGCCACAGGAGAATGGCCAGGTAAGCCTGACTGGCCAGGTGACAGAGGGAAGGGCAGGGAGAGGGGCATAAACCAGAGCTCTTGGGACTGAGGAGGCCAGGAGTCCCACAGGCACTGGAAGCACAGAGCCTTGGAATCTGCAGAGATCAGCACTGGGACATGTGGGTTACACTGGAAGCAGATGCGGGTAGGGAAGTAAAAAAATGTGGCTGAATAAATGTGATTTTGAGCCTGCAGGAGGAAAAATCTGAGCCTGATGGCAGCTCCTAGTCACTTGCTCTGCATTTGTGCGTACAGAAGATCAAGGCAGAGCCACAAGCAGAGCTGCCCGAAGCCCAGAGTGCCATCATGGACGTGAAGAGGAGGAACAAGGCAGACATGGGAAGGATTCAAGAGGAGAATCTCCATCAGCAGAGGGGCGATCAACAACACCAGGTGAATGAAAGAGTGGCAGACACTCCACGCATAAGGCGTCCTCTCCCTCCTTGTTTATAGAACATCAGGGAATACCAGCAGGCAGAGCTGAGAAAACCTACGCTAGGATCAAGGCATCGGAGAAGAGGCTTGAGGAAGACATGAAAATCATCAGAGAGAAAGCTATCTGCCTCCCTCAGGCTCTAAAAAAGTGAGTGAAAGTGGGATAGCCAGTGCCATCACCAAACTGGTGGTTTCTGCCTTCTTGCCTTTGCAGTGCAGAGCAGCAGGGAGTGGGGCCATGCCTCTGAGTGCCATCCTGCTCTAGTGTGGATCACAGTCACTCTGAAGGACATTTCCTGGTGTGCTGAATCTCAACTGCTGCCTTGGACAGTGAAACTTGTCCTTTGGTCTTTTGGCCAGCAGTTGTCCAAATTGATTCCTGCTGGCCTGTTCCTGCTCTCCTTGTTTCTTGAGGTGTTTTTACAGTGGAACGTGGTGTCATAGATGGAGGATTGAAACAAGCTGTCTGTATCCTCTGTCAATCTCTTCTCTCCCTTTCCTCACAGTCGATGACTCCTGGCTGACAGGGACAAGCTGTAGTGTCTGACTGCTTTGTTCTGTTTGACTTGAGGTGCGAGCGTTGACATCTCACCGGGCAGCCTGCGAAGAATACCAGCAAATGTCTGGCAATGAAGGACCCCGAGTTTGGCATGAGGCACAAGAACAGTGCCCACCAGAAGTGCTCCAGGTCCAGCACATCTACACCGGGATCTGGCACTAAAGATGCCGCCGCAGCAGCATTACCTCAAGGAACCTGTATTGTCAAACCTGAGAACTCAAGCTCGGGCAGTTTATTCATCTCCAGTGCTGACAGCAGCATGGCTACTCCAAAACAGGAGACTGAGGAGGAGTACCTGGAGATGCTGGGTACATCTGGTGTGTTTCTTGTCTGAGGGACAGTGCATTGTGTGCAGGTGTCAGCAGAGCTGTAGCAAATGCTCCTCCTGAGTTTGGTGTCACAGGGCCATTCAGGACTCCCCAGACGAAGTGCTGTGCTCCCAGGCAGCGAGAGAGCGCTCTGGGTGTTCCTGCTGCCTCTGAGGGCACCTTGGACTGGCTTGGCTTTGCCTGAGCTTCCCTCTCTGCTAAAGGCTGAAGCAGGAATTGTTCTTGGATCAGCAGAAGGCTGTGACCTTGTAAATGATCTAGGAAAGTCCTGTTTGCTCATGACCAAACTGAACGGAATTTTTAGCTTCCTAAATTCTCCTTAGACTCCAGACTTCCAACCAGTCATCAGAGATAAAAAACTTCACAGAAATGGACTGGCTTTGGAGTTTTGTCTTTTTGGTTGGGGACTTTTTATTGGTTTTTATTTGTTTGGTTTGGTTTTGGATTTGTGGGTGGTTGTTTCTGATTTTCTGGTTGTTTTTCTTTTTTTGGCTTGTGGGGTTTTTTTGGTGGAGTTGGTTTTTCTCATCCTGAAAGAGCCCTTCTGCCCCACATGTCTTGCTGATGTCCTTTTTATGACTGGTACTGTTACCATTACTACATCTGCAGTTTATTTTCATGAGAATGCTATCTTCTTGTCAGTAAGAACTACTGTGAAAGAACATCAGGTTAAAGGACAAATAGAGAGCAAGAGCTGCTTTCCATGTGCCCCCAAAGAAAAAAACAGATACTTTTATAACAATTTTTATTAAATCTTCTAGTTTTATGCTTATCAGATGTGTCCAAGAGACACATCCAAGTGGCGTGATCAGATAAAACTGTACTGAAGGCATTTCTCAGGAGAGAGCCTCCAGCCCAGCCATGGTATATTCCTCAGATCCATGGCACTTTTCCATACCTGATTCCCACTCTTTCCCATGACTGTTGGAATCCTAGCCATTGGCCCAAGCCCTGCTGAGATCAGTCTCTAGGAAAACACATCCAGTCCTTTGTGATTCTGCAGCACAACCCAATGAATCTGCTTCTTGCCCCTAACAGCTGCCAGTGCCCTCAGATATGACCTGGTGGGGCTGAGACCAGAGCCCAGGGGATTCTGTGTCTACCATAACCTGTTGGGACAAAAAGGGCACTGATCCGCACCTCGGTGTGGCTGATCTCAAAGCCCATCCTGTTGTCTCCTGAATGGGGGCAACAGCTCGTAAGGGGCTCAGGCTGGCTGTGGCTTCTTCCCACTGCTTGTCAGTGCTCATGCTTGGGCTTTGCCAGCCTTGTTGTGCTAGCTGCCCTGTCCCTGAGGGCTGGAGCCTTCCTCAGCTGGGAGAGGGGCATCTTTGAGCTCAGCCTGCTCATAAACAGGTCAGGGTCCTGATGCTGAAAGCCCCGTTGGGACTGGCTCTAGCATGAGCTGCTCTGGTTTACAAATGGGAAGGCATTCTTTTGGCAAACTGCTGGAAGGTGGGGAAGATGTCCTTCTCTCCTGGGATTGCATCTCCCTGTGCTTTGTTTCCTGTCAAGACAACTCTTCAAAGGACTGTACAAAATCAGTCTCTGTGCTCAGCTGGGTAACAATAACCACAACAGCAACAGGACAGGCCGCCCTGCAGAGCAGATGGCTGGGAGAAAGGGCTCAGAGCTGCAGACAGTTGGGCTGCCTTTTGTATCTCCTGGAAGCTGGGATCCCTGCTTTAAAGTCAGCATCTTGCATTTTGTTTCCCTCAGGGAGAATTGTTTTGCGGAGATAAAGAAAAGAACTCCACAACTTTGTGAAAGTTGTGAAAGCCGGTATGTTTATTGCAGTGCTGGACAGATATGGAGATTGCTCTCCTCAAAAGGCATGTGTGCCTCTGGGAACTTCAGGTCCCTTTTTATCCTCCTTTCAAATACATATGTATACATTTTCACAAAAGGTTCATACATATTCATTTTTACAGGATTTCACAAGACATTTGCTGCTAGTTTCTTTTTATCAGAAAGAATTCCCAGGTCAGGTTGACTTGCCCTTGGCAGTAGTTTCTGTTTTTCTTTATCTGTCTCCCTTGTCTCTATATTATGTCTGTTCTGCAGTTTTCCCTTCAGCTTTGGCCTTACAGACTTTTCACCCTTTCTGGACATTTCGCCTAATTCAAAATGGACTTTGGGGATTTTTTACTCTGTCTCAGAATGGCGAACCCCACTGAAGATCCCCTGATGAAATACACTGAGCTGGAATATATTGGCAGCGGTGAGTCCAACCACAGTTATTTCTACTAAACCATGGGCCAGGTGTTTTTCTGGTGGAATGTCTATCCAGTGTGAAGTCAGGCCAGCTGCTAATGACTGCAGTGCCTAATCACAAGGCAGTTTGGCACAGCTCAGCTGTGTCATTGCAAAATCACTCACTCCATGTGTGTTGTGGTCTCGTGCCACCAACTTCTCGAGTTAATGATTTTCAATGTCATTTTAGGTGGCCATAAAGACAATAAATCTTCAAGGACTGAGGAAGAAGGAACTAACCTTCAATTAAATAATTATCATGAAGAGGTATAGGAGTCCCAATGTTGTGAATTATTTAGACAGTTGTGCATTATTTAGACAGGTGAGTGGGTTATAGTCTTATCCCATGGATGTGTGTTTACATACAGCAAACATGAGCGGTTAAAAACCCTCTTTGGTCAGTGGCAGAAAGTAGAGCTGTTAATTTTTATTCATTCATATTTCTCTACTCATCTCCAATGGATGAGAAGAGAGTACATCTTGTCTGCATGAGTCTTCCCTGGCACACCTAGTTTGAAAATTATTCCAAACTTATTCAAAACCTGGATCAGCTGTATCTTCCTAAGTCAATACCCTCCAAGTTCACTGCCTCCACATTTTTTTGGGATTGAATTTTTCAAGTTTCTTAAGTGCTGATGAACCATCCTTTAGGGAATTTCCCTTGGATTGTTGCCCCTCTTTGCCATTGCTGTGCATGCCAGGAAGACTTGCAACTTCTACAGGTAGTCCGCTGTAACTAGGTACAGTTCTACCTGCCTTTGTATTGTAGTTCAGGGCATGGGTTTTTTTGTCCATAATTTCATGGCTTTTATGAAAACATGCATTCATACCTGCACGTTTGTGCTTCTGATTATTCATATACACCAAAACACTTCCTTTTTAACTCTTGATTTATTGCAATTGGTAATTTTGAGGTAGTAGATTTGAAAATGTCACAAAATAACACCCTTTGGGTAGTTTTCCTCACTCTTAAAAAAAAGAAAAACAAACATATCCCATTTTAGTTCTCTGTCTCTCCAAGTTGGATCATACCAGCCTCTTTTAAATCAGGGCTACAATACTTTTATAGGATTGAGAGAGGTCCATGAAATGCACACCACTGATTCCTCTTGTGGAATGTCATGGCCCTACCATAAAGCCTCTTTTTACTTATTTTTTTCTCTCATTAGCTCAACTGCAAACATATGTTTAGTTGAAAACTTACACAAAATGAGAAAAAAAAAATAAGGCGCAATGGGCCTTTGGGAGCTCCTTGCTGATCTTTCTGCTTCTTCAGCTGAGCAAGGCTCTGATCCAGGCAAAGAGATTGCACTTAGTGCTACACAACCATTTGGCTGGAACTCTGCTGATTTCTAGCAACAGCTGGAGGCCTCCATCTCCCCAGGATGTTTTGGCTGAGCCAAGCTTTGCTGCGTTTTGGCTGCAAATCCCACTGCCCTCGCTTTCTTCTATCCACAAGTACCATGGCTGGGCAAAAACTGCCACGGGGGCCATCTTCCAAATGCACTTTGTCTGAAGTTTGTGCATGAAGGACAGCCTTATCCACTTCCAAACCACATGAAAAAATCATGGAAGACAACTTCCCATCCTCAACAAACAACTGACAATTCACAAGTGGATCTAGAGCTTCTTTATGGAATGAAAAGGAAGGCAGTCTTCCAATGCAGTTGTGCTGACTTTTTCTTCTGATTCCCACTCCAGGTGGAAAGAGTCACACCTCTGCAAGTGTCAGTGTCTTCTGTCTGCCATCAGTTGTTTTGCTGCAACAATCAGAACAGGCATCAGGCTGGAGAGAGGCTCAGCTGATGCGAGGAACAGGAGCTGCCCCAAGGAGGAAAAAAGCAATCAACTTTTACCTCCCAAACCCATCTTGCCAGAGGCTCAAGCAGGACTCCTCTGGTTCCCAGAAATACTAAGAAATAGGGCTGAGAAGACCCTCTGCAACTATGTGTTCACGCCCAAGACTTTGCTGATGCCATTTAGCGTTTGCCCTTTTTTCCTATCTTTTCTGTATTCTTTGCACATGTCTTTAGAGCTCTGTAGGCTACTCTATTTGTGACTACTTTTCCCAGTCCTTTTCCATGGCCTTTGCCTAAGCAGAAAGACAAACTTCCAGAGCTCCAAGCACCGGGGGGTAGAAGGCCCCAGTGTTATCTTGGTTCTTCCTGGCACAGACCCCTGCAGGGAACTGGTGGACTCACCATCCCTGCAAGCCTTTGAAAAAAGTCTGGATGTGGCCCACGGTGCCGTGCTTTAGTTGAGCTCTTAGGGTATGGGTTGGACTCCATCATCTTGAAGGTGTCTGTCTTCCAAGCCAGTGATTCTGTGATTGTGTGACTGAGGCAGCTTTTCCTGCAGCCCGGGAAAGGGCTGCGGGCGCCCTTGGCCGAGGATGGGGATCAGGGCTCATGGAAAAGAAGCAAAGGGCTCAAGGCGAAGGCCGAGAGGGCAGAGCTGCCCCAGCGCGGCCCAGAGCGAGCCTCACGTCCTCCTCCTCAGGCTGCGCCCTCTGCGCTGCCCTTTGCGGCGCCGGCGGCTCCTCTCGCTGCGGGGCTCCAGGCCGTGCTGGGGGCCGGGCCCCGTCTTCGGCAAGCGCCGCAGCCTCGGAGGCGAGCGGCTGCTGCTGTGGCCGGCAGGGGAGAGCTGCGGCTGCGGCCCTGGGCACGGCGAGCTGCCGCTCTGGCCGGCTCCTGCCGCGGCTCCTGCCTCTGCTGCGGCCTCTGCTCCTGCCCTGTGCGCGCAGACACGGCCGAGGGCTGCCCGGCAGCTCCCTGCCCGTCCGCAGCGGGCCCGGCCGGGCTGCTGCTCTCTGCGGCCTCTGCCCGCCGCTGCCGGCCCCGCCGCGCTCCCGCCTGCCTCTGCCGCAGCCAAGCCCGCACGGGAGGCAGCACATTGCGGCCGGCTCGGAAAAGCCCTGCCCGCAACCCGCCCGCCACGGCCCCGGCCTCAGGCCACAGGCTGCCGGCGTCCTCGCAGCTGCGAGCCGGCCCGGGCCGCCTGCCGGCCTCGGCCACAGCTCCCGCCCGTGTCTCCATGACCGCGGCTGCTCGGCACAGCGGGCTGAGCGCAGCGAGCGCCGGCAGCAGCTCCTCACGGGCCCGGGCTCCGGGCGCTCCGAGCCCGCCCAACCCCGAATCCCAGCCCTGAGCGGCTCGGCGTCCCAATGCATCCCCTGGGGACGGCAGAGTCGGCCGCTGAGCTCAGCCCATGGTGACACCACCAAGTGACCAATGGAAAATTCACCAAGCCCTCATCAGAAAGGAGAGAAAACTCCCATGCTGCCTGACAGCCTGAAGCAACTGCCAATTACAGACCATTCCATCCATGTAGGAAAAGAGACTTTTTCATTAAAGCAGAAGAAGAGTTACCTAAAAGGAGGGCAGGAGCAAACAATGAATTTACTTGGACTCATGCTTCTTCTGCCTGTTAAAAAGGCCAAGAAAATGCCCTGCTCTTCTGACACAGCTCTCTGTTCATGATGTGGGACAGTGAGCGCCCATGTGCAGGAGCTGATGCAAGGGACAGGGACGAGGATGCAGCAGGCACAGTGCCAAGCTGACACAGGGATGATCTCTGGCAGTGGCACTGAAAGAGAAGAGTTTGCAGGCAGGACAGAAAATGGCTCTTTCTTTCACTTCTTCTTTCAGTGCTGCTAAGAATGCAGCCTGGAGCAAGCTGGGAACACCAGAGCAGGGAGCCCTTTCCAGGCAGGGCTGCATCTGCTGAAGGGCAGAGGGAGCTCAGCAGGGATCAGACACAAACCAGCAGGGGAGTGAGCAGCCCCTGTGGTGGCAGTGAGCAGCCTCGGGCTCTGCTCACTGATGGCAGCGTTTTCTATTCAACCATCTCCAAGGATTTCTGTTGTGCTCTGTATTTCAAAGGGCTTTCCTCCTTGGGTTTTTGGTGGTTGTTTTTTTTTTTTTTGTTTTTTTTTTTTTTTTTTTGGTTTTTTTTTTTTTTTTTTTGCTTGTCTCCTGCACCTTTATTTCTCCAAATGTTTCTACCCTGTCAGCAGCAGCAGCCCCTGTCCAGAACCGGCTCTAAAATATCAGCAAAGCAGCTAGAAACAACAATGGATGGAATCCTGTGGCTCAGAAATTCATCTGCCAGAGCCCTGCCTGTGCCTTATGCTTTGTCAGGACCTCCTTTTCTGTGCAAAAACTAGCGAGCAGTGGAGATTTTTGCCGAAGAGCTCCTGAGAAGTAAATGTTGTGTTGCGATTCTTATGAGTGTATCCGTTAAGTTCATTGCTAGGAAACACAAAGTAATGCCAGGGTATTAGAGCAGCTGGGAGCTGGTCAGTCCCTTCAAAGGGCTGCTGTATGATGCAGGCACACCACGTTCCAGGATGGGCGAGCAGGGTAAACGTGCTCAAGGTGCTGCAACTGAGGTTTGGGTTCACTTAAAGAGTAGCCAGGGGTGGTGAGCACTGGAAGATCCAGCTGCAGTTCCCCCCATCCATGTCCCTTTCAGCGCTGGCTTTAGGGTGTCTGCAGCCTGGATCCAGAGCACCCTGGGGGCTCCTGTGGCTGCCTCTGCACTCAGGGCGAGGATGCCCAGGAGCCCCTGAGGCCGGCACTGGGGACCAGGGCTGGGGCTTGTGGCCTGGCAGGTTGGCTCTGGGGCTGTGACATGCCAGGGCATGGGTCACTGTCACTGCCCTCCGCAGCCCTGGCTAGCTCTGGGATGCTCCAGGAACAATGGAAAGAGTGGGGAACTGGCTAGGTTAGGGTTTTGCCTGAGCCAGAACCTCTAGGTCAGCTGCCTGGCAGTAGAGACCCCCAGAGAACCCAGTGAAGGAGGCAGAGGAGGCTCTTCTGCCATGTAAAGTGCAGAGAATTTATCACGAGAGGCACGGGGAAGGTTCACACAATAGCACTACAGAGGGGAACAGAAGTTAACCCCCACTACCCCCGTGCACGGGTTTTTAAAATCTTTCAAAACAGGGGGTGGACACCATATAGTAACCAATAAGCGACTCTCGGGGTGTGGTTTTGAGGGCTACAACAAATCAGAACAACGGGAGGAGAGAGGGTTGGGATAGGGATTGGATCTTGGGGTGCGGGACAGGGAACTTTCTGGAACAAAGGGTAGGGTTTGGGCTGATGGATGGGGCAAAGGGGCCTGGTTGTCTTGACAGACAGGGAAAAATCTGCTGAGGAGGGAGGGGATTCCTTGAGGGCCGCTTGGGTAGGAGGGCATAACGCAGGAGAGAAATTACCTGTAATAACTGAGGGAACACTTGAACACACCACCAGATAACAGAACATTTGACTTAGAAACTAACACATTGCAACACAGAAATTCAGGCTTTCAGCAGCCGAGAGGTGGCACTATTAGAACCCGCAGCAGCTGGTGAAAGCCATCTCTCTCCCTCAGGTTCTTGCTGTGTGGGAAGGTGCTGCGAGTTGTGGTGGCTGCGCTCCCCCTTTGCTGGGAGGATGATCTGTACCAGGGGAGAGCAGAAAGCTGCCATGGTGAGCAGAACATGCTCAGAGCATTACAGTTCAGAGAATGGCACTGCCCCTGAAGGGCAAAAAAGCTTGAAAGCATATAATTCTGTGCAGAACTGTTGCACAAATTTTTCTCTTCTAGAACGTGCCCATTTTTGTATTCTGTAGATGATTACTCTGGCTTTTACAGAATACATGGGGTATTTTCTTAAGGTTTTTGGGAGAACTCTCAAGTTTATTTCTATTTGCATTTTACGTCCAGCACGTATATAGATTTTTTTTTTTCTTTTGTAAATACTTAGGGAAAAAATACCCGAGCATTTTTTAATCCTTTGGGATATTGTGATTAATATCCTTAGAAGGAAAACCTTGTTGAACAAGTGTGAAAACACAGAAAGAGGGAAAATAGCATAAAAGTCTTTTATAACGGGGCGTGCAATAAGGACTGCAGAACTGAGTAATTCCTCCAAGGGCAGAATTAGCAAGATATATCACCAAGAATACCTGCCAAGATACTTCCTTAAATCAAGGGAAATGTGACCTGCAGCCATACGAAGTACAGCCAGAGCAAATGAAAACCTTTGGAAAAGAGGGAATTTTGCCAGTGGCATCAGTCTGTCTGGATAACTGAGAGATGCCCATCAACCTTGCACTGCATTCCTCAGCAATGTTTTTTCTCCCAGTTCCTCTGAAGTGAATAAGCTGCAGTTGTTTACCATTACCTTAAGCTCTTAGGGCAGTTACTAAGCACCATGTATGTTTTCTTGTAGCTGAGCAGGACTTGAGTTTCCCAAACCCTCTACAAAGCAGAAGGGAACCACACATTTACTTGTGCTAATATTAATGAAGGGTTCCATGAAAGCAGGTGAATGAGAGCATTGCATTATAAAACTTCCACATTCAAGAAAAGAGGAGTCCACTTAGAATAAAACATAGGAGGATAGCATAACATCAGAACAGGAGAAAATGAAATTAATAGACAGGAAGTGATGCATCAGAAATTAGGTGTATCATTTCTGATACATCTGCATGCATTTGCAAGCTAAAACAGAAAAGAAGAGCAGAGATAGAAAGAAATGAAGATTTTAAAATTGCACTGTGCAGAAGAGACACAGGAACCACCAGTGTGAACACAGCTGGGAGATTCAGCTTGGAGATAGATTAGAGTGGAATCCATTCACTGAAGGTGTCTGGTGCACATGAGTGCAAAGACTGAGGAAAAAAGGAGAAAAGTTTAGTTTCTGAAAGTTGCTTAGATTCCTGGAAGCATTTTCTAGAGATGTAAAAAGCTAAAGCCTCAGAGAATCTGAACCTAAAACATCCCCAAGTGGATTGATGAGGTAATATGGGCACATCTCTGCTGCTTTCAGAGTCAATGAAACTGACAATGAGTGTGTGGAAATTAGGAATGCCAACCCAGATTTTATCTCCATTACTTGAAGAACACCTTAATAAGGCACTTTAGGAAGGGAACATGAACTATCTCACCCTGCTCTATTTACTTTACATTTGACTACAGGCTGGTAGAAGGAGAGATCTGGCTTTAATTTCTCCCCAGGTTACCTGCTGCACATTCAGGTTAGGAGTAAATGTAAAATTCAGCTAATCACTCTCTCTATCCATGAATATTCCACTAGTGAACTGATATGTAGAAACATCTTTTTTCCCTTGGTACCTTCCTAAATGGTGCCCTAATGAACAGGAGACTTGCATAAATCACACAGAAAATGACCAAAATTGCTGAAATTAACACTCAGTTCCATGATAAAAGCTTCTGAGAAAAGGCTTGACAGGATCACTGAACAAACTCAAGCTTGGAAGAGAAACACACATTTTAGCACCGATCAGGGGGAAAGAAAAAGAAACGCTGTAAAAATTGCAAGTGGAAGATAAGGAGAAAGACAGGCAGCACAGGAAGAACAAGGCCCTGTCAGATGACCTGTGGAAGGTAACTTTGTGCCCCAGCACTGTTAGAGGACATTCCCTGTCATTGGCGCAAGCAGCTGGAGACATAAATAGTGATTGATTTGGGGGCCACAATCTTGGTAAGTGCAGAGGTGGTTCAATAACGTGACATGAGGGAGTTCCCTCAGAGCAGCTGGGTTGCCTGAAAGAAGTGAACAGCTCAGCACAGCCCGGCCCGCTCGGCTGCTTTTTCTTTCTGACCCTCCTGGGGAGGCTCTGACATTTCCTCTTCCCTGATGGAAGTGCAGCTTCTGCCAAGGGAAACGTCCCCATACTGACTCAGTGTTCCCTCTGCTTGCCAGATGTCCCGTTTGCTGTCCCTGTCCAGGAGAGCCGCGCTGCACGGGAGGAGGAGACCGAGGGAGAGGCTTTGAAGATGGGGCAGCTGGGATCCCTCTGCTTGCAGCTCTGTTTAAAGATACACGGACTTGCACGTGGACAGGGATAATTATATGGATATGTACATATGTAGCCTGCTATTTGTACAGGCACATTTCTGTACATATGGTATTAGATTTATAAATCTACTGTGTATATATGTACGTATAGATACCTGCATACATACAGGTTTTCAGTCACATATTTGTTTTTATGTATCTAGTTCATGTGTATTGTAATATCCGTGTTTAGATTTCCGTATCTATACAGTTGTGTAGGTGTGGAAAGAAAAAATCCACCATTTAAGGAGAATACACCATTTAAGGAATGCCACCATTTAAGGAAGGGCACCATTTGAGGAGGCGAAGGGGAAACGTGCACATCTTAGGGGTTGATGATCATTAGTCTCCAATTTATTGATCAGGTTACATACTTTTGTAATAGTGTTAATAAGCTCATGCATATTCTGTAACCTAAGCATTCTATTAGTTAAGCTAAACATCAACTCTTCTTCATTCTTTCAGCCTACGTTCTATTTTCCCACGTCTCTCTGACTCCCTGTTATCGCACCTAGAGATGTCCAAGGACACAGTGTTTTCGCAGGTGCAAAAACTCAGATCAGAAGGCTAAACACAGTACTTTTCCAGCTTCTAATAATTAGCATTCCCACATGTAGGCATCTATTTGTATTGATGTAGTTTTCAGTATATGTCTTTTAAAATAAGTATATTGGTATTTGTTTTGGTATATATGTATTGTTATATTTTTAGATGTATATTGGTGTATTTCTATATATATTATATTTACATATATATCCAGATGTACAGCTGTATATTTGTATTGATGCAGTTGTACAGATATTTAGATTGGTAGTGTTGTTTGTCTGTTTATAGATTGGTTTGTTTTATGTATCTCTTTCTTGAATGTAATAGGTAACATTTGACACGTCGGCTGTTTATTTACAACACGAACGGGAACGGGGTCAGTCTTGATCAGTGTCTCGAACTTTATTTTTCCAGCATCAGTCTCATTGTTACAACAATGCAGCAAAAGATGCTGACAGTTCCCTGACCAGAGTGCCAAAGGTGCTTAGCATTACAGCATACCATAAAACAAGCAAAGTCTCAGTTTCAACCAATCACAGGAAGCAAAGCATAATGACAGAAGTTTTTCTCCAATGGCTTGAAGCCTACGTAGCTTTCGGCTAAAACAATAGCAGTTTTCTTTTCAACACAATGCTTCGTTCACAGAAGACAGAGCACAAAACCTTATTCATATTTAACCTTCTAAATGTATACTTAAGATATACTTTTTGCAACCTAGAAAAGCAATTCAACATAGGCCTACTGTTTTATTTCTCATGTCTCAAAAGCTGCTTCGAACTTTTTCTGCTGGCTTAGCATTTCACTGTCTTTCACTGCTCTCGGGCCTGCCTTGTTCAGAGCTTTCTCAAAAACCCCCCAAACCTATGGACTCCAACAACATTTATTCTGTATTCACATCTGTATATT
The DNA here is from genome assembly GCA_039654755.1 of Calcarius lapponicus. Lineage (NCBI taxonomy): Eukaryota > Metazoa > Chordata > Aves > Passeriformes > Fringillidae > Calcarius > Calcarius lapponicus. The sequence continues at coordinate 64,376,200 of CM077481.1, read as the reverse complement.
GTAGTGGTTATTTATGTATTCAGTTCTATTTAAATGTGTATGGAGTTGTATAGTGATGGAGTTCTATTTGTTGAGTACTTGGTATTACAGGGAAATACTGATATTTTTGTATTTCTATATGGGCTGTATGTTTGCCATAATATGAAAAACATTAACTTGTTAATTTTCCCTTGATCTCTGTGTATAGTGAGTGTTTGTAGAGGTTTGCAATAAATTAGTTTTTGTTAACAGAAGTTGTTATTTGTATGTTTTTAAATAGTGTGGTGTAACAAATAAATTACTCCTTTAAAATTTAACAGAGATCTGTATAGTTCTATGTTGTCAGCGCTGGTGTAGCAATTTGCAAGAAATGACATTTGTCAAGTGAGATGGATGTGTTGTAATTTGTGCTACCCAAAGCCATGAGCAGATGTAAATGCTGCAGGATTTTGGCCATGAAAATCTCCAGCCATGCCCAGCACATGCCCCACCTGCACTCAGGCTGGGCAAGGGAAGCGCAGATTTGGGCTGGCAGCAGAGCCCCACGTTGGCTCAGAACTCGCTGCAAAGGCCTGCTGGCTTAGAAAAAGATCAAGGATACATTTTATATATTCTATTTATTACAGTACATATATTAAAATATCTATTAGGTAGTATATTTTGGAAATCCTTAAAATCAGAGAGTTTTGGGAAATCTGCTCCTCAGTGAGGAGGATTTCCAGCCTAGAGGAATATGAAGAAAAAAAGAAGACCTTGGACAGAGCCATTGCCGGAGGCCCAGGCTGTTAAAAGGAGGAGAAATGGATCATCCCCTTCACCGTCTGTAGCTGATACCCCTGTCAGTAATAAGTAGCAACTGTTATGTTTGCCCAATTATCCCATTAAAAAAAACCAAAAAATATTTAAGGTAGCAGCAATTTTAATTGAATAGTTTAGAAAATATATAAATAAGGGGTAATTTGGTTCCAATAATAGCGTAAGCAAAAGAAAACTGCGGGGTACGGAGTGCAGGGCTCTTGGACCCTTGCCACCCTTGCCACCCTACGAGCTTGCCAAGTGAAGATTCCCCCCTTTATGCCATGTGTTAATATCATCTCCTCCCATTTTTGATTCATCACACTTTTACCTCCGCCCTCATCACCACCTTTACAGTGCATGCTCCACTATTCAGTGTGGTGGTCACAAAAGTCTTTTGGGGGTCGTCTGATGAAGATTTTCGTAGTCTTCCTCTGTGTCCTTTATTTCACCTTTGGGTCACACATGTGCACCAAGCCAGTACAATGCAAGCCAAGTCTAACATACCACTATGTCTTAATATCAAGGCAATAAATCCCTTATAATTAGCATCTTCTGGGACCCAACCAGGTTTTTCTCCCTTTCTGTTCATTTTTAGCAACTTTATCTCTGGCTTCCTTTCTCCTGTCCCTGTGAACATCTGCCGGGAAGGGGAGGTGGAGCCCCTCCTCTCCCTCTCTTCTTTTGGCATTACAACTTCTAACTATTTTATTTATTCCCAAATAAATAAAATAGTTAGAAGTTGTAATGCCAATCAATATTGATTACTGTTTCAATTTTATCAGCATGAATCATACCTATTTACCACACAACTCTAGGGGCTCCTGGGCAACGAGATGGGAAACCATCTCTCTAAACCAGAATGGGATATCTTTTACCGGCTTGAGACAATTTTACAGGGTAAAGGACATTCAGACATCTCAAAATACGAACTAAAAGACTTACTAATCTGGGTAAAAGTGAATACTCAAAATACAGACTTGAAGTCTGCTTTAACCTTTGACGGGATAAACTGGAAATTTTATAATCTAGTCTCTCTCAAAAAGGAAGAGGTTTGGTCAAACTAATGCCTGTCTCCAGAGCTTTAATGGAGAGCTGTGAACAGAATGATTGTAACAGAGACTTTCTCAAACAACAAAACAGAGCACCTGGTTCTGAGACATAAATTGTCAGGGGTGCTGGGCTTTCGTCCTCCTCTGGGGGAATCTCGGGTTTTGTTCAGGGTTCCTTCCCTTCTCCTGGCACATCCGGGGCTTCTCCAGGCAGTGTGGACAGCACCTCGATCCCCGGGAAGGGAGAATCAGATCAGCTTCCAGCTTTGGTCTTGTCCTCTGTTTTTTCCGGGATTCCCTCCATCGCTGGTGCTTAGGCAGGCTGTCCTCCCATTCCTCCATGAAATCATCCATCCCTGCAATTCCCAGGAAAGCATTTGGAGTTTTTGTTGCATTCCGAGAATTTGGGGGTTCAGGGGTCATGTTCTGGGGAGGCTGGGAGTCGAACGGGTCCAGGAGATGAGAATTTGGGGAAGCTTTGCAAAACAGGAGCTGCTGTTTCTGTGCCCTGCTCCTCTTCCGAACAAGATGTGGCCGGATTTTGTTCTGAAGTTCTGCAGGCAGGGTTAGCCAAGGGGGGCTCTGGATCCGCTCTGCCTGGCCGAGGGGCTGCAGGGTCACTCCTGTCACTGTTTCCCCTTTCCGGGAAGTCACCCCCTTGGATCGGGCTCAGGCAGGCAGTTTGCTTTGCAGCTCTGAGGACTCTTTTCATAGAGATTCCTCTGCCAAGCCTCCTCTGGGATTTTCACCGCTTTTGGCTCCCCAGCCTCAGATTACAGAAGGTGAGAGGGCTTTGGGTTTGGCTCTGCCTGCAGGGGAGCGGGCAGGGGGGAGGACAGAGGTGGCGGGCGGCAGCCAGGGCTTGAGCAGGGCAGGGATGGCTCTGCCCAGAGAGATGGATGGGGTGGAGGCGGGAGAGCTCAGGAAAGTTGCAGTGGAGACACAGACAGTTCATTCAGAGGCCTTGAAGCCTGTCTCATTCTCTGCTGAGGAGGGAAAAGCATGCTGAGATCACAGCTCAGACCTGAGAGTTATTCAGCTGGATCCCTTTCAGGTGGGAATACCTTGTGGAACCTGTCAGAGTCCATTGGAAAGTGTCGCAAATACAAATTCAGGATCTGCAGCTGGAGAGCAGCCCGATTTGTATGAATCTAAAAAGACCCAATTTAGTGAATCCAGATGTGAGTTTGCATGCTCTGGCTCTCTTCCTGTCACCAAGAACTTGGAGCTCTTCTCCCCAGCCTTTCCTGGCCAGGCTCCTGGGAAAGTTGCTGCAGCGACGACCCTACACTGCTAAGAACTTGGAGCTTCCTGGCAGGGTTCCTGGGACAGCTGATTGCTGTGACAACACTACCTGTTCTTCTGCATCAGATACAGGAGTGATGAGAGGGAAAAACAAAACACAGTCTAAATAAGCAGTAAACCTTCCATTTCAACTACCTAATTGGTCTAATATCAATCAAAATTTAGAAAAAAAATTGGATTCAAATAAACAACTTCTTGCCTTACTGGTAAGATATGGTTGGAACGATGTAAATCCACATTGTGAAATTCTTCCTCACTATGATATCAAAGAATTTATAAGAAGAATGTAAAAAAACTATTATAACTTTACCAGATCAGCCTCTAACTGTGACAGAGATCCTAACAGCCTGCAGTATGCTCATCTCTCCATAGCATATTGCAAATGTGCAAGTCAATGCTTCTGGAAAGCAGATTGCAGATTCTCAAGACAAGTTAGGAGAAACAATGGCAGAAAAATTGGGACAAAGAAATGGAAAAGCTTGAAAAGCCCCTTGAAGCACAAACATTTCCAAAAAAACCTGTTGCTACTGTATAGTTGGACTCTGAGAAAAAGTCTTGTGGCTTTGCTTTTGGTAAAGCAGGACACCTGAAAAGGGATTGTCCTACAACAATAATCCAACCTAACTAACTTTCCATTTGCCCTCGATGTGGGAAAGGGAAGCCTCTTGCTAAGTACTGCCATTCTCAGTTTGACATCGATGGCAAACCTTGGTTGTTACACTCAATAAAGAGCACGGATTGCCACCGCGCCTCGACACAAGCAGTGGTACCTCCTTACAGCCCATTACCCAGTCAAATGGCATTGGTACCTCAGTCATTTATCCCTCAGTCAGCCATCCCTCAAATGGTCCCAGCTCAGTATCCTCAGGTACAAGGTTTTAATTGGCCTCCTCAAAATTGATACACCTTTTTAAATAATTTCTGTTATGAAAGTATTTCTACTGGAATTATCAGGTTTTTTCAAGAATAACAATACTTTTGATTCTAGGCAGATCTAGCAGCAAAATTTTTGGATTTTCAGTCCTTTCAGCTGTTGTTTCAATAAATTGTAACGAAGAGCTAATAATTTTACCTATTGCATTTAATGTTCCTATAGTGACTCCACCGAAATCACCTATAGCTATTGCATTTCTTTTACCCATGTATACAGCCAAGAAAAACAACTTTCCAGAGAATTCAGTGATGTCTGTGCCATTTGGAACCTCAGGTCCTGAGGTCTTTTGGGTGCAATATTTGGACCACAACCAAGCAAAATTGACTTGCTGCCTGACTCACTGTGGTAAAACAATTTACATTACAGGCATGCCGGATACTGGTGCAGATGCCACTGTAATTTCTCACATGTATTGGCCCAGCAATTGGAATTTGGTAGCTCCTGCAGGTCCCCTCACAGGGATTGGAGGTGCTACTATATGTTTGCAAAGTGCATCCATGATTAACATTACAGGTCCTGAAGGAAAGACAGCAATGGTGCATCCTTTTGTTGTTCAGAAGCCTCTCACCATCTGGGGGAGAGACGTCCTGTCCCAATGGGGAGCAAAACTGGAAGTGGGAAGTGGGCCTGTGATGGACACGACGTCAAAACCTGCCACTTGAAAGCTGAACTGGAAAACTGATCATTCTTTATGGATTGATCAATGGCCTTTAACAGAAAAAAAAATTAAATAGCCTTAAAAGATTGGTACAGGAGCAATTACAAGAAGGTCACATCACACCCACGAACAGTCCCTGGAATTCACTCCTGGAGGTTGTTACATGACCTGAAGAAGATCAATGAAGTGACTGAAGACATGGGACCACTTCAGCCTGGACTTCCTTCTTTATCAATGATCCCCAAACACTGGCCTCTCATTGTCATTGACTGAAAGGATTGGTTTTTCCACATCCCATTTCATCCCATTAATGCTGCAAGATTTGCTTTTCCAGTCATCAACTGAAGAGAACCCATGCAGAGATAGCACTGGAAATTGTTGCCTCCAGAAATGAAGAATTTGCCCACAATTTGCCAATATTTTGTCACACAAGTTTTGTCTCCAGTTCGACAGAAGTATCCAAGATCCATGATTCTACACTACATGGATGATTTGCTCATCGCAGCTCCAACACAGACAGAGATGGAGCAAACTCGTCCTAGTGTTGTTCCTGAAATCCAAAATGCTGGACCTAAAATTTCTATACCCAAAATTCAAGAAGTTCCACGGTGGAAGTATCTGGGATGGAAGATGACTTAAAAAACAATAACTGCAGAAGATACAGCTCCGGACCAGTGTCAAAATTCTGCAAGATATACAACAGCTTCTAGGAGAAATCAGTTGGGTCAGACCTGTTTTGGGAATCACCAATGATGAACTGGATCCCCTTTTTAAGTTGTTGAGAGGAAGCTGCATCATCAACTCTCCTAGAACTCTAATACCTGAAGCTCGTGCAGTCTGTGACAAGGTCATGGAGACTCTCCAAAAAAAACCAACAAGCTCATCGCTGTATTCCAGAAAAGCCATTCTTTTTTGCAATTTTAGGAGAAAAAATGCAACTTTGTGGTCTCATTTTTCAAAGGGACCCTTCTGAGACAGATCTTTTGTTGACAATAGAATGGGTTTGGCTTCCCTACAGGTTTCCAAAGACTATTTTTAGAGTTTTAGAAATGGTAGCACAAATTCTGATTAATGCCAGAGCAAGATTCTTAAGTTTATCAGGTCAAGAATTTGCAGTTATCTATTTATCACTGAAAAAAGATGTTCTTGATTGGGCAATGCAAAGTTCTGCAAATTCTGATGATTTGCAACGAGCATTGTTAAGTTTTCCAGATACTTCTGTTCATTACCCGGCTCACCAATTATTGCAGGCAAAATTGAGTTTTGGAGAGAAACCTATGTTAAGTAAAGAACCTTCACACACAGTAAATCTCTTCATTGATGGATCTAGCAGAAGTCACAAATCAGTTGTAACTTGGTTGAACCAAACAACTAAAACTTGGGAATCAGATATTCAAATAGTAGAGGGATCTCCTCAGATTGTTGAGCTTGCTGCTGTGGTTTGGGCTTTTCAGCTCTTCCCACAACCTTGTAATTTATTCACAGATTCTGCTTATGTTGCTAATGTGGTTCAAAGAATAGAAGGATCAGTTCTAAAGAATGCTAGTCATGACACTTGATATCATTGGCTTTCATGGCTTTATACAACTTTGCAATAATGAACTAATGTATATTTTGTTTCTCACATCAGGGCTCATTCTTTGCTTCCTGGATTTTTAGTGGAAGGAAATGCCAAAGTCACAATGGTTATTTTAAACAATTTGCCAAACATTTTGGAGCAAGCAAAACTGAGTCATGCCTTTTTTTCACCAAAATGCGCAAGCACTTGGTGCGAATATTCAAATTTCCAGAAGTCAAGCTAAAGTATTAACTTAGTATTTTTCCTGACTGTCAGCTTCTGCAGCCTCCTGTTTCTACAGGAGCAGTCAACCCACAAGGTTTGCAAAGCCTGCAGTTATGGCAAATGGATATCACTAAATACCCTTCCTTGGTAAATTTAACAATACTTATGTTTCAGTGGACATGTTCTCTGGTGCAGTTTTTGCTTCTCTTCACACAGGTGAAACAGGTAATCATGCCTGTCGGCATTTTTTGCAAGCTTTTGCTTCACTGGGTGTGCCCCAAGAAGTAAAAACCGACAATGATCCTGCATATATATCTCAAAAATTGGCCGCATGTTTAAAGATTGGGGTGTTCATCATATCCTTGGTATTCCTCATTCTCCCACAAGTCAAGCAATTGTTGAGAGGACACATCCGACATTAAAACGCATTCTTGATCAACAGAAGGGGGAGGGGGGGTAGCAGTAACACCACAGATGAGGTTGAACAAAGCTTTATATGTTTTTAATTTCTTCAACAGCTCTGTTGCAGAACCCGAGCAACCAATTTTTAGGCATTTTTCAAATAAATCACAGGCAAAACTGAAAGAAAATCCCCTTGTTTTAATTAGAATCCCTGGGACAGGACCAATTGAAGGTCCTTTCTGATTAATCCCTTGGGGCAAAGGGTGTGCTTCTGTCACTACAGATGCAGGAATTAAGTGGGTCCCAGCCAAAAACAACAAACCGTATCGCACCCAAGAATGTGTTGATGAGCTCAACACCATAGAAGCAAGAACACAGATGTGAGCGAAACAGAGGGATCACAGGTCACACCTGACATTCCTTGTTCATTGGTGGAACCTGCAAACTCTGATTTGATGCTATTTACAAATGTGTCAGTTGTTGGTTTCGTAGCACTTTTATGGCAAAAGCGTGGGTTTTGTTTTCTTATGTTATAGAGCCCCTCTTTTGGACTTACAAAGGTGAAATTCTAGTTAAAAGATCAAAAGCAAAGTTTTTAAATTGAAAAGGATATGGGAGAATCTTTTGCCAAAAATTAGCTCACAAAAAGCATGCAGCAAAATTGAATGATACACTGGTGTTGGTTGGTTTTAATTGCTTCTTTAGTCCAGATTTACCTGTGGAACAACCAAAAACAAATGTTTGGGTAACTTTAGCCCAGGCAGCAGGCTTGGATACCATATCTTTGTCTAATTTGGAACCAGAAAAGCTTTTCTCCACCAGTGTAGTCAGTGTGCCAGTAAAGGATTTACCCTTGGTCAAAAAGCAGTTCAATAGTTAGCCTGGTGAGACTGACAATGGGAGCAATCCTGTATTGGATGGGAATATTTGGGCCAAAGAACTTCCCAAAGCAGTATCTGAGCCCCAAGAATTAGAAATTCCTTGGTCCTTTAACAATGGATTTCTGCCTTACATTTACAGCTAATGATTGGTAAGAAGGTGATCCTCCAAAGTACAATGTTACTCCCCATTATTTTGCATACAGAATCTTTGTTAGTGATTTAATAGATGACTTTTAACTTTTAAAATGTGTCTTGGTTTGAAAAGACAGGTGTCTGCTAAGGAAGCCTCCCCTGAAATGGAAAATGTAAACCTTCTCCCTTTGAATTGTTATCATTTTGAAATTAAGGCGGCCTCTCAGGCAAAGATTTGGAGCAGGAATAACAGTTCTTTATTAGGGAAGAAAATAAAACTAAAATAAACAATGCAGTAATACAAAACAACACTGACAGAGTCAGAATACCACCTGACACCTGTCGGCGATATAGAGAGACGGGGAAGACTTCCCTGGTGATCAGAATCCAATTTTATTGTGGGATACAAGCACTTATGTACTATTTCAGGGAGACTAGTAATGTGTACTACAATGATTAGGTTAGAATCACACACACAAAGTTATGCATATAACAATATCTCTTGCTTGCAGAGTTTAATAGGCTTTTCTTTTTCTGGTGAACCCGTTTGATTTCATCTCCTTGCAATCTAGGTCTAATTTTCAAAGTTCCGTTTGTTTTTGCCAAGGCACCCTGTTCTCAAATCTCTGATGTTAACCAGGTCCAAAGTCCATCATCTGTCTTGTGTCCTCCAACATTCCAACAGACACCCTGTTGGTCAGGGGGTTGGCAGCAATCCAATTGAATGGTGGCTGCCGTCCTCCTGGAGTGGCAGATGTGGTTCTGTTGAAGCAGTGACCCTGTAGAAGAGCGTGGTCTTCCTCTGAAGATCCAGTGGTGATGTAGATGGGCCTGGTCTTCCTCTGGGAATCCAGTGGAAAAGGCTGTCCTGGTGTCCCAAAATCTCAGCTTCTATCCAGTTAGGAATGCTTGGCTCCTCCCTCTGGGCAGAGCTGCTCCCAGTGTGGGATGATGGAATTTTATCAGTCATGCTGTGGCACTCAATGGCACATTAAGAGCAGATGTCTCCCTGGAGGGAGGCCTGGTTTGTGGGCGAGATGAAGAAAACTGCCCAATTAACAGAAGATAACAGAGCCACACCTCCAACAGATGGCAAATAGAATACACACATTACCTTGCAACGTAGGACAAAATGATGACAAGTGGCAAAACTTCAGTTAAAGAACTTTGCAACTGAAATTTGGCGATGATAATTGATTTTTTTGGTTTTTTTTTTTTTTTTATGAGTATCTTAGTGGATACCGCTTGGATTTTTATCATCCTTCTTGAAACAGGGCAATAATAATGAGTAGGGGTATTAAGAAAACACTTCTTAATGCACACATTAAGGCTTCCTTGATGCACAGCAGTGATTGTCTGAGACAGAAATATACCATTTTCTTAATCAGAGGCTTATTGATTTTGGTCCTAAGAATCGCAAACACCCATCATGAGTATTGTACTATGAACTCTAAGGCATATTTTACAAACAGTGTACATTTTTCTAACTTTTGTAGGATAACCCTTCAGTGTGTTTATTAGAGTTTTCGGAACATGATAACCTTGATTTTTCAGGAGCTAAGGTGGTTGTGAGGTTTTGAAAAGGTTTGTAGGGAAATGTTGGCTTTCTGGTGCACTTGGTGAGAGAGTGGCTCTCTCTTGGCTGCTGTGAATTGGCTGTGGCATGTGGCCAGCACCATCTTCTCAGGATGGCTTGGTTGCTGTTGCTGGCATGGCCCCACACCCTCGCACGCTTCTTTCCACTGCTGTTGCTGGTTGGGCCCCCCGCAGGGGCTTTCCCCACACTCTGCTTCTGGGTTTGGTGTCTGCAGCTCTTCTCAGATCCATCCTTGGAGGAAGGCTCGGGGGCAGGGCCGCTCCCGCTGCAGACACGGAGGCTCCACGGAGGTGTGACTCTGGAGCCAGCCCACTCGCTTTCCATGGGGATGGGAAGCGCGGGGGACCCGGTGCCAATGGCGGGGTCGATCTCAGCGGCCACGTGGCACGGTGCCATGGCTGCGGAATTGCCCTTTAACCCGGAGGGCTCGGAGCGGCTGCATGGCGTGCTGTGCCCAGAGGGGCAGAAGTGCCCACCACGTGCTCTGCTCCCCAGAGCAGGGTGGGGTGGTGTGCCCACCTGAGTCAGCTGCCGGAGCTGTGGGGGCCCTCATCTCTCCACGAGTCTGATTGTGCAGTCAGCACCACCTGAGGGATGTGGGACTCCAGGCGGCTCTCCAAAATGCAGTTTATTCCATCCAAGATGTTTCAGCAATCCAGGGTCGTGGGTGACAGAGCCTGTGCCCACAGCTGTCAGCTCCAGCTGCAGGCAGGCCTGGACACCCTTTGGTTTTGGTTACATTGCATTATTGACTTTCCTTTGCTTAGCATCTTAGTACAGTAGAACCAATCTATACCTTAACTATTATCTCTAGCCTATCATAACTACTGTAATTACCATAATCATGTTACTATTCTCCAATCACTAAAAGTACGTTACAGTTTAAACTAGAAGTTGTTGTTCACTTTTCTTGCAGTGGAAAATTCTGAGACCATTTTTCTACTTGTAACTTTGCTGACTTGTTTGCCTGTGCTATCTTTCTGCTTGGTAAAAACATCTTCTTGTTTGAGGTGGGTTTATCCTTTGCTCTTACTCATAAAAACCCCTTCTAACTAACGTACCCTTTGCCTTCTTGGTTACACAGTAAGACTGGCTCAGCAATTCTTTTCTTCTGTGTCAAAACTTGCTTCCCCCTCTATTCCTTCATCAGACTCCACATTTAAAAATCTTTTTGCTAAGCATACATATCTGTGGGACTTTCTTGTCAAATTTTCATCCTTCCCAACAGCCAGCGGCTCTCTGGACATCGTCGGTGTCCTCGGCTCGGGCAGCCCCTGGAGGGTCTCTGTTTTCCGAGATTCCCCCACTCCCCGGGGCTGTGCTGCTTCCCGCGACCGCTCGGCATCGGTCAGCCACAGTTCCATTGTAGTAGGACACGTTTTCACAGCAGCCGGGGCCCGCTGGCTCCCGTGGCAATGCTGCTCGTGCCCAGGGTGGAACGAAGAGGCGGCTGCGCTGCTGCCCTTCCCCCTTTGCCCTTCATAATCCGATTTTATAATAAGTCCAAAATAAGCGTCCATGGTTTTATAATATCGATGGCTGTATCATCACCAAATGAGACTGCCTCAAATATATTTTGTCCAACCCTCTCCCAAAAGGGCAAATCTAAAATGTCTCCTTCTGATATGCGCAGCTCATGGTTTTCGCACCACGTGAATAAAGCTTGTGGAGCTTGTTCATGGTGGTTTATCCCTCTTCTTTAAAGAAGAAAATCAGTACCTTGATTACGGAGTTTTCTGGTCCTGACATCCAAGCTCCCATGGTCTCCTAAGTGGTTCCAGTCCACAAAAACCTGGCTAGCAACCTCACAGCACTTTACGCTACTTAGCAAAGTCCTGGCTTTTCACCATATTGGCTCTGTCACCGTTTCCAGCTCCCAGGCTGTATTTCTCCGGTTCCAAACACCAATCCAGGGTCTGATACCCTCGTAATCAGGTTCCCACGCTGCTTCCCAGCTCTCAAGCTGCTTGTAGTCTGGTTCTACACCATTTTCCAGCCCTAACGCCATGCATCTTCTCTGCCCTGTGCTTCTGAGTTCTTATCCCTTCGGGGTTCACCGTGAGCTAGGTCATGTGTGGGGGATGCGGGTGCAGGAGACAGAGATTGCTCAGCCTCGAGGTTTGTGTGGCACAGAGAGCGTTTATTTCCCAGGCTACCCCTAACATAGGGCATTTGAAAGAGCAGGTCTGCATAGTCTCATTGGTCTGAACTCCACACCCCCTCGGGATCTGGCCAGTGAAATGCTTGCAGCTTCCTAAGAGACCTGGCTGGGAGAAGCCCCTGGCAGTCAATCCAGGGGCTTGGCAGCAAGCTCATCCATGACATTCGGTAACACAGCCAATGGGTGCCTTCTTTCTGCTCAGTTCTGTTAGGTCTCAGTTTGGATTCAGTTATGTCAGGTTGAGATTAAAGGCATAGAAAGGGTGTGATTTTTTCAGTAAAAGGATCTTCTTTGGATGCATGAGGGGGTCCCTGTTGCTTTGCTCCCCACTGCTGCATGCAAATCTGCCTTTTGGGAGTGCTAACTCAATAGTCACTATACATAAAGAAAGCTAGGGCTATAATTCTCAAAAAACTTAGAACTGTCTCAAGGTGTTTTGTTTTGTTTGACAGAATACCTTATGTGTGGGGTCATGGTGGTGTTCACAGGGCTCCCATGACAAGGGAAGAGACGAGAATCTTGACGCCATGCCTTAGAAGGCTGATTTATTATTTTATGATATATATATATATTATTAAAATGATAGATTAGAACTATACTAAAAGAATAGAAGAAAGGATTTCATCAGAAGGCTTGAAAGGAAAGGAATGGAATGAATAACAGAAGCCTGTGACTCTCAGAGAGTCCAAGCCAGCTGACTGTGATTGGCCATTATTTAGAAACAACCCCATGAGACCAATCACAGATCCACCTGTTGCATTCCACAGCAGCAGATAATTCTTGTTTGCATTTTGTTCCTGAGGCCTCTCAGCTTCTCAGGAGAAAAATCCTGGCCAAGGGATTTTTCAGAAAATATCATGGCTACATGGGGTAGAGAGTTATATCTTACAGGCTGCCTTAAAAGAAGAGATACTGCAACCCCACAAAATCAGATCAGCCAAAGCACTCCCAATCTATTAGTAAGAATTAACAAAGTCTGAACTTTGAGATATTTTCTATCTCAAAGCTTTGTACGTACATCCATCCATACAATACCACTGTGATTAACTACACTGACACACAGGTTTGTATAACTATTATTCTCTCAAATACACTGGGATATTGTAGAACAAAATGGTTATTGGTTTATGGTTAGGCACTCATGCCAACTCCTGCTGAAGTCAAGAGCAGGTTTCTGAATATAGCAGGAATAGGATTAAATCTAAAAGGTCTGCCAGTGCTATCACTGAAAGACTAATTTGTGTGTTGTCTTATTTTTGAACTGAAATACAACCATGGCTTTTAATGTTGGGGTTTTGCAGCTGGTATGCAGATGCAATAATCACAGAACTGAGGTCATTTGAGATTACAGAAAGCTTAAAAACTATCCATGGGAAGGTAATAACAGGAATTTCTAACTAACAAAAACTGGTTTGTCCTGCAGCCTTGAGGTCATGTCCTTATACCCTTCTCAAAAGAAAACCTATTCATTGAACTTGCATCATTATCCCAAAAACATGTTTAAATTAATTGGAACTGTTGATTAGCCCATGTCAATTAGCACCTTCCTTTTTCTTTTTGCTGACTAACTCTGATTCAATTTCAAATCATAAATCTTTCAAGGAAAAAATATACCATGCAGAGGAAATCCCAAGGCCTAGGCTTCTATACATGATGTTGCCAATCCCTATGTGACAGCCTCCTGGTAGCTTCCTACATCAGACACAAGGCAACTTTGCTGGCTGCAACAGAGACTTTCTTCATATTGGTGACATTTTAAAAATCCAAAGACACTGCTTGTTTTAAAAGTCCTAAAAAGAGCATTCTAAGTTCCTGAAAGCAAACATAGAGGCACTGATTTGGTTTAGGAGAGAAGGTGTTTGTGCACTTGGATAACAGCTTGCACGTTGATGTGTCTGGGGGGATTTATAGGTTTGCACTCCCCTTGTTTGAGGCAGTGAGCGCAATGTCACCTGTGCATACCCGACACGGTGGGTTAAGACTATATGCCTTGAAGGTGCAATGCTTTACTTGTAATCAAAGGGGAAATGTATCTAAACGTATTAGGGTAAACAGTTCCTTTGCAAATAGACTGATCTAGAAACTTTGCCATTTTAAGGAGTAAAATCCCAAGGTTATAAGGAAATGGCACATATGCTTTTCATCACCTTATAGAATTTTCTTAGACACGATTTGATTTTTCTGAAACTTGACTTGTACACCTGCAAATACATTCAAAGGGTCTTGTTAAATTTATTTCAAAGGTGTTTCAGACAGCAGGAGTAGCACTAAAATCTTTTATTTCAACAATGCTTGGTTGGTTTCTTTTGTACATAAACCCTAGGCTACTCATTTCCTTAAATAGGATTTAATTTATACAGAGATATGTTATTCTTTTAGTCTACAACTGTTACTCAGAATGGACTTTTGCAAAATGAATGCTCACAGAAGTGCTGATTTGACAATCTTAAGTACTGCAGCATTTTAAAGAGATAGCTATCTATTCCAATAGATGTGGAATAGAGACCCCATCAGCTGTGACTTCTTTCTCAGTTAGAAAGAAAAAGAATAGAGGAATAGCTGGGCTCTAGCTGTGTGTCTGGATATGAAGCCATGTGAGATTTTGAATGGCTTCACACAAGTTTTTCAAGTTTTCTCTGAGTGTCCGGGTTCCCCGCCCCAGGACCACCACTGGCCAGTTTTGTTGGTTTTGCATGGCTTAATTTTTGGAGAGGAGGAAAGAAGGCAGCCACCAAAGTGGCGTTTCTCTGAGGAGCTGCTACAAGCTTTCTCCGTGCAGGCAAAACCAATCACTGACTGCCTCTGAAAATAGGCCCACTGCTGAGCCAATTAGAAAAGCTGGTGACGCCTCTGGGACAACCTATTTAAGAGAAGAAAAAAGTTGCGGGAAGCTCTTTCTTTCTTTCTTTCTGCCTTCCGAGGGGGTCTGCGGGGACAGCTGAGCCCCTTCCCGGCGGGCTCGGGGGCTCTTTCCCATCAGGGCCGCCGGGCCCTGCGCCGGGGCTCATCCCAGCGCCGCCAGCAGCTGCGGCCAAAGGCAGGAGCGGCCCTGGGGGCAGGAGCGGGAACGGTCCCGCTGCCTGTGCCGGGAGCAGCCCCGGGACCGGGGCCAGGGGAGGCCACCACGGCCGAAACTGAGAGCGGCCCGGGCCACAGGAGCCCACGCAGCCGCCGCCCCCTGGGCACGGCCCGCGACAGACTTGGCCTGCCAGGCCACCGAGAGCCTGCCGCAGCGCAAACCAAGGACAGAAACCTTCTTGGGAGGAGCACTCTGTTTGTTCTCAAGGCTAAGACAGACATTTGCACCCATCAGTCACTGCACTGGGGGAATGGAGGGCTCAGCACTGTCTGCTACAGCTAAAGGGATTCAGCATTTGTTACAATTCAACTTTTTCTCAACACCTTCCTTCTCTGGGAATTGCTCACAAGCATTTTGTCAGTGCACCTCACAAATGCTTTTGCTGACTGAAGCTGCATTGCCTTTTTCCTTCAGAAATTAATGAAGAAAACACAAACTGCCTTCTGAAACCCTTCTGCTCCCTTCCAAATCAGTTCACTACCCAAGCACAAGCCTCAGGCTCATCCCTGATTCCCTCTGGGAGATAGGAGGTAATATTTTGCTGCAGCCAAAAAGTTGTTAGAAAGAAGAATGAAAGTTGTTGGTGCTAGGTGGTGTTAGTTATGGTTTGCATTTGTTCCAGTTAATTTGGTGGGTGTTGCTGTGAGCTGGAAAAGGAGAGGTGTTGAACACCAGACCTACAAAGGGATGTAGGAGAAGAGGAGAGGGGACAGAAAAGTCGGCTGTCAGGAGAGAACAGAAGTTCCCTAGTACCAGCTAAAGGGAAAGGGGACAGGGATGGCCCAGGGCTGGGAAAAGCAATAAAAAGCAGCATTGTCTTGGTGTGTGTGTATGTTCAGCTCTCAGGAGGGGAGCGCTTGCTGTGTGCCAGAGAGCACAAAGGCTGGCATGGTGGGCCTGAATATTCCTGCCAAACACTCTGCATCTCACACCTTTGCTGTGGCTCAGTGCAGAGCTGCAGGATTGCAGGCGCTTCCTGCCAGAGCTGCGTGAGGCGCTGGCTGCTGCAGCTGTGCCCTGCCAAGCTGTCCCTGCCTCACGCTGGCCTGGCTTCCCCTGGCAGAAGGGCCGGGCCTGAAGGAGGCTGCCCTGTGCTCCAGCCTGCCGAGCAGCCCGGCTCCCTGCCCCGGGGCCCAGAGTGCTGCACACACTGCTGACCTTTGCCAGGAGGTGCAGGGCAGCCGGCACAAGAGCAGGAATCCTCAGCCAGCCCAGCGGCCCTGGGCTGCCCTTGGCCTTTCTCTGCTCCTGGGCACACTGCAGACGGCCAGTGCCTCCAGGCTGGGCTGTGCCCAGCACGGCTGCGCTTCCCCTCGGCAGCAGCCAGCTGCCCCCTGGGCTCTGAGAGTGGAGGATTCGCCCGCTGCCAGCAAGAGGCACCCAGGGCCCGGCTGCTGCCTCTCGCAGCTCCAAGGGCCTCCTTCCAGCCTGCCTCTGCCGGGGCTCAGCCTGCTCCGGCCTCTGCCGGGGCTCTGCTGGGGCTCCAGCGTGGCCAAGGCCGGGCCCCCTCTCACCTCACAGGCGCTGACAGCTCTGCCCCACAGGAGACCTTCCTGAGCACCCTCTCTGATCCTTCTGCTTTCTCACTGGAGCAAGGCTCTCCTCCAGCCAAAGAGATTGCACTTAGGGATACAAATCCAAGTGGCAGGAACCCCAATGCTCTCCAGTCACAGCTGAAAGCCTGCATCTGCACAGGATGTTTGGGCTGCCTCACTCCTCCTCTGGTATTTCCTGCAAATGCCATTGCCCTTTCTGCCTCAACTAGAAATACCACAGCTGTGCCAAAACCAGCCAGTGGGTGGTATTCCAAAGGCATTGTGGTCTGGAGAGGATGAATGAAGAAGAGCCTTCCTCACTTATGAAGCCATAAGTGTGACTTAGCACCAATAAAAAACAACTGGTAATTCAGAAGGAAATGTTGAATTTTCTGAAGGGGTCAGAAGGAGGAGAATCTTCCAAATGAATTGATGTTTCAGAAACTTTATTTAATTACAACTCTAATCTATAATCCTATCCTACAAAACGCTTCCACAACCCTACTCTACAATCCTACTCTAAATTGGTAACAGAGATAACATCTTGACATGATTGTTATGTTCATGTCTCCTAGGGTTAGGGTCGGGTTAGGGTTAGGGTTAGGGTTAGGGTTAGGGTTAGGGTTAGGGATAGGGTTAGGCTCAGGCTTAGGCTGAGGGTTAGGGTTAGGGTTAGGCTTAGTGTTTGGCTTAGGTTTAGGCTTAGAGTTTAGGTCGGAGTTCGTGTAAGGGTTAGGGTAAGGGTAAGGATTTGTGTTATCATTTAAGGTTAGGGTTAGGGTTTACGGTTAGGGTTTAGGGTTATCATTTAAGGTTAGGTTTAGTGTTTTTGGTTAGGGTTTAGGGTTAGGGCTCTTCTTCTTGACTGAGTTGATGAGTTGTGCCAGGATGAATGGTGGCTTGGCTGAAGTTACAAATGGATGCTGTCCACCGGAAAAAAAATAAAACAAACAACAAAGAACAGTGAACCATTACTTTCCCAGCTCAGTGCTTCAGAGACTCAATTAGGATACATCCAGTTCCTAGAAATACCTAGAAAGAGGAGCAATGAACCCATCTGCTCCCCAGTAACTCCCAATGTGCTGGACCTTGCCATCACAGGCAAACCTGGCCCAGTATCCTACTCATCTGTTTATTGTGATGTCTTTATCATGCTGGGATTTTTGCCCTGCCTGTGCTCTAGAAATGGTGCTTTCTGTCCCTGGGGTTTCTTCCTTTCAGGAAACTCCAATGACTCCCATAGGTCCCTGCCTTTGCAAGACAGGCACTGTGCTGATTTCCACAGGGAGACAGAGCAGTGTCTACCTTTCCATGGCCTGGCCCTCGTGTGCTGGATGGCACCTTCCTTCCCAGCAGGGCCAGCCCAGTGGCATTGGGCCCTGCAGTTCCCTCTCTGCCACACAACCTGGCAGTAACCCTGGCGCAGTTCCCGTCTGCTTGAGCGTGCCAGGCAGCAGATGGGGCTGGGACGAGTCCCTCCCAGCTGTCCCTGTTTGCGTGGCAGAAACCTCTAAGGGTGGGCTGGGGGGCACAAACCAGGGCCCCTCAGAGGCTCACAGTGAGCCCCCACAGCCCCTCCTGCCCACTGCCAAATCTCTGACTGCTCAGCTGGGACTGGCTTCCTTGGCTTCCTGCACCACCATTTCATGTCTCTGTACCCTGCATTGCTCTACTTCAATTCTTTTGCCATTAGCTAAAAATACCAAATTACAAACGAGTGCAACAGAAACAGGCAGAGGACAGAGCACCTCTCCTCTCAGGAAATGCGGAGAGAGGTGGAGTCATTGAGATTTGTGAAGAACAGGCCCCAGGGAGACTTTATTGCCACTTTCCAAGACTTCAGCGTGGCTTAGAAGAAAGTGGGGGACATCTTTATTAACAGGGCCAGTTACAATAGGATGTGGACAAATATTTTTAAACACAAAGGGGATCTAACCAGAGTAGGTCTAAGGAAGAACTTGTTTACTCGAAGCATGGTCCAACCCTGGAACAGGTTGCACCAGGCTTGTAGGAGCCTCGTCCCTGCAACCATTCCAGGTCAGGTGGCAAAGGGCTCTGAGCAACCTGATCTCTTTAAAGATGTCCCTGCTCATTGCAGGACACTTGCACCAGAGGACCTTTACAGGGCCCTGCCAGCCCAGCCCAGTCTAGGATTCCTCAGTGTTTTCATTTGAAGAGCAGCAAGAGTGGAGGTGAGGAGGAAGGGGGCTCATCTGATGCCTTGGACTTGAGTGGAGGAGGAGCCCATCCCTCAGACCCTGTTTCACCTGCAGCCCCTTCACATTTTACCTGCAGGAGATCCTTGGCAGACCAGCGCTGCTCCTCGTCTCTCTGCAGGCAGCAGCTCAGGAAGTCACGCAGGCAAGGCGAGAATCGGTTGGGCTGCTGCAGCTGTGGGGTCCCTACTGTGGCTATCAGGTCTGTAGCCTGGAGAAAAAGGAGACACCAGGCTCCACCTGCTGCTTTCACATCTCTAAGTGCTCTGCCACATCCCTTTGTTTAACCTCTGTTCTTCAGTGACAGTTTCTGCCCTGTTAGAGACCCAGTGATGATTTTCCTTTACCAACCAAAAACCCAAACCCTGATGCAGCCACAGCTTTTCCCCCATCCCGCAGATCTTGCCTTGGCAGCTGATTTCATTGACTGACCTAGTTAGAGGGAACTACATCAACAAAAGCACGTTTGCTTCTCTGAGGATTCACACCAGCTTGAGAGGCTTTTTGCAAGAGGGACTTTGCTATACAAACTATTTTCAAAGGTTAGTACATGAAAGGCATCTCTGCAGTGCTTGTTGGTCCTTTAGGCACACGTGCCCTAGAAAAAAACTCATCAAGCTTTTTGTCCTGTTCTTAAAAACAATGGGAATTGGAAGGAAAGAAAGGAAATCCAGCAGGTATTCCTCAGGTAAGGAAACAAATATTTACAATCTCCTTTTCAACACAGACACATTAAGATGCCTGCACAAATGTATTGGGTTGAGAATGCCTGCTTGGGCACACAGGAGCCACCTGCAGCTCTGTATCTCAGCAGTCTGAAAATTTCAGCTTCCCATTTTGCAGGAAAATAAAAATTGTCATGGTCAGAAGAAGGAGAGGTTCCATCCCTCTGGTCACCCTCTGCTCATTTGGCTACTCAAGTCAATGCATGAATGGCAGGCCCATCCCAGAAAATGCCAGGGAACACTGGGAGGTTTTGACAGGCTCTCCGCATCACCAGGCTCTGGATTGGTTCAGAATGTGGGCTAGGAGAGAAACACGGTCACTGAGTGTTTCAGCAGCACTGCACAAGAAGCAGAAGAGACTCTGTGGCCTTTCCACCTCATGGCCAGGTTTCAGGCATGTTTCCAAGTGAGAAGAAACTGCACAGTGGGTTAGGTTTCTCTCTAAAGACCACAGTTTTAGAAACTTTGTTGGGTTTGGGTTTCCTTCCTTCATTTCTGGAAAGATAACAGCAGTTCTCAGATGCTTGTTTCCTGTTATTAAGGCCATCTCCACAGACAAAAGAACTGGAACCACTTATAACCCAAAGGAAAGTGTTGCCAGAGAATGGAGTTTGTTTGGAGTTTGTTTGCATGTGGTAAGGCTTGAGTTCCCCCACTGATGCAACCAGAAATACAGCAGATGCTGATGTGTTGCAGGAACATTTTTAGGAGGGCACATTGGTGGAAGTAGTTCCAGCAGATGGCAATGGGATTTTCTCCAATGGCACGCAGGACATGGGACAGGTGAGAAAGACAGTGGGATCAGTGAGTATTTGCTCCTTACCGTGCCAGAACTTTCACTCCAGTAAGGAGGTTCTTGTTCTATCATTTCAATGCCCACGATTCCCAAAGACCAGATGTCCACTTTGGGGCCATATGGTTGACCTGTCACCACTTCAGGCGCCATCCACCAAGGAGTCCCGGTTCGCAAGCACGGTCTGCTCTGCTCAGGGGTGAGCTGAGTAGAGAGGCCAAAATCAGCTGTGGAGAAAGCAAAATACTGTGTTTTTTTAAATTCTTTGCAATTAGGAAAGCAAGCAAAAGAATTCCCCAGTAGAAGTTTGAAAATGTGCTGTTGAATCTCCTGGCATTGGCGACTTGTAAAATCCCCTGTTTTTTACGCTGTCTCCAGCAGTGGCTTTTGTTCTTTGGAAACTTCAGACTTGTAGCTCCCTCTCTCTGGAAGGGACATACACAGAGCAAGGCCACTCTTGACTGCTTGTTCCTTGTCCAGCCTCTGAGCACGTTGCAACTGTGCCCTCAGCTCACAGCGGGTGTCCCTGTGCTGCCACCAGCACCATTTTTGGGGAGCTGGCTGTCCCTCAAAGCAGCCCCACACCCACATCCCTGGAATGCTGCACCTGACCAAGAATACACTGACCCAGCTTGACAGAACCATCGGTTCTGAGGAGGATGTTGTTGCTCTTTACATCTCGATGGATCACATGGTTTGAGTGAAGAAAGTAAAGTCCTTGCAGGCACTGAGTGAGAAAACAGAAAGAGGTGGGCAAAAATGAGTGATGTGATTTCATCACACAAGAAAGGAAACAAAGAATCTAAAAGATTCCCTCTCCAGGGGAATGGGGAGTAATGGCAGGGCACAGTGCCACTGAGAGGAAGAGCTTGCTGCTCCAACTCTTGCAGAGCAGGACCTTTCTGAGGAAAGGCATGTCAGCTTTTGAAAGAGCAACAGCACCTGCTCTTGTAGACCGTGTCCTGCAAAGCAGCCAGGATGACTGCTGCTGCAGTGGATGTGCTCAGAAGCAAAGAGCATTTGGGCCGCACTCCTATCCTTTTTAGCTGAGGAGTGAGAGAAACAAATCTCTCTTTTTTCCTTTGCTGTTTGTTTCAAATCCTGCCACCAGCACCTTTGCTTTCACAGGCAAGGAATGCAGTGAAGACAGACTCCAGGAACACATTTAGAGAGGCAAGATGGAGAACAACAAATACAAATATGTGAGGCAGAGCGAGAGTACAACAGCAGGAGTTAAGAGTACTGGCCCTGAGTACAGTGAGTGCAGGGGCACTGGCAGACCTTTCACTTGAGGTGCTTTTACTTGCCCATAGCATACCAGCAACACAGAAACAAAGCTTGGCACATGAAACCTCTCCTGATCTGAGCCCCTGTTTCCCAGACAATCCTGCCCAAGCCCTTGGAAGCACAGATGGGATTGCTGACCTCCCGACTGATGGCTGCTGCCTCATCTTCAGACAGGCAGGTCTTGCTGATGACATCGCTCAGAGCACCTCCATCCATGTACTCCATAACCAGCAGGAGTTCCTCACCCAGAAGGTAGCTGAAAGAAGGAAACAAGGGCATGGAGATGAACATTCATGGCTACGTTCATTTTTTGCTTCCAGGTTTCTTATTTCCAGATGCCTTTGTGACAAGGACAGAATCAAAGGAAGAGAAATTCCCTCTTGGCTGTGCATTGTTTGCAGTCTGTGCCGTCTCAAGCAGAAAGGCACAGCTGTGAAAAAGGAGATGTCTTAGATGGGCAGCAAGGAAAAAGTGCAGTTTAGAAACAGCCCAGATAAAAAACCTGTCAGGCATGGTGTTTCTGGAAATCAGCACCTTGTCTTCCTGGCATGCACAGCAATGGCAAAGAGGGGCAACAAACCAAGGGAAATACACTTTAGGATGGTTCATCAGCATTTAAGA
This sequence comes from Calcarius lapponicus, assembly GCA_039654755.1. Classification (NCBI taxonomy): domain Eukaryota; kingdom Metazoa; phylum Chordata; class Aves; order Passeriformes; family Fringillidae; genus Calcarius; species Calcarius lapponicus. The sequence goes on along the minus strand of CM077481.1, from coordinate 64,354,265 downwards.
AACTTGAAAAAATCAATCCCGAAAAAATGTGGAGGCAGTGAACTTGGAGGGTATTGACTTAGGAAGATACAGCTGATCCAGGTTTTGAATAAGTTTGGAATAATTATCAAACATGGTGTGCCGGGGAAGACTCATGCAGACAAGATGTACTCTCTTCTCATCCATTTGAGATGAGTAGAGAAATATGAATGAATAAAAATTAACAGCTCTACTTTCTGCCACTGACCAAAGAGGGTTTTTAACCGCTCATGTTTGCTGTATGTAAACTCACATCCATGGGACAAGACTATGACATCTCACCTGTCTAAATAATTCACAACATTGGGACTCCTATACCTCTGCATGATCATTATTTCATTGAAGGCTAGTTCCTTCCTCCACAGTCCTTGAATATTTATTTTCTTTATGGCCACCTAAAATGACATTGAAAATCAGTAACTCGAGAAGTTGGTGGCACGAGACCACAATGCAATGGAGCGAGTGATTTTGCAATGACACAGCTGAGCTGTGCCAAACTGCCTTGTGATTAGGCACTGCAGTCATCAGGAACTGACATTCCAACAGCCCATTTCTCTGCTCCCTTGGGGGCCAGTCACAGGACACGTGGGGCCACTGACATTTTGCCTTGTCCACTTGGTAACAGTGGTGTCTCAGCTATCACCCACAAACCTCTGACCACACTCTCTGCTGCTTTGTTTGGGATTCAGAAGAAGTAATCCATGCCTTAATACTCTGTGGATACATCTGGGGCTATGGGCAGGGCTTAGGGCTTTCAGGGACGCCTTGTAGATCTCTCCCTACGTGCAGTTCCCAAGTGCAGCACTGCAGGTGACTAAGGAACTACCAGTAACTTTCAGATGGATTTGCTGGCAGCCAGAAATGAGAATTCAGGACTCTGAAGCTGTAGCCCCAAAGAGCAGTGAGGTGCTCGAAGGCACCACCTTTGTTTTACAATGGAGAGCCAGTGAGCGCGTCCTTCTCTGAAAGGAACCGCTGCCCTCCGTGCCTTCCTTCCGGCAGCTGAGCAGGACAAAGTCCCAGATGTATTTTGCAGGCTGGCACCAGTCTGTGTTTCTTGTGCCTTTCCAGCACAGCTCTGCCCAAAGCTCCAGCCACAGCTCACACCAGAGGGGAAAGCACCTCATGTGCAGCAGAGTCTGCAGGGCCAGTTGATATTTACCTCTCCTCCTGTGGCACTGTTGAGTGCTCTACAAACATCTCCAAAAGTCCTAGAAACAAAACAGAAGCAGAGAAAGGAGAAGCTGTTTAGCTCCTAAAGTGAAAGCCAGCCCACACAGGAGATCTCTGCTGGAAGTGTCAAAAACGGCGGGACGCAGGAGGGCTCTGCCAGAAGGCAGATGATGCATTTTCCTCTCAAGTGCATGGGCACTGGGCCTGTTCCTGAAGCATTGGGGTTCAACTTCTAAAGGGTTGAAGTTGAACCCCAATTTCCTCCTGGGTTTCACTTTCTAAACTGTGTAGTTTCTATCCTGACCACAGAGTATTTTGTTCTGAAAATAAAGAATGGTTCCTGGGAACTGTTATCTCACACAGCTTTGATGGGGGTAGGTTGCTCTTTCAGACAAGAAAATTTCTTCTTTTTTCATTAGTGGGGCAGTATGATTTTGAGACATACAAAAATGCTAAGAAAATTAACACAGAGCTGTCCCACACTTGAGAGACAAGGAGACCTTCCAGGTCCTGTTCCTTGATGCAGGCAAGACCTGGGCAGCATGGAGATGTTACTGACAATGCCTTCTGAGCACACACACAAATTCTGAGCAGCACTGAGAGATGGGACAATCTGTCCCCAGTTTGTGAACATCTTTGCAGCTGGCCTGACTTCACGCTGGATAGACATTCCACCAGAAAAACACCTGGCCCATGGTTTAGCAGAAGTAACTGTGGTTGGACTCACCCGTTATCAATATATTCCAGTATGGTGTATATCATCATGGGATTTTCCTGGTTCACCATTCTCCCTGAGGGAAACAAAATGCAAGATGCTGACTTTAAAGCAGGGATCCCAGCTTCCAGGAGATACAAAAGGCAGCCCCACTGCCTGGGGCTCTGAGCCCTTTGTGCTCAGCTGGGTAACAATAACCACAACAGCAACAGGAGAGGCAGCCCTGCAGTGCAGATGGCTGGCACAGAGACTGATTTTGTACAGTCCTTTGAAGAGTTCTCTTGACAGGACACGTACGTGTATTCCCGGGAGAGAAGGACATCTTCCCCACCTTTCAGCAGTTTGCCAAAGGAATGCCTTTCCATTTGTAAACCAGAGCAGCTCATGCTAGAGCCAGTCCCAATGGGGCTTTCAGCATCAGGACCCTGACCTGTTCTTGAGCAGGCTGAGCTCAAAGATGCCCCTCTCCCAGATAAGGAAGGCTCCAGCCTCTGCAGTGCCTCCAGCCCTCAGGGGCAGGGCAGCTAGCACAACAAGGCTGGCAAAGCCCAAGCATGAGCACTGACAAGCAGTGGGAAGAAGCCACAGCCAGCCTGAGCCCCTTACGAGCTGTTGCCCCCATTCAGGACACAACAGGATGGGCTTTGAGATCAGCCACACCGAGGTGCGGATCAGTGCCCTTTTTGTCCCAGCAGGTGATGGTAGACACAGAGTCCCCTGGGCTCTGGTCTCAGCCCCACCAGGTCTTATCTGAGAGCACAGCACTGGCAGCTGTTAGGGGCAAGAAGCAGATTCATTGGGTTGTGCTGCAGAATCACAAAGGACTGGATGTGTTTTCCTAGAGACTGATCTCAGCAGGGCTTGGGCCAATGGCTAGGATTCCAACAGTCATGGGAAAGAGTGGGAATCAGGTATGGAAAAGTGCCATGGATCTGAGGAATATACCATGGCTGGGCTGGAGGCTCTCTCCTGAGAAATGCCTTCAGTACAGTTTTATCTGATAATGCCACTTGGACGAGTCTCTTGGACACATCTTGATAAGCATAAAACTAGAAGATTAAAAAAAGTTTTTTTTAAAGTATCTGGTTTTTTTTTTCTTTGGGGGCACATGGAAAACATGTCATGCTCTCTATTTGTCCTTTAACCTGATGTTCTTTCAAAGTAGTTCTTATTGACAAAAAGATAGCATTCTCATGAAAATAAACTGCAGATAGAGTAGTGGTAACAGTAACAGTCAGAAAAATGCCATCAGCAAGATATGTGGGGCAGAAGGGCTCCTTAGGATTGGAGAAAAACCAACTCCACCAAAAAAACCCCACAAACCATCAACCGAAAAAACCCAAAACACAACAAAAAACCCCCACAGAAACAAAAAAAAAAGGCCCCCACAAAAAACTAACACAAAAACAACTCTCCCCCCCCAAAAGAAAAAAATCCCCAACCAAAAAGACAAAACTCCAATGCCAGTCCATTTCTGTGAAGTTTCTTTGCTCTGATGACTGGTTGGAAGTCAGGAGTCTAAGGAGAATATAGGAAGCTAAAAATTCTGTTCAGTTTGGCCACTAGCACACAGGACTTGCCTAGATCATTTGCTAGGTCACAGCCTTGTGCTGATCCAAGAACAATCCCTGCTTCAGCCTTTAGCAGAGAGGGAAGCTCAGGCAAAGCCAAGCCAGTCCAAGGTGCCCTCAGAGGCAGCAGGAACACCCAGAGCGCTCTCTCGCTGCCTGGGAGCACAGCACTTCGTCTGGGGAGTCCTGAATGGCCCTGTGACACCAAACTCAGGAGGAGCATTTGCTACAGCTCTGCTGACACCTGCACACAATGCACTGTCCCTGAGACAAGAAACACCCCAGACGTACCCAGCATCTCCAGGTACTCCTCCTCAATCTGTTCCAGGGACATGAAGGAACTGCCCGAGCTCAAGTTCCCAGGTTTGACAGAAGGGCTTCCTTGAGGTGATGCTGCTGCGGCAGCAGGTTCAGAGCCTGCTGGACAGAGCATGTGCTGGACCTGGAGCACGTCTGGTGGGCACTGTTCCTGTGCCTCACTCCTAATTTGGGGTCCTTCATTGCCAGATATTTGCTGGTATTCTTCGCAGGCTGCCCGGTGAGATGTCAACGCTCGCACCTCAAGTCAAACAGAACAAAGCAGTCAGACACTACAGCTTGTCCCTGTCAGCCAGGAGTCATCGACTGTGAGGAAAGGGAAAGAAGAGATTGACAGAGGATACAGACAGCTTGTTTCTATCCTCCATCTATGACACCGCGTTCCACTGTAAAAACACCTCAAGAAACAAGGAGAGCAGGAACAGGCCAGCAGGAATCAATTTGGACAACTACTGGCCAAAAGGCCAAAGGACAAGTTTCACTGTCCAGGGCAGCAGTTGAGATTCAGCACACCAGGAAATGTCCTTCAGAGTGACTGTTATCCACACTAGAGCAGGATGGCACTCAGAGGCATGGCCCCACTCCCTGCTGCTCTGCACTGCAAAGGCAAGAAGACAGAAACCACCAGCTTGGTGATGGCAGTGACTGCATCCCTCTTTCACTCACTTCTAGATCCTGAGGAAGGTGATTAAGGTTCTCTCTGACAATTTTCATTTCTTCCTCCATCCTCTTCTCCGATGCCTTGTTGCTAGCCCCAGAGTCCTGCAGCTCTGCCTGCACGTGTTCCTTGATAGACTGTAAAGGAGAAGGGAGAGGACATTTCATGAGTGGAGTGTCTGCCACTCTCTCACTCACCTGGTTTTGTTGATCGCCCCTCTGCTGATAGAGATTCTCCTCTTGAATTCTTCCCATGTGTTCCTCGTTCCTCCTCTTCACGTCCATGATGGCACTCTGAGCTTCGGGCAGCTCTGCTTGTGGCTCTGCCTGGATCTTCTGTACACACAAATGCAGAGCAAGTGACTGGGAGCTGCCATCAGGCTCAGATTTTTCCTCTTGCACTCAAAATTGCATTTATTCAGCCACTTCTTTCTGCTTCCCTACCCACATCTGCTTCCATTGAAAACCTCCTGTCCCAGGGCTTATCTCTGCAGATTCCAAGGCTCTGTGCTTCCAGTGCCTGTGGGACTCCTGGCCTCCTCAGTCCCAAGAGCTCTGGTTTATGCCCCTCTCCCTGCCCTTCCCTCTGTCACCTGGCCAGTCAGGCTTACCTGGCCATTCTCCTGTGGCTCTTCCACCTGCTGCCTGAGCTGCTCTTCCTGCTCTTGGGCTGGGAGCAGCTCTCCCTGAGTCTGGCATGGCATCTCTGAGGAAGCAGTGTGCTCCTGCTCTCTCTCTAGAAGCACCTGCACAGAAAGCAAGAGAAGATGGGTTTCAGCTTCCCATATGACATTTGTGGGCCAAGACTCAGAGACTGCTGGGCTCACACGTTCCCAAAGCACTGTGCTGCTGCTCTGCTGGGTCATTCTCTGTTCAAGGGGAGGCACAGATTCCAAAGTGACCCTGGCCCTACAATCAGGGGCCATCTGGAACTGAAGCTCCAACAGCCTCTCAGGCAGCTGACAGGGAAGGTGTGGCATTTCTCAAGGGTCTGGTGAGGGCCTCCCTCTGCTTCTGCCATGTCCTTTTTGTCTTTCAGTAGTGATTGACACCCAGCCTGTCCCACAGCTCCATCCTGGCTCTGCAGGTGGCTTCCTGGGTGAGCTCACTCCTTGTGAGAGACACTTCTGGAGTTCACGTTCTCTTCAGGCATGCACCAGCATTCCTGCCTTTCTGACATCCACACTCTTGTTAGAAATCCTGGTCATTCAGGAGATGAGGATGCATGCAAAGATCATTGATTGAGGTCAGTGAGCCTCTATGGCCACCTCAGTATATGGAGGAGGACCAAGGTGTTTCTTCTCCCTCTTTTGTCAACTGAGATTTCTGACCAGCAGAAACAGAGACTCTCCTAAGGTCCCATTAATGAATGCACTTACACAGCCCTGGGGATGCCAGCGAAGAAAAAGATGTGTCATGTAATGCATGGCATGTATGACCAGAGTCACCAAACACCACCTAAACATGGAATTGTTCCACCTCTCTAGGATAGGCCGAAATTTAAAGAATTAACTGGGGACTTGAGGGCAGAAGAGGCCAGTGGAGGAAAACAACTCTGAAGGGAAAAACCATCATATCTGGAGGGGGAAACATCTCTGCCCGCTCAGAATTGGTTGAGGGAACATGTCTCTAATCCTCTCCTGAGAGGGATGCTTCAGGTGAGCTTTGCACCTCCAACTGCCTTGGACCAGAGCCAGGAAGATTCAATTATGTAAATGTTACATAGATAGATAGGTAGGAAGATAGAAAGACAGATCTCACTACTATAATTTCCTTTTACTGTCCTCTCTGTTGCTACACACCTCAAAACTTGGTAACCAGTGCCCCGATCAGCAGCAATCCTGAGATCACTTTCCTGTTGCTCAATAAACCACACTCTTGGGGAATCTGGAGTATGCAGGTCCTTATGGAAAGGGATCAGACCCAGAGCATTGCACTGGGAACTGCACTCTTTGTGAATCTGTGCTCGGCCAAGTTCTCTTGGACTCAACCACACTGACGATGCTAAAGTGGCTGGAATCAGAAATGCAGCCCAGCCACTCCCAGCTCCTGTGATCCCTGAGGAGCAGCTGGAATGCAAGGGCATTGATTTCCTTCTCAATTCCCAAACACAACACACACTGATTCCCTGGGCTGTAGAAACTCACAGGCACTGTTAAACTATAAGTGATCTTCAAAGCCATGCATGTAGGCCTGGAAACACAAAAGCTCCATCTCCATTAAGGTCAAAAAAGGTTGCGGAATGCCTTCCAGAGCTTGAAAGGGCAAGAAGGATTGTGCAGAAGCATCCCTGCTTGCTGGAAAAAGAGAAAATGAACAGGGCTTCTCCTCCTAGGAAACCCACAAAACACCAGATGGAAGTGTCACCCACTCCAGTGTCTAAAGCCCTTGGATGCAGTGAGGGGATGTTTGGCAGGAAAACAGCCTTTGTGCTGAGCACTGTCGGGGCAGGGATTGCTGGATGGAAGTCTGCCTGAAGGTGCCTCAAGAGCCTCCCATTGTCCAGGCTAAAGCTCCCTCAGCACCTCCTCCCTGGCCTTGTGCTGCAGCCCCTGGCCCAGCTGCCCTGTCCTTCTGGGCACACGCTGCAGCCCCTCCATGACTTTCTGCTTCCCAGGGCCACAAGCGCACACAGCACTCCAGCTGTGGCCGCAGCGCTGCCCGGCACAGGGCCACGCTCGCTGCCCTGCTCCTGCTGCCCCACTGCTGCTGACACAGGCCACCATGCCCTTGGCCTTCCTGGCCCCCTGGCCACACGCTGCCTCATCTGCAGCTGCTCAAGGCCACCAGCCCTGCCTCCTTTTGGCCCACGCAGTTGCCCAGCCACAAAGTTGCCTACATGACTTTAAATACAGCATCCAGCATTGCAAGATATCTTTCTTGTTCTACAACCGCATCTTCTAAGGAGATGTCATTTAATTTTTTGGAAATGAATTCTCAGTCACTGTGACTAAATTGAAATCGCCTAGTTCTACCCTATAGGAAATTTCTCTTAGTTCAGTATTTTCCTCTAGGAGCTGTCAGGAAGCGACAGTCTATCTGTCCCACTGAGTTTATAGTTCTTCAGGGCTCTGATATGCAAATTAGGAACTATCCACTTATGCCTTTGTTATTTTTGTTGAAGGCATGAAAATGGATTTTCTTTCAGCCTCCCTCTACACTCTACTGCCACCTCTCAAGCTGGCAGGTGGATCCATAATTTCTTAACACCAGGAACATGAAATCTCACTCACCTCAGGATTAGCAGCGCTGAAGACACGCTTCAGGTGACCTGTAGTGTGCAATGGAAAATGAACCAGAGGCTGTGAGGAAACTGACTGGGCTTGTGAATCCCACAGAACATGTCAACCCAAAGAGAGATGATTTTGAGTTTCACAACATCCCTCCAGGAGACACATTTCATTCACACAGCCAGCAATAGATCAGAACAATATTCTTGCTTGTGCCTACACTTTGGCCTGTTTTGCCAGTAAATGAATACAAACATGATGAAGAAAACTCCAATTGTTCTTTAACACTTGGTGCTTCCCTTCTACCAAACACATAAAGCAGCTTTTTTTTTATATCTCCCTTGTGTACTTTTTTAAAAAAAATCAGTTGCATGCAACCAGTTCTCATTACCTTGCTGGAAACTGTTGCCCAGAAAAGCCTCCCCAAAATCCCCATGAGCTGTGGCAGTTCTGTTGTGAAACAGCACAGCAGCAGCTCCAGGGTTCTGGAGCAGACACTCACTGCTTTGGAGTTTGCATTTCATTGCAAAGGGAATCTCTATTTTAGCACTCAGTAAAGGAGGAAGTTTGACAGTCAACTCCCTTCACGACAAAATTTAGAAAGAAAGAAGCTTTCCCTGAATTCTGGGAACAACTGCAGAGTTTTTAGAAGGTCTTCCAAGAAGGTCTGCTATCTACATTTTCAAAGGTGTCTTGCTTGTCCCAGCAAACTGAGGAAATGACAGACTCTGCTGCCACAGACTCTCCCATGGAGGGAATGGAAGCCCTGCAGGTTGCCTTGCAAATGCTGCCCCTGTGGCTACAGACACCCTCTTTTTAGCTGAACAATTGTACAGGAGCTTGACCAACCAGTGGCATTCTAATGCTCTTTCTGTTTCAAAATCAGAAACTCAGTCACTAAGAAAGAGCAGGAAGACATAGAAAAGCCAGGTAAGGATACCCCCTCACCTAAGTAGAAGGAAACCTCTACTTACGTGCAAAATGTGTCATGTAATACACAGAATAACAAAAGCCATAAGCAGCAAAAGCTGCTGTGGCCAGATGGTGAAACATTGGCATTGTTGAAAGTTAGGTAAATATTAGAAAAAACAAGGCTCCTGTCAGTGGGCAGCTACCCACTGACAAATTCTCCAACCAGGAGGGTTCTCCTGATCTGAGCAAGCGCTAGGGCCGCTCTGACTCTCAGGCCTTCCGTGCACCAAGGCACCCTTCTGATGTCACTACGACAACGTGGCAACCATGCCCTGACATCACAAAGCAAACGCTCTGTGTTGGTCTGTGAGTTTATGCAAAGCACTAACCAACCTTCCCTACAGCAAACACAAAATAGTCTGCAAAGTCCTCCTCTGTCACAAAGCAGCACAAATTCCCCTTGTGGGCCAAAGTCTGTTGTTCAGGGGATCCAAGAGGAACTCCAAGAACGCACAAAGCACCTACAGCCTGTACCCCAACTGAGCACTCAGATGGGACACAAGCAAAGAAAAGCAGACCAAGAAAATGTCTCAAAGCATTGCCCAACTGAGAAATGATGCTTCCTTTAACTTTTTAAATGTTTATTAAACCTTTAGAAAGGACTGAATAAGGAAAAATTGCAGCATGAGGGGTCTCCACAATTAGCAGCCACATGCTCTCATGTACAAAAGGGATGCTCTGCCTTTTATACCCTTAGCCCCTCCCAATGTTTTGTCATTCAACTCTTTCTCTGCCGTCCATTGGTGGAGATTACTTTCTTGAATCTTAACTGGACATCAGGTGTTGTCACACCCCGCCTGCTGGTCACAAGCCAGCCCTCCCCAAATGCCCTGACTACCAAGGCCATTACAAGGGGGATAAGAAAGAGGACTATGGGAGAACATATTACAGTACCATCAGTATACATCTGAACATAATATCTATCCACATAATAGGTATCTCTTAATTGTGAGAGTCAACTATTACATTAGTCACCTATAATGCACAGAGCCTGGAGAGAAGGCACTGTTGGCATAAGAGCTGAAATAATTCCTAACAAATCTCCCCACATGTTTGCACACCTATTGGACATGGCCAGGACTCCTGTGCATGTACAGCTATCCTTTCTTCCCCTTTGGAAGCAGTCAAACTGGCAACTCCTGGGGAAACCAAGGGCTTTGTGGGGGCTGCATTGCTCTGCACACACCCAGGCCACCCGTGGCACAGAGCTTTGGTGCCTAAAAACGTCAACCAGAGGAAAACAGCTGGAAAAGCTTTCATTTTGAGCTTTCTTACCTGCTTACAGGAGTTGCCAAAATGAAAGTTTCCAAGCAGGGCCTGATCCCTGCTGCCAGCTCAGGGTTAAAAAGGAGGCATTCCTTTATTTCTGCGCTGGGTTCATAGGGATTCACTTCCCTAAGCCCTGGACAGCCAGCAATCTCACGTCCCAGTTTGTATCCATGGAACTAAGACATATTCAATACTTTGCTGAAACTCACAGGCTAAACATTACCCCAGATTTATTGACATATTTCAATCACTTCTCAGAATTTATTGACATCAGAGTAGGAGTGTCCTGTAGGTCCCTGGTGGTTGTTGCCACAGGTTCAGGAGGAGACCCATGCACAAAAGAACCAAAGACACAACTGAGCTTGCAAAGCAAATTTATTCCATTAGTTGCAGCAGCAAATAATACATACTGACCTCTGGATTCCCAAAAATCTGCTGAGCAGGAGAAGGAGATGGAGCGTGGTGCTCGGCAGCAGGGGCAGGTAGGCAGTGCACTTCCAGGACATCCCACAAGTGTGCATCTCATCCTTCACACCCTTCCAGCTCAGAACCAGGCCTTGTATCTCCTGCTCAGGAGTGGAATTTCCCCAGTTACAGCATCAGCTCACACATGGCTGGCTGTGAGATGATGGCTCAGGATGACTCCATGACTCCCTGCCACCAAGGGCTCCATTATGCACTGTTCCCCTTTCAAAGCTTGACTGCCCACTGATTGACCAACACATTGTTTCTCTCTCAAGGGTTATGGTCCTACCTGTTGAACAAGACACTTTTCTTCATTGTCTTTTCAACCGGCTCAAACATGGATCAGATATGGCAGGGTCTGGGACACGACTCTGGTTCCTGACACAGTCATTTGGGGAATATTCCCATTGCTCAAACTCTCCTTTGGTGGTCAAGAGCCTCCTAAAAACACTTTCTTCCCTTTGAATGCATTCCAGCTACCTTCTTAGCAGGACCACTCTCCTTATTCTCAAGGCCAAGACAGCCACTTGCACACTGTAAGCACTGCAGTGGGGGAGTACAGGGTTCAGCACTCCTGTTAAAGCGAAAGGAATTCACAAGACTAAGCCCTGTTTGTTACACTTAACACCTTTCCTTCCTATTCTGGGAATCAAACACAAGCATTTCATCAATACACCCTGCAAGTGCTCTTGCTGAGTGAAGCCACTCTGCTGTGTCAATAAAGCAGCCGGGACTCAGTTTCTTCATGCAGGAAAAGCCAATTCTTTATTCACATAACTCATTTTTATACTGTTTTCACAGACCTCAGGTTCAGCTCCAGCTGGCTGGTAGTTTTCCTGCCACACAATTTATTGCTTAGAAAGTCTATTAGTGTGTACATGCTAAGACTGTCTCTTTTAAAGACTCATTCTTACTCAGGTGAATACATGTTTTTTTTCATGCATGGTCATGGACAGATTTCTTATTTATTCCAGATGCAAGCAGTTTTTTTAGCACAATAGCTTGTTGTGCTAACTGCACTCATGACTATTCCCATGGAAGTTAGCTGGCTGCATGTAGAAGACAGAACAGGCCAGCTGGGAATTGACCATAGCAAGGCCTGATTTTATAAGGCCTTTCTTTCCTAATAACCCTACCTGTGTGCAACACATTGTGACTCTCTTTCAGAAATTAATGAAGAAAACACAAATTTTCTACTGAAACCCTTCTGCCCTCTTCCATATCAGTTCACTCCTCAAGCACAAGCCTCAGGCACATCCCCAACTCCCTCCCTCCCAGCAGCTCAGAGCTGCATTGCACAGCGCTTGCTGTGCGCCAGAGAGCACAAAGCAGGCTGGCCTGGTGGGCCTGAATGTTCCTGCCAAACACTCTGCATCTCACACCTCTGCTGTGGCTCAGTGCAGAGCTGCAGGATTGCAGGCGCTTCCTGCCAGAGCTGCGTGAGGCGCTGGCTCCTGCAGCTGTGCCCTGCCAAGCTGTCCCTGCCTCACGCTGGCCTGGCTTCCCCTGGCAGAAGGGCCGGGCCTGAAGGAGGCTGCCCTGTGCTCCAGCCTGCCGAGCAGCCCGGCTCCCTGCCCCGGGGCCCAGAGTGCTGCACACACTGCTGACCTTTGCCAGGAGGTGCAGGGCAGCCGGCACAAGAGCAGGAATCCTCAGCCAGCCCAGCGGCCCTGGGCTGCCCTTGGCCTTTCTCTGCTCCTGGGCACACTGCAGACGGCCAGTGCCTCCAGGCCGGGCTGTGCCCAGCACGGCTGCGCTTCCCTCGGCAGCAGCCAGCTGCCCCCTGGGCTCTGAGAGCGGAGGATTCGCCCGCTGCCAGCAAGAGGCACCCAGGGCCCGGCTGCTGCCTCTTGCAGCTCCAAGGGCCTCCTTCCAGCCTGCCTCTGCCGGGGCTCAGCCTGCTCCGGCCTCTGCCGGGGCTCTGCTGGGGCTCCAGCGTGGCCAAGGCCGGGCCCGCTCTCACCTCACAGGCGCTGACAGCTCTGCCCCACAGGAGACCTTCCTGAGCACCCTCTCTGATCCTTCTGCTTTCTCGCTTGAGCAAGGCTCTCCTCCAGCCAAAGAGATTGCACTTAGGGATACAAATCCAAGTGGCAGGAACCCCAGTGCTCTCCAGTCACAGCTGAAAGCCTGCATCTGCACAGGATGTTTGGGGATCCGCATTCTTCCTTTGGTTTTTCCTGCAAATGCCATTGCCCTTTTTGCCTCACCTGGAAGTGTCACAGCTGTGCCAAAATGGGACAGTGGGCTGTATTCCAAATGCAGTGTGGTCTGGAAATGATGAATGAAGAAGATCCTTCCCCACTTTCAAAGCACACCAAAGAAGCCATAAATGTCACTTAGCAGCTTTAAGAGACAACTGACAGGTCAGAAGGAAATGCTGAGCTTATTCACAGGGTGAGAAAGAATGGAATCTTCCAGATGAGTTAAAATTTCAGAAACTTTATTGATTTACAATCCTACTCAATAATCCTGTCAGGTCATATTTACAGAAAAATGGACAGGTGCTGAACAAACTAGCCTAACCTTCTGGAACTAAAAAACTAGGTCTTATTTTTAATAAAGCTGCATCTATCTTTTTGGATTAAAAGTTGATGCTGCGAGCAGAAAGAAGAAGCAGAAGAGTTGCTGACAGACAAAGGGGTAGCAACCCAAATAAAATGACCTCTACAGCATCTACCAAGTAGATTAAGAAAAAGATGTGTGCTTCCCTCAGGATAAAATAGAGCTACCAATTAAGAGATACGTGGACAAAGCACAGCAACCAACCAAACAATGCATGACTATATAGACCTGTAAGATAGGAAGTAAATATAAACTATGTTTAGAAGCACAATAAATGGCTTCTCCTATATTCACATTGAATTGTGCAGAGTCCTTTGTCTTTTCTTCACACAATCCCACTGTGATAAATTGGGCCAGGAGACGAGCTCTTTTAAAAAGGCCTTTATTAAAGACAGCTCTGTGTGGGGAACCTGAGGGGTTGCGCACACGGCCGCTGCTCCCACAGGACGACGCTGAGGAGGAGGAGTGCAGCTTTGTCTCTCGGCAGAGCTGGGGCTTCTGTCCTCACCAGAGTCCTTAGGAAGGCAATATTGGCTCGTATCCCAGGGGTATCCTCCAAGCTGGGTACTATCAAAATTATGGTGACAGGATGGAATCTTGCTCTGGTCAAGAGTGGGTGACTTAGTGTGGTTCTGGTGGGTTAAAGTCAACGCTTATGTGCTGGTTTGTTGTTTTGAGAGGGTGCATATAGTTCCCACAGCCTCTCATCTGAATTCAGTCCGGGTGGAAGTCCTCCTAGAAGCAGGGGAAGTGGTTACCGATGGGAATGGATACAAATCCGGGGTGAGACGGAAAGGGGTACAAATACAGAGTATGATGAGGAGAGATACAAATACAGGGTAAAATAGTAACATTTAACAAGGGCGACTAAAGGCAAGTCCTGGAACTCTAACATTCAATGTTTAACAGCAGACCAACATATCAATTAAGACCTTATCAACTTCATTAACATCAACTACCAATTACTACTCTGAAAAAGAGCTCTCATCTCCAGGATTGCATTCCTCACACTACTCTAAATCCTACACTACAATCCTACTCTACAATTCTACTCTAAGATGGCTATGGAGTAAATGGTACTGATGTGATGGTCACAGTTTTCACATGTCTATCCTCCTCTTCACTGAGCTGATGAGTGGTGCCAGGGTGGACACTGGCTTGGCTGAAGTTACAAATGGATGCTGTCCACAGAAAAAAAAGAACAACAAAAAACAATCATTACTTTCTAAACTCACTGCTTCAGAGGCTCAATCAGGATTGCTCTGGTTCTCAGACAGACCCAGAAAGAGGAGTGATGGGATCATCTCCCAGATGTCATGTGCAGGACCTTGCCATCACAGGCAAACCTGGCCCAGAATCCCATTCATCCATTTATTCTGGTTTCTTTATCTTGTTGGGATATTTGCCCTGCCAGTGCTCTAGAAATGGTGCTCTCTGTCTCTGGCACTTCTTCCTTTCAGGAAACTCCAATGACTCCCATAGGTCCCTGCCTTTGCAAGACAGGCACTGTGCTGATTTCCACAGGGAGACAGAGCAGTGTCTACCTTTCCATGGCCTGGCCCTCGTGTGCTGGATGGCACCTTCCTTCCCAGCAGAGCCAGCCCAGTGGCACTGGGCCCTGCAGTTCCCTCTCTGCCACACAGCCTGGCAGTAACCCTGGCGCAGTTCCCGTCTGCTTGAGCGTGCCAGGCAGCAGATGGGGCTGGGACAAGTCCCTCCCAGCTGTCCCTGTTTGCGTGGCAGAAACCTCAAGGGTGGGCTGGGGGGCACAAACCAGGGCCCCTCAGAGGCTCACAGTGAGCCCCCACAGCCCCTCCTGCCCACAGCCAAATCTCTGACTGCTCAGCTGGGACTGGCTTCCTTGGCTTCCTGCACCACCATTTCATGTCTCTGTACCCTGCATTGCTCTACTTCAGTTATTTTGCTATTAGATAAAACTGAACACCCACCAAATTACAAAAGAGGGCAACAAAAAGAAAAAACAGAGCACCTCTCCTCTCAGGAAATGCGGAGAGAGGTGGAGTTATTCAGTTTTGTGAAGAACAGGCCCCAGGAAGACTTTATTGCCACTTTCCAAGACTTCAAGTGGTTTTGAAGAAAGTGGGGGACATCTTTTTTAACAGGGCCAGTTACAATAGGATGTGGACAAATATTTTTAAACACAAAGGGGATCTAACCAGAGTAGGTCTAAGGAAGAACTTGTTTACTCGAAGCATGGTCCAACCCTGGAACAGGTTGCACCAGGCTTGTAGGAGCCTCGTCCCTGCAACCATTCCAGGTCAGGTGGCAAAGGGCTCTGAGCAACCTGATCTCTTTAAAGATGTCCCTGCTCATTGCAGGACACTTGCACCAGAGGACCTTTACAGGGCCCTGCCAGCCCAGCCCAGTCTAGGATTCCTCATTGTTTTCATTTGAAGAGCAGCAAGAGTGGAGGTGAGGAGGAAGGGGGCTCATCTGATGCCTTGGACTTGAGTGGAGGAGGAGCCCATCCCTCAGACCCTGTTTCACCTGCAGCCCCTTCACATTTTACCTGCAGGAGCTCCTTGGCAGACCAGCGCTGCTCCTCGTCTCTCTGCAGGCAGCAGCTCAGGAAGTGACGCAGGCAAGGCGAGAATCAGTTGGGCTGCTGCAGCTGTGGGGTCCCTACTGTGGCTATCAGGTCTGTAGCCTGGAGAAAAAGGAGACACCAGGCTCCACCTGCTGCTTTCACATCTCTAAGTGCTCTGCCACATCCCTTTGTTTAACCTCTGTTCTTCAGTGGCAGTTTCTGCCCTGTTAGAGACCCAGAGATGACTTTCCTTTACCAACCAAAAACCCAAACCCTGATGCAGCCACAGCTTTTCCCCCATCCCGCAGATCTTGCCTTGGCAGCTGATTTCATTGACTGACCTTGTTAGTGAGAACTACATCAACAAAAGCATGTTTGCTTCTCTGAGGATTCACACCAGCTTGACAGGCTTTTTGGAAGAGGGACTCTGCTATACTAACTAATTCCAAGAGGTAGTACATGAAAGACATCTCTGCAGTGCTTCTTGCTCCCTTAAGCACAGCTGCCATAAAACAAAACTAATCAAGCTGTTTGTGCTGTTCTTGAAAACACTGGGAATTGGAAGGAAAGACAGGAAATCCACCAGGTATTCCTCAGGTAAGGAAACAAATATTTACAATCTCATCTTCAACACAGATACATTAAGATGCCTGCACAAATGTATTGGAATGAGAATGCCTGCTTGGGAACAAAGGAGCCACCTGCAGCTCTATCTCTCAGCAGTCTGAAAATTTCTGCTTTCCTTACATGGAAAAGAAAAACTTCCCATGTTCCAATCAGAAGGAGCATTGTCATCCCTTTGGTAGCCTTCTGCTCATTTGGTTACTCAAGTCAATGCATTAGTGGTAGGCCCATCCCAGAAAGTGCCAGGATAGAAATGGAAGGTTTTGGCAGGCTCTCCGCATCACCAGGCTCTGACTGGGTGATGTGCAGAATGTGTCTTGGGCTAGGAGAGAAACATGGTCACTGAGTGTTTCAGCAGCACTGCACAAGAAGCAGAAGAGACTATGTGGCCTTTACACCCTCATGGCCAGGTTTCAGGCATGTTTCCCAGTGAGAAGAAACTGCACATGGAGGTTAGGTTGCTCTCTAAAAACCACTGCCTTATAAACTTTGCTGGGTTTGGGCTTCTTTTCTTCATTTCTGGAAATGTAACACCAGTTCTGAGAGGCTTGCCTTGTGGTTTTAGGGGCATCTTCCCAGACGGACAAGTGGGAACAACTTGAAAGCCAAAGCAAATGTTGCCTGAGAAGAGCTGGGGAGTGTTTGCCTGTGGTGAGGCTTGAGCTGTCTGGCAATCCCCTTCCATGATGTGCAGAAACATCCAGCTGCTCCCCAGAACTCAGTCCCCCTGGGCACACAGGCCTCTGGAAACACCTGACGATTCCCGCCTTTCTCCTGCTCAAGAGCATCTAACCATAGCTGAGCTCCAGTTTCTTCAGCAAGGCCAAGGATGCTCACTTCCATGCAGCCGACAGTGTCCATGGAGCTCAGCAGGTCTGTCTGATACTCCTCAGGCCAAGGAATTACTGTGTAAATTGGGCAAGACAGGGAAACAATATCCAGTGTGGTTCATGTGGAACCAAGCTTTAATGCACTGACAAGCCAGAGGGAGAGAGCTCATTCTGCTTTTGCAAGATGGTATTTAGAAACAGACTTGGAACTACTCATCCTCAGCTTGCAGGATCCATCTAAAATAGACAAAAATAACAATGGCCAGAGGCCTTGGAGTCTCCAGAAAAACACCCACAAGGATAATAATAACTCCACACTAGTGGCAGTAGAATAGATGGCAGCCAAAGAGACTTTATTCCTTTCTTCTTCAACACAGAGGAAATTTTCCAAGCCTAAAATGGCCAGTGTAATCTCCTTGACTAAAAACAATGATGAAAATTCATTCAAGTATGCCAACATGAGCTGAACAGAAGGATCACAGGTCACCGCTGACATTCCCTGTTCATTGGTGGAAGCTGCAAACACCGATTTTATGATATTTATAAATTGTTGATTTCATAGAGCTTTTTTGGCAAAAGAGTGAGTTATGGTTTGTTATGTTATAGATCCCCTCTCTTGGACTTTCAAATGTAAAATTTTAGTTAAAAGGACAAAAGCAAAATTTTTAAATTGATATATATGGGAGGATCTTTGCCTAAAATTAGCTCACAAAAAGCATGCAGCAAAATCGAATTTTATGCTAGTGTTGGTTGGTTTTAATTGCTTCTTGTAGTTCAGATTTAGCTGTGGAACAACCAAAACCAAATGTTTGGGTAACTTTAGCCCAAGCAGCAGGCTTGGATACCATATCTTTGTCTAATGTGGAACCAGAAAAGCCTTTCTCCACCTGTCTAGTCAGTGTGCCAGTAAAGGATTTGCCCTTGGTCAAAAGCAGTTCAATAGTTAGCCTGGTGAGATTGACAATGGGAGCAATCCTGTATTGGATGGGAATATTTGGGCCAAAGAACTTCCCAAAGCAGTATCTGAGCCCCAAGAATTAGAAATTCCTTGGTCCTTTAACAATGGATTTCTGCCTTACGTTTGCAGCTAATGATTGGTGAGAAGGTGATCCTCCAAAGTACAATGTTACTCCCCATTATTTTGCATACAGAAATTCAGGGTTTTGATGTAATTATTCAGACAGTCCTTTCGAGGCTGACCAATATCCATGAAAATTACCAAAAGGATGTTGGTTCATTTGTGGAGATAGGCCTTTGTTGTATTGCACTAAATAGTTATTTAGCTGTTTGCACTGGGTGTTGATGAAATATTCTCCCTTACAAAACCTCCTGGTCTCGTGTATTCCCTGGGGTTGGTATGTCCCATGGGTGGTCCCTCTCCTTGCTCCCCCTCCAATGTTATCCCATTGGCCACAGTTCTCTTTCCACGCCCTCTTTCCCCTGGGTATAAAATCCCCTGCAGGAAAAGGTCTGGGCTTTTTTGTCACCTGGGGCTCGCTGCTATCAGGTGTGTGCTACCTCAAGAATAAACTGGATATTCGTTCCCCCCGTGGTGAAAGAGTGCTTCTCCTCTTTTGCTTCCTCTATGTGGGATCCGTTTGGGCTAGAGTCCAGAGGCTGGCTGGACTTGGACTCATATAAAGCTCAGAAACTAACGGATTACTGCACTTCCGGTGTTTTTTAATTTACTTCCTTCCTTTCTGTCCCCAAACTACACTGTCCTTGTGAGTGTGGCAGCCAGGAGATCAGGCGTGGGCAGATGTGGACATGGTCTTGAAGACAAAGATAAGATGTCATGGGAAATAATTTTGCATGGTAATATTCAACCTATTTTCAATTACATGTTTTTATTCCCTCTCCCTGTAATGACTGGAGAAGCTGATTAAGATCAGGAGTGAACTTGGTATGTGGAAAAGGAAAGTCAAATGATAATAAGCTGAATGTAAAATATTTCTCCAGATGCATCAGTAATTTTAATGGCCACCTGCAGGCAGCACAACTGTCAGCCTGGAATTGTGCTCATGGTCCTCCCTGGCCTTTCCATGTCAGCTCCTCCTGCAGAGCACCTGGGGGTCTGGCCATGCTGCTGGCTTGTTTCCTTTGAGGAGACTGGGATGAGGAAAGGCCGGGGGGTTGTGTCAAAGAGATGATATTTGAGTGCCCGTGTACGGGCCCATGATAGGATCACCCAGAGCTGGCAGGGCTGCACCTTGCTGCCCTGGTTAGAGGTGTTGAGCTGCTCCTTTGCCTCAGAGAGAGCCAAGTGCAGCACTTTTGTGCAGAAACACTTCATTAGCCCTGGTTTGCACAGCTGCAGCTCCTGGGCTTGGTGGAGTGCCCCTTTTTGCACCTGGAAATGAGCAGAGTCAGTGATGGGACAGGGCAGGGCATTCCCTACCTGTGCCCATTGTGAAATCCCTCTGCCCCCACTGTGTCACGTCCCGCTCCTCAGTGACATCCCGGCCAGCCTGGAGCATGGAATTCCCCGTTTCCAAGGACACGTGGCCATTGTCACCGGCACAGGGCAAGAGCGCTCAGACCCTTGGGCGGCTGCAGCGAGAGCGGAGGTGTCAGAGCCACAGCGAGTGTTGCTCCAACTTGGCTGGTTCCAGCAGCCGCTGTTCAAGAGGCCGATCCACCCACTGAGTGGAGGTAATTATTTACAGTTCTGTGCAGAAAGGGGGTGCTCAGGGACAAATTCACAAAGCCAGCAGCACGAGAACCCAGAGTGTCTGAGTATTTATACATTTGTGGAAAGAAAGCAATTAGTGTTCATTGCCTGCCAGTTCCCTAGATCTCTTCATAATGAGTATTCTGTCTGCTCTTGGGCAATGATCCTCTGACCTCATGCTCAAAAGTCTGCATGCTCAGTCTCTCCCTTCTTCTTAGTGAGAGGTTTCTTAGTGAGAGGTGGCCGTGGTCTGAACTGGCTGGAATGGCCTTTTACCCTGCTGGAGGTGATTCAGCACAGTTGCTGCAGTGCCTTTATCAGTTTGTTCCTTTTCTCGGGGGTTCTGCCAAAGGACCTTGTGCCCATAAATTCTGCATTCTTTGTGTCCACCATCCATGGTGCATCCTTCTTCCCAAGCCTTGCTAACCTGCCCTGTGTCTGAGGTCACTGGAGCCTGTCAAGCCTTACACCTCAACAAGGCAATTCAGCCAAGAAGTCAGCTGCCTTTCCAAGGCCTGGCCATCACTTCCAGCTTGTTGGCCACTTCTTGTTTCACGGGAATCATCTCCCTTCTTGTTGATGAGCCTTGATAGCCCCAAAGGCCAAACATCAAGAAACACATTTTCCTAAGAAATATTTTGCATTCTGCAGATTTTTCAGTAGGATCAGTGTCTGTGTGGGAGCGGGAGCAGCCGAGGCAGAGCGGGATGGCGGAGCTGCGGGCCTGGGCAGGATCCAGTGAGTTCCGCAGGGCCCCCAACAGCACTGCGTCCCGCAGGGCCCCCAACAGCACTGCGACGCCTGTCAGGGTGACCCAGAGGTGCCAGGAGCAGCAGGTGAGGGGCAGGTGTCGGGCTCTGCGGGCTGGCAGCGGCTGGGGCTTGGCCATGGTGTTGGTGTCAGGCGCTGCTGAGCCTGCGGGACCTGTTGGGCAGGGCTGGGGCCCCACTGGTGCTCCAAGGGCCCCTTTGAGGCAGCTGCCCGGGGGGAAGCGACTCACAGGGATGACACCGAGGAGGTGCCAGTGGAACTGGGAGGATCCCCATGCTGTGGCATCTGTGAAATTCATGCTCTGGGCATGGCTTGTGATCAAAATGCTTGGATTTCTCAGGATTCCATGCTTGCACTACACTCAGCAGCCATGTCAGGACAAAGGAAACTTCCTGAAATGATTTTTTAATATTAGCAGTAGACATTACTTTATTGACCACTGTGATGAATTGTGCAGATCCCCTTCCACATGCACACTATTTCAAAGCTTTTTTAATGATTGAATCACTTTTAATAAAGAAAAAATTAATATTGATTCATTTTAACTTACAAAATTCCTTCCCTTAAGTAATATTCTATCTTCAGCTGGGTAGAGATGTCTCCCTTCTCATGGTAATTAGTCCACAATTTTCAGTCCATTTACCATAGCCTTTTAGATTTTATCTCAGCCAATTTTGCCTTCAGAATGAAGCAGGTAGATGACAGTAGTTGTTATTATTTCAAAGTGTTCATAGGCTAATAAACATTTTAGTGATTTTTAACCTCCACTAGAAGGTGACACATTCTGTACTAAATGATGAGTTCAGCCAAGACCCAACTTTTGTAACCTCTGACTAACCTAGGATAAACTGCTTCCATTTCACATCTATGGAAATAATTGCATCTAGAGCTGAGGAAAAGAGAAAGGGTTTTCATGTGTGTTGAGAGTTAAAATTCAGATTGTGCAGATGAAATTCTTCTCAGAACTGACGCTGTGATGTGCTTCCATAGTGCCAGATATATCCCAGAGCTGGGTCCTGCCCTGAATTCTTGATCGTTTTGTGAACCACTCTAACCAGGATTGTTAGTTGAGTCAAGCTGGCCAGGTCAACTGTAGTCAGGAACTTGATTTCAAGGGAAGCCTGTGCCTAGAAATTCCAGCAATTGGGAAAGGATGACTTGCTACTTGAAGACTTGGCTGCATTAGAGCCTAAGTGAGGGTCTCTCTCTCAGGGCACTTTTGTAGCCAGCTGCTTTCAGAGGGACAACTGTGTCAAAGCAGCCCTTTTTGGTGCAAACCTTTGCACATACAGCTCTTGTTTAAAATGGAGGGCCTAGTTAATCAGCAGTAATGGAGAGTAAGCTGAAGTTTACACAGAAAATTTATTTTGCTTTTTAGCCAAATGCCAGCGAGGCATCTCACAAGGGAAGTGCACAGGATGTCAAATCGTGTAACCAACTGGGAGGTATGGTTGCCTTTCACATTTTGCTCAATGTGTGTAAGATTTTCAACTTGGTAATTCATTTTTGCAGCATATTAATTGGAAAGGGAATCTCTTGTGTTCAGAGATCTCAGCCTGGAGGTGTTTTGGCCTCTCGCCAGCCTTGCAGTCTCTTGTCACTGCATTCAGCCACTGGTTTGTTTTCCCCTGAGAAAGCCTGCCAGTCCTTCCTTGTTCCCATACTGCTTGATGGGTTGGAATTTGGAGCATGGAGGTCAAGGTTTGGACCACCTTATGCACTGAAGTTCACAGTCTTGGTAGCTCAGATTTTGGTTTTGGAGCACCTAGGCTCTGTCATTATCCATGAAATTTAATTGGGAAATTGAAAGAAAATGACCTTGAGCAAGTTGCATAGAGAATTTCATAAGGTCAATATGGAAACCCATGCTTGATTTAATTGTTTGTCTTGGTCATTAAGTGAATGTTGCCACAATACTACACTAGGTTCTTTTCAATGAAAGTGAAAGGAAGATATTGAAGTCATCTTGCCCATGGATTCCAACATTTCCCACAAAGCACAATGTGGTTAGGTGTTGCCATTTGTATTAATGTGTTCTGAGTGCTGTTTCCCCAAGGAGCCTGGCTCCAGGCAGACACGAGGTGCACATTCCCCTTCCAGGCACTCAGTGGTGCTGCCTGCAGCAGTGAGCTGAGCCAGGCACAGCCAGCTGCCCTGAGCAAAACAGGCTCTCACCTGGCTGTGGCTGCAGTCACCTGCATGCAGGGACATGCCTGGCCCTGCAAGTGCAGCTCTTGCTCTGCCTTAGCCTAGTGCAGAGCATTTGAAGGCAGCATCATGGTGGCTTTTTGGAGAGACAAAACTGAACTTCTGAATTTCTCACTAGGGACATTCTGTTTCACATGTGAGTGATGATTTGTGTCTTTCTTGGTGGTGGTCTATCTAGCTGCTAAAGGAATATTTAACATTGAA
The DNA here is from genome assembly GCA_039654755.1 of Calcarius lapponicus. Classification (NCBI taxonomy): domain Eukaryota; kingdom Metazoa; phylum Chordata; class Aves; order Passeriformes; family Fringillidae; genus Calcarius; species Calcarius lapponicus. The sequence continues at coordinate 64,331,456 of CM077481.1, read as the reverse complement.
TACCTGGGGCCTGAGGACTTGCCGTAATGAGATAGTTGTTGAACTTATTGGCAATTTTGGTTTTGGCTGGCACAGAGAAACTCAGGTGAGACAGGCCTTGTTGCTGGTAGGGTACAGGGTGCCTTTGCAACATGATCCACACAGTACCAGTTAGGGACTGGGCCTTGTCACATAATAAGAGAACATGCTGAATTGGAAGGATCCACAAGGATATTCAAAATCAGCTCTGTCCCCAAGAATTTCCATCAGCTTTTTAAATCCACTCTTTTGCCTTCTGCTAACTTCCCATTTGACACTTCTTTTTTCTTGTTTTCTTTTGGAAAACAAGCAGATGTGAGAAGAGCTGAATCACAGACTTCATGTCCTGCCCCTGAGGACAAGAGGACAAAGCCCATGAAGCCTGCAGAGAGGGATCAGAATCCTTGCAGTGCTGTTTATGGGCGACCCTACAGGGACAGGGTGATTCATTTACTTGCTCTGAGGACCTACAAGAAGCCAGAGTTACTTGCTCGCTTGCAGAGAGATGGAGTCAAGCAAAAGGACAAGGGCGCCCTTGCCAAGATTCTTCAGCAGGTGAGATTATGGAGTTTGTGTCAGCATTATTTCCACCACACTTTTCTTTTGTTCCTAATTGTCACTCATTTCTCCACTCTTTAAATTAGATACCGATGAACGAGTTAGGAAATGCTCCCTGTTAAGTTTTTCCATCAACCTCATCCAGAGGTCTCAAGGTGCATGTCCATGTGACAAAAAGAAAGAAAACTTCAAAACTTTTGGGGCATTGTTGTTTTGCTAGAATGGCTGGCAATGAGTAACACTTTGTAATGTTGTTGCTCCTCATGCTTTATTCCATTCTCTTTCTTTTCTGTGCACCGTTTAAGTGCTTCATGGAGTAACTTCCCAGGGGCTCCTTGATTGTGTAAAATGGCTTGTGATGGCACCTAAAGTTTCCTGGGATAAGTTCCAGAGCAGAGAAGTTCAGGAACTGCAGAGGCCAGTATTTCATGTGAACAGAGTTAGTGGCTTCTCCGGGATCTGTGGGGATTGCCTTCCAGGAGTGTTCCAGGCACATCCTCTATGATAAAGATGGTAGCCAAACTTTGAGCAGAGGGTTTCTTTGCTGTCATGTGAATTAAATCTCCATCTTCCTTGAAACTCTTGTATTCAGGAACTTCTCCAGTGCTCCTCTGAATTTCACAGTTGTTTTGTTGTTATAGCCAGCAAAAGGATGCACACGCATTGAAAGATGCATTGGTTCTTTCCTTCCTTTTTCAATATTCCCTATTCTCCTAGGCTGTTGCTGAATGATGCCAGCATTAATATATCAAGTAGGAACATTTCCTCTTTAGCTAGGAAAACAGTCTTGGAACTTAGTCAAAGGAGAAAAATTCAACATGGATATAGTTTCAGTTGATCTCATAGTGACTTTGAAGAACTCCTTCCCTGAACCTGTGAAATTTGTTGCTGGGTTTGCCCAGGGCAGTGGCAGGGCTTTTTCACCCTGAAGACATTCACAATATAATGAGAGCCATGTTCTGCCATCCCAGCTGAATTAGCCCATTTAGATTTCAAGTTGATCATAAATTTTCAAAGTTCAGCCCCTAAGAAGGTAATGGATGAAAACAGTTTCTCCTGTTCCATTGCAATATTTGAGGAGATTTCCCTGGAGTCAGTGTGCTGTAGCAGGTGTGAACTGCCTCAGGGTCCAGGTTTGCATTCTGAGTGTTCTGTGTGAGCAGCTCTGCAGCCTGAAATGCCTTGCTCAGGCTTTTGTGGAAATCAGAGCAAGTGGGGGTTTATTTTGTATAAATCTCAAATGGGCAGTGTGAGCTTGCTGAGATCTGGTACACACACACTTGCCTCCCTTCAAACACAACCTGAGTTCTGCTTCTAAGGAGTGAATCCCTAACTCTGGGTATCTTTGCTACTTCTACTGGTTTTTTCAGGTGTGCAAAAATAGACATCAACACAGACCCAAATTATCCATGTTTTTCATGTTTTGCCAGGAGAAAAGTCAAAGTTGTCACAGATGTTGGTGGTGTGTTAGATGAATTATTCAGTGTGCTGCAGGGGTCAAATAGATGGAGACTTTCCCAATGGGCTTTTCTGTGGAACTCTGAGCAGGTGTCAGGTGATGAAGTCTAAACCTGCACTTTAGATATCAGTGGTCTTGAGCTTTTACTACCTCATTTTACCTTCTTGAGGTGACCTTGTGTTTGTCTTGAGGAAGGTATGAACCTCATTTCATTTCAAAGGAATACAGCAAGGCATGTGCACGGCCTTCTCATGGCAGAACTCTGCTGGAATGAACCCTGGCTCTGCCACATGAAGAGGGACTCTGGGCATGACCCATCTCCTTACACATTGTAGCTCTCAATGTTGTTTTCAAAGGAACTCTTGGTAGTTATGAATGGAGATCCTGGGTTGTTTCTAATTGGTGAAACATTAATATGTCTGAAAACCCATGTGATAGAGGAATAATCAAGCTGTGAACAAAAAGACATTAATTATTTTAAACTGGGTTCTCACAAGCAGCTGTTCAGGACCAATCGTATTTCATTTGTTTACGTGCAGCAAGCATAATAAAGATTTGTTTTCCCACATGTCTGCCTGCAGGTAGCCAAGTGGAATGCAAAGGATAATTCCTTCAGTCTTAAGGAACATCTCTTTCAAACCCTTCAGACTGATTGGCCTGGCTACACTGAAGCAGACAGACAGAATTTGCAGTTAATACTTTCTGGGTAAGTTCAGTCGCTCAGAGAAAAGATTTTCAAAAAGCCCTGGTTAATGAAGCTGAGATTGTTAGGATATGCTGAGGTAGCAGGGACCTGCCAGGGTCTTAGCCCTTCAAAGGACACCAAAGAATCACACCAGGTGCCCAAGAGTGTTGTCCAAACACTTCTTGAAGCCTCCCGCCGTGACCACAGGCCTGGGGAGCCTGTTGCAGTGCTCAAGCACCCTCTGGGGCATGAATGTTTTCCTGATATCCTGCCTAAAGCTCCCTCAACTCAGCTTCATGCTGTTTCCTTGAGTCCTGTCACTGAAGGTCTGTTTTCCCTGCAAGGAGTGAATTTTGACAGTTGATATTCGAGCCTTGTAATGTGAATTATTGGACCATCCATACAGAAAATCAGCTCCATCTCAGAACACCCCCAGCACCAGCCACGCGACATCTCTGGGACCTTCTGAGAGAGATGCTCCAGCAAGACCTGCTCAGGTATTTTGTACATTTTGAACATTCTGGACTGTATAGTAAATTTTAGCAGACTTGCTGGTGGTGTTAAAGCTGTGATGTGAATGTGCAGGACCTTCCTTTTTGGGAAGACTTTGATGGAGCTCCTGAAGGGAGTGTCTTTCCCACAAAGCATTTTAGCTCCAGACTTGAAGTAGCACTTGCTGAGTGCTAAGATTAAAAAGAAGGAATGAGATAGAGCCTGTATTTACCTGCCGTACTTCCTGGTTTGAATGCTCTTTTTAGCAAAGAAAGATGTGTTTTCAAGCTGGGCAAGTTCAGAAATGCTGCTTTTTCAGAATGGAAGCAAAAGCTGACCCTGATCATAGCTTAATGGATGAATTATTTTGTTATTGATGCAGAAATGCCCTCTGGCATCTGACTTCACCAGTCCTGTGACGAGCAAGAAGAGGAGAATTGGCCACCAGCCCAGTCATGTCCAGCCAGCAGCTGGTGGCCACTTTTCTTCCTTCCTTCTGCCTTCCACATTCCTTTTCCCTTTGGACACATCTCCAAGTTCAGGCTCCATTTCCCCCTGCACCCATGTGGTGCAGCAAACAGAGAAATTTCAGAGTTCCAGCATCCCAGCACCTGCCAGGGAGCAGAAGGAGATCCCCAATTCAAACGGGGAGAAAAATGAATTGGGAAGGCTGAAGCAGTGGCGCCACTTGGATTTCGATGAAGGTATTGATGTGCTGGTTTTCCTGACTCCTGTGTGGATAACTGTGTTGTAAAGATTTGGTTATTAAAAGAAGCTTCTGCCCAAATTAAGATGCAAGCATGACCCTTTTCCACAGTCAACAGTAAAAATGTTATTGAAGAGGAAATGCAAACTAGGGAGATAGAAAGAAATGAGACAAGAGAGGCGGGGTGAGGGGAAGAGAGAGACATTAAGTGGGGAGATATCATCACCACATGGACTCTCTCTTGTCCAGCCTGTCCTTCTCCACCCTTGGTCTGCTCGGTGCTGGCGGTCCCCAAGTCTCTCTGGAGGTGCCACCTTTATCCTGTCCAAGACTGGGGTATCCACAGGGTGGCCACAGCTGTCCCCACATCTTGGGCTAGAAGCCATGCAAGCACTGATTTTCCTTACCCATAGTCTCTGCAGTGGAGGCTTTCTCTGGTGTCCTAATTCCAAACCTTCACCTCTGTTAGGCCAAGGCTTTGTGCTTTTCTTCTTGCCAAATGTGCTTGGCTCCAATTCCTGTTGTGGTGGCTTATCTTATGGGAACATCCTTCTTTGACAGTGTTCTGAAATAGTTAATTGTGTTTTTGCACCTTGTGAAAAGTGAGCTTTTAAAGCAGGATCTGGATACATGAAGGCACTGCTCTGCATGACTGCTCTGCTATTATCTCTGCTGAATGGTCATGATAAATTAAGACTTCTTTTTTTTTTCTTTTTGTCTTTAGATAAGATTTTGACTCTTGGTTTAAAAGACAACAGCAAAGCTCAGAACCTGTGCTGCTGGAACCTTGTTGAAAATTACAACAAAACTACAATTTCTAAACTCATTTTTAGAAATTGTCCCTTTAAGTAGTGCAAAACCAATGAAGAACAATGAAATGTGAAATAGATTATTGTTTGGCAGAAGCTAGTTAAAAGGAGAAGCCAGGCATCAGAAAGGCAAAGGGAATGGATTGTTTTCTTCCCATCTGATTTCTACTAAACTGACAGGGGACTGAGACAGCCCTTTTTCCATCAGCAGATTTTTAAGACTGCTTGCTGAAGGCAGGAACCTGTCTCACATGTATTGCAGCCTAGTTTACTGAAACATGTTGATCAATTCTCCAAGTGATTTAATGGTTGTTGATTGAACTCATCCTTTTCATGGAAACACCAAAAGCTACAAAACCTGGCCTGTGGCTTCCTGGAGTTCTACTTTGAACTGGGCTGGGAGTTCCTCTCCATCCTGGCTGCAGAATTTCATTCTTCAAAATTTGTGGAAGTGGTGCAGACTGGAAACAACACTGAAAAGCAAACAGAAATGCATAAAGAACACTTGATTTCTGATGACAGGGACAGGTGAAGAAGGAAATGGCTGAGCGAATAAAGGTGATGGACCAGAGAGAGAGAGAGAGAGATGTTGGAAGAATGGAGAAGATGGAGTGGCATTTTATGCTGGACTCTTGTGTAGCCATGGACAGAGCCATGTTTCCGTGTGATACAGAGACTGAGTCCAGGGGGAGAAATGTCCCAGAGCCAAAAAAGATTCAGTGGTGGTGCTCCTCGGCTCCAGGGGGTGAAATATGGGGGGGACAGATGTCCCAATAGTGAGGAACTGTGCTTTTCTGGAACTGGACAAAACATCCTTAAAAAGAGACAACCCTGGAAGCGACCCTGATCCATTCAGGTGGTGAGAGCACCTGGAAAATGGAAAAGGCCACCATGACACATGGAAGGACTCCTCTCCTCTTGATGAATTGAGAATTGATTATCTACAGGGTGGTGATGGACTGAGAGTTGGTGATTTGGGAGGTGCATTATATTGGGAATTTGAGGGGAGGAGGAGGAGAGTGTTTTTGTAAGGTTTTCATTTTCCTTGTTTTCCTTGTAGTTTTTTGTGTGTAGTTTAGTTATTTTGTAGTTTAGTTAATAAGCTTTTTTTTTTTTTTTTTAAGCAAGAGCCTGTTTTTTTCTTATTCCTGGTCAAAAATCTCACAGCAGACACCAGGGACAGTGTATTTTCATGGGGCATTGGCATGGTGCCAGTGTCAAACCATGACAAGATGCCACCTCATGCCTTCAAATAAGAAAAGCTGAGCTGGGGCTAACACTGTGGGAATGCGCAACTTGTAGGATGAAGTGGCCATTCCCTCTTTCTAAACCCCAGGACTGTAAACTGTGGAGAAGGTTGTTTGTGCCGCATTATTAAATAATGTTGCTTCTTCTAAGTAGTTTACTGTGAGGAGAATGCTCTGAAGGACTTTTTCAAGACTGTCCAATGGAGATCTTTTGGCATTTTAAAGATCCCCTGATGAAGAGTGTCAAAATTTTGCTTTTCTACAGGAACAAAGAAAGGGACTTCCATTGCCTCCTCATGCTCTGCAACAAGCAACCAACCAGACTACTTGAGGTGAGCAAAATAGCAATTAACCCTTGCCCCTCTCAGTGGGGTGCAGTGTGAGGCTCTTTCCTGTGCTGAAGGGATGAGTTTGAGCAGGTTTAGTTGGGCCTGGAAGGCTCAGAGCAGAGATGAACACCGAGGTGGGTTAGGCCCGGACGGGCCATCCCTTCCTGCAGTGCAGTTGCACAGGCTCAGCTGCAGCAGTGCTGCTGCATCCCCTCATGGGATTTGCAGTGCAGGAGGGGAGGGAGAAGTGTGAGTGTGTGGTATGAAACACTGGGAATTGCTGCCAGCTTGTGTCAGAGCAGGGATGTTGGCAAGGGCAGTCAGGCCTCCTGCAGCTCTGGGGCTCTGGGGCAGCTGCGGCCTTTGGAGCAGGCGCGGCAGGGCCCTGGGGCACATTGCTCCGCTGCCTCCCAAAATGTTGCAAGGCATCTGTAGTTTTCTTTTCAAACTTATCCTGCACACTCATCAGTTGTATCTGGCCCAGGATGCATCCTTGGCACCAGTTGTTTTCAGTCCCGGTACTGAATTTCAAATTGTAAAAATTTTCTGCTTGTAAATATTAATCTCAGGATGGTTTAAAGTGTTTATTCCAATGTGGAGGGAGTTTTTGTTATTCAAAATAGCCAGATCTTCAGGCCTGGAGGAGCAGAAGTGAGAGTGTTGGGAAGTGGCATCTATTGTTCTCATTGCCACTTCATTTGGATTTGTATCATGAGCTTGATAAACCTCACACCTGTTGATTTGAGGGAGAAGCGAATGAAGAAAGTTTGACTCCCATCAGTGGCTTGAAGCATTAATGAATTTTGCCCTCCTTAGGAGCAGATGTGGTTTGGGTAGTAGTGGTAGTGTCAGGCTGATATAGAGATTGTTTTTGTGGCTGTATTACAAATGCCTCAGTTCCATGGTCAGTGATGTAAGTGCCATCCGCTTGAAGAATCAGATATTATCATGAACTCTGCTGTGCCGTTAGACAAGAATGTAGCTCAAAAGTCCAACTCTGTGCACTCAACTCCATAAATGCAGTCCCTAACAAATATGTTTTAGAGATGTATTGTCACAAGTAAATGTAACTAAATTAAGCTGTTCCTACAGAGCAAGAGCTCATAATTTTGCAATGTATCTCCTCTTCCTGAAGCTGCTGTGTTTGTTTGTCATTTGACATTTGAAATTAGGGCAAATATTTTCTAAGCGCGCTCCACTTGCTAATAAAGAAAACCTCTCCTATGTAAAATATCAGTAACTAAGTGTCATAGAAATGTTACAGATTCCTAGAGTTACCTGACTGCATTCTCTTGAAGCACATGAGGTTGAAAGTAGAAACTGTCATTCCCAGAGCAACTGACTCAAAGCTTGGGTGTCTGTGTTAGCCTGCGCTTGGTGTAAAATTACACATGTGATGTATGGACTAGAAACATACTGGAATGTTCTCTTAGAGTTCACTCATGGAAAAATGGCCTCATTTTTTCCATTAGAAAATACGTAGCCATTGTCTCCTTGGAGCAACGCCAGAGCTACAAGGATGACTTCAATGCAGAGTATGAGGAATACCGGAATTTACATTCTCTGAATGACAAGACCACAAAGAAGTTCAGACAGTTTCAGGAGCAATGGAAGTCTCTGACTCCAGGCTCTGAAGGCTATCAGGTAAAGAAGGACAAAACCATGAAGACTGTGCTTCATCATCACAGCAGTGTTTTGGATTCCCTGGAGCTGCTCAGTGAAACAAAGGGAACCTGCAGGATTGGCATATATGCTCAGACACTGCTTGGGCTGGCTCTGATTTTTGCAAGACCCTGCCCCAAAAGCCCCTGTTTGAGCAGTCTATGAAGAAACAGTAAGGGGAGAGGTGTCCCAGGCAGAGTCATAGAGTATGGGCTCCTTCTGTTGCCTCTTGAGAGGCTTAATTACAGATCTTGGGTGATGCTGGGAGATGGAGATTTGTTTTTGCAAATGTCCCAGAAGAGTGGTGGCTGACAGAGAAGAAAATGTCTAGAGTCAGACTGAGTGAACTTTTAGTGCTTTACCAAAGTTTGCATTTTATGGCGGTGGTGAAACATTCCTCATGTTTTTTTTCCTTAAAGGCGCTGAATCATCAGATCCTAGCAGATTATCAGCAGTTAGAACAGGTACGTGTGACACCAGAGCTGCAGGGCCATGGTAACTGCTGAGTCTGCCGCAAGGCTTTTTGAAAGCAAAGGCCATCAGACTCCAGACTCTGCAGAAGTGTTTGCATGCCCTAATTTTCTTTTGCTTTCTCCTTCACAGGGTAGCCCCAGCTACTCTGAAATGAAGAGCAGGTGCCTGTACCTCCACAAAAAGCTGGCCCATATTCAGAGCTGCATTTCTGAATATGACCAGCAGTGAGTGGAGTACTGGCACCAGACATCTACTTCAGCCTTGTGAAATCAGCAAACTCTGGATTTCCTATTTCAACTAGAAAATTAGGTTTTTAGTGTTATTTAAGTTAGTATTGAACAGTAGGTTATGTTAGCACTGAGCCGTAGACTACTTCTTTAAAACTTAGAATTAGTTCAGAGAAGTTTAGTTAGTTTAAGAAGTTGAAAGATGATAGTTTTGAACATTAACAATAAAGAAATCTCACTATTGGTAATTCTTTCTCTCATTGTTGCTTGTATCATATTTGGAGTGGGTTTCTTCTGGTCAATTCTGTTCTTCAAGTGTTAAGTTTGTCCACTGAAATAAATTTATCAGTAGAGGGTGGAAGATCACTACCTGTACTATGAAGTTGTGCATATTTTAAGAAAAGACTTTGGCAGATGGAAATTCTTTAGAATAAGCATAGGGGTGTTTTTTGACCTTTCTTGTTAATGCCAACTCTTTGCTTAATTGGTGAATGTCTTAGAAGTTTGTACAACCCCCTCCCCAAATGACCTCGTTTTGCAGGATTACAGGGGAGTGCACATGGGCTGCTCTAAGGTGTCAGCTGAAGCAGCTCTCAGGACTGCTTGTAAATCATGGCCTCCCCTTGTTAGTGAGTCAAGGAATATCCAGATCTTTGCAAGTGTTGCTATTGAGCCTGACATGGCACAAGTCACCAGGACTCATTTAGAAGGCTGTTTAGACTTCTTTATTGCAGAAAGATTTTTCTTTTACAGTTTTACAAGGTGCTTATATTTACTTAACCAACACATGCGCTGCCCAGTGGTCATAAGGAAGATACAAAGCTTTCTGTAGGTGAGAGGAGCCACCCCACAGTTCATGCCAACCAAAGTCCAGATCTTTTTGGTTGCACTTTTTTTCTCTCTCTTTCTTCACATTGTCATGGTGATAGCCTTTGTAAATTCCTTGAGATAAATATGAGGCTTTCCTTATCTTCAAGAAGCCTTCACTGGCTCAGAAGAATAGCACAGAAATGTCTTTTCCCCCTGCAAGAGTTTTGTAAAACACATGGAGAAATTTTGGACGCAAGGTATTTCAATGTGTTTTTGTTGCCCGATCCGAAGAAAACACAAAACAACCGGAGTTGCTTTATGCAGTGCTTTATTGAGGGCCCGGGAGCCTGAGGACTTTCATCCAAAGTCAGAGCCCCAAGTTTGTGATAAAATCTACAGGGTTTATATACTTTTCTTAACATTATTGCTTCATTTGATTTACGTACATCGCTAATCAATTTTATAGATAAATGAAGATTCATTAGATACATCATGACATTTGTTAGTTAGCCAAAAGGTACATTCCATAGATAAGATTTAATACATTTTCTAGATAATACATTCTTTGGATCTACCATGCACCAAACCTGGTATCATGCACTAAGGTTCACCTAAAGTTTACCGGGCCTACTGCGGCCTTAGCATAACTACTGCTACTCATGCTAACTATAGTATCGTTTCACTACTCTGGATATCTATCTATTAGCCATAATATGATTTTCAATAATTTTCAACTTTCTGCAACAAGTCCCCCCTTTTGAGCATTCTTCAGATCTTCTGCAAGGATGCTCAACCTTCAGCTTCGGTTCTTCTACAGGAGACTGCTTCTTCATACTTGGGTGGGGGAATTCCCAGCCTGGAGTTCCTTGCTATTGCTTTTACCAATCTTCGCGTTCGTCTTGTTTCTTTGAATATTATTCCTAAGACACACTTATATGCCACCCAAACAACTATCAGTACAATTACAAACAACAAAATATATTGCAATATTGACGATATCCAACCAGAAACCTGAAGCCCCATTGACTCGAACAAAGCTCCTATCCAATTGTGCTGGGCTTCTTTTTCGATCTCTTTTGTTCCAGATTCGACTATTTCTAACTGAGAGATATCTCTTTCCACTTCTACTGTTATATTTGGGATATGGATGCAGCAATGATCAATTCTTTTATTTAGATACCCACAAACTCCATGCTCTTTTAATAACAACATGTCTAAAGCCATTCTGTTTTGGAGCGTCATACGAGAAGTGGCCTGCAATTGTAGATTCAAGTCTGTAAATCCTTTCCTAGTTGCTCTTGCCAATCTTTCTGTCTGTCCCAGTAACTTAAACAACATTTCCCTATTTCTATATGTGGCCACTGGTGCAAATAAGGATTCTAGTGCCCATCCGAACTTCACTCCGCTATCTGGTGTATGCCACTGATTTCCATCTCCTAATAAGTCCAAATCATCAATCTCTCTCTTTTTCCTAGTTTCTAATGCCCCTAACTTAGACTGTTTCCACAAAGGGCATAGCGTTGGTACTCCCAGAGTTACTTGTGTCACTGGCCCGTCCAAAGGGAGATGGGTAGTCCATTGTCCATGTCCCATTACCCACACCAAATTTCCTGGACTTCTGAGTGTTGTTGTTCTACAAGAAACCTTTCCGTAGAACCCGTTCATAAGGGGTTTGCCTGGTATGGTATGATTGTATTTCCTGCACTCACATCCCCATTTTAAGAGAACCCTTACTGGCACTAGGCTAATCTGATCCCCTGGAGTGTCACATGTGTAGACTTCTGTACAGTTCCAGTCTCCCTTAGCCACTGTCTTTTCTCTAGTAGAGGTATGTATCTCTGATACTTCTTCGTGTGATTGGTTTTTGCTTCCTGTCCACTGGACACACCAATCAACAGGCCCAATATAGCTATAGTGTTCTAGTAGACTTGGACCCCATATAGCTTCCCAGTTGTCCCATAAGGGCTGTTCCCGTGTCATGTTGTGACACCGTATTTCCCGAGATAGTTGCTTTTTCCTGATTGGCTGGCCTTGCTTCTCAAAACACCAACCATAATTTCCTAATCCTCCATACAGTCCAGGTTTTGGTTCATATCTACCTCCTTTTTCCCGACAATCCCAAATCGAGGAGTATTTCCACAATGGGGAATAACCTTCTTTAACTTCTACTATTTCCTTTTCTACTACCTCTACTTGGCACATGAATGTAGTGTTCCCTTGTAAGGTTGGAGGCATTGGGACCGGGATCACTCCCCATGTAATAGGCTCCCCAGCGGCTTGAGGGAGTGGTAAGCATGCTGTGATTCGTGAGACATTTTGTACTGTACCAAAATCTCTAATCAATCCCACTATCAGGTTTTCTCGTTCTTGCTCATTTTGAATGGTAATGTTAGTTTCTCTTACTTTTCTCAGGTTCCCTCGCGTTAATGAGACCATTGTCCTTGAATGTCCCCACCATGAGTCTTTGCTGATCCAGCACCAGTAGTATCCCTCATCTTCAGGCTGTACGTTCTCAATTATGAGGACTATAGTTTGATCTGATCGTTTTTCCCTGCGATACTTCCCTTTTCTGTCTTGAATATTGTTTCCCCCAAACCACCATCCGTAATCAGTGAACTGTACATCTTTCCTCACTTTACAGACTAAGATGACTGCCATGCCTTGCACTGCTCGGAAGATTCCATGTGTCGCCTTGATCCCTTCCCCCAAATGTGCTCGAACTATTGTCGATCGGGTACCATAGTCTGCCTCTATTCCGCACATAGCTAAACACAGATATCGTCTTTCGTCCCTACTTTGCTTAGGGTTTGAAATGTTTAACCACCCAACCCCTTTATCCTGTGATTTCCACCAACTCACTCCCTGGTCGATTTGTTCCCACATTTGTTGTTGTTCTTTCCACCATTTAACCTTTATCTCTTCCTTACATGATTCTGTTATAATGAATGGGCAATTAAGCTTTAACGGGGGACCATCCCACATGTCTTGAGCAGCGGATGCCGGCTTAACTGACACTGCTTCCTGAGAAGTGGTCCCTTCCCGTAATTTCCAAGATACCACCCTCAATTTAATTCTTTTGTAGTCAAAACTATACCTAATTTGTGCCATACACATATAGACTTCCATATCTTCTTTAGTCACTCGCTTCAATTGTAGTGTGGTGTTTCCCTTTTGCGCATCCCTATCCCAAACAGTAGTGAAACTTGCCTTGGGATACCCAGGTCCTTGTTTCCAGACTACCTTTAGATCTCGGGCTTCAGCTTTCTGGTCATAGGTTACAACACAGGTCAGATTCACATCCATTCCTTCCATGACTCCGACAATAGGCTCTGCAACAGTAACAACCACAAAACCTTGAACAGGTATCAGTTTCATCATTAGCAGTAACAGAACGATTAAGAACGCGGCTTTGCGCGAAATATCATTCGCGTCGGGGAGACCATCTGAGCCTCCCATTGTGTTGGAATTTTCTTGACTCGAGTGTAATGGATCCAGGAGTCGATTCCCGCCACCTTTATCGCCGTGTATGTCGTCAGGATCACTTGATAGGGACTGTCCCATGTTTCCTTCAGTGGATCCGTGAACCAATTTTTCACATACACTCGGTCACCGGGTTGGATGTCGTGAACTGGATTCTCCAGCGGTAAAGGTCGATTCCACTGCAGGGCCCCCCTTAGGTTATTGAGGGTTCTGTTTAATGACATTACATAGTTAAATATTGTTTGATCACCTTGTACATGCAAATCTCCTTGCAATACAGTAGCATGGTAAGGTTTTCCATACAATATCTCATAAGGACTCACCCCCAACCTTTCTCTGGGCTTTATTCTAACCCTCAATAGGGCTAGAGGCAGTGCTTGTGGCCACTGCATTTTGGCTTCCTGGCAAATTTTCTTGATCTGCCCTTTCAGCGTTTGATTCATTCTCTCAACCTGACCACTTGATTGGGGTCGCCAAGGTGTGTGCAAATCCCAAGATATGTCCAAGACCCTGGCTACTGTTTGAACAATCCCGGCTATGAAATGCGGACCTCTATCGGACGACAACCCTAGAGGTACCCCAAACCTAGGAATGATTTCCTTCAGCAATGTCCTCACCACTTCCTTAGCCTGATTAGTCCTGCAAGGGTAAGCTTCTGGCCATCCTGAAAAGGTACAGACGTACACTAGCATATATTTGAAATTTTGTGCTTTTGGTAACTCAGCAAAATCTACTTGCCAATAATCTCCTGGTTCCGGTCCTATCTGCAGTTTCCCTAATTGAATTTGTTTCCTAACGATTGGATTATTTTTCAGACAGACTGGGCACATTGCATTCACCCGTTTTGCAAGTGTTAACATCTGGTCTGAAACTATTTCTTTCTTTAAAAATTTTACGAGCATCTCTGCACCCCAATGGCATTTGTTATGTTCTGTCTCCAAAATAACTTTCATTATTTTTGCTGGTACTACTACTTGTCCAGTTGTTGTTACATACCATCCAGTCATGTTCTTTTGTGCATTCAATAACGTTGCCAGCTTCTCATCATCTACTGTATATTTAGGTGCCTGACTTAGGTAAGGATTTGCTGGACTCACCTTGACTGGTATTAGTGCCATCTGAGTCCATACCTCTCGAGCCACCTTTCGGGCCGTCGCATCTGCCATGTCATTTCCTTGGTAGATTTTTCCTTCCTCTTTCCGATGTCCTCTGACATGCATCACCGCAACCTTTTTCGGCCGGTGTACTGCTTCTAGCAAGGCTAAAATTTCTTCTTTGTGTTTGATGGAAGTTCCCTGTGAACTGAGTAGTCCTCTCTCCTTCCACAGCGCCCCATGCACATGGATCACCCCAAAGGCATATTTTGAATCAGTCCAGATATTAACTTTTATCCCGGTGCTGAGGATGAGGGCTCGTGTAAGCCCAATTATCTCTGCCTTCTGGGCTGAGGTACCAGGAGGTAAAGCTTTTGCTTCTACAACTGTATGAACAGTCACCACTGCATACCCTGCATACCTGGTACCATTGTCCACGTAACTTGATCCGTCTGTGAATAGTTCCCAGTCAGGATCTTCCATTGGTGTATCTTTACGACTGGCGTGTACCTGCTCGATGACTTCCACACAATCATGCACCAATTCTCCTTCTTCCTGTTCACTACGGAGGAATTCTGCTGGATTAACATGATTGGTTATCTTCAATTCTATATCATCCTGCTCTCTCAAAATTGCTTGGTACTGCAGCATTCGACTAGATGATAACCAGTAACCCCCCTTCTGTTCCAAAACTGCCAGTACCATATGAGGCACAAATACCTCCATTTTCTTACCCATTGTCAATTTTCTGGCCTCTTGAATGAGGACTACCGTGGCCGCAATCACCCGCAAGCATGACGGCCAACCAGCGCTGACAGTGTCCAATTGCTTTGAGAAATACCCTACCGGGCGCTTCCAAGACCCAATCCGTTGGGTTAATACTCCCAGAGCCAACTTTTGTCTTTCATTCACGTACAACTGAAAGTCCTTGCTCAGATCCGGGAGCCCCAAAGCTGGAGCCTCCTTTAGGGCTTGTTTTAAGTTTTGAAAGGCATTCTTCCTCAACTTGTCCCAATTCAGCTGTGGTTCCTTCAGGGCCTCATACAGTGGTTTTGCTAGTAACCCGAAATTCAGAATCCACAATCGACACCATCCTACCATTCCCAAGAAAGATCTTAACTCTTGATGGCTTCTCAGAAGTGGGATGGCACAAATGGCCTCCACTCGGTTGACTCCCAACCGTCTCTGGCCCTGAGTAATTTCACAACCCAGGTAAATCACGCTCTCTTTTATTAACTGTGCTTTTTCTTTTGACACTCGGTATCCAGCCTGGCCCAGCATGTTTAACAATGCTATTGTAAGTTTCAAACACAGTCCTTTCTCTTCAGTGGCTAGAAAAATATCATCAACGTATTGTAGAATTACATACGAGAACGGTGAATCCCTTACCTCAGTTATCTTCCATTCTTCTAACTCCTTTGCCAATTGATTCCCAAATATTGTGGGGCTGTTTTTGTATCCCTGAGGAAGCCTCGTCCAGGTGAGTTGCTTCTTGCAACCAGTGTCTGGGCTCTCCCATTCGAAGGCAAAATATTTCCTACTTTGCAATGCCAAGGGAATGCAGAAGAATGCATCCTTCAAATCAATTACAGTAAACCATTTAAATCTTTCAGACACAGATGTTAACAGGGTATATGGATTTGCAACCACCGGGTGAATATCCTTAACGATGTTATTAATTGCCCGTAAATCCTGTACCAATCTATACCTACCATTAGGTTTCCTCACGGGAAAAATGGGAGTATTGTATTCTGATTCGCATTCTTCCAATATTCCTTGTGTTAAGAATTGTGCTATGAGGGGAGCAACCCCCTCTCTGGCTTCAATTTTAATAGGATACTGTTTTATCCTTATAGGTTGTGCCCCTTCTTTTAATTCTACTGTCACCGGTTGGGCAGCTCTAGATTTCCCGGGGACTCCTGTTTCCCACACCCATGGTACCACAGCCTGTTCCACCTCTTCAGGGATGGGGGTGGGTTCAACTTCTCTAATCACAAACAATTTGGCTATTTCTTCTTCAGGAACTTCCACTTTGACTCTTCCATCCTCAAACAAAATTTTCATATTCAAAAGGGATAGTAAATCCCTCCCAAATAGTGACTTGGGGCAGTTAGGCATATATAGAAATTGATGATCTAACTCCTTTCTTCCAAATCTCAAATTTAATGGTTGTAGGAATGGCCTTTCCTCCAATTGGCCCGTTGCCCCTACTACTTGCACTGTAGTGTCACTAATTGGCCCCAATCGTTTATTTAAAACTGAATAAGTAGCCCCAGTATCTACCGTAAATTCCTGCTCTCTCCCATCAATTTCCAGCCTAACTTTCAGATCCTGTTCTAGTCAGCTTTGATTCTGATAATTTCCCAAAACCATCGCCTGAGCGACATCTCCCGGAGTCATCGGGTAAGCTGCTGAATTGTTTGGCACACCCATCCCATTCCTGACTGGACATTCATTTTTCCAGTGTCCCAATTGACGACAGAAAGCACACTGGTTAGGTCCCAGAGTTAGTCCTCGTCCCCCAGTGTTTTGAAATCCTCCCCTACCGCGACCCATTCCTCGACCCCGCATAGATCCACCTCTACCCCTCCCTCTATTTCCAGCTTGCTGGATTACTGCCAAAATCCCTGCCTGCTGCTTCTTAGCAGTCTCTTTTTCTCTGTTATTATATACTTTCCAGGCTACCTCCAACATCTTATCCAGGTTACGAGTATCCTCCCCCTCTAGTTTTTGTAGTTTCTTTCGGATATCATCCTGAGATTGCCCCATAAATATCAATGCGAGCTGCAGCTTCCCTGGCTCACTCTCCACGTCCAAGTTAGTATATTTTCTGGCAGTTTCCCTCAATCTTTCTAAAAACGCCGATGGGGACTCGCTTTTGTCCTGTCTTACTGAATACAGCTTAGACCAGTTCAGAGTTTTAGGCATACCAGTTCTGATTCCTTCCAACAATAACTCCTGATAAGAATTAATTGCATGCATGCCTTTTCTTGTATTCGGATCCCATTCCGGATCTTCACTCGGCACTACCTCATTAACAGTCCCTTCTACTAATTGTAACCTTATAGATTCTCTTGCTCTCTCCTTTACTGCTCTTAACACCATTTCTTTCTCTGTAGAGTCCATTAAAGTATCTAATAACACCTGTAAATCATTCCAGTCCGGGTTTTGTGTTCTGATTATCATCTTTACCACCCGCGCTACCCTTTCTGGGTCCTCCCGATAGCTTCCCGCAGACTGCTTCCATATCATCAGATCTCCGGGGGAGAAGGGCACCTTTATCAGTACCCTATCTCCTTGGGGTCCCACTGCTTCCCTTAAGGGGGCTATTAACTTAGGTTCCCCAAGATTTTTCCGTCCTTGCCTTGTCCTACCTGCAAGGGGAGTTCTTTGCCCATTTCCAGAGGGTCCAGGAGAGGGAGTATGAGGCTGTGATTTAATAGTTATGTTAGGGGTCCTGTATTCCCCCTCTCTCTCTCTCGACTTTTCCTCCTCACTCTCATCACTACTACTGTCCTCCGGCAGCGGCGGGCATGAGGAAAGGGGAACCGGAGCAGGGACTGAGGGAGCAGAGACTGAGGGAGCATTCGGAGCTACGTACGGGGATAGATCCTCCTCTGATCGGGAGGTTAGAGCTAAACACCGAGTACATTTAGATTTTTCTGTACACTCTCCACACTCCGAACCTTTTAATTCCAAAACCATTATTCCACATTCCTTCTGCCATTCCTTTTTCTCCCTCAGGACATAAAATAAATCCAAATACGGTACCTCATCCCATTTCTCATTTCGTCTTAGAAACTGCATCAAAGGAGTAATCACCTCATAATCCACAGACCCATTCAACGGCCACTCTGGCCCTGCCCTTTCGTATTCCGGCCACCAATGATTACAATAATCAATCATCTTTTCCTTTTCCAAGTCCTGATAAAACCCCTCACTTCTCCAACACTTTAGCAAACAACCTAGTGGGGTATTTTCCGGTATTTTGTTATTAGACTGCCCCATAGTTTTAACCATTTTAAACGGCATCCTACTTCAGTAATCCTACAATAATAAATCGCAACCACCAATATACACCAGCACTAAGCACAACCAATAAAACTATAAAAATCAACAACTCAATTTCGCCAACCATAAAACAAAACAATAATTCAACAACCTCAAACAAAACGACAAAGTAATAAAACAATAAAACAATTCAACAAAACAACTCAGTTACTCCAAACATAAATTACAAATCAACAGTTCAATCACTCCAAACATAAACAACAAAACAAGAGCAAAACAAGAGAGTAACAGCGTAATTATTAACAGCACAATTACCATTAAATACCAGACCAACCAAACCAACCTTGCCATTTCTCGTCGCCGCGAGTGGCAAGTGCCGGACTTGCGCAGCTTTCGCCGCGTCTAACAGCCGGCGCCTAGGCTTCCCAACCAGACGTCTTTAGCCCAATCCTGCGAGGATTGTTACCTCGTCTTACGGACAGGCACCCAATACCATTACCAAAAAAAAAATAAAGCACCTTCGGGCTTACCTTTCACAGTCGTCCGACAGGCGCGGGGGTCGGGCACGAACCGATGACTCCCCGAGAATCACTCGGTGCCGGCGTGGAGAAGATCGGAACGCGAACCACCCCAGCCACCTTCGGAGTCCTGCCGCGGTCGCCAGAAAACTGTTGCCCGATCCGAAGAAAACACAAAACAACCGGAGTTGCTTTATGCGGTGCTTTATTGAGGGCCCGGGAGCCTGAGGACTTTCGTCCAAAGTCAGAGCCCCAAGTTCGTGATAAAATCTACAGGGTTTATATACTTTTCTTAACATTATTGCTTCATTCGATTTACGTACATCGCTAATCAATTTTATAGATAAATGAAGATTCATTAGATACATCATGACATTTGTTAGTTAGCCAAAAGGTACATTCCATAGATAAGATTTAATACATTTTCTAGATAATACATTCTTTGGATCTACCATGCACCAAACCTGGTATCATGCACTAAGGTTCACCTAAAGTTTACCGGGCCTACTGCGGCCTTAGCATAACTACTGCTACTCATGCTAACTATAGTATCGTTTCACTACTCTGGATATCTATCTATTAGCCATAATATGATTTTCAATAATTTTCAACTTTCTGCAACATTTTAAAGAGAATTTGGGTTCAAGTGTCCCTTCAGGATCTCTATGAGTTTTTTAGATTTGTCCAAACTAGTCTGACACAACCAGCCTTTCTAGAGAGTTACAGATGTTGATTCCTGCACACACCTATGGGGACTTTGAAGTCTAGTTTTTTCCTAAATTTCCTGCCATTTATTTATTCAGGAGGACATGTTACCAACAATGCCATAACCTTCTTTTGGGAAAGGATATGAAATTTAATGAGGAAGGACAATATCTGGGATCCCTCAAAGGTGGCCGTGAATGCCCTTTTCTTCCTTAGAGAGTATTCTACAAGTCCCTCAATGGCCTCCAAGCCAGCGATGTTGAGCCCCATTCCTGAGAGTTCTTGAGGTGTTTTGTGATAAACCATTGAGCCATTGTTGCCCTTCTGTTCTCCTTCAAGTGAAGTTCAACAAAATGTCACCTCTTCAACCCTGAGACTTGGGTGCTTTTTTGCCTGGGTCAGGGGGTGTCCCTCCAGCTCTGCAGTGCAGCAGCCCCAGGAACGCTGCCGTGGGGGGCATGGGGTGAATTGTGCTGGGAGCCTCCCCTTGGCCTGGTGGCTGCTGCTGCTTGACAGAGCGTGCAGGAGTGCTGCTGTGAGAGTGGGCTGAGAGTGAGGATTTTTCATAGTTATCCCTTCATAACCTATCTTTCCTTTTATGGAATTTCTTCTAACTAATTCTACGCCACCTAAAGAAGTTTTATTTCCATGCTTTAACAAATGGAAGCTTCAAATTCCCGTCTGTATTTTCTGCTCCAGTTCCTTTTGTGTTGGTACTGGCATTCCTTGGGGGAAGGTGTATCAATGTACTGGTCCCATCTCCTTTTATTGCTGCAGGACTGTTTAGGAACACTTGAAATGGTTCCTTTGCACTTTTCTATAAGTGCCTTGTTGCTGTGCTTTCTGACAGACACTGTCCCCTGGTTGATGAGGATGTACCTGAGCATCCAAAGTCCCCTGGGATGCTCATACGCAAAATTTCTGCAGAGATGAAGGCACTTTTCACAAAGATGGTAAAAAGAGACTTAAATTATCGTTTCCTATCACATGACTTCCTCTCAAAGGGATAGGAACTTGGTAAGGTCTTCCATAGAGCAATTCATGAGGGAGGACGTTTTCTTTAAAAGCCATGGGAATTCTGATCCCCAGGAGTGGCAGGGGAAGCACTTTTGCACACTTTCATCAGGTTTCCTGGAAAATTTTACTCACTTGGCTTTGTAGGCTCTGATTTTTTCTCTCAATCTTGCTGCTGCTGTAAGACCTTCATTGGCTGCATAGGTCTCTTTTATCTGGCAGTGTTTTGCAAAAATTTTGTACAGTTTCAGCTATGAAATGAGAATCTCTATCTGCTGGCATTACAAAAGGAATCCTTAACCTTAGTAGTATTTTTATTTTTGACTGTAGGTATTTCTCTAGCTTTGTTGGTGTGACAAGGAAAAGCCTCTGGCCATGCAGAAAATGTGTCCAGTAACCCAAAAAGTATTTATATGTGCTTCTTGTTAACTCAGAAAAATGTCTGTGTCATTAATATCTTGCACTACTTCCCTTTTTCAGGATCCCTAAGGGCAGTCTTTTGGAAAACTGTGCATTGATCTGTAAGCAGATTTTACATTTCAGTTGTCACAGTCCCTGTCAGCCAAACACTAAGTAGCTGCCTTTCCAAATTGTCTACTGTACCTTCAATACCCCAATGGGATTCTTTGTCTTCTCTAGTTTATGTCATTATTGCTTGAGGCACTCTAACCTGTTGATTTGTTGATACCTACCACCCTGCAGGAGTAAATGAGACATTTAAAGATTTTGCAGAACAATTGTTTTCATCATGGTGTTCTGGGTCTGATTTGCAGTGGCGTTCACAATTTGGAGCAAATTGCCCACAAGATGCTTTGTTCTGCCACCTCTCCAGCAGTTTGGTCTGCTCATCAGTCTCCTGGGCTTGTGTGACCTGGTGAGCTTTGCAGTGCATTATTGCTACTTCAGGGAAGTGGATGCTCCCAAAGCTGTCCCTGTTTGATTGGAGATGCTGATTCCTTGCAGAAGTATTGAAGAACACGGCAGGGTTCAAGGCAGTAGCTCAATGCTACTGTTAGCACCATGTCTTTTCTTCCAGGAGTATCCCGTTACTTTAGGAAAACCAGTGTGCTCCTTTTTGCTCTACACCAGACATGACCATGTGTGGCACATAAACTGACTTTTTTCCCTTGTATTTTCAAGCCTTTTCTATCAATCAGGACTGTGGTGGCTCCTGCTCTCAGGTGCACTGGTCATCCCTCATGTACAATGTTTAGTTCTTTTTTAAGCAATACGCTCTTTTCCCCTGGCTTCTATTGTTGGCCACAGGTTTATGTAAAAAATCAGGAACAGGACGGGACTGCTGAGGACCATGCCTTGAGCTGTTTATTTTCCAGCATCACTCTCTGATGAGAGTCTTTTGCAGATTGAGGAGTTTTTGTTAGACAATGGTCATATTTAGCCAATGCACCATCAAGCCTGCTTGTACTAATGGACAGTGGTCGCGTACACAAACAATGAATAATGGACATATTCAGAAATGGGATTGGTATATCCTCGAAAGAGATACAAGAAGAAGAATCATCAGGATTCAGCAAGTTGGTCAGCAAGCTGGGGAAAGTGAGAAAAAAGTGAGTCATGGGTGGGCCAGATGACCACAGCAAGACGCGTGAAAAATTAGGAGATGCAATCAGCATTCTAATTTAGACGTGTGAACAGCTAGGATTAACCAATCATGTATTAGCTAGAGACGCGTGGACAGTAGAGATTTATTATAAAAATAGTCTTTTTAGGGATAATAAATTTGGCTTCACGGGATCATGTTGGTCATGGTGTGATGTCCCTGAACCTCCGCGCCCCGCATTTTTGGTGGAGAATGAGGGCAAACCCAACATTGTCGCACTAAAGGGACTCGAGGACGGCAATTTGGCTGCTGTGCAGGGGATCGGAGCCAGCCCTCGAGGAGCGGAGGAGCCGGTCGAAAGTATCTTCACTGCCCTGGTGAGAGGAAAAGGTTACTGGAGCTCCAATTGTAGATGACTTGAATCTCGCCCTGATCAAGCTGAGCGGCCGGGGAGGAGATGGGGTCTGAACATGAAAGGGAAGGTGTTCAGAAACTCCTCCAACTTATCCTCTCTAAGAGAGAACAAAAGTATGATGCTTCCAATTTGAAGGGACTGTTACACTGGGCTTGGGACCATAATCTCACAGCATGGGTTGCTTTTGAAATTTCGACATGGGAAGCTGTGGGGCGGATGTTGTGGGACAGGATTGCATCTGGTGGGAATGAGGCAAAAGAGGCATCCAAATATGCTACTTTGTGGAAAACCATTCTAGAGATGCTGCAATCCTTAAAGGCAGAGAGGAAAGCTGCTGCTGCGGCTTGTGCAGCCATTATTGCCTCTGAGTCAGAACAGCCTCAGGCATGTCCAGCAACTTCAGTTCAGCAATTGTTTTCTACCACCTTAGATATTCCCTCCCGCAGCCCACAACCCCTCAGCTCAGAATCAAGCGTTACACCGACTGCTCCTCCAGCTCAGAGCAAGAATGAGGAAGCTGCTGCCTCTTTGGGGGGGTTAGCCTGCAAACCAAAGGACAGTTGTAATTGGAGTGAAAAAACTTCTTCGGGGGGATCAGCCTGCAGACCCAAAGACAGTGGCACTCAAAGTGATGTAACTTCTTCGGGGGAATTGGTCTGCAGAACAAAGGACGGCTGTACTCAGAGTGAAGAAATTGTTGATAACAGGAACTCAGAAACTAAACATGCTGTATGTGAAAAGGATAAGGAAGGATATGTTATTGTGAATAATTCTTCTATTGAAGAGGATTTAAAATCTTTAGTGGATAATTTGCAAAAATTGGTAATTCAACAAAAAGATTCAGTTGTCCCCAAAAAAGACTATTCTTTTGAGAAAATTAACTTTCCAACGATAGTGGGTTCAGATAGACAACCTGGAAAGAGGTTACCACCCTCTCAGTCTGTCCCTGAGCTAGCACTCGAGCTGGTTAAACAAAACCCTCCCTCTCATGCTGTAAAAAATGTGGAATTAGAGTTGGAATGTGACCCTGAAATAGAAGCAGCTCAGAAACGAAAGTGGAAGGGAGTTATTCCAGAAGCTATTGTAGAGGGGACTTTTCTCTTAAATGATGTAGAGAGTTTTCCTGTAGTAACTCATGCTGCAGGTAGAGTTTGGGAACCTTTCAATTGGAAGATTTTAGAAAAGTTAAGAGCTGCAATTTTACAATGTGGTTTAAAATCTCAACTTGCACAGTCACTTTTGCAGTATATTTTTCCATCTAACACATTTATTCCAGCTGATGTGCATACCCTAGTAGGACTTAGAATGCCACCCCATCAGCAGGTGATGTTTCATAAAAGCTGGGAGGAAAAGTGTGCTCAGGAAGCAGCTAGATCTAGAGTGCAGGGTGATCCTTTGTATGGTTTAACAGCACAACAGTTACTTGGCAAAGGGCCCTGGGCTACTGCCACGGCCCAGGCTAGGAGCATTGATCAAGTCTTACAGATGAGCCAACAGCTAGCATATAATGCTATCCTTGCACTTCCAGATGGGTTACCTACTAAGTCTTTTACACAGATTCACCAAGGGATGAATGAGGACTTTGATAAATTTGTAGACAGATTGCATGAAGCTATTTATGATCATCCTGATCCTTCAGACGCAAAGGTAACATTGTTTAATATGTTTGTTTTTGACAATGCTAATGATAAAACTCAGCAGATTTTGGGAACATTAAGGAAGAGAGCGGATGTTACAGAAATGCTGGAACTTATGGCTAGAACTACAGAGAGAGAGAAAGCAGCCTATGTAGCTGCTGCAGTACAGGATGCAGTAAAGCCATTGCTTTCTAAACTGCAAAAGAGAGCTGAAGGAAAGAACATTAAGTGCTTTGGATGTAGTAAAATCAGACATGTTAGGAGTCAGTGTCGCTCTGCAACTATGAAAAAATTTTGATCTATCTGCAAAAAAGATAACCACAATACTAAAGAATGTCAGTTCCAGGGGAATGGGTCTCGGAGCGCCTTTTCTGCGGGTGTCACGGAAAAAGTACGGAGAGCTGCTTGGATAGCTCAGCCTCCCACGGAGGGGAGATGGGCTTTACTCACTCAGATCGTCAACTACTGGAAGCGCTGGAGTGGACGTGGAAACCGCAATAGACGTGACCATCGTGGACTCTGCTGTACACCTGATAGATACTCATGTAAAAGGACCCTTGGGGGATGGGCTTAGTGCTTTTCTGTTAGGGAGACCATCTGCCAGTAAAAAGGGATTGGATGCAATTCCGGGGGTTATTGATGCAGACTATCAAGGGGTTGTTAATATTATGGTTCGAACATTCTTTCCTCCTGTATCTATTCCCAAAGGTTCATGAATTGCTCAGCTTGTTCCTTTTTAGTCTTGTGTCCCCTGTACAGGCTACAAGGAACGGGAAACAGGAAGCTTTGGTTCCACAGGTAAACCAGAAGTATATTGGGCCATGGACATCACAAGAGGTAAACCAGACAAACAAGTAACCCTCACACATCCTAATGGTGATTCTTTTACAAAGAAACTCATAATTGACACTGGAGCAGATGTAACCATCATTTCAAACACAATATGGCCGAAACATTGGGCATTGGTCCATCCTACTTTAGGCATTGCAGATATTGGAGGGACTCAGGCAACTCAGATGAGCAGGGAAGTAATTACTTTTACTTTCCCAGATAGAGTGAATGTATCTACAAGGCCTTATGTCATACAAACTCCTGGTACCTTACTAGGTTTGCTTGGTAGGGATCTGTTAAGTCAACTAAAAGTCATTGTTACACAGCCTTTTTAGCAGTAGCCACTGAGGGGCAGCGAATCCTCAAAATTAGCTGGACCACTGACACACCTGTTTGGATTGAGCAGTGGCTGCTGTCAAAGGAAAAGTTGCCCATAATCCAACAATTAGTGCAAGAACAGCTTAAAGAAGGACACATAAAGCCATCCACTAGCCCTTGGAACACTCCAATTTTTGCCATCCCAAAAAAGAGTGGGAAATGGAGGTTGCTCCATGACTTACATGCTGTTAATGCAGTCATGCTAAGTATGGATGCCTTGCAACCTGGTCTTCCATCTCCCACTATGATACCTGAGTCATGGAATCTATTGATCATTGATCTCAAAGATTGTTTTTTCACTATTCCCTTGCATCCACATGACACAGATAATTTTGCCTTTTCCGTTCCATCTGTCAATAAGGCAGAACCTTACAAAAGGTATGAATGGATTTCTTTGCCACAAGGCATGAAAAATTCCCCTACGATGTGCCAAGTTTATGTGGCTTGGCCATTAGAACCTGTTTGGCAGCAATTCCCTGAGTACATCATCTATCACTACATGGATGATATACTGGTGGCTGGAAAACAATTGCACTCTGTAACTGTTCTAAAAACCATGACAATTTTGCTAGAAAAAAGAGGCTTGAATATTGCTCCTGATAAGGTGCAATCTTCTGCTCCTTGGAAATATCTCGGGTGGCCAATTGATCAGTCTGTAGTGAAACCACAGAAACTCACCATTACCACTGAGATTAAAACTGTACATGATGTCCAGAAATTAGTGGGGGATATTCAGTGGATTAGAAATATTTGTGGGATAACTAACAAAGAACTTGAACCATTAATACAGTTGCTAGGTACTTTGTCTCGGGCAGATGAACGCCGGAGCCTGGATAAAAAACAACAGCAGGCCTTGGATCACATTGCCACAGAGGTTGCTACATCACATGCACATCATCTGATTGAGGATGTTCCAGTGCAGCTGATGATCATCAATCAGAGCAAGGAGGATGACAACTATGCCAAGCATCCTTTTGCCTTGATTTTTCAATGGGTTAAAACTCGGGCTAATCCTTTAGTTATTTTGGAATGGGTATTTTTACCTGTAAAACAATCTATAACCATTACCACTCAAATGGAACTTTTTACTCATTTGATTGTGAAGGGCAGAGGGAGAATATTGGAGATCTGGGGACATGAACCTTATGCAATTGTAGTACCATTAGCTAACTGATATCTTATATAGGGAATTAGGCATTCTGTTTCTTTTCAGATAGCTTTGGCCGGATATGAGGGTAAAGTTCACAATACTTATCCACTGTTGGGATCCATAGGTTAGGGGGTATTTGAGAAAGCTTTGAACAAGACAGGCCCCGAAAACAGTGAAAGACAGTGAGATGCCAAGCCAGCAGAAAAAGTTCTAAGCAGCAGTGTATACATGAGAATTAAAACAGTAGGCCTATGTTGAATTGCTTTTCTAGGTTGCAAAAAGTATATTTTAAGTATACATTTAGAAGGTTAAATATGAATAAGGCTCTGTGCTTTGTCTTCTATGAACGAAGCATTGTGTTAGAGAGAAAACTGCTATTGTTTTAGCCAAAAGCTACGTAAGCCTCAAGCCATTGGAGGAAACTTCTGTCACTATGCTTTTGCTTCTTGTGATTGGATAAAACTGAGTCTTCATTTGTCTTATGTTATGCTGTAATGCTAAGTACCTCTGGCACTCTGTTTGGTCAGTGAACTGTCAGCATCTTTGCTGCATTGTTGTAACAATGTAATGGGACTGGTGCTGGAAAAATAAAGTTTGAGACACTGATCTGGAGTGTTCCGTCCTGTTCGAGACGGTATATAAACTGCTGGCGCGTCTGATATCCACGGCACCGGGTGTTACCTTAAGTGGAGCATCAGCGTCTGGAGGACAGACCCTGGAGATCTGACTGTCCTGTGTCTGGGCAGGCAGTATTTACAGATGCAGGTAAAAGGTCCAAAAGGGCTGCCTGCACTTGGTAGCAAGGCAAAGTATGGAAAAAGCATGCCATCTTTGGAGAGGTAAATGATATGTTGCAGACAATAGAATTGAAAGCTGTGATTTGGTCTTTTGAAAATTGGAATAATGAGGCCATTAACATTGTTTCTGATTCACTTTATGGAGTTGGCTGTGTCCAACGCCTAGAAAGAGCAGTACTTAAGGAGATGATTAATGAGCATTTGTATTCCCTTTTAAGCTGATTGCTTAAAAACCTAAATCAAGGATGGCTGGAATACTTTATTACTCATGTTCGTAGTCATCAAGCTCTCCCTGGTCTGTCTGAAGGTAACGCTTGAGCTGATCGGTTGGTAGCCACTGTCTGGCCAATGCCAAACTCTGATAAATTTCAGCAAGCCAAAACTTCCCATGCATTTCTTCATCAATCTGCAAAAACATTGGTTAAACAATTTGGTATTCCTCTTACTGATGCTTCTGGTATTGTGTGATCCTGTCCTGACTGTCAACGAGATGGCATTGGTTAGGCACTGGTGTTAACCCTAGGGGTACTCAACCCTTGCAATTATGGCAAATGAATGTTACTCACGTAGCAGAATTTGGTCAGAAAAAGTTTGTACACGTTTGTATTGATACCTACGCTTGTGTTTTATGGGCTACTCCCTTAAGAGGTTAGACAGCACATCATGTTGAAAAACATTTGTACAATTGCTTTGCCATATTAGGTATCCCCTTAGCAATCAAGACTGATAATGGTCCTGCTTCCTGTTCCTTAAGATTCAAATGTTTCTGTAATTTGTGGGGTATTTGACGTGACACTGGTATTCCTCACAATCCTACTGGTCTGGCAATTCTTGAGCGTGCCCATCAGACATTCAAGGGCATGCTGCAAAAACAAAATGGGGGAACTCCAGGGTTATCCCCTGAGAAGAAGACAGCTAAAGCCATTTTTGTGCTTAATTACCTTAGAACAACAGGAGATAGGGAAGATCCACCTATTCTTGTGCATCATGCCCTCACATGTAATCCAAGTGAGGAATTGCCTGATGGCATTCAGGTCATGTTCAAAAGCCCAGAAACAGGAGTGTGGCAGGACCAGCTACAGTCAAATTAATAGGAAGAGGTTCTATGTGCTTACTCATAGATAAAGGCATTCGTTGGATTCCAGCCAAGTGGGTGAAGCCCTATCTGAAACCATCATCACCAACCCATGCTGTGTCCAGAGGTGGAGAATCGGCAAAAACACCGATTCCAGACAGCCCTGAATCCGATCCTTCAACACCTGACAGCTGAACAACAGTCTGAATATCTGCCAAATTTGCTGGAGTATGCTGAGGGAGTACTAGCAGCTCCACATAGGTTTAATACACGTGGGTTAGATATACACAGACTTCTTTTACCTTCACTTTCATCGCAAGTTGTAAATCAGATAGAAAATGCTTGATATCTGCATGGTTGTGTATGCAAGCCGTGGCATAAGGTTCATTGTATAAAGTGTAACTCAAAAATTTGGCGACAAGTTCGTCAAGAACATAATTTAGCAGTAGTTCAAGGGAAAAAACCAAAAATTTAGGCCTATTAACCTGATACGCAATAATTGTTTTCACATAATTAACACTATTACCCCGAGAGTAGCATTAGCTAAATTTTTAGGGCATAACTCAGGAGGATGTCAGAGTTTTCTCCAGGATGTATCTTTGATAGAAGTACATGAGCAAAGATTGTTACTGTGGGTGCAGTTTAACCTTGCTTTAATTGCTGTAGTAAACCAAATTGCACTAGAAAGCAAGATAATAGGTACTGAATGTGCAGTAGGAATAGCAATACCACAAAGACATCACTTTAGAGATTTTGAGTGGGAAGGGGCTAAAGCAATTTGGGCAAAGCACCAAGGCGTGATGGACAACAATGGCAACAATGGCACCAGTCTGGCAAATATTAACAATGTTGCTTAGTGGAGTGATTCAGGAAACGCAGGGAGTACACAATAGAGAGCAGCGAGCTAACATGTGAGTTACATAGGCTAACAGAACAGGGCAAGAACCTTTCTGCTTATCACTAGCTACACCTTCAGATCCATTTGGCACCTGTTTAATTGGAATTCCCTTAGACTCAATGGAAGAATTCGGAAATTAGACCAGAGCACAAATTTATGGCAACTTAAGTAAGGCCTGGTCCTATTGGTGTACTAATCCAAATGGGATGATCCCAGAAAATTGGTGTGAAAGGCAAAGAATCCCTAGAAATCCTTTAGGAGTTCAGGCATTTACAATTGCTCAAGGTTTAAATACTACAAGTCAAGAACCACAGGAATTGGATATTTTGGGATCAGCGCCAAGAAATTATTGTTTGTTCTTTGAGTACCACAAGGGTAAAGAGCTGTTGGGAGAGGTCAGGAAAACCCAGCAATGAAAGCACTTGGATATCTCCTGTTTCTTCCTGGTATTACAATACCACGGCATACTGTGCCAATTGGACGTGGTCTGTATCCCTAAAACAAAAATCTGCAAGGATGTCACCTCCTGGAGTTTTTCTCATTTGTGGAGATAAAACTTGGCCTGCGATTCCTCAGAAAGCATGAGGAGGACCCTGCTATTTTGGGAAATTGACACTGTTTGTCCCTAGCATTCAACAGATGCTTGACATCAGGCACAAATTCCACCGTCCAAAACATAGTGTGCATCTATTGGGCTCAGACTGTAAGGATAATGTAGAATTGTAGAATATGCCTTTGGTTATACTGGCATCACTTTTTACACCGGGAGTAGCTTCATCACAGGCCCTTACACAATTCAAACGATTGGCTTGTTGGACAGGAAAACAAATTAACATTACATCTGCAATACTGAATGAGCTTACCACTGATGTAGGTAGCATCCGCCACGCTGTATTACAGGATAGGGCTGCTATAGATTTTTTGTTGCTAGCACAAGGGGATGGGGGTGAAGATTTTGAAGGGATGTGTTGCATGAATCTCTCTGACCGCTCTGAATCTATTGACAAGAAACTGTCATTGCTTAAGGAGAATATGAAAAAGCTCACAGTTGTTTAGAATTCTTTTGATGAGTGGCTAAAATCCTGGGGAATACCAGGCTGGCTCAAGGACTTAGTACGCTTTGGTATAAGGTATTCTTGGCTATGTCATTAATAAATAATTTTATGTATTATTAGCTTGGTATTCTTTTTTCAATTCTGCTTACTACGCTGTGTGCAAAAAATATTTGACTGTGCTTTTAAATCAGTCTGGCTTGTGCAAAAACAAAAGCGGGGAACTGTTGAAGATATTTTGCAGGTTGAGGAGTTTTGGCAAGACAATGGCTGTGTTCAGCTGATGCACAATCCAGCCTGCTTGTAATAATGGACAATGAACACGTTCACAAAGAATGAATTATGGACATGTTCAGAAATGGGGTTGGTATATCCTTGAAAAAGATACAAGAAGAGTCATCAGGACTCAACAAGTTTGTCAGCAAGCTTGGGCAAGTGAGCCATGGGTGAGCCAGACAACCACAGCAAGAGGCGTGAAAAATGACATGATCCAATCAGCATTCTATGTTAGACGCGTGAACAGCCAGGATTAACCAATCATGTATTAGCTAGAGACATGTGGACAGCAGAGACTTATTCTAAATATAGTCTTTTCAAGGATAATAAATTTGGTTTCACTAGATTCTATTGGTTATGGTGTGATGTCCATGAACCTCCGTGCCCCGCAGCCTGTTCCCGCAGGAGGCTCCGGTGAGCCCCTTGCAGGACGCTCCGCCGTGCACACAGCACTTCTCCTGCCCGCCCAGAACGCTCCTGGGACAGCAGGACACAAGCTGGCCGGCTCTGGGCTCAGCACACCCCAAACAGAGGGGCAGGAAGACACAGCGGCTGTTTCGCAGCCCTGCCCAAGAGAGGTGGGAAGGGTCTCCTCCCTCTGGTCTCGCTTGCTTGGGTTTCTGACTGGGCCTGAGGCAGGGGCTGCCATTCCTCACTTGTGGGGAGACCAGAGCTGCCAGAACCACACTGAGGCTGCAGGCACTGCCTGACAGCGCTGCGGCCACTGGGACGGTCGCGCCTCTGAGGCTCAGCCACTCCCTGCTGCTGCTGCTGCTGCTGCTGCTGCTGCTGCTGCTGCTTTTAGGCACACCCAAAGCTCACTGTTAGGCCACGACGGTCTCTGCTTCTGCCCTCTTCCTGTCCCTGTGTAGGGATGGAGCATTGCTGAGCTTTTGGAAAGCTCTCTGTGAAAAACTTGTAGCATTGCAAGCTCCTCTGCCCTCCATAGATGCATGCTGTGGAATCCCTGACAGCTGCCTTCAGAGCATCCTCAAGCTGGCTCTTCTAAAACCCAGGGTCCTTGTTCCCTTCAGCATGCTCAGCACGACCTTCAACTCCACGGTGCTGTGCAACTGAAGCAGCAGGACAGGGACCTTTGCAGCCTGAGCTGCCCTTGTTCCTCTCTGCCCGTGCACAGAGCACAGCGTGGAAGAGAACGGCAGCAGGGCCCCACGTGTCCCCGGGCTCAGGATTTGTGCTGCTTCAGCTCCACGGACACGTGGGTAAAGTGACAAAGCCAAACTGTTTATTAAGGGAAGGCAAAGCGAAGGGGTGAACTGAAAGGCAAAAAAGGGGATGGGCAGGGCCTGGGGGCTGGAGAGAGGGAGGGAGAGAGAGAGGGAGGGAGAGAGTGAGGGAGGGAGGGAGGGAGGGAGCTGCCAACAGGGAGGGAGATGACAGGAGCTCCTGGAGCTTCCCACAGGCTCAGTTCCAGCTGGTCCCCTGTGCTCTGCAGGTGGTCTCATCTTCATTGGGAACTGGGGGCTGCCGAAGGACACGGGTTCTTCTAATCCTGCAGACCAAGTTCGGCAGCTCTTGCCTCGAACTTCAGCTGGATAAAATGCTTGATGAAGGAGGGGCACTCGTATTCCCTCAGGGCTTGAAGGGCTGGAGAAATGAAGCACAGAGCAACGGTTAGAGGCCGGATTGCAGGAATCCAGGGAAACACTCCTGCAAGGACCATCCCAGCCAGCTCCTGCTATGGCCAGGAGGGAGCCGAAGACAAGGGCTGGGGCCGGAAGGTGCCGGCCTCGGCTCCCCCACGCGTGCCCGAAAGCTCTCCGGGCTCTGCCCCCGCCGCCCCTCGCCCGCACAGGGAGCAGAGCCCTGGGCAGCCCGGCCAGGGATTGTAGCTCCGGAGCCGGGATTTGCAGCTGCCCCCGGCGGCCCCCCCGGCACCCCCGCGGCTGCCCCGACTCACCCTCAGTGAGGACCTGGAGCTCCTCCTTCTGCCCCATCATGAGCACTCCGGCCACCCCTGACAAGACAGAGCCCGTGGCGGCGCCAGGCGGCACAGCTGCCCGACACGGGCGCTGCCAGCCCTGCGGCCGCACGCCCTCCTCCCGGGCAGGGCTCCTGCCGGGCCCCTGCCGCACGCTGCCGCCCGAGGGCCCGGCTGCAGGAGGGCGGCGGCAGCGCCCAGGGCGGCCGGGGCTGCAGCGGCCCGGGGGCGGCTCCCGCTGCAGCCGGGGCAGCAGCCGGACCGGGGGCAGGGAGGGGCGCGGGGCTGCTGGCTCACCCATCAACCTGACGGCCGCCTGTCGCAGGCGCTTCTGTGGGCTCTGCAGGAAGGGCAGGGCCCAGCGCAGGTGCTCGGCCGCTCGGCTCTCGTCCTCCAGCAGCTGCGGGGAGCGCCGACAGGGAAGGCTCGGCGCGGGCTCTGCCCCTCGGCCGGGCGCTCCCTGCGCCCAGCAGCGGCCGAGCCGGCCCGCAGGGCCCAGGGCAGGGAGCGGCGTGTGGGGCGCAGGCTGGCGGCCCCGGCTGCGGCGCCGGGCAGGGGCACAGCTGCCAGCCCCAGCACGGGGGCAGGGGGCTTCTCCGGCCTGCGGCTGGGGCTCCCGGGCTGTCCTTACCAGGCGCTCGGCGAACTTCATGCGCTGCTCCTTGGTCAGCAGCTCCTCCAGGTCTCTCCTTCTCCGGAAGCGGGCCGCACAAAGCAGGGCTTGGAAAGAGGCCTGGAGAGCAGCAGAGAGCCGCAGGTGGCACCAGAGCCCAGGGCACAGGACCCGCATCCCTGTGCCAAGGCCAGGGAGGGCTGGAGCCTGCGAGCTGCCAGGGCAGGAGGCAGCCGAGCCCCTTCGCAGGGATGCAGCAGCGTCCCACAAAACCTGACCTTTGCCACACGCCGGTTCTCATCGTGCCAGTGCAAGAAGAGGGGGAGCAGGCTCTGGCTCACAATTCTCGTCAGAGGCTTTTCCCCCTCTTCCACTACCAGCTCCATCACTTTACAGAAGAGCTGAATGGAGAGCAGCTGCACGTGGCTGTTGTCCTGGGGGAAAGGAAAAGACCTCAGCACCAACTACTCCAGGCCCATCAGGGCAGAGGCCCAAAAGTGCACAAGGCACAACATTTCTGGGCAGCATCCAGTGCCCATGGCTGGGGGCAGAGAGCCTTACATTCTCAAAGTGTGGCAGGAGTGGCTCAGCCAGCTTCAGGGCGGTGATGCTGGGTATCTTGAGGTCTTTCTCCTGGAGCATATGTGTGAGCACAGAGAGGATCATGCCGACCATCTCTGCATCTGGATCCGCCAGCTGCTCCAGGAGGTGTTGATAGAGGCCGCGTATTCCTCCACCCTGTGTGCAAGAGCAGGCTGTGCTGTGAAGCCGAGGACAGCCGCAGCACCAGCAGCTGCTTGGGGCACTCGGGCAGCTGAAGCGGGAGTCGGGAGAGCTGGCAGCAGCTGCCTCTGCTGCCAAAGGCCAGCCAAGGCCAGAGGTCTGCGTTGCCCAGCCCCACGCTGTCAGTGTGGCTTCAGGCACTGCCCCTTCTCACCAGCGAGGGCTCCTTGCTGAGCACCACGAGGCCTCTGAGCTCCAGGCGCAGCCTGTCCCTGCACTCACTTGGCAGGTGCCTGGACACAACCGATAGGGCACTGGCACCGTGCTTGGTCAAGTCCAGACACTGCAGGACCTGAAAGGCACAGGGCAGTGACAGGGGAGCCGGCCGGGAGGAGCCCAGAAGCGCTCAGGGCCGGCTCCAGGCAGCAGCAGCGGGCGCGGGCAGTGTCCCAGGCAGCTGCAGCTAGGAGAGGCCAGAGAGCTGGGAGGCAGCTCAGCCAGGCAGCGCTGGCCATCAGGCTCACCTCCACAAAGAAGGCCAGGGCAGGCAGATCCCAGCAGGGCTGCTTCCCAATGAGCAGGTTGAGTAGGTGCAAGGCGATGCGGGAACACAAGGGGGTCAAGCTAGAGCGCATCTCCCTGTCAGGAGGAAAAAGGCAGGAAAGCCCTGAGCCAGGCAGGCAAACCTCTGCCAGGACTGACTCCCAGAGGTGTGATCTTTCTCCAGCACCCTGCAGGGGGACGTGGGTGCTTTGGGAGGCAGCTGCTCCTGGGCACCCTCCTGTCCCAGTCTATTCCAGTCTGCTTGGTTGTCCCTCAGTGACAAGGCCCTCTCACCTACAACTATAGGGCACAAATGCTGGCGGCGGCAGGGAGAAGGGGGTCTCACCTGGCCAGCAGACCGACTGCATAGTGCCGGGTGTCGGCACAGAGCAGGGTGTCCCAGAGCCGCTTGCGCTCCAGAGCCACCAGCTTCTTCTCAAAGTCCAGTTGGCAGAGCAGAGCCTTCACAGCCTGTGCTGCAAACCTGTGTACAGAGCAAAGGTCAGGTCACGCCGGGAGCACTGGCTCTGGCCACAAGGGCATGGGAAGGACAGGGCGACTGAGACCTGTTGGGCTTTGTGGGAAGGCGGTGTTCCTCCCGGCACGCTCTCCAGAAGTTCTCAACATCTTCTGGCATCTGCTCTGTGGTGACAAAAACTTGGAAGAGCAGAGCCACAAACAGGCGGGCGGAATGAAGGACTACTGCCTCGTGCCACTCGGGCATGTGGACAGTCTTCCACAGCACCACAGTTGCCTGCAAAGGAGAAAGCACCCCGAGGCAGCAGTCAGTGCCCAGGTGTCCATGTTGCAGGGTCCTGAGCCTGCCCCTAGCCCAGCTTTTGGCCCAGCGCCTGAGGCAGGGAGCTGCAGCACAGGGAGAGAGCATGGAGAGCTGCTGGGGAGGTGACCTGGAGGGTGAGCAAAGGCCAGTTCCAGAAACTCACAGCCAGGGCAAAGATGGCTTCGTTATCCCCACTGTAGAAGAACACGTTGTACAGTGGCCTGTCCTCTGTCACAGACAGGAGTGCTGGAAGCACCTTCTGCACTGCGGATCCTGAGGAGCCGATGGTTCTCCACATCAGCACAGCAGCTCTGTGGGACCAGAGCTGCGCGTCAGTACCGTGCCCCGTGCGGCTGCGTGGGGCCGGGGGACAGAGCCCCGGTGCCCTGAGGGGCAGGGGGGGAAGCATGGCAGCCGGCTGAGGAAACAGAGGAGCCCCAGGCTCCTGGAGCTGTCTGCCTGTCTGGTAGACCCCACTGGACAGGCTGGACAGGGGCAGGGGCCCTAGGGGCTGCTGAGCACCGAGCTCTCGAGGCAGTTGTGCTCTGTACCTGTCACAGGTTGGGGCACAGCGCAGGAGGCTCATCACCACATTAGCAGGGTGCTCTTGAGCCAGGCCCAGAATGTCCCTTTGCAGCCCAGCATCCACAGTGAGACGGGACATGAGTGTCTGGTGAATGTCCCTCACCATGGCTGGCACCTAGAGGAGGCATGGGGAATGCCTGGAGTGCTGTCCAAGGGAGCAACTTGCCCAGCTTCCCACAAGAAGTGCTTGCCTTCCCACCCCACTCTGCTAGCCTCAATGGCTGAGGGGGCCCTGCGGATGTGGCTTGAGGGGCCACACGATCCTGGGAGGCCTTCAGCCCTGGCCCCAGGCTGCTTACCTGCCGCTGGGAAGAAAAGAAATCCCGAGTGGGAGCAGGAACTGCAGTGCAAGTGGGCCTGGTGTTGGTCTTTGAGATGGCCCGCATGCTTTGCGTCCTTGCGTCCTCACTCAGGGCGGTGACGGCCTCCGGCCTGCCCTCAGCCATTGCCCTGACAGAGTCTGCTGCGCGCTCAGGGGAGGCTGAGCTGACATCAGCCTCTGCCCGCAGCTTGGCCGTGCCCTTGGTTCCAGTGGTGTTGGTGTTTCTGCGCCGAAAGCGCAGGAACCTCCGCAGTATCTGCAGCAGAAGGAAGGGCAGGAAGAGAGGGATGTTCCGTGGCCTGCTCCAAGCGCGGTGCTGGGCTGAGCAGTGCCAGCAGCAGGCCCGGCCCAGGTGGGGATGGCCGCAGGTACCTGTGCTGCTCTGTGGAAGCATCCACAAGTGGGGTCCTGCTCTCGTGCCTGATCCTTGCCCGCATCTGGCAAAGAGCGAGCTAGAGCTGAAGGGCTGCGGGAGAGGCCGGAGAACACGGCCCAGCCCTGCGCTGCCCAGGCAGGGACAGCCCCCGGGTGGCCAGGGGACAGAGCACGGCCAGCGGGGGGCAGCCCCAGCCCCTCTTCCCTCCTGTCTGTGGGCACGTCCACAGGGGCAGGGATGGGATGGGGCCAGGCCAGCCGCAGGCACCAGCCCTGCAGCCCGGCTCTGCCACTCACCGTCCTGCAGTGGCTGCAACTGCTCCGGCTCTGCAGGCTGCTGTGCTGGGGAGGCTGCAGGGCCTTTCTTGCCCCGAAGCCCCCTGAAGAGACTGAGCACTCTGCCTGCCATCCTGCTTGCTGACCTCGAGGGCACCTTTGAGCCAGATGCCTCGGCAAGCTGGCGCCTTGCAGGTGCCTGTAACAGAGAAGCCTCAGGAAGGCTACAGGACAGCACGTCCTGCACTCTGGTCTCCAGGCCTCCTGCCACAATAACAGGAGACTCGTGGTGAACAGTGGAGGTCTCTAAGTCCTCTGGCCTGGCCACGAGGGCACTGGCCACAGGGATGGCAGATGCCTCGGAAAAGCTCCGAGTCAGGAAGTCCCGCAGTCTGGCTGCAAGGCCAGCCGCAGGAGTAACGCCTTGGAAAAGCTGTGGGTCAGTGACGAAAGAGCCGGCTATGTGGGGCTCCTCACAGCACAGCTCTGGCACGTCCTGTCCCGTCACGTGCACCGAGCACTGTGGCGTTGCCTCGTCACCGCCAGCACCCATGTCACCACGTGTCACAAAGAGTCCTGTTCCATTCCGTTCCATGGTAACCGTGCTGCGCCGTGTCAGCAAGGGCCCTTGGACACGCTGCCAAGTGCTCTGGGGCCACCCCCACCCCACCCCAAATGCCTCTGATTGGAAGAAATCCATTGCCCCAAGTGTCTAAGACAGCCCAGGACACACCAAGCCCAGCCAAGTGCTCAGGGAAGGACTCTTCACAGTGCCAGGCCAGCACAGACCAGCTCAGTGCTGGCGCTAGGCCAGAGCAGCTTCCAGCAAGCATGAGGCAAACGCATCTTGCCAAGAGTTAAAACACACCAGATAGGAGAGATGGCATGAATGTGTGCATCAAGGCCTTTGAATTCACAGCTCCCCAAGAGAGCTTGGGGGCACTTGGCTGGACAAACAGGATCCGGCTCAGACCTGTGCTCAGAGGTGGGGAACAAACCCTGCTGCGGGTGCTTGGCTTGGTCTCTGCAGGCCCAGGCAGATGCCAAAGCTGCTCTTCCCATCCTTCCCCTGCCCCTCTGCCAAGTGCAAGGGGCCTCAAGGACTGAAGGAAACACAGGGAGTCAAATGGAGACACTTGCACCTGTCTCACTGGGGGCTCTTGGGGAAGCAGTTTCCTTGGGAATCAAGCCCCTCTCTTCCAAGGGCATTTCCTCAAATGTGTACATTTCCTGGGCAACACCAACTCACCCTTAAGTGCATGGTGCGGAGGTTCATGGACATCACACCATAACCAATACGATCCAGTGAAGCTAAATTTATTATTCCTAAAAAGACTCGATTTATAATAAATCTCTACTGTCCACATGTCTCTAGCTAATAGATGATTGGTTAATCCTAGCTGTTCACACGTCTAAAATAGAATGCTGATTGGATCATCTAATTTTTCACACGTCTTGCTGTGGTTGTCTGGCCCATCCATGGCTCACTTTCCCAAGCTGGCTGAAGAACTTGCTGAGTCCTGATGACACTTCTTGTATCTTTTTCAAGGATATACCAACCCCATTTCTGAACATGTCCATAATTCATTCTTTGTGAATGTGTTCATTGTCCATTATTACAAGCAGGCTGGATTGTGCATTGGCTGAACACGGCCATTGTCTTGCCAAAACTCCTCCATTTTGTCTCTGAGCCAGCATTTGAGCCGGTTAAACAAAATCCTCCCTCTCACGCTGTAAAGAATGTGGAATTAGAGTTGGAATGTGACCCTGAAATAGAAGCAGCTCAGAAACTGAAAAAAGAAGAAGAAAAAAGTAGAAAAAAGTTATTCCAAAAGCTATTGTAGAAGGGGCTTTCCTCTCAAATGATGTAGAAGCTTTTCCTGTAGTAACTAATGCTGCAAGTAGAGTTTGAGAACCTTTCAATTGGAAGATTTTAGAAAAGTTGAGAGCTGCAATTTCACAATTTGTTTGAAAATCCCAACTTGCACAGTCACTTCTGCAGTATATTTTTCCATCTAACACAATAATTCCAGCTGATGTGCATACCCTAATAAAGACTTAGAATGCCACCCCATCAGCAGGGGATGTTTCATAAAAGCTGAGAAGAAAAGTGTGCTCAAGAAGCAACAAGACCTAGAGTGCAGGGTGATCCTCTGTATAGTTTACCAGCACAACAGTTACTTGGCAAAGGGCCCTAGGCTACTGCCACTGCCCAGGCTAAGAGCATTGATCAAGTCTTACAGATGAGCCAACAACTAGCATATAATGCTATCCTTGCACTTCCAGGTAAGTTACACATGATGTCTTTTACACAGATTCACCAAAGAAGAATGAAGACTTTGATAAATTTGTAGACAAATTGCATGAAGGTATCTATAATCATTCTGATTTAAATTCAGACACAAAGATACAATTGTATGGACTTTGGGATCATTACTCCATTCCAAATAGTTTTTCCTTAAGTCACAGGAGGCTTCCATCTCTTCCAAAAATTGCCTGCTGAAACTCTTCTGCTCCCTTCCAAATCAGTTCACTACTCCAGCATAACCCTTGAAGCACGGACAGATGACTCTTCAGCTAATAATAGTAGAAAAGATGGGCATTTATTGCAGCACTGGACACATGTGAACAATTCTATTCCCAGCTGGCCCCTCAACTCATCTGCACTTTTCAATTATCCTAATGACATTTTCAGCTAACCCCTTGACTCACCTCAGGCACATCCCCAACTCCCTCTCTCCCTGCAGCACAGAGCTGCATTGCACAGCGCTTGCTGTGCGCCAGAGAGCACAAAGCAGGCTGGCCTGGTGGGCCTGAGTATTTCTGCCAAACACTCTGCATCTCACCCCTTTGCTCTGGCTCAGGATTGCAGGCGCTTCCTGCCAGAGCTGCGTGAGGCGCTGGCTCCTGCAGCTGTGCCCTGCCAAGCTGTCCCTGCCTCACGCTGGCCTGGCTTCCCCTGGCAGAAGGGCCGGGCCTGAAGGAGGCTGCCCTGTGCTCCAGCCTGCCGAGCAGCCCGGCTCCCTGCCCCGGGGCCCAGAGTGCTGCACACACTGCTGACCTTTGCCAGGAGGTGCAGGGCAGCCGGCACAAGAGCTGGAATCCTCAGCCAGCCCAGCGGCCCTGGGCTGCCCTTGGCCTTTCTCTGCTCCTGGGCACACTGCAGACGGCCAGTGCCTCCAGGCCGGGCTGTGCCCAGCACGGCTGCGCTTCCCTCGGCAGCAGCCAGCTGCCCCCTGGGCTCTGAGAGCGGAGGATTCGCCCGCTGCCAGCAAGAGGCACCCAGGGCCCGGCTGCTGCCTCTCGCAGCTCCAAGGGCCTCCTTCCAGCCTGCCTCTGCCGGGGCTCAGCCTGCTCCGGCCTCTGCCGGGGCTCTGCTGGGGCTCCAGCCCGGCCAAGGCCGGGCCCGCTCTCACCTCACAGGCGCTGACAGCTCTGCCCCACAGGAGACCTTCCCGAGCACCCTCTCTGATCCTTCTGCTTTCTCACTTGAGCAAGGCTCTCCTCCAGCCAAAGAGATTGCACCCAGGGATCTAAATCCAAGTGGCAGGAACCCCAGTGCTCTCCAGTCACAGCTCAATGTCTGCATCTGCACAGAATGTTTGGGGCTGCCCCATTCTTCCTTTGGTTTTGCCTGCAAACGCCATTGCCCTTTCTGCCTCAAATAGAAGTACCAAAGCTGGCCAAAACCAGACCAGTGGGCCATA